>CM055607.1:8744589-9944589 GCA_029379385.1 Quillaja saponaria
TTCAAGCAATTCTTACATAAAATAGTGGAGAACGTGAGCAATTAACATTTCACATAATATATGCAACTCAATATTCAAGGTAAACGCTCAATGCAACTGCAGTCAGTAATCTCAAGAGAAAGAGATTACTGACTGATGGTGGAACGAGTCATATATAAAGTATCCAAAAACAGAAACACTTTATGATTTATTTGACCTCTTCTTTTTAGAGAGAGAGAAAAAAAAAAAACATTCTCTTTATGGTTTGTAGAATCTCACCCACTCTGAAATTAAGAAAACCTAATAATTTGACCAATTATGAAGAATTATTTGTGATTAAAAAAAAAAAAAAAAATCAGCTTTCTTTTTGTAGGTGAAAACATGAAAATAATCTTAAGAACCTATTGTTCTAGCTCTGCAGATGTCCTTGATGCTTTAACTCTGGGCTAATGCTTACATTTTTTTTCCACGTAATAAATGCTTATGTTTTAAGAATTCTTATCTGAAAACCCAATAGTCTTATCCAACAAGAAATATAAATACAATAAAATTCTTGAGTTGACATAGCTACATAATCTATATAAAAATAAATAAAAAATAAAATATTTGAATTAATCATAGCTTCTCCCATACTATCAAAAGGACTTTCTCCTCATAACTATGATTGCTATGCTACCATATGTTCTAAAACCACCGGTTCACAGTAAATGCTCTTGCTTCCCTTTAAGCCCGAGGGTAAAGAAGATCTCAAGATTTATCTATGCCCAGTAGCAATATAAGATTATAATCTTTCCTAGTTTAGTGATCTCAAGATATTTTGTTGTTGTAGTGAGCTAGCAAACTTTTCAATGGACCAAGCTATTGTATTCCTGGTGATAGAGCAAGTCTATTTCTTGTGTCCCATAATTGTAAAGCTGTCTATATTCAAATCTGGTTAATCTGGCAGTATTGTGATGATTACTATTATCTATCAAATGTTCCATTAAATACTAAAAACCTGATTATTGATCTGACACATATCATACTATGAATACATTTTAGTAGAATATATATATATATATATATATATATATATATATATATATTAAATATCTTAAGTGAGTGAGGGTACTCTAAATCTAGTAACTGTTTGCATTGGACGTGTTGTTCCCCTTGCTTGAATGTAAGGCTTGATTCATTCAATATCTTCCAGATGTGTCAATTGGATCTTTAACCCCTGAAAACTTGTACCCAGTATTATTCAGGTAAATCAAGGTCACAGTTTTATCGTTTGGCCTGTTTTTGCAGTCACGCAGCATCAATTGTATGAGAGCATAAGTGTAATTGCAAGTGGTGCAGAGAAGGAAAAGCAGTCAGTGTGTAACAACTTACCAGGCAATATTGTCCCAATGAAGGAATCCACCATGGCCTCTTGCATTTGTGAATTTGTAAGTGGCACCCGAAACTGATCAGAGAAAGAATCAAGTATTGTCAACTTGCCAAAAATCAACAGCATATCAAAATGCTCTAAAAAAGACCTTATGTATTGCAGGTTTTAAAAAGTTATGTGGAAAATACCTTCGTAGCCTTCAAGCACCGGATCTCCTGAGAGCAGCAGTGGTGTATCTAGGTCAATGTGCCTGTATAAAGCATCTAATATTTAAAATTGCATTTATTATGTAGAACTTGTAGGAAACTATTTCTAAAGACTAATAAGACTTACTTAAAACACCCAAAGCCAGCAGCAAGATGGCCAGCAAAGCCCATAGCAAGTCTAGTTTCAACCATGCCACCAATCATCAAATCCAATCCTGCAGTCCTTGCCATTTCTATGATGTCATGGGCACCAACAACCCCAACTTTGGCAAGCTTAATGTTAATTACATCCGCAAGATTCCCTTTTACTATTTTAGTAACATCAGCTAAACTCCGGCAGCTCTCATCAGCAGCAACAGATACACCATAACTGTCTCTTGCTATACGCCTAACATACCCAAGACCTTCCCAATCATCTCTGTGTACTGGTTGTTCAAATAGAACAGGAGTCACCCCCATTTCTACACCAGAAAAAAAACTTCCAGTTAGTCAAAAAACCTTTTGCAGCACAGTTACATCTAGGCATATGAATCTGCAAGCATGCCTATGCTCAGGAAATACTTTCAATTAGATATGCCAGATGTCATACTGTTTTCTATGCATCCCGTTACCATGTAATTTTTCAAGAACTTCAACTGCTTCCCTAGCGCTGTACCCCTCATTAGCATCCAAAATAAACAAACAATCCGGGTGGGTCATACGTATGGCTCGAAGAACTTCTATGTCTGTTTTCAGGTTCTTGCCCACTTTAAGCTTCAAAGTCTTGAATCCTTCTTTACGATACTTCGAAGCCAATTCAGCAGCTTCAGCCGGAGAAACAATAGGAATCTGCATGTATAAGTTTTTAAGACTAGTTTTGAACTGAAAATGCTACTAAATATTATTATCATAGTGCTTGTTAAAATGAGAAAATACCAAAGAAAAAAAGAAAATATAAACTAAAACAGCTTTACAAAAGAGAGAAGACAAGATTTGTCATGTTTAAGATAAAGAGTTTCTCAAGCTGTCAGAGTTACTAAGTACTTACTGTTATATCAGTGGTTATGGTATTTGAAGCTCCACCAAACAGCCTCCAAAGTGGCACACCAATACTATTAGCAACGGCATCAATTAACGCCATCTCTACTCCTGCCCTAGCCTTCAATAGCATATTGACTCCATTAGAACATTAATAATGATATAAATACAGAGACATCTGTCTATAGTCTAAAGATAACAGAGCAACTTTTCATAAATTTTACAAATAGAATTTGAAAGCACCTTCACATATTAAAGAGTCATGTTCTTCAAGAGCATCATAAATAAAAGATCAGAGCTTAGATGAAGTTTCTTGACCAATCTATATGTCACAGAAATCTGAAGCCCAAGCGTTGCAGTATGGTCTTCATTTCTAAATAAGTATAAGAGTTGTTGAATGATTTCAGAGTTGGGAAGTACAAACAGATTGGTTAGCAAAAGACAAAAAAAAGAAAAAAAAAAAGAAAGAACAAACTTAAATGATGTAAACGCAAAAGTGTACCAAGAAGTTTAATACAAGTACTTCAAGAAGGTATTTGTTGTTAGCGTGTTTAGGTTGATATACATTTCTGACCCTATTTCCTCATAGCTTAAGCTTTTCGGATAATTGGTAATGACCAATCCAACATGTTACCTGAGCACGGTAGTCCACAAGGCTACTAGTTTAAGTCTTCGCCCATTCAAAATTATTCAAGTATTATGTATTCTCGTTAGTTTGTGTTTTTGTTTCATTTATATGCTTCCTTATAATGAAAAATTCAACTCAGAATGTTATTTTAACTATTGTGCTTTCCCTATTTAGAATACTAAAGAATATCATTGAAATGGACACAAATACAATCAGAAAATTCCCAACAAAGATTGTTTCTTTGGTAAGACAACAAAGAATCAGCATTAAGAAAAACACGTAGAACGCAGATAAAGCTCAAAATTCACTCACAGAAGCAAACTGGTGTCCAGGAAGAATCTCACCGATCTCCCCCAAAATGGAACTCAATGTCATCGCAGGGCTCCGCCGCAAAAATGTGCATGCTTCTGTTGCCCTCGCCATTGCCGTAGGCTGATCCTCTGCAGTAACAGAAGGCAAAATCGGTGCCTCACCCCATCCCACACACCCATTACTCAACTCAATTCTAATTGCCACATTCTCCACCTTCTCCAATTTAGACGAAGCGATTGTAAAAGGCGCAATCAAAGGAACATTCAAGGGTCTGTTCTCTGCTCTATGCACATCAACCGTGAATGTTTCCTTCAAACTCTTGAACCAAAAGTTTGTGGATATCGCTGCAGGTGGCACCGCCGCCATTCTTGTTGAAAAAGCACCTGACTTTGGGGAAAATAGCTTGGAAATGGATTGGGATTTTTTTGGGTTGTTGATGGGTTGGAGAGGAGAGTAGAGGACGAGACTGGGACAGATCCAGTTCAAAGAAAACCCAGTTGAGCCCATTTGAGCAAGTGTTTGCAGATGTGAATTTGAGTGCCTGATTTGTGATTTGTGATTTGATTGGGCTGAGAGAAAGTTGTTGGAAGCTGACATTGTTAATTCCTTAATGTCAACATAAATAAATGAACAGAACACTGGAGGGAAATATTTAATTGGGAGGATCGTACCTGTCTCTGTCTCCATGTCTCCTTGTCTCGCACTTCCCCTGTTTCTTACTCCGTTTAGAGGGCTGCATGCGCCTAATT
This sequence comes from Quillaja saponaria, assembly GCA_029379385.1. NCBI lineage: Eukaryota > Viridiplantae > Streptophyta > Magnoliopsida > Fabales > Quillajaceae > Quillaja > Quillaja saponaria. The sequence goes on from CM055607.1 coordinate 8,748,850, forward strand.
TTTCTTTTGTATTTTAGTACTCAATCAAAAAAATATATAAATAAATAAATACTCTTCTCAATTTATTACGGGTCAAATTAGTAGTTGTTGTACCAAAACATTATTAAAGAAGTTTTTTTTTTTTTTTTTTTTTTTAATAATATTAAAATCTATCCAGCATGATTTAAATAAGAAACTATATTTAAATGCAGCAATTAAAAAATCTCTAAAATATCAAATTTTGACCTGGTAAAACATTATTTATAATTAAGGATAGTCACGAGATACAAACTAGTGTTAAAGGTTTAAATAAAATATTGGTAGAAAACTAAAAAATATTAAAATATATATATATGTATATATATGTATATGTATATATATATATATATTAAAGCTTTAGTCCCCGGTTACAACCACATTCTATCATTAATTTCTTTTGTGTGTGCCCCTTAGAATAAAGGGAGTCGGCTAACTAAAAAGAAAAAAAACGAATTTTAAATTCTTCAATTTTGTTGCTTGTATATGTATTTATTATAAATTTTTATAAAATATTAACAATCTATATTAAACAAGTTGAGATTTACAAAATTTAAACATGAACCTAAAATTAAATCTCAAACTTAACTAAATTTAAAAATAAATAGATTTCGAATCCAACTCTTAGCAAATTTGTTCATGAATTATTGATGATGACCATTAAAAATTCTCCATTAATTGACGATGAAGATGGGCCTGCTCCTCTACTTAACTTTTTTCTTGTCTCTAATGTAATGTAAAGCTACAATTTTGGAGCTATTAGGCCCTGTATGTCAAAATAAATTATAATTGTACCCACCCTCCTCTTCCACTTTTGTTAACTATTTATTTACAAGCATTTGATGTTTTATTATAAGCTTAACATAATTGTTAAGTTTGTCTTTATAATCTCCAAATAATGACTAGATCCTGAGGCGGAAAGTGGAGACTTGCAGGGCCCTGCAAGATTATGGAAGATGTTAACTTTACCTAATTTTATAATTTTTATAATTGTGACTCTTATAAAATATATTCTTGAATGCTTTTTTAGTTACACTTTTCCAAAAAGATAAAGTAAAAAGACTAAAAAAAATAAGTAAAGTACAAAAATAAAGGTAAATTCTTGTTTTAATGTTTGTGCATAATAATTATAACACATTTAATATTCACTTTAGTAAATGAACTATTCTTTTTATTTATTTATCTATTTTCATGTTTTTTCTCTCATCGGTCTAAATATTCTTGTTTTGTACAATTATCTAACTTATACTTAAATTCAATCTATCACATCTGAGCTAAATTCAAATGGTTATTCATTTATTAAATACCATTTATATGTTAATAAAAATACTTAATTATCTTATTTTGTATCAATAAATACTTTTTTTGGTTTTCCGAGTTTCCAATCAATAAATACTTGATTCATAGTATTTCTTTGTTTGTGGTATTTTAAATTTATTAGGTTATTAATACTTTATATTTTTAGATAGTTAAATACTATTATGAAAGAAAATAGTTTGCATTAACAGTTTTTTTTTTTTTTTAGGTTTAGGACAAGTTTGCATTATAGTTAACTTATGATTGCCAATGAGATATTATTGTATTGGGTTCAAATTATGATGACCTTTCATTAGTTTCAAATTTCAATGTACTTACACCTTCTGGATAGAGACATTGATGTCGTCATTCAAGAAGCAGAGCAAACCATATATATACTCGAATTCTAGTATCAAGTCATTCCTTACTTTATCCTAAGCTTACTTAAGTATCAAGCTTAGAGCCCTCTATGCTCATTTATAAGTAGTTAAGTACTATATAAGTGATATAATGTGGAGTAATAACTAGAAATGGGTAGACGGCATCGTCTGAGTCTGATAATGAAACTCTATCACCAGTAAATGTCTTTAAACATGAAAGGTCAATTCATTATCATCAACTTGAATATAATGATAATTTTGTATTATACGAGAATTGGATAATTTGATTACATAAAGAAAGCCTGTATATATAAGTTGTACAAGTTGACCTAATGTAACGAACCTAGCCTAGTATAAGACCAAGTACAATAATTAGGCATAAATCATGGACTGTAATATATTCCAATTTTTATAAAATTGAATATGGTTTGGAAATATAAAGAAGTGTATCATGGAAAAATGTAATCACACAATGAAAACATGAATAGTTTAAGTGTGTATCTTTCAATGGAGTTCCTATCAGTGCCATGATTTCAAGAAAATAATAAGTGATTTTGCAGTCGCAGATGTGCTGTTATGGAGGAACCGAAATGTATCAGCTGTGCTTTTAATAATTGGGAATTGGGATGACAGATACGGTTTCTCTTTGTTTTTGAGTACAATTTGGTGACCATGCTTTGTCACATCTCCATCACTACAATGCTTGTGCTTTTCATTTGGAGCACACTTGCAGATACCTTCAAATGGTATATACTTTTCTCAAAACTGTCCACCATATATAACAACTGCCAATGATTATCTAATATGTGTCTTAGACCTTTTTTCTTGACTAATGAAACATCTTCAGGAGTTCTCCCAAGATCCCTGGAATTATTGTAGAGGATCCTGCCTTCAAAGAACTTGCTTCCACCTTTCATAGAAAATTTAATTGAGTTATTGTTCATCCTCTTTGACATTGCTTGTGCAAGAAATCTACCACTCTTACTTTTGGTATGTCGATAACATTTCTGCTTACTTCTTCTTCGACAGATGAACCAGTTAAGATCTTACTCACCTTTCACTTTCAGGCAATTCTCTCTCTCTGCATATTATCAGTGATTGAACCTATATTAGCTTTTCAAATTACCTCTATGTCGGTGAGAAACCTTTTCACCTTGCTTATTTCTCTTTGTCCATGGTTTTAGTTTTAGTTTGACCACTAATCAAGTGTACTGAGCTGTTTTCTTTCTTGTTGATGGTGCACTCATAAGGCTTTCTCTGCCTGGAATCACGCCATTTCTCTGTATGAGCGGTACGAGGAAGAAATTAATAATCTTGCTGGAAATATCATCAAGGAGGTCAGAAAAATGTACAGAAGGTTTGAAAAGAAGTTCCTCAACAAGACTCCAAGAGGACCAGTAAAAGAAAAGAAAATCAAATAAATTAAAAGGCTGAACCACATGTTATTTGTAGTTGATATGCAGAGAAATACAGGAAGCTCCTAAAACCCATTTCAGGGAAAGCACAAGATTATTAAATTGCTCTAGCTTTTGTATAAACATAATATGTACAATTGTGCATTGCCACATCAAACAGAGTCACCTGGTGTAGCGCTGTAATACTTCATACAATAATTTATTTAATAAAGCAAAGCACAGATATTCCACTAGTTAAGTGAAATCATATTTGGAAACCTTCCAATAGGTGATTAACTTTTCAACTTTTTCTTTTCTTTTCTTTCTTTTTGCTACAAAAGTAGATGTAAATGAATTGTACGGCTTTAGTTCTCATGGAACATGCGTTTTTTTTTTTTCAGAAGGGCAAAAAGGGATCCTAATTTATGACATTGTTCTGAAGTTAAGATAACCTATAATTGATCATGCATGGATGATACAACTAATATTGGCTGGATTACAAATGCCCTTGAACTTGAAGAAAGGCATTCACCTCTTTAGACTAATAGTGGAGTACCATTCAGAAATTTCAATTGGATCTAAAAAGCATACAAGTGGTGCTTTGTGATGCTGAGTTGGTAACATGGACAAGTGATAAAATACATGGAGCAAGATCAACAGGACACCAGCATATTAAATTTCATTAGTAGGAAGGGATACAGATACAAGTCGCAAAACTGAATTTTTAGTGGCCTCGACAGTTTATCTACTCAACAATAGGTGGAGGAAGGCCCTAATAATGTTTTTTATTATTATTATTATTATTGTTGCTGTTTTGTTGTCTATGAGGATCATACAAAAGGATAGGAACCCACTAAGGCAAATAATTGAGTTTTATATTCTAAATTGGATTAGATAGAAGAAGTTCAAGACTTAGCCTCCCCAAGTCAACAACTGGGAGAAAAAAAGTTGAGGTTCGACTTTTTCTTTTTTGTGAAATGCAAAAGTATGATTTGGTTGTCAATTGACAAATGATATATATGACATGTCAGCTCCCACATTTTTTAGTTTTATGGCAGGAAAGAGTGGAATATTATATTGAGCTCCAACAATCACAATTTCTACTTGCTAGTAGTTGGCTGTATAGTCCCACTAATCTTCATGTCTAATTTCTGATCGTGTTGCCTGCCAATAACAGCAAGCAAGACGAATGGAAACCTGTTCAGGGGCAGAGAGAGATCCCACTAGGGAGCTAACTAGTAGACCTTGAAGTAAATATTTTAATGTGCAACACTGACTTTGGAGCTTATATATAGAGCATTTGTACACGCCAAGTTTTCACTTCCCAAAGAGCAAAGTTGGTCATAACTCATACAGAGATTGAGTGGGTGAGAAACAGAAGAAATAAATGGTGAGAAAATGGAGAGAGGTAACCATTGAAGAGGGAGGAGGTGTTGGTTTCATTGGAAATGCCTATTTAGTATTGTGGGTAGCTGTGGTTACCTTTTCTATAGTCTCAGTTATAATATTTTCTTGTGCTGATGGCGTATCCAAAGACAAAACTTCAGCAGCAGACTCAGATCATTATGGGGCTGGGTGTGCTGCTGGATGTGGTGCAGATTGTGGTGCATGAATCCTTTATATGTAACACAAACCTCAAAAGGAGAGATTATAATGAGAAACTGGTTCCAACACCCAAAACTAGTCCTTCAGTTAATTACTCAAGCAGTTGTACTAATTTTGATTTCCTTTCTCTGTAAACAGCTACAGATTCAGAAAGTCTAGGATGAAATTCTGATTACTATGTATGCTTGCAATTAATCATTGAGCTTTCTCGCTTCTCATTATCAAAGTAGTAGATTAATATTCAGGGAATGTTTTATTTGTGTTGTCTCTTTTAGAAGCTGCACATGCACACACTGGTTATTCATGGGAATGGACCTGTATGTGAGGTAGGTACTGACTTAAAAATCCAATTGCCTAAAAGTAAGGTTAATGGCATCAAATGGTCCATAAGAGTTATATAAATGACTCTGTCCATTATTTTGCTTCCCAATCATACATCTATTAGACCCTCTTTATATTGCAATTACTAGACCTTTAAATACATTTAATTATTCTCAAATACTCCAGTAATACTAGCCTGGGAAAAAAAGGAAAGAAAATGATACACAGGAGAAGTCATTTTCATTGTTTAGTAGACTTTTTAAATAAAAATGAAAAATGAATTTGACGGTGTACATTCCCCCCATCAAATAAGGGATACACATTATTCCCATTCCTCTGTACTTACTAGTACATCTCTTCTTGTTATAATCTAAGTCCTAGACACAAACACATTGCAGTCAAGATGGCCGAGTTGGTCTAAGGCGCCAGTTTCAGGTACTGGTCCGAAAGGGCATGGGTTCGAATCCCATTCTTGACAAAAATGTTTTTTTAGCAGTTTCTATAAATGAATAATCAAATTAACTTCAAATATAATTTTTTTCAGCAGTTTCTATAAATGCATAATCAAATTAACTTCAAATATGAGATGAGAAGATAATATTGAACAGAGCTTTTCTTTCAAATTGAGCTTCCTACAGCTGCAGGCTTCTTACATAGTAACTGGTAGGTCTTCTGTTTTGTTCTCCTATCTTTGGAAACACTAACCTTATATGCTGCATTCACCTTATCAATTGTATCATCACAATCAATGTCCGAAAATGAAGAATATGTTGCAACAACTTTATTCTTGGCTTCCCCACAAGCTTGGGGCGCTGCATGCTTCATAGCTCGTTGACAGAATCTGCAAGGTAGTTTAATGCAACCCCAGATCGTGGCTAGCGGGCAACAGACACAAAGTAAGCAGGTACTACAGGAAAACTCGATCAACTTATCACTGCATTTCGGATCTTCTCCATAAGAAGAAAGTGAAACGGAAGAAGAACAAGTTCCGGCAGCCCTTGCTTCAATATCACTATATCTCTGACTCCCATGTAGGAATTTCACCTTTGCTTTCTCTTTGAGGACCAATTTGCTTCCCATTTACTTTATGCTGCTGTTTAAACGCCGTGCTTGCTATCCTTTTTAAAGAAGATGATCACAGGCGCACCCTCAGATAGTCTGATGCTGCATCCAATGTCTAAGGATTTGAGCATGCTCTACCAAGCTTCTACATGTGCTTTTAAAGCTTCTTTACCTTTCTTCCTTATCTAAAACACACTTTTTATCAACTTCGTACGTAAGATGGAATGCCGTGGATGCTTTTCAGTTTCCACATTCTAGATTCGCGAAAAAAAAGCATCCGGGAAGACCTGAGACGAGCCTAAACAGCATGGTGGTTTAATCCCTCATTCTCAATTCTCAGTACCTGGCTAAATGGTCCTAAATTCCAATATCCACAACATGCACATATAGGTCTTTCTTAGTACAGAGTACCCTTTGACCTTTAACTCAGCAATATAAATAAATGGTGTGGTTTGAATGGAAATTTTGGGTTTAAAGTTGAGGATCCAATCAAAAACGAAATCTAGCAGACGAAAATTCAAACTATTTCCCTTATGCTTTTGATACTTCTGAAAAGGCTGGAATGTGGACCACAAACAAGAAAAGGTCCGCAAACAGAATCCAATTCCAAGCAAAGCATATAAGACTCATGGGAATTGAACTTCTTTCTCTTTCATTCATATCTTTCTCGGCTTTTAGAGAATAAAGTAATCATGACACAAGGGAGCAAGTGTAAACGAAAGTTGGCAGGGTGACAATTTTGACAGGACGTAAATTACAGAGGCGCCAGTTTCACCATAATATCCATACCTAGAGGTGCACCCGGGTCAACTCCCACTGGTAGTCATTTCTGTCGTAGTTACTATGCAGTTCAGATACAAGAACACCAATTCTGAAACTCATGAAAAACCAATACATTTTGCACTAGTTGTTTATCCCTTAAATATTCAAATATCAACCTCCATGTATATACAGAAAATGATCTTATTAGTTAAAGACAAAATCGTCCTCTGAGGAGGCTCCATGTAACTTACAAAGTCATTTGTGTAGAGCTACAAATCTCAAAATTAATCAATGTTGCCTTGCTCTAAACTTGCAGGAACACTCCAACAAAAAAAATGATGATAACATGTTACAACCAATACAAATTGAGACAAGTGAATTCCAGAAATTAGTATAGCAAAAACCTGGAAACTGCATTCAAGACATCCACCCTCGTCGAAATCTCAAAGCACAGGACTTGATTCTCGCAATCTCATGGTCTTGGTATGCAGCCTCTCCATGAATGAAGGATTGGCCCTGAGTCTGTCCTCAAGCAGTTCGGGCATCATCTACCAGTTTGTTAGCTCTCCCAGCCTCCTTGATGAGGGAGAGAAGAGTCCTCAGGCAATCCTTTCCGTTTTCTTCTCGGTGTTCAAACCTTCACCCAAAAAGAAGGGGCTGTTAATGCAAAGATTTTATCATATTGTCATATCAACTTCTGACAATGCACATTTGAAATATAGTTACAGTATAAACACAAGCATGACCTGCATTCCTACCAATCTCAAATACATAAGAATAAAAATAAAGAAAGATCTTGTTCTCAAGCAGTGCAACTTGCTTTAATGTATTTCTGTATATTTTCTTGCTATTGACGGTGGAAGTAAATGCTATTGAAATTGATACAGTTCAGTAAACGATGGTCACACTGAAATTTTGGATTGTTACCATCACTAGGTTACATATAGCAACTATACTAATAACATTCCACATGCAGTTAAGTCAGAGGTGTTGTGAGGCGGACAGAAGAAACTGGATGGTAGATTTCGCACATTAAGCTTGACCAACTTGTCTATAGATTCGAATATATTGTCAAAATAATCTAGGGATGGATACCAATTCCGTGTTGCAGTGCTCTGTACAGAAATGTAAAATAGTCACAGTCACACTGCTCCATTCCCAAAAGCAGGATAAAGGTATCACTACAGGTTTATCAATTGCAAGTGACATGTTGAAATTCAACTTAGAGAGAAAGACACATAAGATTCTGAGTAAAACTTAGATGTGCAGACAAAGGAAGTGAAACCATATTATTGCAAAACATGAAAAACAAAAGGAGAACATGCTTTGTTTCAGGACCTCCAGCAGGATAATGATAGATATGAATAAAGAATTACAGTTAACTAACTGCTTCGAATCGAGGTACAAAAATTGCTAAACTTTACATTACATTAAGATCAGGTAAAGAGAGGGGAAAAAAACTAATGAAATTAAAGAAATATGTCTAACTGGTAGGAGTTTGTCCCAGTTAAGCATATCTTCTAGAATTTCCCCACACTGCTTTGTGTCTTGTAAATAACCATGCTTAATAGGTTCCTCAATCATCTCATCCCACTTTTTATCATCCAAGTTGAAATACTCATCTTTCATCAATCTCTTTGTGACTATATCCCCAGACTATACAAATTATCAATCTCCTCATCAGTGTCACGTGCATCCTCAAAATCAGATTCAATGTCCTCATCACTAATATCATTGATAGGCTTCATCTCAAGTTCATCTAACAGTTCATCATCAGTCTTCTCGTGTTCCCAGATAACTTTCTTTGCAAAATTGCTTCAAGGACTGAGGGGACTGGAGTTCCTGCTCATCACCATCCTCAAAGTACTTGTTTATCCGCATTTTCAGTTCTGAAAAGCAAAAGGATCATGAATTAGAAAGCAGACAATTCAAGTTCAAAAAAGTTGTGACCAAAATCAAATTGTTATCCACACTTGAAAACCTAAAGATCCAGATACGCGTACAAATTCTGAGTTAAAATTAGAATTACTTCAAAGATGATTTTGTGCAAAACTGCAATTGGTTCAAACCCAAAATAAAAAAATATAATCAAACAACTCCAGAGATTTCAATAATTATTTTCCAAATTACATAAATTTCTATTCTAGAAACAAAGTATAGTATAACTAACCAGAAAAAGTCCCAGCATTCTGCCATGGGACCATCTACAAAGCAAATTACTAACATACACAATCACACAAAGAGACAAATCAGCTTCATTTTACCTTTGTTACTGACATCCTCGACATCAACGGAGACATTTTTCAACAAAAAGGATATTGAATTCCAAATTTGTATATGACCTATTGCAACTCGAGATTCACGACCCAAGCCACTACCTCTAACAACTTCCAATTCCATAGGTAGCTTCATCCATGGGAATGAATGCTATGACTATATTGAGTCTGAGTAAATAAAAGGATCAGGTGGCATGTGGTTTTGAAAATGGTGAATTGGTATTTGAGATTTGGTTGAATTGGGGAGATTATCCAAACATCAATCAGGAAATCAGGGAAAACTCTAGAAAGCAATTAAAGAGCCAGTTTCCATTAGCAGTCTCACACAATCACAAAAGTCGACCCAATTCCAATCTCCAAATTTTAGAGCAACCCAAGAAGAAGCCACCACCTCCCAAGTGAACCGTAATCAAAGACAGAGACACCAAAGTCGATGGTCGTGGCCGGTGGATCCGTATGCCAGTCGCTTGGATCATGGGCAATTACCAAAGGAAGAAGAAGAGCTTCATTTTTCAATGGGTTTGGTGGGGAGTTGGACTGAGTTTGGTTTTGTTGATTGAAATTATCAAAATTGTTAATTGAATAAGAAATAGGAGAAGCAGAAGATGGCAAAGGAAGAACAAGAGCTTCATTTTTCAATGGCTTTTTTTGGCGCCGTCCGAAACATATTTGATTTGGATTTTTGATCCCTAAAACAAAGTTTAAAAATTAATTCTCAAATATGGGAGATTTGTTTTTCGAATTTTCAGACCAATTTCAAAATCAAACCATAAATTTGAGCACATCACTGCACCGATGAAATATTCCCGACCATATTACCAAAAAAAAAAATTCCCAACCAACATACCTAAAGAACACCACCGTTTGATGCCGGACGCGCTACCATGCACCACCATTTACCGATAGTACATTATTTCCACTGCGAATGGTATTGTAAAAAGTGTTGGAAAAGATGATTTTGTATGGTACTAAAACTACGAAAGTCGAATGGCGAAGCAATTATCTGAAAATCCTCTTGCGTCACTCCTTTTCTTAAAAAGTGATGATACATTTTTGTGTTCAAATAATCATATTCGTTTCTCACTAAAGCCTATGTGTACTTGATCTAGAAAACTATGCATATGTAACCATTTGTAACATTTACTTATGCACAGTATATTGTAATTGATTAAAAAATTTCCCGATGGTAAAATTAAGGGGTAGCATAATATCTTATGAATATTTATTATCAACCTGATTAATTTCCTTTTACACCTGTAAATCCCTTAAGACTCTAAATAGTATTGCTCCTTTTACCATATTTACATGTATGTTCACTTGGTGTAATTCACTGCATGGACATCTCCTACATAAAGAGTTTCGCCATCAAGTTTTAATGGTAGATACAACATTAAGCTTGCTATGAAACTTGGGATGTGTAGTTTGATCAGTATAAGACTTGGTCACTTGTTAATGCGTAAAATTATGTGATAAAAAATCATATATTTTTATTTAGAGAGTAACTATATGCTGGTATTTAAACAAAATATTTACATGCATGACATCATAGGAGTAATTGTATACTCGTATTTTAAATTAACGTCACAAAATACATTTCTTTTACAATTTAATTAGTGCTTTGCTTTATTAAATAAATTATATTTATGCACTTGTGATATAATTTCAAGGATTGATTACTTTGAGATGACAGTTAGTTATATTAATGTTTTGAAAAAATATTTTCATTGTTATATAATTAAGATAATATTAATTAGGTGAGTTATACAATACCCTATTGGTTTTGTGGGTTTTAAATACCCAATATACTATAAACGTGGCTTAATTTTAAATCCAAACCCAGTGCCTAACCACCACCAACCACCAAGATTTTACAATCTATGACAGACCCCTTTGAATTATATTTAAATTAATTTTAATAAACCCATAAAAACATGAAAATATCAAAACTGTAGGATTTCGTAAAATTCTAAACTCGGTTCACAAATTCATTCAACTAATTTTGGAAAAACAAAAAACAAATGAATGAAACTTCTCTATTTTCAGTTACATCAACGTTTATGGGTTCTTTGAATCCAAGTTTTGTATCTTTTTCAAATGTTGGGTTAAGTGTGCATTTGAATGAAATTCAAAAAATATTATGAGGTTAAAATATAATTTTACTATTTATTAACCGTAATAGGTTATAAAATTTGTATGGTTAAAATAAATTAACGGTCTATATTATTTAAAATCCCTCCCTTCATGTGTTATTGGTTTTCGCGTGTTTCAACAGAGCTCGATAATGGCGGATTCTTCACTCACTTCAACTCTTACCTCGTCTTCTTCTTCGTCAAACATCCTATATTGCCGCAAGCATATCTGTAGCATCTCTTCTCCAAGTATCAGCTCGTTACGATTCTTTACTAAATCAAGATCCATACGTTACCAATCGAGAAGCAACCCTGGGTTTCCCTTCAAAGCCCAAAGTCTAGACTTCTCTAGTTCCTTCTTTGAAGGTGGATTTGGGTCCGATAATGACTCTACATCTCCTTCGGGGCCGGGACTAACAGCTGTCGAGGACAAGGAGGAACCACAATGCCCGCCCGGTCTCCGAAAGTACGAGACAATGGCGGTTTTGAGGCCTGACGTGTCCGAGGATGAACGACTTGCTCTGACTCAGAAGTACGAAGAGGTAAAAAGAATTTCTGTTCAACCTCCTACCCCAACCCTCCAATTCAGTGTTTGGTTGATTGCCAAGATAAGTTTAGGCAATCGTATCATGGACGAAGGTAGTTAAATCCAATTTCGAGCTGGTATGAATTATCCAAGTCCTCATATTCTATTTTTCATAAATAAAAGAATTAGCATAACATTGGCTTTAGGAATGGAGTTACCCAATTTGAATAAGATGCAGGGGTGACATGGACTTACAGCTTTTGTTAAGATTGGTGATGCAGAAACTTAATACGTTGAGTGGAATGCATGATAATTTGATATACCACAGATGGTCCTATTGCAGGCCTCCTTTTTATCTCTACAGAAAAAGGTTGCTTTTTGCAGTGAAAGGTCCATGACTTTCTCCTCTCCAACAGGTGATCAATTGGTCAAAACATCTTACAAGGTAAATTAATTTGGTGTTCAATTAATTGTAGCCAAACTTAAAATTAACCTCAAAGCTCATTTCTAATATTTAATATGCCTTTGTGTTATTTTGCAGGTTCTGATACCAATAGGGAAGATAAAAGCAGTTCAAGAAAGCCAGCAGAGAAGTACATTGAGATAGTGACTGAAGATGATTTTAAGTTTTAATTTATGGGGTTTTTTAGATATGAGAAAGCTTTCAAGAATCTTCAAAAGGCTATGTCTATGGCCAATTCACATAAGGAATTAATGAAAAATAATAATTCAAGTTGAAGAATTGTTGTTACAGACATTTATAGGTGTTTGGCTACAGAGAAAGTTTTGTAGTGAAATTACAACTATGGCTGTATTTACTAGCAATTGTTATCTGTCAGAAAAATTCAATCCTAGTGCAAAACATTCCTACATATATAATGGTTTTACGCTTCATTTAGAAAATATGAAAGTGGAAGGGGAAAAAAAAAAAAAAGCACTAGTTATATTTATTATTTGGGAACTACAAAGAAAATAAAAGAAATTATTTACAAACAATTTTTGAAATTGAAATCGCAATATTAAATTTGAGTCGCAATATCCAGAGTTTTATTTGTATGAATGTCAAAGGGATGAATGAAAGTTTAAACTATAAACTCAAAAGTTATGATAATGTGTAAAAAAAATTGTGTCATATCATAATTTATATCACCATTTTACAGTAACTATACTCAATAATTTTTGATTTAGTTTCTAAAATGGTAAATAAAATAATAATAAATAAAATAACCTCTAAATTAAGATTCTCAAAGAGAATACACGGTATTTAATATTATTCGTATGCCTTCTATATACAGGCTATTTAATATAACAAAAACAAGAAAATGGAAGAGTGACAAATTATATTATATGATCTATTATCTAATAAACTATAAAATGAATAAATTTACACCGTCGATAAATAAGATTATAATCTATTAGTTTATTCAATTAAAGTTAAGGCAGAGAGTAAATTTTTAATTTTTTAAACTTTTAGCATAGATGACATGCATTTTATCTGATTAAAAATGTGAATTAGTCGAGATACAAGTAATTAATCCGAACATAATCTTACCGCTAATATATATATATATATATATATATATATAGACATGATATTTTTAAGTATTTATTACGCTATTAATGTATTAAAATATTAATAAAATTAATGTTTAGAGTGATTGCACTTTGTCCCTCCCTTGAGATTTATTGAAACGACATGTTCAGAATGTAGGGAAACCGATACTCTCCTTCCCGTGTGAATCCTTCCCGTGTGAATGAAAAGTTAACGGTGTTATAATATAAGTTTAAAAAAATATTAGAAAGTCCCACTTTTATCTTAAAACTACCAATAAATCATATTTTTAGTTTTTCTTTTTAAATGAGTTCTAAATATTTATTTTTTTTCTCTACTTTTCTAGGTTTTTTTTCTTAAAATTCATGCAATATATTAATTTTACATTCTTATTTTAACATATTATTTGTATAAAAAAATATTTTAACATGCATAAATAGAACTAAGTTTGAACAATAAATAAAAAACTGATTTTTTTTTTTTATGATATAAACGTTAAAAATTAAATATATATGAATTTAAAAGATAAGTTCAACAAATTAAAAGACTGATGATGTTAAGGAGCTACGCACTTTGGATTCCTAATTGAAACTGCTGGACGCATTTAGGAAAGGAATTTCAACTCCATCTGTAGGAGGTTTGTTCTGTGCCTTGTTAATTATGCTCCTTTGCAGTTGCTGGTTGCAGGAGGTGGCATGTATGTCGAGGTTTTTAATAGAGGAGTTATTCCATTATCTTATAGCATCAAGAAGGGAAATAAAGCTGGAGAGACTAACACTTTCTTGGATGGCATCTACCTCCTCTTTACCTACTTCACGAAGCCAGAGTCAATTGAAGTTCTTCAGGAGACGCTCATTGCCGATGATGATGTCATCCGGTCAACAAATTTCAAATATAAGGAAATATTAGTTTGTTCTTAATCACTTCTCTACCTCTGCAAGGAACAGTTAGGAAAGAAAGTTCTTTGGCAATTTGTAATCTCAAATATTATTAATCTAGATTACTCCTTTGGCATTTGGATTTAATTCAACTTTTGTAACATGAAAGAAATATGCAGTTGCTTTAACTTGCGGTCTTGGATAAGTTTGATTTCCTATTCACAATGATATATAAGTAAAAAATTATGTGTACACATATAATATATATATATATATATATACACACATGAAAATTAAATGGTACAAATACATTGAAGTGTGAAAATAGGAAGAAAAATATGTGTCTGTAAGGCTGTAATAGTATAAGCTTAGAGGTATTGTATTTTGTTCTATCTTTTTTGTAATTTATTTTAGGCTAAAAGGTTCTGTATTTATAGGACTTCCTTTTTATTTCCTTAATCTTTCTTCTGTCTTCTGTCTGCATGCTTTTGGGCTGGAGGTGGGTGAATGGTTTAGTAGCTGCATTAGATGTTATGACTCGATGTGCTATCTGTAGGTGCACGGGACTTTGATGTTATGAGCAAATGGAAAAAAAAGTTACTAAGATATATATAGCAGTGTATCTTTCTGTGGCATTCTCTGCTCTGTACTAATTGTTAATATTTCTTATGATGTGTAAGTTCAGCTAATCTTTAACTCATAATGTAGAGTGATTATAATCTCCAAGTCATATACTGCATCTATTTACTTATGCTGTACATATTGGTTCAATTAGTATTTACATGTTTTCCTCCTCCAGCTGATTGTGTTTCGTGGGCTAATTAGCATTTCACTATATTTTCTAACTTGTGAAATTTTTGGTCATTAATTCACAATAGTTTAGTTACTTAGAGCAAAAGTTGGACAGTGTACTCATGGTTTGGTGGGTTTTATGGTGCTTGGATTCTCTCATGAAATCCTGAAAGCATTAGGATGATTAAACTGTAGGATACGTTCATCTTCCAGTGAAATTTTAAAATCATGGAGTCAAATGAAGATTGCATATTGTTTTAAGCTGTTAACTAATTTCATCTTGTTTTCAATTCTTACTTTTTGATGCGTGTTTTGTTCATGGTTGCACATGCTGCAAGACCCAAGTGGGAAATAGTGGTAGAAAATGAAGGTCATCACTTGTTCTGTTAGTTGTCTATTCAAGCAAGTCATCGGGCATCATGAGAAGGCAACAAGAAAGATCCTCTTGCCAACGGTCGCAATACTTGCAGAAGTCCACATCGTTGGTGGTTTGCAATCATCTTCCATAAGAATTCATAAACTGATCCCTCGTGGACAGCACCCATTAATATCTGCTTTCATTTTCATATTGCTCAGAAGAGTACATTTTTGTTTATGTGAATAGAGTACATATTTCTTAGCTTCTATTTCAGGGGATTACTAAGCATAAAAGTGGGAGAACTTTGTTTAGATAAAGTAATGTGTAAAATGTAAAATGAGGGCAGCAACTTTATAACAGGAGAATCTGATTTAGTGCTGCAGTTTGAGATCTGATCTCAAACCCACTGTGTGAGAAGTAGCTTGCTTCATAACACACCAACAAAAGTAAGATCTCCTTAGCTATAGAAAAAGTCTCCCCCACGTCAAACTAAACTGAATCCTAGAAAATGATGAATAAGAAAGGACAAGAATAGGAATTTAGGATAATGAAAACAATATTATGTAGTGCAGAAGTTTGAGAAACACTACAAGAAAAAGCAGTTGTCGTGAACACTAAAAAGTGGATGCTGATAATTTGTATCATCGTCCATTTTGTTAGACGCTGATAAATTTTAGGAAAAAAAAATAGTGGACGTTGATAGTTACAGACGCTGATAATCAAAAAAAGTTTCGCGTCATTTTCCCGGAAAATACCAGCGTCCGGTTTGGTTATTATCAACGTCCATTTAAGTGGAAGGAGATGATATATATATATTTTTTTAAAAGAATACTCTCAGCGTCTGCCACTTAGAACATCAGCGTCCACTGTTGCGGACGTTGATAATTTTCCCCAAAATTAAATCCCTAAGTCTTCCTCTTTCTCTCCTCGCCCTTAAATAGCAGATTCTGCTCTCATCTCTCTGGTGCTCTCTCTCTCCAGCCGTTGCTGTGCTCGTCAAAACAGTGTGCTTCACCAGGTGAAGTCTTACACTCTCTTGGTTTTGCCTCTCTCCTCCCTCCTCATCAATTGTTGCTTTGAATCACTAAGCCCAAGTTCTTGGTTTTTGTTACTGGGCACTCTATCCTTATTTACTACAAATGTTCATACTGCATCTGAATATGAACTATATTCGGTTTATTACTTGAGTCACTTCAAAATAAACCAATCTAATTGTGAGTTTGAAGTTTCCATTATGTGATCATCCTCCATTATTGAATATTTTGCTAATCTGGAAGTGACTGATTATAGAGTATTCTGCTATCAAAATCATTTGACCTACCAAAGTTGTACCCAACCCATACAATCACTGTTTATGGGTTGATGACCTTTTAACCCAACTAGCTTATTGTCTATGTCAAAGCACACATACAAGATTGTGTGCTCTAAAGTTATTACATTTCAAAATCATTTCCCAATCTTTTTTTGTTTGGTAGAAAGGATTTCTCAATAGTATTATTATATAAACGCAACTCAAGATTCATATCCCAAATTATCAAACACTTAAAAGCTTCAATTCAAGATTTTAGTGTCCATTCCTCCTTTCATTCTCACTCACAGATTTTTATCACCCTTTGCATGCCATCAATTTCCTTGATTCTCAGTTGCACTAATTTTTCAATGCTCTTAAAAATTTAAGACATATAAACCTACATGGAAAAAACAAAAGAATTCTTTGTAGGCACTAGTTATCAAATTTTGATTAGTCTGTGTTCAGGTGAATATTTTCCTATTTTCTGAGCCTTTATTTTTTTTTTGGGCATAGATAGAGGGGTACGGTTCTATGGGCTTTGGTGAGGGGTTTTAAGGGATAATACCCCCCGACAAGCACCTTCAGGATTGAAAATGGTGGATAGCAAATTGACAAGTTGCATTTGTCAAGCTAGCAAGATGAGGTAAAATTAGAATTCTCTCTCAGACACTACAATCTAGTTGCCCTTTTATCTATTCACAAATATGTTATTTCATTTAGCTGAAAATTTCAAAACTAGAATTTACCAATTTGTAGTATAGCTTCTAAAAAACCAAGTAGTTATTCCTAAAAATTGGTTAACTAGCTGGATTTAGATGCTCAACAGGGTTTGTAACAGTTACCTCTCTTTCCAGCTCTTCAAAAGTGTTGCAGAATACCCAATAATTATATTCCAAATTCTCAAACTTACCCAAAATTGAAGCCAGATAAGCTGGTTAGATGTTCACTTTATGGTACTGAACAGGAGGTGACCTGGGATTTATTTTTCTAATGTCTTCTTATGGGTTAAAATATATTCCTATACTATTTTGTTTGTGCATTTTTTGTGCTTCAAATTTTGTTTGTGGATAATCATTTTTGCTAATACTGCTTTGGCCTTTGAGTTAAGTTTCTCTGGGTAAGGGCGTTATGGTAAGTTGGTACCTGACAAGTTTTTAAAAAAGGGCACTAGGACTATAATGGTAAGAGGAATGCATTTCTCTTTAACAAATTGTCCCATCTCTTCTGGCTGTCTTTCCATTTGTTTTCTGAGAAGAACATCAATTCAATTCTTCTAGGATCTGTAGAGATTCCTTTACAGTTTGTATTGGTATTAGTTTCTTTTAGCTAGTTGAACTTATTGCTGCTCGTAAAAATCTGTCGCGTGCATATTGTAATGGGTATTGAGTCCCTTCCTTTTTCTTTTGGCTCATTTATGGTTATTATAATACAAGGTATCATCTGGTTTGTTTTGTGAAACCCAATAAGGTTTCTTTTAGATTCTCGTCCCAATTGATTTGGCTTTCTGGGTATTTGCCTTTTACCCTATAGTTTCCCTTGATTCTTGCTAAATTTGAGATTGGGGAAAAAACAGTCGTAAACCTAAAAAGAAAAAACTGGTTATAAGAGGGAAGGTTCTCGGATAGAGATTTTGGTCGAAAAAGTGCACAAGTTTTTATTTAGTAGATGAAAGAAGCCTAATTTACAGTACTTGAGCTGTAATTAGCTGGAGAATTTTTGGATTTTCTATTAGATATTTTAAGGTCCGGTAGTATGGAATAAGTTGTTATCTACTGCATTAATGCTTCTTTGTGCAGCTGAATTGGGGATTGGATTGCATATATGAGAAAATTTCTCGGTTCTCTTCTAGTGGCTGCTTCTTGAGGTTGAGACAGTAAAACTGTGGTTGGTACACTTCTGAGAGTAAAGGAAGAAGAAAGGAGGGCTGGACTTGCTTATTTTCTTCTCAGTACACTGATTTTGAGTTCCAGAGGTTGAAAAGTTTGAGCTTTCCATAATCATTGACTCTGGAGTTGGTTATCAGGTTCAAAGTCCTCAAAAATGGAATTTGGTAAGTTGTGATTCTGAAGATTAGGATGTAAAAAAGAGGATTTATATTGTAATTGATTGTATTAGTTGAGGACCAGGACAATGAAGGAGAGGAGGTGGAGATGGCTGCAAAGCTCCTGCATTCTTTAGCAGATAACAACCCTGATTTGCAGAAGCAGATAAGGATGCATGACTGGGATTTTCCAACTCTTTGATCGTTGTCATGTCCTTGCTAGTCGCGGCCTTTGTCATAAGAGACTTCCTCCTGTAATGCTCTAAATGGGTGTTTGCTTAAATTATTATATTACTTCAGATATCTCAAAATTTGTTTTAGTTTCTGCTGTTGATTAGCTGAACATTTTTATGTCTGACACACTCAAGGTTGAAGGCCTTTTGTTCTTGTTCCTCCTATTTTTGTTGGGGAGGGCAGGGTGGATTTGTAGTTTTCTGATTTTAAGTAACTCCACCACCTCTAAATTTTGATAACTTATCTCATTTCTGAAAGTGCTGTTGGCTTTTGGCATTGCAGCCTTTGGTGGCTTTAGCAAGCTCAAAATTATGACTAACTGGCATTTCAGCCTTTGGATTCTAATGTTTCTATTTGAACTATACAGGTACTTCCCACTTCAATGCTGGCAGCCTGGAAAAAGACTCTAATATTGTACATTAATTGTCGCCAAACAGCAGCTGTAAGAACCTCCTTTTTCTCTTTAGTTATGACAGCTTCATTTTATAGATATATGCATTTGCGAATTTGTTTATGATTACCCTTGTGATCTTGTTGTAGGTTGCTGCTACTCAACTCTGCTAAAAAATAGTCATCATTGTGTGGAAAGAGCAATGCATCATGACTGTACTGTTTGTTTTGAGGTAAATAACTAAATATTTAACGTGCATCCCGTATTTTCGATCTATTTATTTTTACCGTATACCAGCTCATTGAGTTACTGGTAGCTGACTTCAAGCACATTAAAACTGGTTCTTTGCAGTATTTGTTTGAGTCAAGAAATGATGTTATTGGAATGCCTTGTGGACATACAATTCACAAGAACTGCTTGAAGGAGATGAGAGATCATTTTCAGGGAGTGCTTCAAACTCTCCTTCTCCCCCATCCCCCAAAAACAGAAGAAAAAAAAAAAAAAGCACCCCTTTTTCCTTTCTCCTTCTGGTAGTTGCGTAGAATTTTGTCAATTTGCTTTGACCACGGTGTTGATTGTGCATCAGATATGCATTCCCCCTCTGCTCAAAATCAGTTTGTGATATGTCAAAGGTGTGGGAGAAATTTGGCATGGAGATAGCAGCCACACAATGCCTGAGTCTTATCAGAATAATAAGGTTAGCCTCTCACTCTTTTTCTTGGATTATATATAGTATGCTGCAATTTAGAATGCTTAATTAGCATGATTTCCTGTTTCCATATTTATTAAATCATGCTATTCCAGCAGCCTATATATGGTAGTTTTAATTGATAAAAACATCCCAAGTTGTCCTCGTCCCATCTTGCTTAGACCTAAATGCTAGCTCTGCAACAAAGATGTGAGTAGGGGAAGAGTAGCTATGTTTTGGTATCTCACCCAAGTATCATGTTTTCATTTCAATTAAGTGAATGGGGAGCAATGACTGACACACCCTGCTACTATCAACAGGTTAGGATCCTCTGCAATGGCTGCAGAAAAACTTCACATGTTCAGTTCACATGACTGCAAATCCTGCAGCACTTGGGAAACAAGGGACTGAGCAGTGGCAATGGTTACCTTCAAGAGTGGCAAATGCCAAAGGGCAATGGTTCCTTTCAAGATTCACAAAGATGGTGATTATGTTCTCATGCACACCCAAGCATGTCCACAACCCATTAACATATGCCACTGACCCAAAGTCAAGATATTGCTTAATGTCAAGGTCTCATGCTTGCTACCTTTGTGCAGCACCATGTGCACCCAATGTCACCAGGCATCAACTAAGTCTTCAGCACCCTTGCTTCCCACTTGACATGTACTCCGCATGCCATTGACACGCTGCCAGCACAGTGCAAGGTCCAAAACAACGCTGTCAGCCTATGTCAAGCTCATAGGTTTGACAATTGCTGACTTGCCGTTAAAGGGCAATTTCGCCTGCTAGTTTTTGAACTCTGGATTAGAATGTATGCAGTCTTTCAAGCAAAATCAATAGAAAGCTATGAAATTGGTCTTCCTCTATTGTTTAGGGGAATTTCAGTTGATGCCCCTCGTTTGTTTTCTTTCTATTTCCTAGTGTGTATAGGAATTTTCAGCTTATTCGGTTTGCCAGTATTAATAACTTATAATTTGGTTTTATAATTTCTTTTGTCTGCTTTTATATATATTGTTGATGTTTTGTACTTTGTTAATATTTTGAATAATGATTAGAAAATGGTCATTTTTATTGAAGTATCAATTTTATGAATTATTTGTTACTTATCAGGTATATCATTTTTGTTTTTTTTTTTTAAAAAAATTAAAAAATAGAGGTGTCTTTGGCGTTCGCCATATGTGGATGCTGATATATGAGAAAAATCTCCACTTTTCAGCTTCTACCAAGTGGACGCTGATTCTTCTCCAAACTTAGTAGTGTTTCTTATTAGTGTGCTGTCCGCAATACTTTCAGCATCCACATACTACTTTTTCTTGTTGCGTTAAAGGGTAGAATGGTGCAAGGTTCAAGTCCTGTAGATTATTTGATTCTGTCCCCCCTGGGGTTTGGTTGGGGGTTGGACTGAGTTTGGTTTTGTAGCTCGAAATAATCAAAATTGGTAATTGAATAAGAAATAGTTGAAGCAGAAGATGGCGAGGGAAGAAGAAGAGCTTCATTTTTCAATGGGTTTGGTTGGGGGTTGGACTGGGTTTGGTTTTGTAGTTGTTCAATTTTGTGTAATTTGTTTATGCATGAAAAATCAATACACATTTTGGAGAAAATATAATTATTATATTATTGAATAATTCCATTAATAGGTTAATAAGAATCAATGATTGTGATACAATTAAATATATTTATCTGTTTCTCAATGTACACATTACTCAGTTTACGTTGAGTATTTAATACATATCAGTATTGGGTATTGTATAATTCACTTTATGTTTTTTGTATAAATAAAAAGTTTTTTTAAAAAATAAATATACGATTTAGAGTTGTCAAAATTTATCTTGTTTGTAAATTTACTAAAATCAAAATTAAGTTTCTAAAATCAACGATACAACATACATTTCTTTAACAATTTAATTCAAGATTAGTGTGTATTGTGTGCATGCTATTTTTATGTGTTACTACAATGTACTCTGAGTCTAAAGTGGATTGTGTTTCTGGTCAATTTTAACATGAATTGATAACAATATTTTCATGCGTTATTTATATAAATGTTACATTGTCTTACATTGTCTCTTGTTAAGAAGCATAAGAAAACCTTTACATAAACAATATTTTTAATTGTACTGAAATTTAAAAGTTTATTTTTGTAAATATTCATGAATTAAGGAGTATGGACGAAATTGTGCTAAAAACTAATGAAATCTTATGACAACTAGATAATATCATGTATGTAAATTCTTTCAGTTGTAATACAAGGAGTGTTAGTTCAATCAACAAACACTAAATAATTCATTTGAACTTTAAAATGTTTACACTAACATAAAAATTCAAGTTCATTGGATACTTTCTACTATGCATGATATTAGGATTATGTATTACATTAAAATCTAGTGAGGGGACTATTGTATAGATTGTAATATAAGTTCTTAATTGGAATGTTTTTAATTTCATGAATAGTAATATATGTCAAGAATTACAATTATTAAATTCAATAGTTATAACTTCAATTTGTGTCCGAAGACACAATCATTGAATTCAAATTAATAGTTTATTTATGTAAATTAAGAGATACACTTATTGATTGTGTCGCTATTAATAAAATTTCAATATATAATCATACTTTTTAGAATAATGACTATTCATTCCTTATATGTAACTTCTATAAGCAATTTTTATTAAAATTTTTGGAGATTTTGTAGTATATTAGAAGAGATGCAACCCTCGAGTTGTAAGAATATACATGCAATAATTATTTCTTTTAAAAATAGTGCTAAATTATCACACGGCTCAAAACTTTCAAATCTCCACTATATTTTATATTACTATTTTTATAACAGTCACACATCTTGTTTGTGGTTATATATGCTGACAATACAAGTTACCAGAAAATAATCATAGTAGACTTATAAACCGTAAAATCCAATAGCATCAAATACAACTCTATTCTTCTTCTTTACAAATTAAGGCATAAGCCAAACACATCCGATTAAAAAGTTGTTAAATTCTCTGAGCTTAAGAACATTAGAATCTCTCATACATCACCCAAGTTGAAAGGTGAGTAATAATTTGAGTAGAGGTCCTAGCTCCTAACCGCAATTAGCTAAAGCTTACCTTCCTCTTTGTAACTGCTAATTTTTTTTTTTTGGGTACAGTAATTGCTAATTTGTTTTGCCACTGCACAAAATGACTAATATGGAGTGCAAAGGTCCATAATCTCTTTCCCTTTCCACTAACCCTTAACTAAAACATAGGACCATATTTTTGAAGTTTAAATCTAAAATCTAAATATAATATAACCCAACACAACCCACTATACTAAGCAAGGCATTGCATGGGAATTTAAATAAGTACTCTGTTTCCTTTGAATTATCACAACCTAATCCTTCAATTATAGTAATTTATTTTTCAAGTTCATATTAAATCTAAACTAAGACTTCACAGTGCTCAATCAATAATATAAATATCTATGAAGAAAAGAATAATAATAGTTTAATTAAAGTTCAAAGAGAGAAACAAAGGTGTGGGGATGAGTAATAGCAAAGAAAAGTCAAAAAGCACACCCATCAGCTGAACATATGCCAAAAAGAAAGGTACTATTCAGCTTCCCCTTCTTTTATTGTTGATTACACGAATTCCTATCTACTGCAACTCTTTGATCATTTTCAACCCTACCTTTGATTTCAGAAATTAAGCTAATTCAAAATGTCATTTTTTTAGTCAATATAGTGACAGACAGTCAAAGTAATCAACAATATTTTTCTACGTTTTCTTTAGAATAAAATCTCTCATAACAATTATTATCCAATTAAATTTGATAAGATTAAACTTATTATTTATATTAATTGAATTAATAACTGACTAATTCACAACGACAATTATTTAATTTGAAAGTAAGAAAATTCGATTTAGAAATTTTCTGCACATTAAAAAGTTATGTTAGTAAATTAATGGGTTATTGGATAAATTACCCTGCAAGGTCTATCTTTCTAATCTACATTCACTAGATCCATATAAAGTGAACCAATGCCAAACATTCCATTATAGATCATAATTGTCTTCCAAAAGCAATCTATGTGATATTCTCAGTACTTAAGTTTATTGCCCCTTTGGCATTTCTTGGCAATTTAAAGCCCATTTAAATGATTTCCTTTTATCTGTAAGATCATGATACAGTTTTTGTTTTAATGAGGCATTATTGTCTGGATGTTTAATAAACCTTTTCTGCAGGAATGGCCAGCACAATAATTAGAGCTTATGCAAATGACTTATAATATATGGTTTTATCAAAGCTGGAGCTACTAATATTACAAAACTCCAAAGCCCCTTTCGCTTTCATGAGTTATTGGTGACTAAAACATTTGAACTACAACTAATTTATTTATTTTAATCACCACCATCTATCTTCTCTAATTAACTACTTGATTAATCCAGTAAAACAGTAAGAACCCTTTAAGATGATATAAAAGATAATAATATTTTTTTGATACTTATTTTTACCTATTAGAGGAACAATTTTGAGGATTGTATATATAAGAAGGGCAAAGTGATAAAATGTCCTGTCAATCACTTCAAGAAAACAATTTATGCCTTTCTTGTGGGTTGATGAGACTTTCATAAACTTAAAACACGGTATTTTTGTCAGACAAGTATCGATTTCTAGTTAACTAAGAACTGTGAGGAATTTTACTGAACTTGACAATAACTAAATGTTTTTTTTTTTTTCCTGAAAAAATTAATCTCAATTTTAATATAGCAATTAGTGAGTTAAGGACAGTTCATATCTATCATAGGTATAGCCACACGGGTTACACTAGCTCAAACAAGTGAAAGACTGTGTCCCTAGTTACATGTTAAGAGTGAGATGAGTCCAATATAAGTCACAAGAAGATAATATTGGACCATTCTGTTTGTCCTTTTATCTATGTTCTTAGTAGTTACCCTTTTATCACATTCCACATTCCACATTCCACATTCATAGATTTCACTGCTTTCTGACAATCATCGGAAGAATTCCATTGATTAAAATTGTTGAAAATTCTTCTTTTTCTTTTCTTGGTGAGAATTCATTTTGGTTGAAGATGGAATCATGTATAAATTACTCATTACTGTTAAAGGAAATTCTAAAAGGATTACTAGCACCCACAGAGAATTCTGTCATGGAGGCTCCATTTCTAATTTTTTTCCAACCAAGAGATTTACTCATTTACTTTATGTTATTGTTTTACACAATTTTTCCTTGTTGTCAATAAGGTGTTGAAGTTTTTGTGTCACCTCATTAGTGGTAATTTTTAATATTCTTGTATTTGTGAGTTAAGATGCACGGTACCATGATAAAAATAGAACACCTATTTATTTTCAGCTATTTTTCCCCAATGGAAATAAACAATGTTTTCTGGAATGCAAATGCTGTATTTAACCCAACACTCAGCATAGAAGAATGCGATGACCAGCATGGACCCTGCAGCAGGATTCTTTGTCCTTGATGACATTCTTTGAGCCAAAATTTAGAGCTGCCCACATGGTTAAACTATTCTGGCTGGTGTTTATTAATCCCAATATACTGATGGTCATTGACCTTTTTCTAATTTCTCTGTGGGACCCTTTGAAATGCTGTCCACTCTAACCCTCTAACCCACAAATCTGACTTCCTGTAGATTTTTAGTAATAGAGAGAGAGAGAGAGGGATTTTGAACTTTTGCTTTGGTAAGTAGTATCAATTTAGCTTAAAAAGCACAAAAGAAAGCAAAAGCAATTCACAGATTCCAGTGTCTCGGGGTGCTGTGTTTGATGGCATTTACCCACAACTCTAACAAGAAGACAAATCAGAGCCCACCTAACAACCTCATAAGAAAAATAACCCCAGAATAAATTTCATTTGTTTTCAGACTAATCAAAATCTGATTCTGCTTCAACTGTATCCTTCTCTCTTAACTTAAAATCAATGCCTAAGTGAGTCTACCCATCTTTCAAAAATCTAGTTCTCTCCCAAAGTAATGCCTGTTGTTACAGAGACCTCAGCAATTGCAGAACAAGTAAAATGGAGAAGTCCCAGAAACCAATTCAGTCTTCCCATTTCAGAAACAGATCCAAACCCACAAATCCCTTCCATAATCCAATCCACTCGCTGCAAATCCACAATATCATCTCTCCTGCTCTCGACCTTCTCTAACACCACCAACAATGAAACCATACATACCAACATTAATAGCACCAACAACAAGAAGAAGAACAATTTCAAGGCTGCAACTTTCAGAGGACTTGGATGCACTGCTGGTGCATCGCAGGAGGTATCGGTGCCGGCGGTGATTCGGACATCGGCGGATTGGCAAGGGAAAAAGGCAAGAAAAAAGAAGCACAAAAGGAATGGTACAAAGAACCACAGCAATAAGACATGTCAAGGCGTGGTTGGTGGTTCTAATTCCAATTCTGCTAATTGTGTGGATTTTCAAGATGTTTGGTGTGGCCCAGGAATTGGGTTTTCAGCTGACACTGCTGCCTCAGTTGATTGTGTTGTGGCAAGGAGGAATGTGTCTGCAAGAGGGAAGATTGATGTTGAGAAGGTAAGCCGCAGGGAGGTAATCTGGATTTCTTCTCTATCTGTTTCATTTGCTCCGGATGTTGAATTCTCTTTCTGGTAAATATTTTTTTTCTTTCTTCTTATGGGTTAATTTTATCAGCTTGTGCATTGGTCTTTCCTACTTTCTTGCTCGTCTGTTTGGTTGTGGGTTTGCTGCATAAATAAAATTTTTGATCTTTACCTAGATTTCTAGCTATTTAGACATAAAAGTTTCGGTCTTTACCTTGGTTTTCAAGCTATGATAATCATAAACAGTAATTTCTATCGTTTGCATACACAAGTCCACCATTTTTCTCCAGCTTCATTTTTGTACTTATGTATATGTATAGGGTGACTGTTTTCTTTTTGTTTTGA
This sequence comes from Quillaja saponaria, assembly GCA_029379385.1. NCBI lineage: Eukaryota > Viridiplantae > Streptophyta > Magnoliopsida > Fabales > Quillajaceae > Quillaja > Quillaja saponaria. The sequence goes on from CM055607.1 coordinate 8,775,766, forward strand.
CACCCCTGTAATCACTTATTTTCCTTGGTTTATCACTTTTCAATGATGTATTCTAATGCTAATTTGGCTATCTACTGATTCTAAATCAGCCCCCCTATTTCATTTTCAAATTTTGTGGGTAAAAGCGTGCACGATTGGATTTGCTTAGTTAAAGACGGAAATTAATTTTAAAAACGAATACTTTGAACATTGAATCAGTTGCTTATTGTGGGCCCTCACATATTAGTAGAGTGCATCACGGACCTTTTGATAAGCTTTTTTTTAGTGATTGAAATAGAGGAGGACAGTCTCTTCTTCTGTCGTATGTATTAGTTTTCTTCAGGAGTTTCTATCTCTATAAAGAACCAATTTTTTGTGTGTCAAATTGGTCTTTCATTCATTTTCATATGGCCTAATTGTGCTTCATCAATACTGTGGCAGCGTCCTCCTTGTTTAGGGAGGCGAACTGTAAACCCAGAAACCATCTCCTTTCTTGATTCTGATCCTGACTTCTTAACAACGCGAGTTGGCTCAGAGGTATTTGGAACTTCTAATTACTATCACCATGTTCGACATCCTTCCTCTGAAGGTCTTGCTGAGGTTTGTTCCTGCTCTTATTGTGTTCTTGTTTAGTTTAACTTTAATGGTTTACTGTAAATCATTTTTGATGATTTGAGTTTCTCAAGCCAGTAGATACTGCTTACTAGAGGACTAATAATTTTGAAATTGTATAAAAAGGGTGTTATTGTAAGTTGCTTCCCTGCACATAGGTATTTAGCAAAAAACCTAATTGAGAGTAAAAATTGTTTTTAATAGAGAGAAATCACTTTATATTCTTTACGGTACAATCTAGTGGCCTCTTAATACTAACTTTCAGGGTTAATGGAAGTAAATAAATGATCAAACACTGTTTTTGGGCAAGCTGAAAAGGATTTGATGTTTAATCCCATGTTGGTGCATTTTATATTTTTTGACAATAATTAATTTGTTTTCATAATTTGATGGGACGAGTATTCAACCTTTTGTCACAGATGAATTGGTTCTTTGCCTAGGAAATGGTGCTAAACTTAAGAGTTTGCTACTATATTTGCTTGGGTATTGTTAAAGACACTTTGAAAGAAAAATGAGGCTGCTATCTACACTAAAAGGTTGAGTGATGGTAGTGGAAAGGTTTGATAGACGAGGCAATTTTGATGATATCCTATATTTGATGTTTAATTTTGAATTTTTGAATATGAGTCAATAAGCTTAACGGGTAATAGATGCTTAATCACATTATCTCTGGAACACAGCAGTTTGGGATATCTTAACATATTTATTTTCTGATAACTAATTTATAATAGATGGCGAGTGATACTGTATGATTGGTGTTACTTCTTTGTACCATCATAGTATTGGCAAAATTGATTCTTTGCCAAAATATTTGCTTTTGTATTTTTTTATGTCTTAACAATATAGTTCTTTTATTTGTTGTAAAATGCATTTTGAATTTCTGCTTGCTCTTTGAAGATTATGATGCTTCAAGGAAGGCTACTAATGGGTGGAAGATTGGACTCACGCGATCAATTTCGAGAATGGAGACTTGATGTTGATAACATGTCATACGAGGTGAGTTCTTTTTTTCTGTTAAACACCATATCTGTTTTCACTTCGAATGCTAAATCCACGCCCTTGGCGGCTGCAGACATGCAGTAGGGGACTGCTATTTCATTTCTGGTTAGGTGGGCCCCACTTCCTTATGTGGCCACCGAATTCATGGATATAGGCTTTCCCTTTTGACTTGAAATGGTTTCTGATTTCTAATCGATAAACTGTCTGCATTTCTGTATCTACGTACTACCATTATCATTGCTTTCTTGTTTGTCTTTTGCTGATAGGAACTGCTAGAACTTGGTGAAAGAATTGGTTATGTAAACACTGGATTGAAAGAAGATGAGTTAGGCTGCCACATCAGGAAAATTAAGCTTCCTATTGTAAATGATATATCAACACATCAAATTGATAGAAAGTGCAGCATTTGCCAGGTCAGTTGTAAAACAAATCTTCTCACTGAGAGTTTGCCTAATTACTCAACCTTCAGCTGCTTTAGATGTGACAAGCTCTAAGCTTTTTGTTATGCATTCAACAATTTTTTGTCCATGTATCTGCTTATTAAGCAGGAGGAGTATGAAGCTGATGATGAGCTGGGGAGGCTAAATTGTGGACACAGCTATCACATACAATGTATTAGACTATGGGTTGCACAAAAGAACTTTTGCCCAGTCTGTAAAGCTGAAGTTATGATTCGATGCAGAGTTGCAAAATCATGATTGTCCTGCAATGCTGATGTTTTTATGGATACCTGCATATCTTCACCCTTCATATTGCTGTTTAGTTTTCTTTCAAATCCAATATAGGGAAGAACTCATTCGTTTGTTTGAATACTCAGATCTGATTTACATGCTTTTAAATCTGTGGGTTGTCATGGTAAGTTGGCCAAGCACGCAGATTGCGTTATGGTTTTTGCATTGCATGAGGTCATTGCCACTTATGCCAAATTCCTGTTTGCTTCGATCATTATAGTATACTGGTTCTTGAATTTGGGATGTTTCTTATAAGCTTGCTTTTTATTCAATTACTCAGTGCAACTCAATGTTTCTGGATTTGTTACTCTGATTCAGCTTTTGCCATTACCAAACTTGAAAGAATGAGAGGTTTCCTTTGTATATTATAAAGGGTCATAGTGAAGGTTTCCTTTTGGTGACATTCTCAACTTTATGCTTTGAGAACACAGAATGTGAAGGTTTGAAAAAGGTCTTCCTTGGGATTCATATTGCCTTTATGAAAATGTAGGCATTCAAATATCCATTCCAGAAACAAGAATGGTATGAACAATCGCTGAATCGCGTTGCAAGATTTCAAATTTATCATTACCCCCATATCATGATTATATACAATAATATACACAATCTGCCCCTTTACCTCCTATCATATACAAATATCAACCAGGAAAGTTTTAGGACATCTTTTTCTCTTTGAAACTCTTATCTGTGAGCTTCTTTGTGGATAAAAGAATGAAGTAATTATGACTAAAATACAAGTAGAGAGAATATGAACTAATCCATGTCATGCAGGATGAGAAATTTAATTATGTATGGATACAATTGATTTGCAGCCTGCATAGAGGGAGATAATAGAATAGTTAGATGATGCACCATTTCAAATACTATACTACGTTTTACTACCTCTTTTGTAATTGAATATAACAAGTTAATCTTACCAAACGGCCTCCCTCTAGATCATAGTGGGCGTAGTGTGGACCACCAGGCTCCTCAAATACTTTATAAGTAACCAAATCCTCGGGAATGAGCTTCACTGTTTCTGCTCCATCATTGTAAAGGGAAACCACAATAGGGGGGTCAGTTGACAAATTAAAACCCATAGCTGCTTTGTAGTGTTAATTAGTGAAGTCCGTATACAGCCTCTGGTGGACAAGTAAGGTCTTGGTCTCCTGCAAGTGCTAAAACAGGGACATTGCTTTTGTGAAGATGGTTCTTGTAAAAAAAGGATCCACTCCTGTCACATAAACCACCTTTTTCGAAGGCTGTTGTTAACTGTTAAGAGAAGCTTAGATGGTACCATACCTGCAAACCATAATCAACATTCCAATCACACAAAAATCTAATAATTGGGAGGGGATTAAGATGCTTTCAGAGCTTATAGACTATATTTCCATTGCAAATCTCAAGTGAAATTGCATAACAATCCCAGCCTAAGATAAAACATAGCAATTTACAAACTCATCAGAAGAATGCCATCCAATAAAAACCAGGACCTATCAAACCCCAAAGAAACTTGAATTTTGGATAAACAGATTAGTGTGGTTTCCAAGCACAACAAACTCAAAGCACAGGGACAACACCGACATAAGTGCCATCTACTTCAACCCAAAACATACCTTCCATCTATTGAATATGATGGTTAAAGCAAAGCAGCAAAATGGCCATAGCTGCAGAATTTACGTAATATGTGAAAGCTTCTATAATACTAAGACTCTGGAGACAAGACTAGAAATTTGAATTCATAGTGAAAACAACAGAATTGATATGCTGCTGATAACTGCACAATTACCTATATGCAGAGGGAGCGTGAAGCCCTAACAGGCAATATGCTCCCTGTTATTATTTTCTGGTCTTGCCAGCAATTATATTTATCTGAGATGTGTGATAACAAGAACTGCAATTCAGATTTTAAGAGGCATGGTACCATGGAAACTTTAGTAACTCATCTGTCAAATGTCAAGGCTTATGGTTATCATAAGAAAAATCGACTGAGACAACCAGCTGTCATTTGCAACCTCCTACACTACTTTCAAAGACCTCCCATGTCTAATACCTCTCTATATCTTACAGTCAGAGGCATTGTAGTCCTAAGATCTAAAATATTAGTTACAACTTACAAGTAGGTGGCCTTTGAATGGTTTTCTTGGCTTACAGGTTTTGCATCCAAGAGTTAGGAAAGCAAGTTAACCCTATTAGAAGGGCTTGCAGGTAATCTATGATAAGGGCATTCGCCAGTCTTGTTACTTTTAAGTTATGACATATAAGGAGTCAAGATAGTCAGAGTCAAAGCTTATGTGCTTTGCATCCAAGAGTTAGGAAAACAAGCTAATCCTATTTGAAGGCTCGCAGGTAATCTATGATAAGGAGTTTCACCAGTTTTGTTCCTTATGAATAAGGAGACATGATAATCAGAATCAAAACCTATGTGCACAGAAGGATGATAATTAAAAGCAGAGACAAAACTAGATGCTAATTTAAACAAAAGAAAAGATCCATCAAAAGAAGGACTATGCCTACGTAAAGTGGCTGTTGAATCATGTAGACTAGATGCCTTTAGAGACTACTTGTACCTGAGATTAACTAGACTGGATAGCTTCAGTGCTGAGAATAGTGTCATGGGGGTCATGAACTCATGGCTCAATATGAACTTTGTAAACCATGTGATATCAAAATTTACTATTATATTTTTCGCCAGTTATTTTTTACTACATTTCTATAAACAGGTCATGGACTCATGGCTCAATATAAACTTTGTAAACCATGTGATAACATAATTTTAGTGGAAGAGCCAAACATCATAGTCAGCTTAGATTAAAGACTCTGATGGCAGAAAAGCATCTACCAAATCACTTAGTCAATTGTCACAAATAGTTGGACAACATTATCAGAGGAGAAAATGCCAATATCCCACTTAGAAAAGTTGTTCAAAACAAGTTTTTCAAACAGCGTTGGACCCATCATGTCCTCAGCTGAAATCTGAGAATTTAACCAGGATAAAACATATGGAGGACGAATAGCAAAATGATAAGCAGCAGCAAGCAATGCCCCTACTGGAAAAACAGGTACATTTAAAGCCTGTACAGGGTCAACCAGCAAATCATAAGTAGTCAGAATTATTTTCTGTCATAGAGTGTTTAGAAGCAAGTTTTTGTAATGGTAAAAAACAGAAGGTGAGATGACAATCAGTAATTTAAATCACTTGCCAGAAATAAAAGCAATTTGAGAGACGATCTTGATGATGTGTAATCCAGAGATGACCCCAAAGTAGCTACTGATACCAACCAATCATTTTTTCCATCTAAACCTTACATATAACAAAAAGAAAAATTGTTTCAAAAACTGATCGATCACCAAAACCACTATGCAGTTATTTATAAATTATTCCAAGTTAAACCTTGGTGTATTAGTATGTATGTGTTACAAGTATTGTTGTGACTTAGCTAGAAAAAGTAGTAAAGTGGCAGTTTAAAATAATGCTTGCTTGTGATGGGTCCCAGTGGAAATTAGTTATAATTTTAACTTGCCATTGATATGCCAAATTAAGCTTGGTGTGCCAGAAAGTAACTTGACCATCGAACTTAAAGGAAAAAAGTAAACTTCACCATGAAAGTTCAAAGAATAAATAGTAGTCCTTAACACATAACCTGAATCATATATATATTACATGCATAAATTGTGAACCGTGTGAAACAGCATTAGTAAATTCTCATGTCATCTCCAACGAGTACCAGCCAGAAAATTGTACCAGACTACAAACTGAGAGGCAGTCCATTACGTAAGAAGCAAAATAGAGAATCTAAATAATATCACCAGAATCTTTCTGGGACAGGGTCATTGAATCACTGGAATATATGCCTCGAGGATGCTGGCTGAGATATTCATACAACTCAAACAATAAAAAAATAATAACTTCAGCAGAACTTACAACATCGAGAGAGCATTGCATATAACAAGATACCCCCCATAGAGTGACCAATTGCAAGCAATTTTCCATCCTTAGGTTTGCAGTGAGTCCTTATGTGCTCCATCTAAATGACAGAGCTAATGATTTACATACTTATTTGATAATAAAAACTATAAATAATACATTCCGTGATTTAGTTAAACAACATGAGATTGTACTAAAGAAGATGGAATATCAAGAAAGAGATACAATTATTGTCAGATCTGATATCATATATTATGAAGGAACGTCACCTCACCGCAGCAGGTACATCCTCTTGCTGATAGTGGTTGAAGTCCCAGTCACACTGAGAAATCAGCTCAATTTGCTTTTGGAATCCTTCGAATCAGGCAATAAAAAGCTCTTGCAAGCCTGAAACCTGCGCTGTCACTGTTTGTTGACCATCAATTATAGTTTGAAGTCTCTGTCTCGAATACCTAATTTGGTTGGCAACTGCAGACTTTTGACCTGCTTCTGTCAAACCCGGAAAATATATTCCTCTTGTTGTCAAAGCTTTATATATGATCAGTGATTATAAGTTCTAGTATCCGATTAGGCAAACATTTTCTTCACTAACCTGCACTTAAAAAGTATGAAAGTCTTTCAGATAGTTGTGTAAAAGTTTCCATCAACTTCTTCACTAGTTGCAGTTCATCAAAATTTGAACACCTTCACTAACTTTTCTTCATTGATATAGTTAATTTTGGATTCAGAATAAGCTCCATGGTTATTGGCTGCAAACTGCCTTGTAGGAAAACCAAAATTTATTCCTTGCTTAAGTGCAGAATTGATATCAGACATAGAATCGAGGTGCTGCTTATCCGGCCCTAATTCCACTCTAAAAGTGCTCAACCCAGCACCTCGAACTCCGAGAATCCATGTATCAAATCCTTGGCCAGACATGTAGCGTGCAAATGAGGACTGAAAACAACTTCATGCATGGTCAGTACACAGATTAAATCCTAGAGAAGATATTACAATTTGTAAACCACAATATGCAGCTTGGTTAGACAAATACCAGCTTTTCACCTCTGATAAACAGAATACTGTGGATACCAACAACTTCAACATGTAAATTTGCACTAGTTTATATCTTTATCTAAAAGAAAAATGAAATATATTAAGAGTTCCTTTAGAAAGGAAAGCAAGCAGTTTTCCTTGGTTATACACTATGCTGGCATTGTATGCTGTATTAACCTTGTATCACAAAATAAACTGAAAGACTTTACAGAACATGATTCTAACATTATAGAAAAAAAAGGGTCCTTGTTTTTTTTTTTTTTTTTTTTTGTGTTAAAACTTAAAGGAGGCTCTTGGACATATGAACTACACAACTGAGGTAGCTTTCTCCCTTCCCATAAAATTCTCTTTGGGCCTATGACAACTGGAGGTATATAACACCAGGACTTTACCAGTTGAACCCATTGCAGTATTCGTTCATGTTTAAATCAATAACCCATGGTGAAAAAAAGGCCATAATGACTATTTAAATGATTAACATACTGACCTCAGGAGATAGATCATAACCTTGATGGCACCTACAATTAAATGTACAAGTACCCATTAACAAATTTTACACCCATGAAATAAATCCAGAAGTCTTCTCTTACAGAAATGAAAAAACGGAAGCTGTCATTCTATTGAAGATCCCCAAGAAAGCCCAAGATTGAAGATTTGAAAGGTGGAAAATTTGAGTCAGAGGAAGAACCTTAGGAGAAGGCAAGTAGCGCCAGCTATCGACCCTTCAATCAGAGTTGGAAACAGAAACGTAATGAAGCTCATCAGCCGTCCAGACTGACTGCCTCTTATCATTCTTTCTTTCGAAATCCATACCGTGCAACGTCATTAACCTCAATCGAAACGGCGGCGACACCAATCGGCGAGTGAAGCACGAGGCATTCCAGTTGTCGGGTTTTAGATCCGATCTTACCGGGTTGAGATAACAGGAAGCAGTGGCAACCCGGGTCACAAGCATACTGTCTCTGTTTGGTAGCTAGCCAATACTTATAGAGATGTTTGGGACTTTGGGTTTGTGTATGACAAACTGGCCTGGAATGCATGCAGGCGGATTTTTTTATTTTTTTTCTCTCTCTCTCTTCTTTTTGTTCACTTTGGGAGGATAGAAATGCCAGGTTAGCTCAGTTGGGGTTTATTAACTATATGTACCCAATAATGGGGTCCTTAATTTAACCATATCTACTATTTTAAAAGGGTAGTTTAGGGGATGCCCATTGAGAATAACTTGAGTGGTGTGGATAATGAGTTTACTTGTGCTAAACTTCATTCTAATTTTTTTATCAATATTTTTATGATAGCTTTCAAAATGAAAGGGTTAAACTATTAACATTCAATAGATAGATATAATGTATGTCCCACTATCACGTAGAAACCTTCTATACTTGATGGAAAGTGATTGGAGCTTAATTGATTTTGATAAGTATTATGTATCTTTATGATTCATCTAATACAGTGGAGGACCACGTAGTCCAACTGCTCACTACTCAGTACTAATGGAAGTTATGAAGCTATGCAAGCAAGCCTGTTGGAATTTTATGTGGGTCACAATCAGCAGCGCCACCTATTAGCTTGTTTTAAATATTGAGATATTCTTTTATTAATACCTAACGTAAAGTAAAGACACTTTTGAGGGTTGTATGGAGAAAAGTTGGAGAATTGACAATCACCGCAGGAATTTAATGGGTTGAAATTTTGTGGAACTTAAGCTAGCACGCTAATCGTTTAATTAGTTAAATACAGATGGAGTTCAAAAAAGGAAAATTTTTTTTTTTTGATAGATGAACAAGAAAGCTGTGTTAGGTGGTTTTATAGAGTTATGGAACTTCAATGAGAAGTTGAAATCTTACATTAATAGAGCCCAATTCACACTTGTATTAAAGTTAAACTGTGAGGATTTGGTGAATTTTTTGTTTTTGTTCTTTATCTGGGTGGTGAAAACACAAGAGCTCATTGCAGATATGTACCTTAAGCACCAAGGCACCAATTCTATTCCTGTTTCTCCTTTCCTGATAAGTTACTAGATAAATAATCTGTTGCACAATCAGCAGAGCTGCAGAGGCATTGGGTTTTGCAGCTTTCACATTCCTCATAGACTTATCTGCCATCTTACTCTCATACCCTGCCAAATATGACAAAATAAATCAGGAAGAGATGAAAATGAAGAGAAAAGGGAAAGAAAGAAGGATGTGCAACTTTTGACGGAAATTTGGGTTTGTATCGGTTTTCAGAATCAAATGAAAAAACTCAGTAAATGGAGCAAGTGTACATTGAAATATGTAACTAGTAACTACTAAAAACCATGTACTAGTTTGTAGTAGTTTGCAGTTCTGCATCTAAACCAAAGTTTGGTTTTGGCGATACATAATAATTCCCTTTCATGACAATAGATTAATGTTAATTACTGATTCACAATTCCTAGCCTGATTCACTGAAAATGGCCATCATCAGAAAGAGGATTTGACGTTCAAATTCGATACTTCATATAACCAATCGAAAGTAGACTATCAATGCAGTACCTTCTTTATTATACTCAATTATATTACCTGGTACATAGACCAGAGGATACAAATTTAAATAAGCATATGATTTTTGCATTAGAATTACTTCCATTTTCATATCAGTGGCAACATGGATGCAAGAATATGACCTGGTCCTTTATTTTTTGGAACATTAATTTCACATACTAGCAACACGAAAGTAAAACCTAAATCCCATCAATAAACAATGAAAAAACCCCATTCCCAAATTTTCATTTTTTTTCCCAATAGATCTATAGTGGCTGAGGGGTCCTGATTTTCTGCTGAGTGTTGTCTGTAGGCAACTGTTTTGAAGCATCTGATAGGGCCATTGCTGCCGCTGGGGTCATGGATTGGTATACAGGAGGCAATGGGGCAGCTTGATGTTGTGTGTAATACACTTGGTCTTGTGAAGGAGTCACATATTCATAACCATAATTAGAAATAGCAGAGCAAGCAACAGCAATGGACTGAGCTGGATGATGCATTTGAGAGAAACCCACATATTGTTGCTGAAATTGATTTGATGGAATTTGGACCATAGAAGGGTTTAATGCCACGGCTGTTTTGTACATACTTGGGGCACCTTCTTTTATAGGAGGGTTAGCTGTCTTAGTGGGGTAAATGGGTGGAGTTCCATCCTTGTAAGCTGCTGAGGCAGCAACTGTTGCAGGAGCTTGGGATAGTAGTGGCCTGCTTGAGCCTACCACAGTTGTGTCAGCTAGATTGGGTTGTAAATTCATGTCGTAAGGTTGTGTCTGTGCAACGGGCATTACATAAACTGGATATTGTTGATCAATTGGGTGATGAAGCTGTTGCTGTGGTGGTGGTGGAGCATACACTTGATAGTAAGATGACATTGGCACTGGACCTGTGGCAGGGTTATGGATGTAATGCATGCTAGCATGAACGAATTGTTGTTGTTGCTGCTGATGGTGTTGATGCTGCTGCTGTTGATCAAATTGTGGGGGCAATGTGTAACCAGAATCCTGAACTAGCTGCATTTGAACCCGAGGGCTTGGATCAGATATGTCACTTTTGGTATTTGGACTTGGAGGGCCTCTGTTGTCTCCAGGTGCCCCATGAACTTGGACTTGATAGTAATCAGGTTTAGAGAAAGAATTAGCAGATGCAATACTGCTATCACTGAAAATATAACCAACAGGAGAATGAAACATTTTGGCTTCAGGGACATAGGAAAAAAAAATCCATGTTTCTCTATGTTCCACTAAAAACTAGCAAAACCAACTCTACCCACTTCTCTTAAAAGCATACGCATTAAAAGTTGCCCCATGTTGTTAGAAAACAGAGTAAAATAAAAGAGTGAGAAAGAAAATGGAAGAATAAACAAATCTACGTTGTTTTTTAATGGTGTGAGAATGAGATATTAAGCTGGTGATTGCAGAAATATATATTTGGTGAATCATTGATAAAGCAAAAAAGATAAAGGGTATGACTATCATTGGAAAAAACAGAAATGTTCATATAGATTGATAAATACCTTGCAACTGAATCTGGAGAAGGCAAACCGAAACCAGCACTAGTCCTTGTTTGAACAGGCTGCAATGGCAATGGGGGCTTCCTAAACCCAACAGGCGCACCCTGATCTGATCTCTCATCATCTGAAAAAACCCGGTTCTCATTATCACCAGAAACAGGCATTCCCGATGCTACAGTTGTAGCTGTAAGAATTGAAGCCATAGGAGCAGATAAATAGCTAAAGCCATCTTCTTGCTTCATCCCACATGTAGAAAAAGTCATCTGCGCAAACTGTTCCTCAATCCCAGCTTTCTGATCTTGATGCAATCCAGTTCCATTATCATCAACACGAACCCGAATTGGAGGCAAATTAGACATTGAAGGAGACGATGAAGATGACCCATATGAAGAATTATTCTCCACCTTTGGAGAATTTGGGATTGAATGTACTTCATGCATGTCCTTCACCTGTTTGTTATTGTCTCTCAAAGAATAAGCTGCTTGAGCCTCCAAATCATTGCAAGACTCAATATTAGGAACCCCATCAAGACTCATTAAGCAATCCAAGGTAGCAGAATCTGATAAGCCTCGTGGAAGACCGGCATTGTTAAGTGCATCCACAAACCATGTCTCTGACTTGGCATCGTCAAGGAGTATACCCATTGAAGCTGCGGTTTCAGGCTTACAGAAGAAGAGAAACAAACGAAGGCGTGAAGGTTTGAGAGGAGACACTGCTGTTATACGGTCATACTCTTCAATCATGTTTTCAAGGTCTTCATTGGTTGTGACAGAAATGAGAGAATCAATCTCTTCATTGGGTAGCTGGTATTTGAGGTTGAAAGATCGGCCATTGATGAGAGTACGAGAAAGACGAGAACAAAGATCAGCCAGAGACGAGTGTCGGTCCACAACAACGATGCGGGTGTCACCACCAACATAGCAGAGGGACTTGTCATGGGGGCGTGGAATGATGTGTCCACCATAGCTGCACATGAGGCGTAGTGTGGCACCAGGGACAGGTGGGAGATGCTCATCAGCCCAGTTATCTGCATTGTGGGAACGAGGAGAGGAGTCCGCTGAGTCAGGGTAGTTCAGTTGAATAGAGGAGGTGGTGAGGGCATTGGGATGGGGTGGGAGTGACAGTGGTGGTGGTGGATCCATTGGAGCTGGTGTCAATGACTCTGTTCAGTTCAAAGAGATTGTGGCTTTTGGTGGACAAAACAGAGTGGGGTTAATGGAAATCGATGGTCATGTACTTTCTTATTAATTATCTCCTTTTGATTTAAATGTTTGGTATGGGCATCAATAATTGATATACCTTGTTGCTTCTTCTAGGCAGTGATTTGGCCTCAAACAACTTGTTAAAAGGTTGCTTTCATTTCATCCTTAGATATTGCTTTTTTTTTTTTTTCACCTTTGAGTATTCAATGAACGCTTCTAAGTTTAAATGAAGTAACATTGATTCATTGAACACTTCATCCTTTCACATAGATGGAGGAGGGATATGTATCTTTTAGTCTACATACTTCAAAATTTTGCCTCTTAATTATTTACAATAGATTCTCCTCTTATTCTTACAATGATTTATCCAACGGGTATCTAATAGATGTTTGTTAAGTTTTTATAAATAAAAAATTTATAATATTTATTTACGGTATTTGATCATGATTTTAATGTTATTTATTGTAAAAAAATTTAATTTTTAATGACTATATTTATTATAACTTAACAAATATTATTTGAACATCGGTTAGAAAATCCTTTCTTACAAAACACTAGAGAATTAGATCCTTTTAAGAGAAGGAATATGTAATAGTTTTTTTGTTTCTTTTTCTTTCACCTATTTTGGTCCAGTATAAGGCATATAACTATCTATATAAATTAGAATTCGAGAATTTACTAAACTTTTACTTCTTATAATTTTTTGAAGTCACAAACTAAAAAAGAAAACATAACACTTTCTGTAACTGTTGGACTAATTCTATGAATTAATCATAACCATTTTAAATGCGACAATATATATATCGCAAAAGCAATTGATAATTCAATGCCATGCACATGTTATTATTTTTTTTCTTCTAATGCTTCACATAAACAGCTAAATCCTATTATTTCTCTCTCTCTCTCTCTAGATCTCTCATTAATATATCCACGATCCTCCTGAATTATGAGTCAGATTCATGAATTTTGTTTTTATTTTTTCCTGAAAAACTCTCTATATGATCAGTTATACAACTGGTTGAATGGTGCCAAATTTTTTTCCCATTTCACAGATTTGTAGGCAATGCACCTGAGGTTTATGGGAATGAGACACGTCACATGCACGTGATGTTGATCTATTGGTACTTGTGCTTTGGGGTGTAACGTTACCGTTAAATGGGTTTTAAAAAGCAAACTGTAGCCAAAATATTAGCAGAATATGTTGTCCTTGCAAAAACGAGCAGACTGCTTTGGAATAACACAACCCTAGAGAGCAACAATAGGAGATATAACATGCGTATAAGCTTATTCTAAATAAATCAATGTATTCGTGGATAATTTATTTTTAACTGAATTAAAAATAAAATAAATAGCTGATATGTGCTTAAATTAATTGAGATATATCTAATTGATTAAATTAAAATAAATATATTAAATCAATGTATTGTATAGTACTTGGTTAAAAAAAAAATCAATGTATTTTATAGTACTAGGTTGGATAAATATGATATATTTGTTGTTGTACAAGTTTAGTCTTTTTCTTTTCCTTCTTATTTTACCAAAAGTTTATCTAAGCTTTTATTCTTGAGATTGACAATTTGTTTTTTTTTTTTTTGATACAACTTGAGATTGACATTCTGACCTTCGTAGTTGTGCACCTATTAGTTTAAAACTTCAAGTTAAAAAAGGAGTTACATACTTTCAAGCAATTCTCATAAAGGGACGTATATTCGGAACATTTAAGTTTATATTAATTATTTATATATTTTAATATTTTCTGCACTTGTGATCGTGATACTCTTTCTAATAAATTAACCCAACACATGGAGGATGCATATACTAGCATTCTCTCACATGCGTTCAGATATATATTAAAGATAAATGTTTAAGGTTTTTTTCATCTAGAACTTTAATTATCTTACAAATTAGACCAAATAAATAACCGTAGACTAACTTTTAAGGATCAATCTCCTTTTAATTTTATTGATTAAGTCAATTCAGCATGTAGCTGAATAAGGAGTGAATGAGAAAGAGGATATTAAGATTTTGTAATTGATTTAGGAGAAAAATTAGCATTTTTTTAATAATAGAATTGTATCCGTAGTGGGTAGTTATTTATTTTTTTTCTTTTAAATTAAATTTTTCGTAAAACGACTTCAAAATCCCACAATAGAAAAAGAGAAAATTGAATTCATGGGTATTATATGGCTTTATTAATTGAAAGGTTAACTAAAATTTAGGACATGCACCACAAGAGTGCTTAGGCTTTTAGTAGTATAGATATAAATATAAAAGTATAGATATAAATCATAACAATCACATAAGTACTTAGGGTTATAACTCAGAGACGTATGAATTTGATATTCTTTTTATTGTTCCTACCTCTACCAACTAAAATATTTTGTCTATGGTTGAGGGGAATGCTTATGCAATAGACCATTTAAATATCAAGCTAGTAATCTTGCAGACAAATTTCTATTCATTGTTTCATGCCTGAATAACTAATCATCTGTATTTTAACTCTAAGAAGCAAGTATTGTTGGTTAATTTAACTTCTTCAAACTTCACTTCAAGTCATAACCCAAATGTGATTTTTTTTTTTTTTTAATTATGGCTTTTGATGATAAGGAAATTATTTGAATTCATGATTTTGTACTAATTCTATAGAAAGGATTGATGTCATTACATTCATTGAAAACTATATCAAATAATTGTCAGACTTCCTTAACATCTTGATATTCAACACATTGACCAATATATAACATGTTTAAGAAAAAATTTTAGGTTTCTTATTTATTTTCTTTTATATGAGATTGTGATCTACTGATCATTATTCAAATCACGAGTCTAGTAGACAAATTAAAGCCAATTGTGATTCTTACAAATTAGCAAGTTTAAAACTGTTTTGATCTAGCTTTTTCATTACGATTTTATGAAGAAGAAACCTAGAATATGAGCAGTGCACAAGCAACATTCCGAATAAATACATATTATATAAGATCTCATAATTACTTGGTATGTCTTGTATCTAAATATAATATTTTTTGGATTTTTCTAACTAGTGGCCTAAGGAGACTTGCTAAGGTGTAATAAATACAATATTTATAGTTTGGAATATTTCAAAAATAATAAATTATTTATTGTTGTGAAATCATGACCAATTACTGAAATAAATGATACAAAATTTTTATATTTATCATTTTAATAAGTACCCTAAGGACACTCAAGGAAGGATCTATTAAGGGAGGGACTAGAGGGGGCCATGCACCCCCCCCCCCCCCCCCCCCAAATTTTTTTTCAAATATTAATATTATAATATAAAATATAAAATTAGTTTTAAACTGTTTATTTCCTCTTATTTGATATCATAGGCCCTCCAAAAGTAAAAGTTGAATAACATTTTCACTTTTTATACTACAAAACTATAAGATTACAAGACTAATAGATTAAAACTTAAAGCCCAATACACAGTAGGATTCTTATAAAACATTAAGTTGGGGTTTCTCTTGTCTTTACCTTGTAATTTGTGCCGCTAGCCATCATCCATCAAAAAAAATTCTAAGTGAAGCTCTCTCGACATTAGAAAGGAGCCATTTTCTAGGTTTAAAGGAGAGAAGATATTTTTGTCTGAAAAAAAAAAGGTAAAACTTTATTTTAAAGATTATATTATTAAATCCAAAGTATATAAAAATTTAATATAATTTGAATTTCTTTTTATTTAAAAATTTATTTTCAGGATAATTATTAAGTGTGTCCAATAGTGATAAAAAAGAAATTTATTTTTTTGCTTAATTAGCAAATTTTGAGAATTGAACCGTAACAAATAAGTATATTTTATCTTTTAATTTGTAAATATGTTTTATCTATTTGTTATTAGTTTAAAATAAAAAACAATGGAAAAAAAATCAATATCAATTTGTTAGTTTAAAAAAGCGTAGCTCACAATTTTAGATTTTATTTAAGCAACTCAAGATGTATTTGGAGAATATTTATTTTTATCATTTAACTTTTATAGCTTATAAACTTTTATTATGTCTTATAAGTTATTGAGTTTCTTATATATATATTTTTTTGTAATTACTGTAATTGAATACATTTATATGAAATTTTAGTCTGTTTCTCAAAAATAAATGTCTAGCTCTACCACTGAGAATATTCGTTAAAATAATCCATATTTTTTTCTATGCACAATAATCTTTTAATAAGGAAAGAGTACCTAACTAGACTCACATTTTTTTTTTATTTGGTAATTGTCACGCAATATTAATCAAAAGAAAAACTTGTAGACTAGAAACATTTATTAACCTCTTAGCCAAAAATAAAAAATAAAAAATACTAATCATTTTATTACACTAGTTGATAGAATGAGATATCTAGTCTATACCCAAATTTGTGAGTGTGACTAGTCTTCCACTGCCTACTGGCACAGCCGGGAGAAACTTCCACAAATAAAACTGTCGAGGGCGGACAACACGCAACGCCACATTCTACTACTCTTCTGTGACAATATGAACCTTCAAATTTCAATGTTATATGTATGACCTAAACTAAATTCAGGAAATCAAAAATGTAAACTTCTCTATATTTATTTAGTTATTTATAGGACAACAAAATCATTAGTTTGTTTGCATAAAACATCTTTATTTTCCATTTTTGTTCGACTTTTGTTCTCTGATCATTCTTTTGTCGTAAATAACAATTTCTGTTTCAAACTTTCAATAGTTTACATGGGCAGAGCCAGGTCTCTTTCTGTTGGGTTTGCGCTCTTCTGAATGCACGTCCTGCAAATCTCAAATCTTTGGCAGTACATTGCCTGCATTTTCCTCATTCCCCTGCCTCTCCAATTTTGCGCAGTCGTTGCTGGGAACTCGTTGAGTTTTAAGAACTTTGTGGTTGAAGATCAAAAAGGTACATATGGTTTTCTCTTTAAATTTGATTTCATATTTCTCTTCTGGGTTATTGTCAAATATCTTTATTATCTATGTTTTCGGTTCTAGTGCATGGGTTTGAATATAATTGCGTTCATTATTGCTATTAGTTGAAATTTTATAACTTAAATTAATGAAAGATTTAAATGGTGTTGAAGGTACAATATGTCATGCTTATTGTTGAATTTGTCTTTGGCTTTTATTTACTTTAGGAAGATTAAACGATATCTTAGAAATGTGGAACATCAAATAGAGATTAGATTATCATATCATGTCACAAATTAGTTTGTCCTTCTAAAGAAATCATGTCATCTCCACCACAGATAAACACTGCAGTGGAAGCCTTCTCTGCTTTTTGAGTTTTGTTTCAAAGTTATGAGATATTAGTTTCTTAATTAAGTTTGCGAAGATTTTCTGTCAATCATCAAATGGATTTTGCAATTTATCGTATGGATTCAGAAATGCAGGAGTGTTAATAGTTTTATTTTTATGGCTTGTTTCATGCTTATGATGCTTGCAACAAGTTTCTGATGATTTGAAACTTACATTTCTCTTTATTTTTCAGCCTCTCATCCCGCTATCTATTTTGTACAAAATCAGAATATCCTAGTAATGAAAGCTATCTTCACTTCACATTTTTCTCTTATATGCATATCCTTGATTTATCATCTTTAAATAAATGGAAGTTTCTCTACCATGTAATTTTATTTGGAATCATTAGAAAAAATGGACAGACTCCAGTTTCCCAAGTTATCTGGATCCAATTCTTGCAAATTAATTTTAGAGTCAGCTAATGAAAATATACATCACATCTTATTCACTTTTATAAAATCTTTAGTTATATGTCAATTCCATAACTAGGAAAAGAGGGTCAAGGCATCAAGGTTGTTGTATGTTCAGTTGATGTTTCACATGATCCTCACATGTTTTTTCAAATTCCAAATACAACTTTTTACTGATAAAGCATCAAAAGTGATTTCCCCTTTTCTTTCTGTAGCATAATTTGTAAAAATGACAAACGTTCAGTTAGGATGCTACACTGTACAATCACATGGAGGGAAGGTGGCAAGAGTTCATATGCAAGACTGGCTGATCCTTCTGCTTCTTGCGGTCATAGATTTCATGCTGAATATCATAGAACCCTTTCACCGCTTTGTTGGGCAAGACATGATGACAGATCTAAAATACCCCTTTAAAAATGATACCATTCCCTTTTGGGGTGTTCCAGTATGTGTTTGTACTCAATTCGAATAATGAATATACTATTTCCTATTAATTTACAATTATAGCTGTATTGCAAGGAAACACTTGTGACTCCTATTTCTTCTCTGACACAGTTGTTTGCAGTGTTGTTGCCAATTGGTATCTTTATCGTCAGCTACGTTCGCAGAAAGGATGTTTATGATTTGCACCATGCCATATTGGGTATATCTCCTGTTCTTACCATGTTTCTGATAAAACTCTTTTTTCTGCTTATAACTTGTAGTATATCTTACTGGAATGCCTTCCTTTGGGAAGTTTAGGAATTATGTTCTCTATTCTAATAACTGGAGTTATAACGGATGCAATCAAAGATGCTGTTGGTCGACCACGACCAAACTTCTTCTGGAGATGTTTCCCTGATGGTGTAGAGGTGTGTCCAGCTCTCAGTATTAATTCATTCCCTCCACCCTTCTTCTTTATTCTTCTAATTATCCTTTGGGGGGAAAATTGTTGACCTTGTTACCTCACATACTGCTTGACATTGTTTTCCAGATATTTGATAAGATCACAAAGGATGTTGTTTGTCATGGTGATAAGAAGGTTGTAAAGGAAGGTTACAAAAGTTTTCCTAGTGGGCATACTTCTTGTAAGTATAACAGCAATTACCAAACCAAACAGCTATTAGAGAAGGTTTAAAATGACATCATATGCATGCAAGTATTAAAATGTGTCATCCTGTTATTTTGACTCATGACCATTATTCTTGTGGAAGTTGGGGGTATTGTTTTCAATCTTTGATATATCAGATCTCAAAATTGTGTCTTTGGCTGTAACGACATCATGTCTAATAATTTATCACTCCTAAAGACAACTGTAACTTGGATTCTGTCTGAGAAGCAGTAAGTTGCTGTATATGAAGTCAACCTCACTACAAGCTTGGATTGCATTTTTATGCTTATTAGGTTCTTTGTTGTGGATTGGTTGCACCATCTCAAATGTTATTACTTGGAACGAACACTCGTGTATTTGGTTCCAGTTTGAGTAAGCTGGTTCTGTTTTGATTAGAGAGATAAATATATGAGGCCTCTAATATGCCTGAATGGTCAACATATATTACAGTTTGATTTGAATCATAATTCTATGCATATTAGGAAGCAATTTGATATATGTGTGTGTGTTTATTTCCCATTGGGAGTTTCCTTGGACAGAAGATTGAGAGTTTTATTATTTAGTGATAATGCTTCATGTTGATTATTAAAATATAAGTAGAATGGTTTTGGCTGTTTATTTGATTTCTTACATAGTCACTTAATTGAAGGTCAGGGGCTCAGGGCTTAACTAGATTATGGCCATTGAAATGCAGGGTCCTTTGCAGGTCTTGGTTTTCTTGCATGGTATCTATCAGGGAAAATTAGAGTGTTTGATCAAAGGGGCCATGTTGCCAAACTCTGTATTGTATTGCTTCCTTTACTTACTGCTGCCCTTGTGGGAGTTTCCCGAGTGGATGATTATTGGCACCATTGGACGGATGTGTTTGCTGGAGGCCTTATAGGTTGGTTGTTGCTGCATATTGAAAACTAAAAGGGTTACTTGAATTTTATTTCTGTAAAATAATATCTATACTAGTGAAGGGATATGTGACTCTAACGTGGACTCTCTTGTTTTATTTTCTACAGGAGTGACAGTCTCTTCAATTTGCTACTTGCAGCTCTTTCCCTTTCCTCATTATGAACATGGTATTCCCAGTGTTCTTTCTTATCTCACTTGGATCAGTCACTTTTGCATAAAAACTTAAGCCTGCTTAAATTATTGGAAAGGGTCATTAATTTTTGCTTTGTATTGGGTGATGTTAGCAAACCCAATATTGGTATATATAACACCACACAACAGACCGTTTTCCCTTTTCCTTTTCATGCCTGAAATCTGAAGCTTACCGCATTCCCTACTGCTCTTGCAAGATTAATTCTTTTTACTTCTTTGTCTATTTTTTTGTAATAATTAATGTTTCAAATTTGAAGTTTATGCATGAAAACTCCAGCAGTTGCCATAGTATGCTAATAAATAGTTTATGATATTTGCTTGCTTTGGTTCTCTGCAACATTGTAATCATTTTTTCTTAAAGAGGTAAAGTTATAGTCTAATCCTACATGTTTCTGGACCTGCTCAATAGGAGAATCAAGTTGCAGTTATCAAATTAATGCTAGGGATGGCTTTCCATGATTATTCTTATATTATTATTTATTTTCCTCTTTTTACTTTGTTTCTTTGGTCTAAAACAGATGCCAAGTTGTATAAAACCAAGAAATCCAAAAAAGAACAGGCTAATTGAAAGTTTTGTATTTTACTTCCATTCAGCTAATTATGATGACCGACAAAACTCTATGCAGGGCTTGTAAATATAAAATGCCTCTGGAAAGTCGTGTCCATTGTTAATGTTTCTGTTCTTAACCTCTATATTTCTCAAATCTGCAGGTTGGGCACCTCATGCTTATTTTAAAATGTTGGAAGAGAGGAATGATGGTCCATCCTCTTCCTCTAGAAGTACAAATGCTGAACATTCAGTAAATACAAGCCTGAATTTGGATGCAATGGAAAGTGGCACAAGACACTGACTCATGTTAAATATAATCAATTTGAGATGATTTTAGACATAAATATGTGTAATTTATCAGGTATGTTCTTACATGCACATAGTATGAATCTATGTTTGTTTTTGTATAAGACGGATGAACGTGTTACTTTTCAATTTGAAACTTAATGATTATAGTGGTGGATTATGTTACCTCTCAGATTCACTTCTTTTCATTGTAATCACTCTCACTGTTGACCTCTCCATTTTATTATACAACAGAGGGTGGTACTCTGTTTCTCTCCCAAAATGTTTCATTCTTGATGAAGATGAGATTCAATCCCATGCATGCCAGAAGTTATCAATGATTACCAGAATTTACTGACAGGAAGGACAAAGACAGATTTGAAATAACTTCACCATACCAATCTTTGTTACTTGGGCAACAATGGTGCTAGATTGGTCCATAGCTTTTAAATATCTTTCACTGTAATCAGGTTGGTTAGGTGTGCTTAACATGGACAACTAACATGTTATGTACCTCAAATTTCTGAGAGTGATTCAAATAGATAGATAATGGAATAATGCAACTGGATCTAACAAGTAAAAACTGAAACCTAACCTCCAACTCCCCAGTTAAGTTTGATATAATAATGACAGACCTATATATAATAAAACCCCTTTGGATACACAGTTCATGCCAGCAGATGACTTTGGTCCTCTAGTTATGACAATTAGGTACTCCATTTTCATGTGCTGCATACGTTCTCTCCTTAATAATTTCCATTGAAACCCTTACACCTGTCTTTGTCCTTCCTAATTAGTCATTATATAAAGTCTCTAGCTCAACTCCCTTAGCCTTGTTAATCTCTCTCTCTCAAAGACTCAGACACACAGATCTAGACATAACATGGAGACAGGTGATTTAGTTCCTGTATGTGGATTAAGCATGCAGAGGTACAGGAAAAGAGGAAGGTACCATAGGATTCTTAAAACCGTGGTTAATGATAATGACCACGTAAACATTTCTTTGTTGGAAGAACAACATGCAAAGTTCCAGAAGGTTGGACTGATCCCCAGAGTGCAACCGAAGATTAGGTTGTCAATGAATCTCTTGAAAAGGTTTAGAGATGCTTATGTAGGGAGTATGCTTTGTTTTGCTGATCATGTTCCGTGTTTGAACAATGTCTATTTTGAGATGAAGATCCAGGATGACCAGTGCGTGCTTCGCAGCTTCAGCTGATGTCGATTTTCCAAGATCTTTAATATGTAACCAAGGGAGAACTTTCATTTTACTTTGCAAATTATGGTTTCCTTGTATTTTGTTATCTGATTTTTGGGTTCTTATTGTGTTTAATCTTAGTCCTCCATTATATGGTTTTCTGTTCTCGCATGGTGGCTATAACATGAAGACAGACAGGGAAAATAGTCTTTTAGTAGTAATAATAAATAATATGATATCATTATGTCAACCAAAAAGAAAAAAAAAAAGGAAAAAAAGAGCTTGATCTCTTTTTTCCTGATGTTTTCTTTTCCACCTAAAAATACTGCAGAGACATAGTGAAGCAAATGAAAAAAATCATGGTTGAAACCTTGTAACCTGACAAAGAAATTAAGGATCCCCAGTAATTTCATTTCGTTTGTTACTATGTATTTAGGATTTCTTTTAGTCTTTGGAACAGCTATGGAACATGCATGGACAAAGTAATACGAGATGAATTGCTGGTAATATATGATCTTACTGCAAGTTTTGTCTTTTTTACTTTTGGGTGAATGATGAACGTCTTGTTTAACTCTGTTATTGTTCTGAATCTATAAATCCATCAATGCAGTGATAGTGAATTAGTCACGAAGGATGTGATTATCAGGTGCCAGTGGCGTTCACTCCCAAATAGGACTATTTTAATTGAATTTCAATTTTAATTCCAATACGAATATTGATTGGAATCTTAATGTAAATTTGAATTTATAAAGATAATTCTATGAAAGAAAAAAAAAATTACATTTTTATTTATATTTTGAATAAAAACAAATATTATTTTGAACACGAATTTGAATATTATTTATTGATTTTTATATATCAAAATTGACTAATAAGAAATTTAAATTCAAAATTTAAAAATCTTTGAATTGGTTGAATTTTTTAATTAAATTACTCCATTTGACATCCATCCCTACTCCAAAATATAATTTTATAAAAAAAGTTCACCTACAGATGTCTGATGGCAACCAAAAAATAATAATAATTAAAAAAATAAAAAAATTATTGCCATTAAGCAATCCTCTCTTCTACATGAGACATATTTAAATTTCATTAAAGAGAACACTGCATGAAAACATCCTTACCTATAAAAATATAATTTTAAAGATCTAAATGTGAATACAGAATTAAATAATTTTAGATGATAAAAATCTTAAATATATTTATTTTTCAAGATGAAAAATTAATTTTCGGACCTTTGCATAGATATATTTAATTTTACTATTTTTCTAACAAATTAAAAGGAAAATGTTAAAAACTAATTAGGCATGAGTTTTGAAAGTAACACTAAACTTTCAAAACTGAATAAGAAATTTTTTTTTTTTTTTTGTGTGGAAACTTTAGACCTATGAACTGAAAAGTCAAAGTTACTGTAGCAAGCTAAAATTATTGTAGCAACGGTAGTTCAAGTAGTTTGTCAATTGGTCAAACTTCTATAATTCTATTTAGTCGTCGGTCAATAAAAATAAGTTTGACAAAAATATACTAATGTACATATTTTTTTTTTTTCATTTTATATTTTTTAATTAGGACTGCACTAATTATAATGAATGAGATAATTTATAATACTTTCTTATAAATCAGTCATCAATGTTGGAACATTCAATTCAATTATGTCTTTCTAAATTGTAATTAGGTGCGCTATATGAGCTAAAACTCATTAGCAATGTTTGCACGATGATACTTTTTGTATTATATAGTGATGTTAACATCATCTAATTTAAAGGAAGTGTATCTTAATTGAAAAATTGGAAATCATGGTATTATAGTTTTATTTTTTCTTTAATTTAGCGGTGAGGTGTATTCAAGTTAGCTTATGCGCATATCGATTAATTATTTTTTTAGACTAATCAAAGATAAACTATCTAGATTTAAACTAGTTAATTTATGAAGATTTTATTTTTTACAACCTCTCCAAGAAGATTTGTACTTGTTAATGGAGAGAGCCCACATTTTTAATTATCAATCAATTCCTTAGGATTGAATTTAAATATCCTATTGGTTTACATACATTTAAATTATTTTCAAATACACCACTAAGAGCTTAGCTCAATCGGTTAATACTTGTCTCCCTTACCTCCATAGCCAAGTTTGAGCACCTAAATTAGGTTATAGCCTTTTAAATCTTCTAATTACCCGTTTGCCTTGTCAACGGACTTATGGAAGACGCAATATAGTTTAATAAAGTTATGTCAATTTATACATAACTAAATAAATCAAAGAAAGAAATAGTTGGAGTACTTGACTTTTAGGAACTATTATATAACTAGCTCAGCTGTATATTTGAAATCATGAGATGAAGCAAAGTGCATAAATATTCATAATATTGGAGGATCGATTAATCAAGAAACATAGATGGGTCACTCTTTTTTCTTCAAGTTTCTCATACTGCTTGTGGTTATTGTTTCTACATATCCCCTGCAGTCGTCGGCTAGGGTTTATGCAGGTTTGTATATTAACAGCATTAGGCTTTACTAATTTTTGTAGTAAAATAACCAAACACAAATTGATATTCTCTAAATATATATATATATATATGCTTTGATGTGAGCTTCATTCAAATTTTATATATTATCTATCTATATCTAAATATATGCTGTAATTTCATTTATTTTGCAGATCCAAAGTTTAGGATGTTAGCTAAATACAAATGCAACCCGAGTCCGCCACCTCCTCCCAGAAAAGGCCAGGAAATACACCAGGACTTCCACTGATTCAGCAACCGGCAGAAAGGAGACTTCAATGCAACTGAAGTTACTTACGCTTGTGGCAATACCAATGCTCTAAAATTGACTGCCAAGAAGATTTCAGTGACACTAATTTATTAGCTGCTCAATTAGACTTGTAATGCAGATGTTACACTAATTTATGCACAAACGTTATGCGTGAGTTGTGATATTTACATAAATATATTAATTAATAATTGATATTTAAATTCTGAAGATGAAAAAAAAAAAAAAAAAAAAAAAATATATATATATATATATATATTAGCACAAATTATAACACTAAAATCTATATAATGATTTGGTTTTTAATTCATAGTATTTTTTTTTAAAAAGTTTAATTATATTATTATAACTATAAAACAATTACAATTTATTAATATTAAAATAAAGAATAATTATAATCAAAGAAGTAAAAAATAAAATAAAATAAATAGTCTATTTGAAGTAAAATAACAAGTAAAAAGTATTTGTATGTAATAGTACAAACTCATAATAGTATTTATGAAATTAAAATTTCTTCCACTAAACCACTTTTTTTATATTCATAAATGAATATCTAGATTTAACAAAAAAAAAAAAAATCATAAATTTATAAATTTTTTAATTCTTAAGATGGAAGAAGAATTAAAAGTTAAAATAAAAATGTTATAATCATGGAAACTATACTCATAATATTTTTTTTTTATATAATTTATAGTATTTTTTAAGAAAATTAATTCATAAATTTGAGAATAACCAAAAATTATTATAATTATAAGGATTTATTAAAAAAAATTTGAGAATGCAAGCTTCACTACTTTTGACATATAATTATTGAATTTTTTAAAAGTTAAAACAATAATTTTATAATCATGAAAATTATACTCTTAATTTTGAGAAGAACTTAAAAAAAAAAAAATGATTATTAGGACTTTATTAAACCAAAAAACTAAAGAAATTCAATTTTAATTACAATACACATATAATTATTGAAAAATTATAAATTTATTAATAATGAAAAAAATCAGTAAAAAAAGAATCAATAGTTTTAAAACAATTACAATATTCTTATTGATATTAAAATAGAGAATAACTAAAAACAATATAAAAAAATCTATTTAAAACAAAAAAAAAAATAAATATAATTATATAATAATAAAAACTCATAAATGTATTTAAAAAAAATAATTTTTTCTAATCATTATGCCACTTGTATATATATATATATATAGCTACGTGATATCCTCAGTAATTCATTGTTTCAAATAATATTATGAAATTGTTTTAGTAAACCATCTTATGATAATTTTTAATATTTTTTGACAGAACAATAAATGTTACATAAAAAATATATCACTTTCAAGAATTTTAAACTTGATGAATAAAGTACATTCGAGAGAGAACTTTACACACACTATCATTAAAAACTAGCCTCACTAGTATAAATTTCTGATTTGAGATGCAATTAGCATAGATGCTGCAGCTAGCATATATATATATATATATATATATATATATATAGAATCACTAAAAACTAGTCATTTCATCCCCATATATATGCGCAAAGGTTTAAAAATACTAGCTTGTGGAAAAAGAAGTTATAGTTGTCGCATATTTTGTTTTTGACTTTGTAAATAATGATCTAATGTCTTCATTACGCATGAACTTCTTTTAAATTTTGTTTTTGACTTTGTAAATAATGGTTTAATGCCGTGAACCTCGTCTTAATTTTTTTTTTTGGGTTAGACCTTATTTTAATTAATTGAAACATATAAAAATATATTTTATTTTACACGACATCACAACTTAACCCTCAATTATTTGAATTAGAATGTACTATATTTCATCGTCTCTCAAATCTTTTTTTTTTATAATCATAATAATTATATACAATAAAACAATAATCATGACTTCCCTCCATTTTATAAAATTTTGGCCATATATATATATTTTTCTATATATAAAAAGGCTTAAAACCTTCGGCCCTTACTTTTTCGGTGAGACTTCAAGGAACAATTGGGCTCGACTTATCCATAGCTATCAACAGATATAGATAACCAATCATTTTATTTTTTAGAGATCACTCTAATTATTTATTTTGTTTGAAGGAAATCTGTTGGATAATTAGGGTGTGCAACCTTGTTGGCCGGTTGGGTTTGACATTAATTTTAACTGATTTGAAAAGATGAGTTGATAAAATTTCACTCAAGTTTGAAAGTTAGGTGACAAAAAATATCACTTGATAAAAAACTCAAGTGAATTAATTGGGTTGAGTAGGTTATACTTTTCATTTGTTAAATTTTATTGTATAATAATTTTAACAAATAATGTGGTTCAAAATAAAAAAAATTCTAAGTTATATAATTTTTAATATTTAAAATAAACATAAATTGAAATTTTTTAGCATTACAAATTTAATAAAAAAGTAAAAATAAGAGGAGTATATTTTACAATAATGCATATTTAACATGAATATACATTCGAACTAAATATGTAAGATCAAAAATCAACCTAAACATATATTGAGTTGAGTTATATACTCATTTTCATGCATTACAAGACTCTAGATTGGATTTGATCATATCTTTTATATATAAAAAATATTATTAAATAATTTCTAATGGGTCGGATGTTCCTGGGATGATATATTTTTATTTTTATTTTTTTATCCAGATAATTGAGCCAACCTAAGATAAAAGTTAAAACATCACCCAAAATAAAATTTGAATTTAATTTAATTGTCAAATTTTGCCATATTCGATTAGGTCAGTTCAGGTTAGTCGTATTCCCAGATTTTTGCACACCCTTAGTTGAATTTATGAAGTAGACAAACTTTCTCCCTATTTATAACTCCTATTTCATTACAGAGTACATAGCAAAATTCAACTCAACTCAACTAAGCCTTAAATCCCAAACTAGTTAGAGTCTGCTATATAAATCATTTTCCTTCATTCATATCGATCTAAGGCATCATTTTCAGTAATGCCAAGAACAACTATATCCTTCTCAATGACTGCCCCCATGAAATTTTTGGTCTCTCCCTACCATGTCTACCACCTGACACTTGTACCAAGTCATGTTTCTTAATTACCCTGTCCATTGGCAAATGTTGGATATGTCCAAACCAACGTAGGCAATTCTCTCTCATTTTCTCCTCAATAGGTGCTACTTCTACCTTCTAACGGATATCCCCATTCCTTATTCTATCATTTCTTATATATCCGGTTATCTATCTCAATATTTTTATTTTAGCTACTTCCATCTTATGCAAGTGTTGTTTCTTAATTGCCCAACATTCACTACCATACAACATAGATGACCTCACTGTTGTCTTATATAATTTTCTTTTCAATCTATTCAGAATTTTAAGATCACATAAAACTTTCGAAACACTGCGCCACTTCACCTACCTTGCCTTGATTCTATGATTTACATCATGCTCAATTGCACCATCTTTTTGTATAAATGAACCTAAATACTTAAACACATCATTTGTAGGGATTGCCTAACCGTTTAAAGTTATTTTATTCGGGCCTCCTCTAGTTTCACTACACACCATATACTCGATTTTTGTCCAACTCAACCTAAGGCCTTTAGACTCTAATGCGTTCTTTTTAACTTCTAATTTGAAATTCAAACCTTCTCTAGTTTCGTCTACCAACATGATATCATTAGCAAATAGCATACACCCTACAGCCCTATCTTGAATATTATAGTTAAGTTCATTCATGGTTAAAGCAAATAGGTATGGGCTTAAGGATGAACCTTGGTAAACACCTAACATGATCGGAGAATATATACATGCCATTATACGTACAAGTTAGCTAGATCAATGGGTTTCTCTTCCTTCTTCCATTTCTTTGTTATGGTTGTATTAATCACTTCAACCTTCTTCATGAAATGGAATCAAGTTAATGGAGGTTTTTTTTTTTTTTTTTTTCTTCTTGTTAAACCATAAATACTGCTAGTTAATAGCTTCATCGTTCTTAACATTGGACCAATTTTATTTAATTTGTTTTATTAAATGCTATAGGAGTTACAACAAACATTTCCATTCTTTGCAAATGAATTTGTTGAAAATAACATGTATATTTCTTTAACAAACACTTGGCACTTGGAGAAAATATATGAGAGGGGAGAACTATAACTTTTGCGCCAATTTTTATTATTTTGTTTATAAATCTGTTTTATTAAGTGCTAGGAGTTGCTTACAGCATTTTTATTCAATTTGATCGCTAAATTATTAAATATTTAACATTTTTGATCCAATAAATAAGAAATTTGACATGTGTAAATTAATTTATTGAGTTTCATTTGAATTTCATATTCATCATAAATACATTGTCATATCCAATTTGTATATTTGCAGATGAGAAAGCTTGTGACTTCTAAATTAAGTAATAAATCAACTAGTAACCAGTAGTTAAGGGATATATGTAAACAATTAATAGTATTCGATCGACATTATCTTTGTAATAACTTTTTATTGTTGAATTAAATGTCAATTTAATTCATATAATGTATTTGTTTGATTTTGATGATCATAACTAAATAATTAAATATAAATTTTAATTGATAATTAATTATAAAAATATATTGTTTAAATGACATATACAATTGACTGAGTTGAAAAGTCAATCACTAAAAATTGAAGTCAACAACTGAAAGCAATAAAATCGATCAACTAAAGGGATCATTCAATGGATATCTAGTGGATCACCAAGTCAGTTAAGTTTCAATATTATAGTGTATACATGACAACTGAAGTTGTCCAATTCAGCTGGAGCTCTTTGGTGGATCTTTCAGTTAGCTGAAATCACTCCACTCATCTATCTCTTAGTCAGTTGAAATTTTTCAGTGGATCAATATTATTCAGCCAGAGCTACAAAACGAAACATTTCATTATATTGCCAGTTACCTGAAATTCATTCAATGGATATCATTTGCTATAGCTACACATTGACTACTACTTAGTTCTATGTATTTGGGTATAATTCAACTGCTGGAATTTCATTGTTCAATCCTTTGATATTGTTAAGTCTGTATTTGATTAGCTTAGTTGTCTTCCATGTGACTGACCTATCTTGTTCAGAGTATAAAAAAAGTTGAAAAGCTATAAAAGAATACTGTTTGAGAGGATAACCTATCTTGTTCTGAAATTTTAAACATCTTTATGTATGAGTTTTGTTTGTGACAATAATAATATCATCTGTTATATGATAATGAAAAATAATGACATCCGTTATAATATTAATAGAAATTAATTATGGTATTTATAGTTTGGATCAGTATGTTATATCTTGATCCGACCACGTGTAATAATATTATTGGATCGGTACAATATTGTATTATCAATATATTCTACTGATGTTATATGTTGTTAATTAAGGGCTTCCTAAGAAAATATTTTGTTGAAATTAGCACGCATATTGAGAAACCTACAAACTTAAAAAGTTGAAGAATTTAAGCTGACTTGGTAAGATTGAAGTCTACAAATTTGAATAAGCAGGACATAACATGCTCATATAACACAAACAACCAAGTTAAGGCAGGTTAGTCTTGCTATATATACATACTTGTTGGTATATGAATAATTCTTAATCTAAACAACTAAATTATGGATTAAAAAAATGTCCAATTAATATATGAAATTTAACTCATGATCTTTTCATTAAGATTTTATATACAAGTTATAAAAATAATGCAAGATTTGCATTATATTGGCACATACTTTTAAATTTTCTTTCAAAATAATTTTTTAAATTTTATATTGAGACTTTTTATATCACTTTTACCCTTTTTATTTATTTTAAGTTTAAAATATTAATTAAGTGAAACAATTTAAAAAAATTCATTATATAATTTAAAAATAGAAAAAAAATTCATTATATAATCATTAATGAAAAAAAAATCTGAAAATTAATTAAGAAATTTTCATTATCTCTTTCATATATTTTTTATTTTTATATTATTTTATGATTACTTAGAACTAAAAATAGATAAGTTTAGATTTATTTTGTAAGAAAATTAACAAAGAATAAGTGAAAGGAAAATCTAAGAATAAGAGTACTAGGAAATGTAAATTTATTATATGAATTATTTGGTATGTGAAAGGAAAAGTAAGGCTTATTCTTAAAAAATAATAATAATAAGCATAACTTTAGGCACACCACATTGTTGAAAGGCACAAAGTAACCATCATTTGTAGTTTAACTAATTATGATGGCTACATCCTTAATTAATTGGTCAAACTCTTACTTAATCCATGTGCGTATAATAGATAATAACTTCTTGCAAATCAATCGTCAAAGTTTTAACTTTAAATTCAGCTATGGCTTTACCAAATTGTTAAGTGCTATCTGAAACCCAATGGCAATGATAGCAATATGTTTTCAAGATGATGTTTGTATAAATAAATGGTTAAAATCATCATGAATTCTCTTTTTACTTATTTAACATAGGGCATATATTTAAAGGAATTGTATCTTGAAAAAAAGGAAATAATCATATAATTAATAAAACATACGTATTAGAGTGAAAGAAATTAATATTAAGCAATATGTAAAGGTCAAACTTTTTTTCTTTTCTTAACTGGTATTCGGACTAATTTATGAATTCAAACCCTAAATATAAAATAAATAAGCGTACTTCTTTTGGGCCAATCCTTGAAGCAAACGTGAAATGTATTAATTATTACCCATTTACCTTGTCAAATGAACTAGAAACTAGTTAAATAAAGTCAGGGTTTTTTTAACTGATTTCCAAAGGGCACTTGTTAAATTAAAATAAATATAGTCATTCAAAATTGAAACTTTCTATAAGTAATAATTTATACAATAAATAATACTGAAATCATGATATTAACTATCATAATAAATATTATAAACTTTCTATTTATAGAAGGTTAACAAGTGTCCTTTGAGCACCCATTAGATAAATTCATAAATTCATGTGAATTTACACAAAACTAAATATATAAAGGAAATAAATGGTTTTAATTTGTCAAAGGTTGTTGGAGTTGACTTTTAATTAGGACTTAACATATAACTAGCTAGCTCAGCTGTATGTTTGAATGAGATGAAGAAAAAAAAAAACACACATGGGTAGCTCTTTCTTTTTCAAGTTTCTCATACTGCTTCTGTGGATTGCTTCAACACTTTCCCTGCAGTCTGGAGCTAGGGTTTATGGAGGTTTGTATATATGTCATCATTAAGGTTCCACTTAATTCTACTCAACTTTGAGATATATATTCATGTTAATTATAGTAAGAATTAAATCGCTTCCAAAATCCGAACTTGATCATCTAGATACAAATAATCGCTAAATGCAACCAACAATCACATATGATAATCAAACATATTTTTCATGTGATAAATAAAGCGACTAATCAAGCACATCTTCTGTATTACATTTCGTCATATTTTGATTTATTTTGCAGATACCAAGTTCAGGATACATGCTGATAATCACAAACGTAATCCGAGCCCGCCACCTCCACCCAGAAAAGACCCAATTCTACATCATTTTGAACCAAGTTATGAACCACCACGTCCAGCTCCTCCGCAAAGAAGACTTTAGGAAGCTGCACTAATTAGAATCGTCTGGATAATGCTGTGGAAGTTGCTGTTGTAAAATGAACATTTTGAACTATCAATGTACAAGTTTATAGCAACATTAATGTACTAGTTTTTCTGTTATCCTTGCTCGGCCTTTCGAAGTGAAATCAAGGTCTAGAAAGTTGAAAGCTTTGAACATTTGGCCTTCGTCACAACTCACAACTACTTAATTAGTTATGCATTATTTTGAAAGGTGTAATGAGAACTAAGTAAGCTTTAACTAAATGTCCATTATATGGTTAAAGTGCAGAATTAACCATTATATGAATAAGTTTAAAATCGTAAATCACTAATTGAATGACAAAACCTATTTTCATTTGATTTTACTTTGTGTACAAATAGCAATTTGATCCGTTGTGTTGGAACACGTCGGATATCTAATACAAAATCATCAAATCTTTTTGTGCATAGATGATTCAAGGATCATATTGAGTTTGAAGTTGGTTTGGATCGAATAACTGAACACAAAATTATATGTAAGACTAAGAAAAAAATATGTCTAAAAAAAAATTTAGTTATTGATCATTAACTTTTCCAGTTTTACCTTATACATCTGGGGAAGGTTAGATGTTGACTGTACCCATTGTGATTCGTATGCAAATGTCTTAAATATAAACTAGCTTGTGGAAGAAACTACTTGTCTCAAATTTTGTTTTTGACATTGTCAAGCTTATTCTAATGTCATCTTTACGCGTGAGCCTTGTCAATCATCTTCAACTTGTCTTAAATATTGTTTGACTTTTTGTTAATTAATTGAGGCGTGTTTCGTCTTCTTTAGAAAGGAAGTTTCTTTTTTTAGGACTTCTTATCTTTCTATTTAAAATTTACAATGCAAAAAAAAAAAAAAAAAAAAAAAAAAAGTCAAATTTTTAGTGAATATTTTTCAAATCGTTTGATGAAAATCTTTAATTTTTCCTTAATAGACATTTGAACTAATTTTGTTGCTTACACCTTATTGCTTCCACCTTTTTGATTCACTCTGCAGCTGCTAGGGTTTATGCAGGTTTGTATCTACAATTCTACATGCATGTCATAGAAAATAAATTAAATTTATCATTTATGTGCAATTAATGTGTTTTGCAGATCCAAAGTTCAGGATGCTAGCTTACAACCAAGCGAGTCCTCCTCCACCTCCCATCAAACACTCGCAAATTCATGGCAATATATATAAGTAAACTTGTTTTGATTTCGTAAAGGTTTTCCCTGGCTCAATGAATATGATTAAGCTTTTAATGTTTAATTATGACTGAGAATTGTGGGGCTTTATCCCAAAGAGGAGCCCTTTCAAAAATTCTCAATCATCTGTCATTCCAAAAGTATTCAAATTGAGTTGAATTGAATTTGAATTAGTTTTTACTGTTTGAAACATTTTGTTAAATTAATAGAAATCAATTCAATTACATTGAATTATATTATTTGAAATATAGGTATAACTATTAGAATTGAATTCAAATGTACGGTTTTACAGCATTATATCAATCAAAAAGAGAAAATAAATAGAGTTTTGCCATCAATTAGAGTACATAGTCTGCAAATCATATATGTTCAACCAACCATTGCACACATCAGTTTACCTGAGATGCAAACTTCAGAAGCAAAAGAACCCAAAAACAACCAAAAGAATATGCATACTACCACTAGTCAATGCTTTACATACCCAAGCAACTAGCAAAAAAAACCAAGTTAGGATACGATTTGGTCAATACTGATATACATGTGTGGTACAATTGGCAAAAACTAAGGGTATATTTAGGGCTGTGCAAGGAACCCAGAAAAACCGAATACCCGAACCGAACCGGTAATTCAGTTCGGTTAAATTCGAGTATTTTTCTTATTCGGTTCGGTTAGGGTAGTTAAATTTAATACCCGTTATTTTCGGTTCGGTTACGGGTAGTGGGGTATAATGCAAACGGGTACCCGTGGTTACCCGAAAATCAAAATATATAATTTTTTTTGTTATTTTTAATGTATTGTTGTATTAATTTATAATTTTATATTTTTATTTGTGTTGAATATGTTAATATATTATGTTTTTTGTATTTTTCTTTTATAATAACTAATGAATTTAAAAAGTATGAGATTCAAAAACAAAAAATATATAATTTTTAAATTAATTTTAGTAAAATATTGATAAATTTCGGGTAACCGAATACCCGAACCAAACTAGTCATATTTTTTCGGTTCGGGTAAATTCGGGTAATAACTATTTTCGGTTCGGTTCGGTTCATAAATTTTATTACCCGAAAATTTCGGTTTGGTTCAAAAATTTATCATTACCCGGACCGAACCGACCCGTGCACACCCCTAGGTATATTTGTGTTGAATATAAGAAAAATGTATATTTAGATGATGATAAATGTATAAGAGGAAGCCTTTATTTATAAGCTAAAGTGTTTACCTAACATAGTGAACCTAGACTAAATATCAGTCAAATACGTGTCTACCTAACATAATGAACATAGACTAAATATCAACCAAATACGTGTCTACCTAACATAATGAACGTAGAAAAAATATCAGCCAGATACATAATAGAAATTACACATAAATACAATCTTAATTTAGAGACAAAATAGGAACATAATTTGAGGGACATAATATGCACAAATCATGGGTCAATTGAGAGCCCTTGATTCATGCTAACACCCCTCTCCCCCCCCCCCCCCCCCCCCCCTCAAACTCAAGGTGGGATAGTAGATGCCAACTGGAGTTTGCTTAGTAAGTCGTGGAATTGATTAGAACAATGAGGCTTTGTAAAGATGTCAGCTGTTTGATTGGCAGAGGTAACAGAGAGCAATCAAAGGTACCATGATTAACATGATGACGAACAAAATGACAATCAATCTCAATATGTTTGGTGCGCTCATAGAAGACATCATTATGAGCAATTTGTATAGCACTTATGTTATCACAATAAAGTATTGTGGCTCCTGAATGTGAGATTCTCATATCTGTTAGCAACCAACGAAACCAAAGTAATTCAGATGTAGCATCAGCAAGAGCACGATACTCGGATTCTGTATTAGATCTAGAAATGACAGTTTGTTTCTTGCTACGCCAAGAAATAAGAGAGTCCCCCAAAAAGAAACAACAACCAGTTGTAGACTTGCGGTCGGTTGGATCGCCTGCCCAATCAGCATTTAAGTAACCAGTTAGTGTCAAAGAAGATTGAGCTGAAAAATGAAGACCATGGAAAAGTGTCCTTTTAACATGATGAAGAATACGAAGAACAACAACAAAATGTGTGGTGCGAGGAGCTGTCATGAACTGACTAACCAAATGCACTGTGTAAGCAATATCTGTCTGCGTAACAGTAAGATAAACAAGACTTCCGACTAGTTGGCGATATAAGGTGGGATCCTCAAGAGGAGTTCCATCTAAAGGAGTAAGTTTAACATTAAGTTCAAGAGAAATGAAGACAATCTTGCTGTCTGTAATTCATGCTCGAGAAAGCAAATCAGAAGCATACTTAGCTTGAGAAAGATAATAACTAGTTGAGTCATCGGAAACTTCAAGACCGAGAAAGTAACTAAGTGAACCCAGATCTTTCATTTCAAAATGTTCGCTCAGATACTGTTGTAACTATGAAATGCATGAGATATCATCGCCTGTGATGATCATATCATCAACATAGAGAAGAAGTAGAACAAGACCATGATCAGTGCGATGAATGAATAGAGCAGAATCATGAGGACTTGGGATAAAACCAAACTGAGTAATAGTAGAGCTAAATTTGGCAAACTAAGCTCTGGGTGCTTGTTTCAAGCCATATAATGCTTGATGGAGTCGACAAACTTTGTGAGCAGGATGGGAAAGGCTTGGAGGAGGGTGCATATAAACCTCTTACAAATCTCCATTCAGAAATGCATTTTTAACATCCATTTGAAGAAGTTTCCATTTTCGCACAGCAGAAATAGCCAATAGACTACGAACAGAGGTCAATTGTGTCACAGGTGCAAAGGTTTCTTCATAGTCTATGCCATACTCTTGATTGTATCCTTTAGCGACCAAACAAGCTTTGTAGCGCTCAATAGAACCATCAGAGCGAGTTTTAATTTTGTAGACCCATTTGCATTCAATAGGAGTCTTACCAGATGGAGGATTAACCAAATCCCACATGTGAGTTTTCTCTAGAGCCTGAAGTTCTTCATTCATAGCTTGCTGCCAAAGAGGGTCAGTACTTGCTTCACGATAAGAGTGAGGCTCATGATGGGTCAAAATAGAAGAATAACAATGGTAATCAATAAGATGATGGGGAGTTTCTCTTACCCAAGTGGACCATCGAATGGTTGTGTTGTCAGAGGTAGGTGCAGGACCAGCAGCTAGAGCAGGTTCAGTTGGAGTTGACTCAGAAGTGGAAGGATTATCATTGAGATCACCAGAATCAGCACTAGAAAATAACTCAACATTTGGATCAGTAAAGAATAAGGATGAGGAGGTCTCTAATTGCTGGAATTTGGAGTTTAAAGAAAACATGGTGGTTTCTCAAAATGTAACATGCTGAGAAACACATAATCTTTTAGAGATAGGATCCCAACACCAATATCCTTTATGTTCTAGTCCATATCCTAGAAAACAACATAACCGAGCATGAGGCTCTAGTTTGGTATGTTCGTGAGGATGTAAAAGAACAAAACAAGCACATCCAAAGGGTTTGAAGACTGAGTAATCAGGAATCTTACCAAACATGCTTTCAAATGGGGAGAGATTATAAAGTACTAAAGTAGGAAGACGGTTAATAGCGTAGATAGCATTGAGAGATGCTTCACCCCAATATTTTTCAGGATAAGAGGCAGAAAGAAGAAGAGCACGAACAAAATCAAGGATGTGACGATGCTTATGCTCAGCCCGCCCATTTTGCTGAAATGTGTGAGGACAGGAACGCTGAATGATAGTACCCTGTTGACTAAGAAACTGAAGCAAAGAAGATTCTTGATATTCCATGGCATTATTAGTTCGAAGGATTTTAATAGTGTGAGAGAACTGAGTTTTTATCATAATGGCAAACTTAATATAAATTTGTGGTAATTCAGAGCGATGCTTTAAGAAATATATCCAAGCGAAACAAGAATAATCATCAATAAATAAAACAAAATATCTATAACTATTCACAGAAGGAACATGAGACGGACCCCAAATATCAGAACGAATAAGTCCAAAAGGAATGTTTGATACAAAAGTACTTTGAGTAAAAGAAAATGCTAGTTGTTTGCCAAGTTGACAGTGTAAACAACGAAAAGAATCAAACTTAGTATTTCCTAGTAGACCACGAGAAATTAAAGGTTGAAGTTTACTGGCGGAAGCATGACCAAGACGAAGATGCCACTGATAGGAAGTGGAAGGAGTGGTTGTTGCTGCAGACACAAAAGTGATGTGGAATATGAAGAGATAAGAGCTCAAATAATCAACCCACTCTGCGACCCTCCCCAAAAATCTGCCCTGTCTACGGATCTTGAACCTAGCAACCAAGGGAAGAAAAAATAACTTTAAGTCCACTTTCACATAGTTGGCCAACATATATAAGATTTAAAGTCAAATTAGGGACAAAATATATATTGGGAAGACTAAGGTATGATGTGAAAGCATGGCTAGTGTGAGTGATATTCATTGTGGTGCCATTAGCAGTATTAATAGGTGGTAAAATGGGAATAGAGGTGGAATTTGATAAAAATGTACTGTCAAAGGTCATGTGATTACAACATGAGGAGTCAAATAGCCAAGAAAAGTTACCTGGGGTGACAGACATAGCACTGGAAGAAGAGGAATTAGAAGAGATAACCTGTTTGAAAAGAGCTTCAAGGTCACTTATCGTAATGGCTGTAGAATCCTCAACGGTGGCAGCTGCAATAGAAGAAGATCCTGTCTTCAAGATATTCTTAGGCTTGAAAGAACCACTCTTTGGTCGAGGAGGGCGAGTAGGACAATTTTCAAGAATATGGCCAATACCATGACAGTATCTACATTCCACAGTAGGACAATTGGCAAAGGAATGTCCAGTGTGATTACAATTCTTACAAGATTGACTTCCTGATTTTTGAGTGGCAGATCGAGGATGAGTAGTAGCAAGAGCAACCTCAGAATGCACAGATTTGTCCAGGCTAAGGCGAGTTTCTTCAAAGATTATTTCTTGAATAAAATTATCTAGTGTGGGAAGAGGATCTCGATGGAGCAAGGATGCTCGAACAGCTTCATATTCAGGGCAAAGAGCCATTAGAACCTAAATGAGATGAAGATGATCGTCACTGATTCGAGCCTGAGATAATTGATTCCAAATTGGTTGAACTTACAAAAGAAAATCATTCACGGATTAACCGAATTCTTGCTTTAGATGATGAAGAGCAGTCCATAATTGATAATAATGAGCAAGGCCAGTAGTGCGATATCGATTTGCCAAGAAATCTCATATTTTCTTGGCAGTTTCATTATCAGTAAATTGAATATGAATAGATGGAACAAAGGTATTACGGATCCAAGTGATAATCTGATGATTTTTGCTATCCTAATCTTCAAGATAGTTTGCAAATTTGGAATCAGTTTCAGTATTCTCTTTGCTGGGTTTAGTAATATCACCAGTAACAATTCGCCAAAGTTAATGACCAATAAGGAAGCTTTTCATGCCTTGAACCCCGAGACTATAATTAGAGCCAGTCAAAATAGTTGTTATTGGCTTGACAATATATGATTTGTCCATGATGAAGGAACGATTGGCAACAGAATGAAAGCTATGGTGCGAGGCAAAAAAATAAAAATAAATCACAGAGACAGATTTCAGAGAGCACAGATGGTGACAAAGGGCTCTGATACCATGTTTAATATAAGAAGAATATATATTCAGATGATGATAAATGTACAAGAGGGAGTCTCTCTTTATAGGCTAAAGTGTTTACCTAACATAGTGAACCTAAACTAAATATCAACCAAATACGTGTCTACCTGACATAATAAACGTAGACTAAATATCAACCAAATACATATCTACCTAATATAATGAACGTAGATTAAATATCAGCCAGATACATAATAGAATTTACATATAAATACAATCCTAATTTAGAGACAAAATAGGTACATAATTTAAGGGACATAATAGGCACAAATCATGGGTCAATTGAGAGCCCTTGATTTATGCTAACAATTTGTTTATAAATTTGTTTAATAATGAAATTGAATTGAATTCCTAGCAAAGCAGACCAATTTTGACAAGAATTTAAAAAAATAAAAAAAATTAATAGATGAGATTTAGAATGAAATGAATTTTTATACATCAGGCATTCTAAACAAATAATTTAAAAATCTTCAAAAAATTTGGTTCCAAACAAAACTTAAAAGATTCCCTATTTCACTCCAAACAATATAACCCAGGCCACTCCTAGAAAGCTTAGCAAAATCATCATTTGAATTCATAAGCTCCACAAGGAACCTTTTCTGAAGCTAATTTCCTTTTACCACTTCTACCATCCCACGGGAACCTTTTCTAAATTCTTTCCAATTTCTTACATGCAACTGCTGGCATCTTAAAAATTGAAAAGTAATAGACAGGCTCTGCACGATCCGAGTTTAACGCTTGCGCTTTATCTAAATTCTGCCTTCATTTGATAAAACCCATCTGATTCTCACTTATCACAAAATCCATCTCACATTTTAATCTATTCTTAGCCAAAAAGGGGTGTTGAGGGGAGATGTTTTTTTCTGTTGACAATTGAAATGAGGGGTGGTAGAATTTGCATGCTTTCGTCAAATGAAACAGTCTCTGTAAGGTCCTTTCATACTAAAGTTGATAAAGTATGAAGACTCACTACAGTCAGCTTGTTGTTTTTCTTTGGATTTTTTCCCGTTTTTCTACTAAGAAAAGAAAAACGCTCAATAAAAACATGTTAATTCACTGTAACACAATAATATATATTTTTTTCTTTCAATAGTCAGGAGTCATGTCTGGACCAACTTACGCATATTTTAATTGATTTATCCTCTGATTTGATAATAAAAAAAGATTATTCACAATGGGACTAAGACGCAAAACATTTATTTTTCTCTCAAAAAATGACTTTGAAAGTTAATTCTTATGCTGTAATTTTGAACATTAATTGTCTTCTACATTTTAAAGGATTTTAGTGATTTTATATTTATTGTTAATAATCTCTAAGTGCGCTTCTCTAATTCTTTGCTTTCAAATCAATTTGTTGAAAAAAAGCTCTACATTCAGGACTAGAATGAAAACCGTGTTGAAGAAGTTAAGTTGACTTGCAGGATTCAAGACTATAAATTTGAATAACCAAAGATGCATGCATGCCATAGTACAAGCTAGATCGATGGGTTTCTCTTCCTTCTTCCATTTCTTTGTTCTGCTTGTATTCATATTCATCTCCATCTTCTTCATGGAATTTAACCAAGTTCATGCAGGTTTGTCTTGCTTTATATACTTGTTTGTATTATATGTATATTTCTTTAACAAACACTTGCCACTTTGAGAAAATATTTAGAGAGAGGAAAACTAGAATTTTTTTCCACTAATTTTTATTATTTTGTTTATATATTTCTTGTTTTAATTGCTAGGAGTTACTACAACATTTTTATTCAATTTATCAATAACTTATTAAATATTTAACATTTTTTTTATCTGATAAATAAGAAATTAGATACATGTTGATTATATGTCAGCATTAAGGTTTCACTTAATTCTAGTCAACTTTGAGATATATATTCATGTTAATTATAGAAAGAATTAAATCGCTTCCAAAATCCAAACTTGATCATCTACATACGAATAATCGCTAAATGCAACCAACAATCACATATGATAATCAAACATATTTTTCATGTGATAAATAAAGCGACTAATCAAGCACATCTTCTGTAATACATTTCGTCATAATTTGATTTATTTGCAGATACAAAGTTCAGGATGCTTGCTGATAATCACAAACGTACTCCGAGCCCGCCACCTCCACCCAGAAAAGACCTATTCTACATCATTTTGAACCAAGTTATAAACCACCACGTCCAGCTCCTCCGCTAAGAAGACTTTAGCAAGCTGCACTAATTAGAATCGTCTGGATTCCATA
The DNA here is from genome assembly GCA_029379385.1 of Quillaja saponaria. Classification (NCBI taxonomy): domain Eukaryota; kingdom Viridiplantae; phylum Streptophyta; class Magnoliopsida; order Fabales; family Quillajaceae; genus Quillaja; species Quillaja saponaria. The sequence goes on from CM055607.1 coordinate 8,817,568, forward strand.
AACACTTTAATGCTGCGGAAGTTGCTGTTGTAAAATGAACATTTTGAACTATCAGGGTACTAGTTTATAGCAACATTAGTGTACTAGTTTTTCTATTATCCTTGCTCGGCCTTTCGAAGTGAAATCAAGGTCTAGAAAGTTGAAAATTTTGAACTTTTGGCCTTCGTCACAACTCACAACTACTTAATTAGTTATGCATTATTTTGAAAGGTGTAATGAGAACTAAGTAAGCTTTAACTAAAAGTCCATTATATGGTTAAAGTGCAGAATTAACCATTATATGAATTAAGTTTAAAATTGTAAATCACTAATTGAATGACAAAACCTATTTTCATTTTATTTTAATTTGTGTACAAATAGCAATTTGATCCGTTGTATTGGAACACGTTGGATATCTAATACAAAATCATCAAATCTTTTTGTGTATAGATGATTCAAGGATCATATTGAATTTGAAGTTGGTTTGGATCGAATAACTGAACACAAATTTATATGTAAGACTAAGAAAAAAATATATGTCTGAAAAAAATTTAGTTATTGATCATTAACTTTTACAGATTAACCTTATACATCTGGGGAAGGTTAGATGTAGACTGTACCCATTGTGATTCGTATGCAAAGGTCTTAAATATAAACTAGCTTGTGGAAGAAACGACTTGTCTCAAATTTTGTTTTTGACATTGTCAAGCTTATTCTAATGTCATCTTTACGCGTGAGCCTTGTCAATCATCTTCTATTTGTCTTAAATTTTGTTTGACTTTTTATTAATTAATTGAGGCGTCTTTCGTCTTCTTTAGAAAGGAAGTTTTTTTTTAGGACTTCTTATCTTTCTATTTAAAATTTACAATGCCAAAAAAAAATTAAAAAAAAATCAATTTTTTAGTGAATATTTTTCAATTCGTTAGATGAAAATCTTTAATTTTTCCTTAATAGACATTTGAACTAATTTTGTTGCTTACACCTAGCACCCGGGTCAACCAAATATTGACTTGAAAAAATAAGAAACACGTTATATAATGTAGATGGTTGAATATGACTTTTAGGACTTGTGGCATGTTATATATTATATATGTGTGTGTTTGAAGAGAATAAAGAGCATATTGGATCCGCTAGCATCAACGAATAAATTAACAAAGATGGGTTGCTCTTTCTTCTTAATCAAGTTTCTCATCCTGCTTGTGTTTATTGCTTCCACCCTTTTGATTCACTCTGCAGCTGCTAGGGTTTATTCAGGTTTGTATCTACAATTCTACATGCATGTCAAAGAAAATAAATTAAATTTATTATTTATGTGCAATTGATGTGTTTTGCAGATCCAAAGTTCAGGATGCTAGCTTCCAACCAACCAAGTCCTCCTCCACCTCCCATCAGTGACCCGCAAATTCATAACCATACATAAACAACCATCCCATGGAGATATCACCTTCACCTTCTCCTCAATTTTTGGGACATATATATAGTTTACTGCAACTAAACTCATGGCACTGTCCAGCAACGATTTCTCCGAATTGTTCCATCTAGATTTGTTGCTCAGTAAAACTTGTAAAATTAAGCAGATAATATATAAGCAAACTTGTTTTGATTTTGTAAAGGTTTTCCCTGGCTCAATGTATATGATTAAGCTTTTAAAGTTTAATTATGACTGAGAATTGAAGGGCTTTATCCCAAAGAGGAGCCCTTTCAAAAATTCTCAATCATCTGTCATTCCAAAAGTATTCAAATTGAGTTGAATTGAATTTGAATTAGTTTTTACTGTTTGAAACATTTTGTTAAATTAATAGAAATCAATTCAATTACATTGAATTATATTATTTGAAATATATATAACTATTAGAATTGAATTCAAATGTATGGTTTTACAGCATTATATCAATCAAAAAGAGAAAATAAATAGAGTTTTGCCATCAATTAGAGTACATAGTCTGCAAATCATATATGTTCAACCAACCATTGCACACATCAGTTTACCTGAGATGCAAACTTCAGAAGCAAAAGAACCCAAAAACAACCAAAAGAATATGCATACTACCACTAGTCAATAATTTACATACCCAAGCAACTAGCAAAAAAAACCAAGTTAGGATACGATTTGGTCGATACTGATATACATGTGTGGTACAATTGGCAAAAACCAAGGGTATATTTGTCTATAAATTTGTTGAAAAACGAAATTGAATTGAATTTCTAGCAGACCAATTTTGACAATAATTTTTTTAAAAATAAAAATAAAAATTAATAGATGAGATTTAGAATGAAATGAATTTTAATACATTAGGCATTCTAAACAAAGAATTTAAAAATCTTCAAAAAATTTGGTTCCAACCAGAACTTAAAAGATTCCCTATTTCACTCCGAACAATATTAACCCAGGCCACTCCTAGAAAGCTTAGCAAAATCATCATTTGAATTCATAAGCTCTACAAGGAACCTTTTCTGAAGCTAATTTCCTTTTACCACCTCTACCATCCCACAGGAACCTTTTCTAAATTCTTTCCAATTTCTTACATGCAGCTGCTGGCATCTTAAAAATTGAAAAGTAATAGACAGGCTCTGCACGATCCGAGTTTAACGCTTGCGCTTTATCTAAATTCTGCCTACATTTGATAAAACCCATCTGATTCTCACTTATCACAAAACTCATCACACATTTTAATCTATTCTTAGCCAAAAAGGGGTGTTGAGGGGAGATTTTTTTTTCTGTTGACAATTGAAAATGAGGGGTGGTAGAATTTGCATGCTTTCGTCAAATGAAACACAGTCTCTGTAAGGTCCTTTCATACTAAAGTTGATAAAGTATGAAGACTCACTACGGTCAGCTTGTTGTTTTTCTTTGGATTTTTTCCCTAGAAAAACGCTCAATAAAAACACGCTAATTCACTGTAACACAATAATATATATTTTTTCTTTCAATAGTCAGGAGTCATGTCCAGACCAACTTACGCATATTTTAATTGATTTATCCTCCGATTTGATAATAAAAAAAGATTATTCACAATGGGACTAAGACGCTAAACATTTATTTTTCTCTCAAAAAATGACTTTGAAAGTTAATTCTTATGCTGTAATTTTGAACATTAATTGTCTTCTACATTTTAAAGGATTTTAGTGATTTTATATTTATTGTTAATAATCTCTAAGTACGCTTCTCCAATTCTTTGCTTTCAAATCAATTTGTTGAAAAAAGCTCTATATTCAGGACAACCATGAAAACCGTGTTGAAGAAGTTAAGTTGACTTGCAGGATTCAAGACTATAAATTTGAATAACAAAAGATGATTGCATGCCATAGTACAAGCTAGATCGATGGTTTTCTCTTCCTTCTTCCATTTCTTTGTTCTGCTTGTATTCATATTCATCTCCATCTTCTTCATGCAATTTAACCAAGTTCATGCAGGTTTGTCTTGCTATATATACTTGTTTGTATTATATGTATATTTCTTTAACAAACACTTGCCACTTTGAGAAAATATTTAGAGAGAGGAGAACTAGAATTTTTTTTCACTAATTTTTATTATTTTGTTTATATATTTCTTGTTTTAAGTGCTATGAGTTACTACAACATTTTTAATCAATTTATCACTAACTTATTAAATATTTAACATTCTTTTTATCTGATAAATAAGAAATCAGATACATGTTAATTAATTTATCGAGTTTCATTCATATTTTATATTCATCATATATAATTGTCATATCCAATTTGTAGACTTGCAGACGAGGAAGCTTGGCCGCCTAGGTCCATCCCCTCCTCCACCTCCAATACAATCAAATTCGCCTGGTAAGGGCCACTAGCCCAGGCAATAGGCTTGGCATTATGATCTCGACGAGTCCACCATCACTAGAAGAAGAGTTCGTGAGATTGTGACATCGAAATTAAGGAATAAATCAACTAGTAACAAGTAGTTGGCGATATATGTAAACAATTGATATTATTCAATCGACATTTGGTCATTAATAATTTTTTATTATTTTTGTAACAATTTTGTTTGTCTAAATAATTGTCAATTTAATTCAAATAATATATTTATTTGATTTTGATGATAACTAAATAATTAAATACAAATTATAATAGATAATTAATTTTGAATATATGTTGAAAGTACCCAAGCTATTATAGGAACAATGCATTGCACTGCTTACTTTGTTTCGATGAAGAGCATTTCCACGAAGGAAATTTCACTTATTTTTTTTTTTTTTCATTTCCTTTTTTGTCTTCCATAAGTGAAATAGTAATAAATCAATATATTAGTTAGATCTGTCACGTTCTTTTTTAAATATTTTTTTGCTTGATTTTCAATATCACGAGCCGCACTTTTTTCATCTTTTTTGTTTCCATTTTTTTTTTCTTTGACAAAGTCATACTTCTGTGAATACTGCAAAATTATAGTCAAATTTCAAACTTAGAAACAATTTCTGTGCAAGCTACCCATTTTCATATATATATATATCAATTATGACTTATGAGCATCAACTATAATGTTAGGAGCAAGGTACAATTCTTATTATTTTGTCGCTATTATAAATTAATATTGACTATTAATTAATTCGATGCATTTGGTTAGTATAGGAATCAACTGCTATTTGGTATATATTTACACCCGCATAATTCTTATTCTAAACAACCATATTTTTGAAAAGTATTTATCTTTGAAATTATAGATTTGAAGTACCTCATATATCCATATAAGCATGAATTATATTTGCAAGTCCAAAACAAGCTGCACCTTCGCTTACTGTGTGCATTACAAACTAGGCACAGTATCAGGATCACAGTATCAGGATCCCGCCATCATTGTGAGGAAGGGATTGATAGATGGTGATTTCAAAATTGCATAATCATTCATGTCGGAGTTGTAATTCAATACCCCAAATTTTACATTTGCAGGTGAGGAAGCTTCGCTGCGTTGGTCCATCCCCTCCTCCAAGTCCTTTATCAGCACAGCCGCCTGGTCATTATCCAGCCGTGGAACATTAGGCTCGGCTTGAGATAAAAGAAGGGTTTGAGACCCAGAGATATTGTGAATCCAAACTAAGCAATGATTCAATATTTAGTACTAGTAGTTAATTGAAGGATATTCAAATCTAAGCAGCAGAGTCCAACGTCATAGTATTCTCTCCATTTTAATTCATATCGTATCAATTAAATAGCTTAATGTTGTTATACAATTAAAAGTTGAAGGATTTATCAAAAAATTCTTTGCGTCTCAACATAAATAAACGAGGGATATGCTTTGGTCAAATACTAAACAAAGATACACATACAACACAAAAAAAAAAACCTCCTTTTCAGTTAATTAATTACTAATAAAACTCTAACTTGTCCATGGGGAGCTAACTCTAAGACGCTAATATATATGTACTACTTTTTTTCTTTAGGTATGACTTTGATTTTATGCATGCTATAATTTTGTTTTCTATATTACTAAGGATTTCACATATATTTTTAATAACCTCTTAGTGCCCCTCTTGATCAAATTCATTAGAAATTAAATAATTTGTTGAATATAGAAATGTAATGCAGAACAAACATGAAAACTGTTGAACAAGTTAAGCTGATTAGCAGCTTGCAGGATTAACCAGTATAAATTGAAATCGAGCAAGATGCCATGCTCATACATACTTGCATGCCATTACATTTACAACTTACAAGCTCTGAAGCTAACTAGGTCCATCTCCATGGGTTTCTCTTCCTTCTTCCATTTCTTTGGTCTGCTAGTGTTAATATTAACCTCAACTTCTTCATGCAATTGAATCATGTAAATGCAGGTTTGTCTTGCTTTTGTGTATGTATATATTTATTTAACAAATACTTATACAGTACATTTATTCATTTTGACCTCTAATTTATTAAATATTTGACATTATTGATATGATAAATATGATTTGTCACGTGTGAATTTATTTATTGAGTTTTATGTGTATTATATATATATTCATCATACATTGCCGTGTCCAATTTGTAGATTTGCATATGAGAAGCTTGGCCGTAAAGCTGCATTCCGGCCTCCTCCAACTCCAGGTAGAGCCCTTCCGCCTCATTAAATAGGGCCGTTAAATTCCATCCCTGCTAGGTTTGGCAGTAGAATCTCGACAAGTCCACCACCACTTGCTAGAAGGGTTCAGGAGATTGTGACCTCAAAATTAAGCAATAAACCATCTAGTAGTAAGTAGATGGATATGCAAACAATTTGATTGTATTCGATCACCACATTTTTTTGATTTGTTATTTTTTGTAACTTTTTTAATAAGTAGGACAAGAATCATTGTACTTCTTTCCTACATTATTTTACTGTTGTTGTTAATTAATAAATTAAATTATTTGTGTGGATTGTAATACCATAAGTGATAACTATCAAATATCTTCAAGCTAGCAATTTGATCCATGTAATGTGAATTGTGAATTTAATTTTTTAAAGTATATTTTAATCCAATTGAACTTGGCATGTTATATGAATGTTTTAGTAAATAGACGTAGAGCAGAAAACCTAGTATGAAACTATCCCTCCTAATATTAATATATTAATCTAGAGAATAGTAAGTGGGTTTATATTTTTTATTCACAACATGCCATTAATAACAACGTCTATAATCATAAAATAAATAAGTATGTAACAAATTATCGCATTTTCCTTTTTATAAAATTGTAATCCTATGAATACGAGCTTATAAAATGTTAAAATAAATAATACAAAATTAAGAAAAATCATTCGAGAGAGAAAAAACAATGAAAAAGAAAGAGAAAAAAAAATGATTGTATAGAATTTGTCAAAGGTTGCATTGCTCCTGTAAGAACAAATGTTGAAGTCAAGGTGGCTTGCCAAAGCTAGGTGCCTTCTGGGGACTTGATCTGAAAAACCTCAATCCTTGGCTTGACTGACTATAGAGAATAAAATTCTTAAGGAATCAATCCCCTTAATTAAAGGTTAGGTACAGGGGAGAACTAGAAAAAAAAAAAAAAAAAAAAAAACCAACAAAAATTAAAGGAAAAATCCAGTTAAGTCAACCAATGATCAGGTCCGGAAAAATAATTTTATGTGGACAAGCATGGGTTTTCACTTTTCTGATAGTATAAATATGTCTATGGCAGAAGAAAATCCTACATGGTCATCCCAACTGAACCAAATTGGCAAAATGGGTTTTAATTCTGGCCTGCATTCTCTGGTGCTCTTAGTTCTTGTTGCTAACATTTTTTTCTTGCCACAACTGAGCTTGATCAGTGCAGGTCTGTATGCTTTTACTGTTGCTTCAAATATTTGTGAATGGACAACCCTTATCTTAAAAAACGCAATATTAATTTCTGTAATTTTTAATTTTCATTGCAAAGTTTATAAATTTCTACAGATTCCACTGTAAGGAGAATGATGACAAGAAAGGTGCCTGCGCCTCCTCCACCACCAGTTGTAAACAAACGGGCCCAAATGAACCCAAATATGCCGCAGCAACCAGCACCGCCACCTAACCATAACCACAAGCGGCGGCCTGCACCACCACCTCCTAATTGTGTTTAAATGTGTGTAATAAAGTTTAAAAATAGAAGAATGGAATAGTATAGTGAATGACAATTTATTGGCGGGGAGGATATCAAAAACTATGATTTTCTACTTGATTTGGTTAGGTGAGCCTGGTCTTGTAGTGCAATTGCGACTCTAGAATTTAGAATTTTTTAATGAAGTTATATTCTCTAATTCTGGTAATGAATATAAATAAAATAATTTTAAATATTTTAACAATAAAATACCAAAATGATGAGTTTTGCCAATATGCACTTGTAACACTAGCTAGTAGTCGAGGAACATGTAAATGTACACCTTGGTTGAATTCTCTTATATTTCTTCACTTTTTTCTTATATTATTAATTATAAATCAATATATACAAGACAAAAAAAGTGGATGAATTTTCACTACTGAATAACAGCTTGCAGTTTTGGGAACCAGTTTTTCCAAACCCAGCCCCAAGTGTAAAGATAAGTTAAGTACATATCCCTCACTTGTGTACTGTACATAAATTTAAATAGTTTAAAGTTATTATACAATTCAAAGTTGAAAGGAATATTAAAAAATCACAGCTTTGCTTCTCGACATAATTAAATGAGGGATGTGCTTTGGTCAAATATTAAACAAAGATACACATGCAACACAAATAAAAGTAAAACTTCCTGTTCAGTTAATTAATTATTAAAAAAACTCTAACTTGTCGACAGGGAGCTAACTCTAAGACGGTAATATATATGTACTACTTTTTTCTTTTTTTTCTTAAGCATGACTTTGAAATTTGATTTTTATGACTGCTATAATTTTGAACGTGAATTGTTTTCTATATTTTTAAGGATTTCACATATGTTGTTAATAACCTCTTAGTGCCCCTCTTGCTAAAAGTCATTAGAAATTAAAGAATTTGTTGAAAATAGAAATGTAATGAAGAACAAACATGAAAACCGTTGAACAAGTTAAGCTGACTAGCAGCTTGCAGGATTCATGATGAGTATAAATTGAAATAGAGCAAGATGCCATGCTCATATACTTGCATGCCATTACATTTACAACTTACAAGCTCTAATGCAGGTTTGTCTTGCTTTTGTGTATATATATATATATTTCTTTAATAAGCACTTACACAGTACTTTTATTCATTTTGATCACTATTTTACTAAATATTTGACATTATTGATCCGATAAATATGAAATTTAACACATGTGAATAAATTTATTGAGTTTCATGGATTACATATATATTCATCATATATTTCCATGTTCAATTTGTAGATTTGCAGATGAGGAAGCTTGGCCACAAAGTTCCTTCGCCTCCTCCACCTCCAATTAGAGCACTTCCACCTCATTAAATGGGGCCGCTAAGTTCCATCCCCACTAGGCTTGGCTGTAGGATCTAGACAAGTCCACCCCCACTTGCATGAAAGGTTCGAGAGATTGTGACTTCAAAATTAAGCAATAAATCATCTAGTAATTACTAGATGGATATGTAAATAATTTGTTTGTATTCTCAACACTTTTTATTAGTTATTTTTTGTTATTTTAATAATAAGTAGGACAATAATTATTATATTTCTTTCCTCCATTGTTTTACTGATTGTTGTAATCATTTTGTTAAATTATTTACATAATCAAAATCCTATATTTTAGTTCCCAAATAACAAGTCTTAAAAATAGTACATAATATTTCCAAATCAAATAAGGCAATGCAGAAAAACAAAGATCTCAAAACTAAGAATATATATTTATTTATTTTTGGTTGCAAAACGGAACTGATAATAAACACTTGAAACATTAGTTGGAACAAAATAAAAAATAATTAGGTTTTCTTCTTGTGTATAGCTTTGCAAGTCCATCCGCACAATTGTTTGCTTCCCTGTAGCAATACTTAGTTCCACATGCAGGAAACATGTCATCAAGTTCCAGCAAACATGAACGATATTGCTATGTAAGTCCGAGAAACTAGAGTTCTCTATAAGATCAACAACAATATTTGCATCAAGATTTATCTCATGGAAAAGAATTCCTTGTTTCTTTTTCAAAAGCAAGAAGAAGCTCTTACTTTAGACCCCAAATTTCAGCAAGGGTTACTGAGCCAAAAAGACTAAATTTTTAGAGAAACCAATAATCCAATTTCCATGTTCATCTCTAATAACTCCACATACCCCAATTTGGCTTGAATTCCCAAATAAGAGCCATATTTGTTAAGCTTGCACCACCCTTGTTTAGGAGGTTTCACCAAGATTTCTAAATTGACATGGTTCTGTTTAGGAGTTATATCATAAAAATACTTTGCAGCTTTGTTGATAGAATGAGAGGTAATCAAATCGGGAATGCTATCCAATTGGTTGCACACAGAGGAATAAAGAAGAAGACATAATAACAAGAAATTGAAGAAATGACAGCATTGATAAGGGTTGTCCTCCCAGGGTATATTTGTCTATACTTTTATTGAAGAAACAATTGAATTGAAATCTTAACAAATCAAACCTATTTTGACAAGAATTAAAAATTAAAAAAAAAAAAAAAAAAAAAAACATCACAAATGAAATTTAGAAGGAATTAAATTCTTCAAAAAATTTGATTCCAAACATACCCTAAAAGATTTCCATTTCACACCAAACAGTATTTACCCAGGCCACTCCTAGTAAGTTTAGCAAAATCATCATTTAAATTCATAAGCTCCACAAGGAACCTTTTCTGAAGCCAATTTCCTTTTACCACTTAATTCTACCATCCCATACGAACCTTTTCTGAATTCTTTCCAATTTCTTACATACAGCTGCTGGCATCTTAAAAATTGAAAAGTACTAGACAGGCTTTGCCAGATTGTCACGATTCGATCGAGTTGAAACTCATGTTGCATTTGATGGAACCCATCTGATTCTCACTTATCACAAAACCTACCTCACCTTTTAATCTAATTTAGCCAAAAAGAGGTGTTGATGTGAGATGCTTTTTTCTGTTGACAACTGAAATGAGGGGTGCTAGAAATTGCATGCTTTCGTCAAATGAAACACAGTCTCTGTTTATTAAGGTCCTTTTCATACTAAAGGTGGTAAAGTATGAACACTCACTACGGTTAGTTTTGTTGTTTTCTTGGGTTTTTTTTCCCCATTTTTTTCTACCCAAAAAAGAAGAAGAATACACTTAATAAAAACACACTAATTCACTATAAAACATTAATAATTTTTACTTTTTTATTTTAATAGTCAGGTTTCATGTCTCGACTAGCTTATACATATTTTAATTGATTTATTCTCTGATTTGATCAAAAACACATTATTCACGTTGGGACTAAGATGCTAAAAAGAAAAATGATTCTTACAATATAATTTTGAAAATTAATTGCCTTCTACATTTTAAAGGATTTTAGTGATTTTATATTTATTGTTAATAATCTCTAAGTGCGCCTCTCCAATTCTTTGCTTGCAAATCAATTTGTTGAAAAAAGCATCTCTATTCAGGACAACCATGAAAACCGTGTTGAAGAAGTTAAGTTGACTTGCAGGATTCAAGACTATAAATTTGAATAACCAAAGATGCATGCACGCCATAGTACAAGCTAGATCGATGGGTTTCTCTTCCTTCTTCCATTTCTTTGTTCTGCTTGTATTCATATTCACCTCCATCTTCTTCATGCAGTTTTACCAAGTTCATGCAGGTTTGCCTTGCTATATATACTTGTTTTTTATTACATGTATACAGTAAATTTCGTTAACAAACACTTGGCACTTTGAAAAAATATTTAGAGAGAGGATAACTAGAATTTTTGCACCAATTATTATTATTATTTTTAATAAATTTGTTGCTTTAAATGCTAGGATTTACTACTGCATTTTTATTCAATTTATCGGTAACTTATTAAATATTAACATTTTTTATTCAATAAATAAGAAATTTGATGCATGTGAATTAATTTATTAAATTTCATATTCATCAGATATAATTGTCATATTTGCAGATGAGGAAGCTGGGCCGCGTAGGCCCATCCCCTCCTCCACCTCCAACCGGCATTAGGCTTGGCAGTAGGATATCGACGAGTGGTTCTAGAAGAAGGGTTTGTGAGATTGTGACTTCTAAATAATTAAGCAATAAATCAATTAGTAATTAGTGGTTGGGGATATATGTAAACAATGGATAGTACTCCATCGACATTTTGTCATTAATAATTTTTTGTTATCTTTGTAATAGTTATTTTTAATTAATTGTCAATTTAATTCAAAAATAATGTATTTATTTGATTTTGATGATAACCAAGTAATTAATACAAATGATAATAAATGGTTGAAAGTACCCAACTGTTATAGGAACAATGCATTGCAGTGCTTACTTTGTTTCGATGAAGAAGAGCATTTCCACGTAGGAAATTTTCTCTTTTTTTTTTTTTTTTCATTTCTTTTTTTGTATTCCAAAAGTGAAATAGTAATAAAATAATATATTAGTTAGATCTGTCATGTTTTTTTTTTTTTTTTTTTAAACTTTTTTTGCTTGATTCAATATCACGAGCCTTACGTTTTTCCTCTTTTTTGTTTTCATTTTTTTTAGTCATACTTCTGTGAATGCTGCAAAATTATAGTCAAATTTCAAACTTAGAAACAATTTTTGTGCAAGCTACCCATTTTCATATATATATATATATATAAATTATGACTTATGAGCATCAACTATAATGTTAGGAGCAAGGTACAATTCTTATTATTTTGTCGCTATTATAAATTAATATTGACTATTAATTAAGTCGATGCATTTAGTTAGTATAGAAATCAACTGCTATTTGGTATATATTTACACCCGTATAATTCTTATTCTAAACAACCAAATTTTTGAAAAGTATTTATATTTGAAATTATAGATTTGAAGTACCTCATATATCCATATACGCATGGATATATAAGGTACTTCAAATCTATTGGAACAAATAATTAAATAGAAATGATGATAACCAAATAATTAAATACAAATGATAATGGATGGTTGAAAGTACCTAACTGTTATAGGAACAAAGCATTGCAGTGCCTAATTTGTTTCGTTGAAGAAGAGCATTTCCATGTAGGATATTTCTCTTTTTTTTTGTCTTCCATAAGTGAAATAGTAATAAATCAATATATTAGTAAGATCTGTCATGTTCTTTTTGTTTGTTGTTTTTGCTTGTCAATATCACGAGAATCAGGTTTTTTTTTTTTTTTTTTTTTTTTTTTCCTTTTCTTTTTGTGTTTTCCTTTGATTTAGGTGGGGCATACTTCCGTGAATACTGAAAAATTCTAGTCAAATTTCAAACTTGAAAGCAATTTCTGTGCAACCTACCCATTTTTATATGTATATTAATTATGACTTGTGAGGTATCAACTATAACGTTAGGAGCAAGGTACAAATTTTATCATTTTTGTCACCATTATAAATTAATATTGACTATTAATTTGATCTATTTTATCAGTATAGGAATCACTATTAGGGTCTATTTGGGAGTTTGAAAGCAAAGAAGAGGAGAGTAAATAGAGAGAGAGGAGAGGAGCGGAAAGAAGAGAAGAGTGGAGGAAAATTAATACATATTCTTTCTCTCATTTGGAAGTTAAAAAATTGAAAGAGATAAGAGAAGATAAAAGGATAACGTACATTTTTTTTTTATTTAGGAGTTGGGAAGAAAGGAGAGGAGATGATAAAATATTTATATTTTAATGATTTTGTCTTTAAAATATTTTAATGGAATATTAGTAGATATTTAATAAAAAAGATAAGAGTATATTTGACACTACAGTACAAATTATAAAATACGTACTTATTCTCTTCTTTCAATTTCTCTTAATTTGGAGGGATTAAAATTTTGAGATTTGAAGGGATGCATGTATCACTCTATTTCCTCTCCCTCCATTAAAAAAATATAAAACAATATAAAAAAAAATAGAAAAATAACACAACTCCAAACAAGAGAAAAGATACATTATCCTCTCCTATTCTTTTCTCTCCCTCCATTCCCCTTCATCCAAATAAACCCTTAGTGTAGCATCTAATTTTTATTCTTAAGAATCAAAATTTTGAGAAGTATTTTATAATTGAAATTTTAGATTTGAAGGACCTTATATATGCATATACTCATGAATCATATTTGCAAGTCCAAAACAAGCTGCACCTTCGCTTACCGTGTGCATTACAAACTAGGCACAGTATCAGGATACCGCCATCATTGTGAGGAAGGGATTGATAGATGGTGATTTCAAAATTGCACAATCATTCATGTCGGAGTTGTAATTCAATAACCTAAATTATTTTTGCATTGTCATAATTAATAAAGTTTCTTTCCACAATCTTGGATCTTGTCAACATTTCCATACCCAAATCGCCAACAAGTAGGGTGATTTAGGCTGACCTCAAATCGCTAGATTGTATGACGAATTTTCTATAACTAAGAAAATAATGAAAATATTAGTTGGTTTAGGTATTAAATTTTTTAAAAGCATTAAGACTTCATGATCAAATTTCGTTTTCATGTGGATTAAATAATCACCACCATATATACATGGCTATTTTCAACTTGTAGATTTTCAGGTGAGGAAGCTTAGCAGTGTTGGAGAAAACAATATGTAATCAATATGTTGTAGATTAAATAATCACCATCAAATTTTTTTAGTTATTTGTTGTTATTTTAATAATAAGTTGGGCAAGAATCATGGTACGTTTTTTCTATATTGTTTTATTGACTCTTGTAATCAATATGTTGAATTGTTTTCATAATCAAAATCCAATATTTTTGTTTACAAATAACAAGTCTTAATAATAGTATATAATATTTCCAAATCAAATATGGCAATGGAGAAAACAAAATTCTCATACCTAAGAATATTGTAAGCCTCTACCACTGAGGTATCACTTAAAGAAAAACCTCATTAATTAAGTTAATTCAGTGTTCGAGGAATATTTCTGATCATTTTCATTTTCTAGAATTCATAATTTTTCAATCAAGTTACATTATATTATTCTCATAATATGTATAAATAAAGTAATTTTATATATTTTAACAATAAAATATCAAAACGAGGAGTTTCATCCATGTGAATTTCTAATTCACTAGCTAGTAGTTGAGGAACATGTAAACGTACATCTTGACTTATATTATTATTATTTGCTAAGAACGTACACCTTGATTGAATTCTCTACATTTCTTCATTTATTTTCTTATATTATTATAAATCAATACAAGATGAAAATGGTGGATGAATTTCACTACTGAATAACAGCTTGCAGTTTTGGTAACCAGTTTTTCCAAACCCAGCCCCAAGTGTAAAGATAAGTTAAATACATATCCCTCACTTGTTTACTGTACATAAATTTAATTAGTTTAAAGTTATTATACAATTCAAAGTTTAGAGGAATATTAAAAAATCACAGCTTTGCTTCTCGACCTAATTAAATGAGGGATGTGCTTTGGTCAAATATTAAACAAAGATACACATGCAACACAAATAAAAATCAAACTTCCTGTTCAGTTAATTAATTATTAAAAAAACTCTAACTTGTCCACCGGGAGCTAACTCTAAGACGGTAATATATATGTACTACTTTTTTTTTTTCTTAAGCATGACTTTGAAATTTGATTTTTATGACTGCTATAATTTTGAACGTGAATTGTTTTCTATATTTTTAAGGATTTCACATATGATTTTTCAATTTGTTGAAAAAAGCATCTATTGAAAACCGTATTGAAGAAGTTAAGTTGACTTGCAGGATTCAAGACTATAAATTTGAAAAACCAAAGATGCATGCATGCAATAGCACAAACTAGATCGATGGGTTTCTCTTCCTTCTTCCATTTCTTCGTTCTGCTTGTATTCATATTCACCTCCATCCTCTTCATGCAGTTTAACCAAGTTAATGCAGGTTTGTCTTGCTATATATAGTTGTTTGTATTATATGTATACAGTATATTTCGTTAACAAACACTAGGCACTTTGAGAAAATATTTAGAGAGAGGATAACTAGAATTTTTGCACCAATTATTATTTTTAATAAATTGGTTGCTTTAAATGCTAGGATTTACTACTGCATTTTTATTCAATTTATCAGTAACTTATTAAATATTTAACATTTTTTATTCAATAAATAAGAAATTTGATGCATGTGAATTAATTTATTGGATTTCATATTCATCATATATAATTGTCATATCCAATTTGTAGATTTGCTGATGAGGAAGCTTGGCCGCCTAGGTCCATCCCCTCCTCCACCTCCAACACATTCAATTTCTCCTGGTATGGGCCACTAGCCGGCATTAGGCTTGGCATAGGATCTCGACGAGTGGTACTAGAAGAAGGGTTTGTGAGATTGTGACTTCTAAATAATTAAGCAATAAATCAACTAGTAATTAGTAGTTGGGGATATATGTAAACAATGGATAGTATTCCATCGACATTTTGTCATTAATAATTTTTTGTTATCCTTGTAATAGTTTTTTGTAATTAATTGTTAATTTAATTCAAAAATAATATACTTATTTGATTTTGATGATAACTAAATAATTTAATACAAATGATAATAGATGGTTGAAAGTACCCAACTGTTATAGGAACAATGCATTGCAGTGCCTAATTTGTTTCGTTGAAGAAGAGCATTTCCATGTAGCATATTTCTCTTTTTTTTTGGTCTTCCATAAGTGAAATAGTAATAAATCAATATATTAGTCAGGTCTGTCATGTTCTTTTTGTTTTTTGTTTTTGCTTGATTCAATATCACGAGCCTCAGAGGTTTTTTTTTTTTTTTTTTTTTTCCTTTTCTTTTTGTGTTTTCCTTTGATTTAGGTGGGGCAAAGTCATACTTTTGTGAATACTGAAAAATTTTAGTCAAATTTCAAACTTGAAAGCAATTTCTGTGCAAGCTACCCATTTTTACATGTATATTAATTATGACTTATGAGGTATCAATTATAACGTTAGGAGCAAGGTACAAATTTCATTATTTTTGTCACAATTATAAATTAATATTGACTATTAATTTGATCTATTTTATCAGTATAGGAATCAACTGTTAGGGTCTATTTGGGAGTTTGAAAGGAAAGAAAATGAGAGTAAATAGAGGGAGAGGAGAGGACCGGAAAGGAGAGGAGAGGACCAGAATGGAGAGGAGAGTGGAGGAAAATTAACACATATTATTTCTCACATTTGAAAATTAAAAAAAATGAAAGAGATGAGAGGAAAGGATGATGTACATTTTTTTATTTGGGAGTTGGGAAGAAAGGAGAGGAGAGGATAAAATATTTTATATTTTTATGATTTTTTCCTTAAAATAGTTTAATAAAAAAGATAAGGTATATTTGGTACTACAATACAAATTAAAAAGTACTTATCCTCTTCTTCCAAATTCTCCTAATTTGGAAGGATTAAAATTTTGAGGTTTGAAGGGATACATATATCTCTCTATTTCCTCTCCCTACATTTTAAAAAAAACTCCAAATGAGAGAAAAGATACATTATCCTCTCTTATCCTTTCCTCTCCCTCCGTTCCCCTTCATCCAAATAAACCCTTTGTGTGTCATATAATTCTTATTCTTAAGAACCAAAATGTTGAGAAGTATTCGATATTTGAAATTATAGATTTTCAGGTGAGGAAGCTTCGCAGTGTTGGTCCATCCCCTCCTCCAAGTCCATTATCAGCACAGCCGCCTGGTCATTACCCAGCCATGGAACATTAGGCTCGGCATTATATTGAAGAAGGGTTTGAGACCCAGAGATATTGTGAATCCAAATTAAGCAATGGTTCAATATTTAGTACTAGTAGTTAATTTAAGGATATTCACATGTAAGCAGCAAAGTCCAACGACATAGTATTCTCTCTATTTTAATTCATATCGTCTCATTAATTAATCTTCAATTGTTTTCAACATGAATAAAGCCCCATTTTATCATTTATTTTTATTTTTATTTTTTACCATATCTAGTGGCATGCATTAAATAATTGACTAGACTAAATAAGATAGATATATTGTTCGATTTTCTTTATCCAGTTTGTCAAACACAGAGCTGATTTGTAGGATTGAAGACTACAAATTTAAATAAGCAAAACACAGGCGCTCATATGTGTGTACTACCTAGATGGTTTTTCTACCTTCTTTCATTATTTTCATGAGGAAGAGTTTTCCTTTCTTTTTTTGTGCTAAGAATGCAGTTGAAAAAATTACCAAGTTTTCAATTTAGTGTTTCAATAATGTTTTTGATCACTTTCATCTTCTAAAATTCAGAATTTTTTAATCATGTTGTGTTTTATCTTATAAATAAAGTAACCCTATACAATTTAACAATAAGATGATCAAAAAGAGGAGTTTTGCCTAAATGCACCTGTTTTTTATACATAAACTTACATAGCTTAATGTTGTTATACAATTCAAAGTTGAAGGATTTACCAAAAAATTCCAGCTTTGCATTTCAACATAAATAAAGGAGAGATATGCTTTGGTCAAATACAAAACAAAGATACACATACAACACAAACAAAAGAACTTCCTTTTCAGTTAATTTATTACTAATAAAACTCTAACTTGTCCATAGGGAGCTAACTCTAAGACGCTAATATATATGTACTTTTTTTTTCTTAGGTATAACTTTGAAATTTGATTTTTATGCATGCTATAGTTTTGAACATGAATTGTTTTCTATATTTTTAAGGAATTCACATATATTGTTAATAACCTCTTAGTGCACCTCTTGATCAAATTCATTAGAAATTATAGAATTTGTTGAAAATAGAAATGTAATGCAGAACAAACTTGAAAACCGTTGAACAAGTTAAGCTGACTAGCAGCTTGCAGGATTCATGATGAGTATAAATTGAAATAGAGCAAGATGCCATGCTCATATACTTGCATGCCATTACATTTACAAATTACAAGCTCTGACGCTAGCTAGGTCCATCTCCATGGGTTTCTCTTCCTTCTTCCATTTCTTTGTTCTGCTAGTGTTAGCATTAACCTCCACCTTCTTCATGCAATTGAATCATGTTAATGCAGGTCTGTCTTGCTTTTGTATATGTATATATTTCTTTAACAAGCACTTATACAGTACTTTTATTCATTTTGATCAAACTTATTAAATATTTGGCATTATTGATCCGATAATGAATTTTAACACATGTAAATTAATTTATTGAGTTTCATGTGGATTACATATATATTCATCATATATTTCCATGTTCAATTTGTAGATTTGCAGATGAGGAAGCTTGGCCGCAAAGCAAAGTTCCATCGCCTCCTCCACCTCCAATTAGAGCACGTCCACCTAATTAAAAAAGGCCGCTAAGTTCAATCCCTGCTAGGCTTGGCAGTAGGATCTCGACAAGTACACCACCAGTTGCTAGAAGGGTTCAAGAGATTGCAACATCAAAATTAAGCGATAAATAGTCTAGTAACTAGTAGTAACTAGATGGATATGTAAGCAATTTGATTATATTCTCCACATTTTTTATTAGTTATTTTTTGTTATTTTAACAAAAAGTAGGACAAGAATCATTGTAAGTCTTTCCTACATTGTGTTACTGATTGCTGTAATCATTTTGTCAAATTATTTTCATAATCATAATCCTATATTTTTATTCACAGATAACAAGTCTTAATAATAGTACATAATATTTCCAAATCAAAAATAGTGCAATGCAGAAAAATAAAATTCTCAAAACTAAGAATATATATTTATTTATTTTGGTTGCAAAAGGGAACTGATAATAAACACCTGAAACACTAGTTGGAACTAAATAAAAAATAACTAGGTTTTATTCTTGTGTATTTCCTAGCTTTGCAGGTTCATCCACACAATTGTTTGCTTCCCTAAAGCAATATTTGGTTTCCACATGGTAGAAAAACATCAACAATCATGAACGATATTGCTATACAAGTCAGAGAAATTAGAGTTAAAATAAAAATCATTCCAGAGTTTTTTTATATTTGAGAGCCGTGTAACTTGGCATACTTACATCCCAATCCCCCGTTCGAATATTCTCCGATTTCTTTGAACCCTAATTTTTTTTTTTCTTCTAATTGTTGTCTAAATACTAGATCTCAAGAGGCAGAACCGTTACATAAAAGAACAATTGAAAAGGATGATATGCAAAGCAAGATCAGACATCAATCTGCAATTAGAACTTCCATTCTCTGAACCTGAACTTCGTTGTTCAAAGAAAAAGAACACGATTTAACACGTTATGGAAGTCAATCTCTCCTAAACCACCAACAAACTATGTTATGGAAGTCGACCTCTCGTAAATCACCAACAAACAAACTATGTTACTGAAGCAAACAAAGAGACTAGGTAGTGAGGAATCAAAGAAGCATGGGAGGCAATTATGGAAACAGAGACGGAGGGAGAAAGAAGGAGGTGTTGAGGCGGCTGACAAAATGAGAATGAGAGAGCGAGATAAAGAGAGATGGATACTAAATTGGGAAAGAGACAACGTGGGAGAGAGAGAGAGAGAAAGAAATGTAGAAAGTATAAAAATAAAAAAGAAACCTGATTCTTGAATGAAGAAAGGGAAGTAGGCGTGGGGACAGTACTGGAAAGTGGAAACAAAGCGAAAGAAGGAAAAGGAAAGAAAGTAGGCGTTTGGCCGTCCAAGTTGTTCCACAGTATGGCGCTATGAAGCCATTCACAGCCTTCAAACCCTCTGAAGATGAACAAATCATTTAAAATAAATCAGTTTTTTCTTTTTATTTTATTTTTTTGTTGCTTTTATAAACGGGTATCTCTTCAGTATGTTGCTCTTCATAGATCCGTTCTCGTTATATAATACTAATTTATATGTATATGATATATTTTTGAAAAAATTAATAAAAATTTCAAACTATGTATATTCTAAAATTTTAATATAACATGATTTTTTTTTTTTTTTTTAATTTGGTCTTATGAAATACTTCTTTTACTATGCACATATTTTTAATATTTTACGTATATTTTTAAATGCTTTAATATTAGAGATAAAAATTAAGATAAAATACTGAATCACAATATTATTTTGTAAAATCTCAAATGCAAATGATTTGTTAATATATAATAGCAAATAAAATAATCAAACCAATAGTATTTATCAATAATTTGATTGATGCTCAAAGAATGACCCAAAAAAAAAAAAAAAACCTCCAAAGTTAATTAGATTTTAAACTCTATTGTTGATCAAATTTTTAATAAAAAAATTTAAAATATCAAATAATAAATACAATCAGATAACTATTGAAAACCTTGTCAAAAATTTTGTACCATCCAAAAAAAAAAACTATTTCTATCTTCCATCCTCCTTAAGTAATACTTAGAAACCAATTATACTTTATATCAAAAATAATTAAATTTATTTTATCAAACATTGGTATTACCAAAACTTATTTTGTTAAATTTACTATCACATATAGATTACGTATATTTCATTGCTATAAATGGTTATAAATAATATTTTTTTTCTCAAAAGAGTCCCAAAACATTACTTTAAATTTAAGAATCTCGTGTTTTTTACTTGAAACCGACTAATTTATAGAAAATAACTTCTCCCAAATATTAAATTTGAAAATATTATGCTTCTTTCTGATCGCTATTGTTTGAGTATGTCAAAATTATCTCAGTTTTAATTTAGTCTTATAAGAATAATTTTACATATTTTAACAATAAAATACTAAAACGATGAGTTTTGTCTATGTGCACTTGTAACACTAGCTAGTAGTTGAGGAACATGTAAACATACACCTTGATTGAATTCTCTTATATTACTTCATTTAATTTCTTATAGTATTAATCATAAATCAAAATATACAAGACAAAAAAGGTGGATGAATTTTCACTACTGAATAACAGCTTCCAATTTTGGGAAACAGTTTTTCCAAACCCAGCCCCAAGCGTAAAGATAAGATTACATATCCCTCGCTTGTTTTTTAATACATAAACTTGAATAGCTTAATGTTTTTATACAAGTCAAAGTTGAAGGGAATATAAAAAAATCCCAGCTTTGCATCTGAACATAAATAAATGAGGGAGTGCTTTGGTCACATACTAAAAAAAGTTACACATGCAACAAAATAAAAAATAAAAAAACTTCCTTTTCAGTTAATTAACTATTAATAAAACTGTAACTTGTCCACAGGGAGCTAATTCTCTAAGACGCTAATACGTAAGTACTACTTTTTTTTTTTCTTAGGTATGACTTTGAGATTTGATTTTTATGAATGCTATAGTTTTGAACGTGAATTGTTTTCTATATTTTTAAGGATTTCACATATGTTGTTAATAACCTCTTAATGCCCCTCTTGGTCAAATTCATTAGAAATTAAAGAAATTGTTGAAAATAGAAATTAATGCAGATCAAACATGAACCATTGAACAAGTTAAGCTGACTAGCTTGCAGGATTCATGATCAGTATAAATTGAAATAGAGCAAGATGCCATGCTCATATACATTTACAACTTACAAGCTCTGAAGCTAGCTAGGTCGATATCGATGGGTTTCTCTTCCTTCTTCCATTTCTTTGTTCTGCTAGTGTTAATATTAACCTCCGCCTTCTTCATGCAGTTGAATCATGTTAATGCAGGTTTGTCTTGCTTTTGTATATGTATATATTTCTGTAACAAATACTTATACAGTACTTTTATTCATTTTGACCACTAATTTATTAAATATTTGGCATTATTAATCTGATAAATATGATTTGTCACATGTGAACTTTTTTATTGAGTCTAATGTGGATTAGATATGTAGATTTGCATATGAGGAAGATTGGCCGCAAAGCTCCATTCTGGCCTCCTCTAACTCCAAGTAGAGCCCTTCCGCCTCATTAAACAGTGCTGCTAAATTCCACCCCTGCTAGACTTGGCCGTATGATCTCGACCAGTCCACCACTACTAGAAGGGTTCGCGAGATTGTGACCTCAAAATTAAGCAATATTAAACCATCTAGTAGTTAACTTAAGTAGCTAAATAGATGCGTAAACATTTTAATTGTATTCTCCACATTTTTTCATTTGTTATTTTTATAATAAGTAGAACAAGAATCATTGTACGTCTTTCCTACATTGTTTTACTAGTTGTTGTTAATCAATATATTAAATCATTTGTGTGGATCTTAATAGCATAAGTGACAACTATCAATTATCTTCAAACTAGTATTTAATTTGATCCATGTAATGTGAGTTGTGAATTTTAATTTTTTTAAGTATATTTTAGACCAATTGAACTCGGGACGCTCTATGAATGTTTTAGGCTTGGTTTGGTAATGATTTGGTTTTTTGAGAGGTGTTGTACTCTTCTGGCTCTTTTAAAGCTGCTTTTAAAATGTTACAGCAGTAATGTTTGGTAAAATAATGTAAAAGCTGCTCTCAATAAGTAAAAACTACAAATTAGTGTTTGGTAAAATCATTATAGAGCTGCTCTAAAAATTTAAATTGACTATAATAGATATTCATAATAAAAAGAGAGATAATTAACTTACTGCATTAATTAATAAAATGATAAATATGAATTTTTATTAAAAGTAGAGACTATATTAGTCTTTTAAATTTTTAAGATCAAAAGCTAGTTTTTAAAAACTCAGAGCAGACGCATCTCACTTTTTTGTTTACCCAACATAAAAAAAAACTTATGCTCTTTACAAAGATAAGCACTATCCAAAAGAACATTATTAAACCAAGCCTTAGTAAAATAGGCATTATGCAGAAAACCTAGTATGAAACTATTCCTCCTAATGTTAATATATTAATCTCGAGAACAGTAAATAAGTTTATGTTTTTTTTATTTTCAACGTGCCAATAACTTCTATAATGATAAAATAAATATGTTCCTTTTTATAAAATTTTCATCCTATGTACACGAGCTTATAAAATATTAAAATAAATAATACAAAATGAAAAAATCAATCGAGAGTTGTTTTATATATTTGAGAGCCGTTTAACTTGGCATACTTAACTTTATGAAGAATGATTATGAGGATAACAATGATGAAAGGAAAAAAAAAAAATTAATGTATAAAATTTGTCAAATATTGCATTGCTCGTGTAAGAACAAAGGTTGAAGATACATCCTATGTTCTTGTAAATTAATCATTCAAATTTTGAAATACTATTTAATTAATTTTGAACGTTGACCCTTAAAATAACGTGTGAAAATTGTAAAAACAAATAGCCTTGCCAAGTCAAGGTGGCTTGCCGAAGCTAGGTGCCTTCTGGGGACTTTGATCTGAAAAACCTCAATGCTTGGCTTGACGGACTATGGTCTATGGAGAATAAAATTATTAAGGAATCAATCCCTTAATTAAAGAGTCATACTTGAGTAAATACTGCAAAATTCTAGTCAAATTTCAAACTTGAGAGCAATTTCCGTGCAAGCTACCCATTTTCATATATACGTTAACATTGTGTTCTAGGGTTTTTTGTTTGCGTTAATTATAATGTAAAAAATATTATAATTATTGTATAAAACTAAAGGAAAAAGATAAGTTTTAGAAGAGTTTTTCTTTTTTTCAATAATTGATTAATTGAAGTTAATAAAATGTGAGTTTTTTTGTTTGTGTTAATTATTTTCTTTAATTATAAGAGAAATTGAGTAGTTTCTAATAAATGACAAAATTTTAGTTTAAAAATAGGTCAAAATTTAGGAAAATACTATCCTACTTTCAGTATAATATTTTAGATTAAAAACTATATTAAAAAGTCAGAGCACACCATAAGAGTGTTCTGGCTTTTATAATATTATAGATTATAGAAGTATATAATAGATTTATATCTATATATTATGACTTATGAGGTATCAACTATAATGTTAGGAGCAAGGTACAATTATTATTATTTTTTATCACTACTATAAACTAATATTGCATATTAATTCGATGTATTTGATTAGTATAGGAATCAACTACTAGTTGGTGTATATGCACACACACGTGTAATTCTTATTTTAAATAACCAAATTTTTGAAAAATATTTCATTTATATTTGAAATTATAGATTTGAAGTACCTTATATATGCATATACTCATTAATTATATTTGCAAATCCAAAACAAGCTGCACCTTCGCTTGCAGTGAATTCCAATAAATAATTAAATTTGTTACATGCCTATATTCAAGGGATAATTACGTTTAGGAACTTAACAAATAGTATCACCGATCATGATGACTCAGAAGCAGTAAGCACAAGCAGAGAGTTATTGGCAAGCTCAAGCCAAGATTCAACAGAGAGCTCAAGCTCCAATCATAGTGGAAACAGGGATGTATCAACCACAAACACAGGTGCGGTGGATGGCACTGAATTAGGAAATTGAATAGCAGAGTCCAAGAACTCAAAGAATTGGTGATCAAGAATTCTCTCGGTGGCTAGAGGAGATGAGATTTATGATTAGAATGGAGAATCATAATCCAATTCAACTAAGAGCTGCAACAGTCAATGGAATTCATGGAAGTTTCTACAACCTTGGACAGGGAATAGATGCCATAGGTATGGTCATGAATGGAGGAGTTCAAGTTTCCAGTTTCAATGGTGGATTCAATCAAGTTTATGAGACTGCAAGGTATTCTACTGCATATTCATCTAATTCCTCTATTTCACATAAATACAGTCCCAATGCTTCTCTGTATTACTCCAACTATGGAAGTCATTGTTATACCAACTATGGAAGCCATTGTTATACCTCACACTATCAACCTTACCACAACCAAACCAGCCATTACCATAATCTCCAAACTCCTTCTTACCAACCATACTACTAGACTGACTATCAAGTTTCTACTCCAATCAAAGAATATTGTTCCCTCAAAACTCAATTTGAAGTTGTTGATCACCCAGTGATCGATGAAAGTCCAATTACAACTGTAACAGTTGCACAGGAAGTAAGGGAGGAAAAGGAGCAATATGGTGGTACTGAATTTGAAACAACTGGTGGTATAAATATGGTTGACACAAAACAAAAAATTGAAGGAGAAGTTTTCTGACTCCATGACTGCAGTGAGAAGCTTGAACCAGAGATAAAGAATGAGGCTGAAGCTGGAATCAATTATGGAGCTCTGTGGGATCGATAATTGAAGCTCAGGATTCAATCTCAGTTCCCTTTCACAATGAGGTCATTGTTAGAACTCAAGAACTAAAAGAAACGCAAGAGAAGAACTCCACCATTACAACTAAAGATCCAATAAAATTGGTGTTTATGTGAAGGACAATGTCCCAATAGTTGAGTTGGCAAGTGGAACTTCTACGGTTGATAAGGAAAAAGATAAGGAGTTTTGAAAGCAGGTTCAGAAAATTGGCAACCGAGTGCAAGGAAACAAGGAGCAATATGATTCTATTATATTGAATTCCCTTCATAGCACAATAGATTTAAAATTTCTTCCAAAAGAATTACTTATAAGGAAATTCCAAGTATGCTGATGAAATGGGTGAATAACATGATATCTCTTCATGTTGGCTTC
This sequence comes from Quillaja saponaria, assembly GCA_029379385.1. Taxonomy (NCBI): domain Eukaryota; kingdom Viridiplantae; phylum Streptophyta; class Magnoliopsida; order Fabales; family Quillajaceae; genus Quillaja; species Quillaja saponaria. The sequence continues at coordinate 8,843,463 of CM055607.1, forward strand.
CAAGCTCTAATGGCAGCCCTATATTCCATTGGCAGGGAAGGTCTAAATTTCACACCCTTGAGGACAACGGTATTTTCAAGGGGGGGAATTTATTACGTGCCTAAATTCAACTTAGGGGCTAATTAGGAATTTGCTAGAAATTAACCTTTAAATAAGGAATTGGTTATCTGTAATGGTGTGAATTTGGATCAAATGGAAAATTAGTTGTAGAATTTGTTAGTTAGTTGTATTTCATTCTCTTTCTATCTCCATCTCCCTCATCCATAGCTACAATTCCATGAGAAATCTCCAAGTTAGGTTTAGGAACTTAACAAGTTTCTTGTGTTTTAATAATTATAAGAGTAAAATACACTTTGTCCCCTTGTGGTATGACTAATTATTTTGAAATGCATATACGTTGTATTGCTTATTTTGTCCAAACACATCCCCTGAACTTTGAACCAAAGTGTCTTTGGATGGATTTCTTATTATCTCTTTCATATTTTACTTCAAAATCTAATGCCTAGCTAGTTACCAAAAACAAAAATCAAATTGTGATTGACTGAAATTCTTTTAAAAATAATATAGAATAGGTGAATGATAAAAATGGCATGGAAAAAAGTCAGATTTTGTCTGCATTTTCATTCTTGAAAAGTGGTTGGACATAGAAATAATAAGTATAGGCAATGAGTGCTAGAGTTACGTGAGTCTTATAAAGTTTGGTCTTAAATTGAAGGGATTTGGATCCTCTAGGATATCATAATGGTAGAATTTATAGAATTCTTTTAATTTTCGTCATTCACCTTATTTTTGTAAATCTCAACCACCCAAATAATTTATAATTAAAATTAAGATTAGATTTAGGATTAGGATTAGGATTAGGGTTAAGATTAGGTTACGGTTAGTATTTGGGTTAGGTTAGGATTAAGGTTATGATTAGACTTAGGTAATGAGTGCTGGAGTTACATGAGAGTCTTATAAAGTTTGGTCTTAAATTAAAGGGATTTGAATTCTCTAGAGTATCATAAAGGTAGAATTCCTAGTATTCTTTTAATCTTAGTCATTCACCTTATTTTTTTAAATCTCAACATCCAAATAATTTAAAATTAAAATTAGGATTAGATTTAGGATTAGGATTGGTGTTAGGGTTAGACTTCGGGTTAGATTTCGATTTATGTGAGAGACTTATAAAGTTTGGTCTTAAATTAAAGGGATTTGGATCCTCTAGAATATCATAATCGTAAAATTCATAGAATTATTTTAATCTTAGTCATTCATCTTATTTTTTTAAATTTTAATCATCCAAATAATTAATGATTAAAATTAGGATTAGGATTAGGATTAGGTTAAGATTAGGGTTAGGGTTAGGGTTAGACTTAGGTTTAGATTTTGATTTAGGATTTAGAATAAAAATAGGGTAAATTTTAATATAATATTTAAGTTATTAATTAAAAATATAATAGAACTTAAAATTAAATTATTTGGATGGTTTGAGATTTTAAATTTAAATTATTTGGATGGTTTGAGATTTAGAAAAAAATAATATGAATGGCTAAGATTAAAAAAATTCTAGAAATTCTACCAATAAGGAATTCTAAATGAACTGGATCCAAATTGAAGCAGCTGGATAATAAATGTAAGGAGTTGCTTATTGAAGAAACTAAGCCATATTGAAGAGAGGCGATTTGTGCCAAGAGCATGTGAGAATTTTGATTGAAGCTTTAAGCACGATTTGATTGGTTGGTCTGTTTTACATTCAATTGAGGTCCTTCATAAATAAAGTAAATCAATCATTTTCTTTTAGCTTAGGTGAAGTATTGGCTTTAATATTTTTAGACTTACATAATTGTCTTTTTAATTTCATTGGCTTCAATCGGAAAGTGGTTATTTCAATGATTTCTTGTTTACATAAAATGAAAGAGATAATAGGAAATCAATGGCATGCATTTATAAATTAGATGTTTAATTTTGATTTGTTGGTAATTTAGTTAGAAAATCATTACTTTGGATGGATTCCGTTCAAAAACATTTTGGTCCAAACTTCAGGGGTACTTTTGGACCAAAAAACATCACGTGTATACATTGAAAAATAAATCAAATCACAAGAGGGTAAAATGTACTTTACTCTAATTATAATATAATTTCTTTAGTTATTAGTTTGAGATTTATTTTATCATTTCTTTAGTGATGTAAAAGAGTTAGTTATCTATTTATATTAGTATACATATTGTATAGTTCCACATCATATATTTAGATGTCAGTGCGCTAGACCTTAGAATTTATATATATATATAAACTTTATCTTGAGTTGTAATTCATTCAATTATCTATCCTAAACAAAGATGCACATACAACACAAATAATAAAAACTTCCTTTTCAGTTAATTAATTACTACAAAAACTCTAATAAGTTGTCCATAGGGAGCTAACTCTAAGATGCTAATATATGTACCTTCTTTTTTTTCCTTAGGTATGACTTTGAAATTTGATTTGTATGCATGCTATAATTTTGAACTTGAATTGTTTTCTATATGTTTAAGAACTTTCACATATGTTGTTAATAATTAATCTCATAGTTCCCCTCTTGAACAAATTTATAGAAATTAAAGAATTTGTTGAAAATAGAAATGTAATGCAGAACAAACATGAAAATCGTATGGAACAAGTTAAATCAAGTTAACGCAGTTTTGCACATCTTGCTATATATACTTTTTTGTATATGTACATATTTCTTTACCAAACACAACTTGTACAACATTTTTATTCTTTTTTATCACAAATTTACTAAATATTTGGCATTATTGATTCAATAAATATGAATTTTGACACGTGAATTAAATTTTTCGAGTTTCATGTGAATTACATATATATTCATCACACATTGCCATGTTCAATTTGTAGATTTGCAGATGAAGAAGCTTGGCCGCAAATCTCCATTCCGGCCTCCTATGCTTCCAAGTTGAGCACTTTGTCACCTTAAATAGGGCCGTTAACTTCCATCCATGCAAGGCTTGGTAATAGGATTTCGACGAGTCCACCACCGCTTGCTAGAAAGGGTGCAAGAGATTGTTACCTCAAAATTAAGCAATAAATCATCTAGTGACTAGATGGATATGTAAACAATTTGATTGTATTCTCCACATTTTTTAGTTATTTGTTGTTATTTTAATAATAAGTTGGGCAAGAATCATGGTACGTTTTTTCTATATTGTTTTACTGACTCTTGTAATCAATATGTTGAATTGTTTTCATAATCAAAATCCAATATTTTTGTTCACAAATAACAAGTCTTAATAATAGTATATAATATTTCCTAATCAAATATGGCAATGGAGAAAACAAAATTCTCATACCTAAGAATATTGTAAGCCTCTACCACTAAGGTATCACTTAAAGAAAAACCTCATTAATTAAGTTAATTCAGTGTTCGAGGAATATTTCTGATCACTTTCATTTTTTAGAATTCATAATTTTTCAATCAAGTTACATTATATTATTCTCATAATATGTATAAATAAAGTAATTTTATATATTTTAACAATAAAATATCAAAACGAGGAGTTTCATCCATGTGAATTTCTAATTCACTAGCTAGTAGTTGAGGAACATGTAAACGTACATCTTGACTTATATTATTATTATTTGCTAAGAACGTACACCTTGATTGAATTCTCTACATTTCTTCATTTATTTTCTTATATTATTATAAATCAATACAAGATGAAAATGGTGGATGAATTTCACTACTGAATAACAGCTTGCAGTTTTGGTAACCAGTTTTTCCAAACCCAGCCCCAAGTGTAAAGATAAGTTAAATACATATCCCTCACTTGTTTACTGTACATAAATTTAATTAGTTTAAAGTTATTATACAATTCAAAGTTTAGAGGAATATTAAAAAATCACAGCTTTGCTTCTCGACCTAATTAAATGAGGGATGTGCTTTGGTCAAATATTAAACAAAGATACACATGCAACACAAATAAAAATCAAACTTCCTGTTCAGTTAATTAATTATTAAAAAAACTCTAACTTGTCCACCGGGAGCTAACTCTAAGACGGTAATATATATGTACTACTTTTTTTTTTTCTTAAGCATGACTTTGAAATTTGATTTTTATGACTGCTATAATTTTGAACGTGAATTGTTTTCTATATTTTTAAGGATTTCACATATGATTTTTCAATTTGTTGAAAAAAGCATCTATTGAAAACCGTATTGAAGAAGTTAAGTTGACTTGCAGGATTCAAGACTATAAATTTGAAAAACCAAAGATGCATGCATGCAATAGCACAAACTAGATCGATGGGTTTCTCTTCCTTCTTCCATTTCTTCGTTCTGCTTGTATTCATATTCACCTCCATCCTCTTCATGCAGTTTAACCAAGTTAATGCAGGTTTGTCTTGCTATATATAGTTGTTTGTATTATATGTATACAGTATATTTCGTTAACAAACACTAGGCACTTTGAGAAAATATTTAGAGAGAGGATAACTAGAATTTTTGCACCAATTATTATTTTTAATAAATTGGTTGCTTTAAATGCTAGGATTTACTACTGCATTTTTATTCAATTTATCAGTAACTTATTAAATATTTAACATTTTTTATTCAATAAATAAGAAATTTGATGCATGTGAATTAATTTATTGGATTTCATATTCATCATATATAATTGTCATATCCAATTTGTAGATTTGCTGATGAGGAAGCTTGGCCGCCTAGGTCCATCCCCTCCTCCACCTCCAACACATTCAATTTCTCCTGGTATGGGCCACTATCCGGCATTAGGCTTGGCATAGGATCTCGACGAGTGGTACTAGAAGAAGGGTTTGTGAGATTGTGACTTCTAAATAATTAAGCAATAAATCAACTAGTAATTAGTAGTTGGGGATATATGTAAACAATGGATAGTATTCCATCGACATTTTGTCATTAATAAATTTTTGTTATCCTTGTAATAGTTTTTTGTAATTAATTGTTAATTTAATTCAAAAATAATATACTTATTTGATTTTGATGATAACTAAATAATTTAATACAAATGATAATAGATGGTTGAAAGTACCCAACTGTTATAGGAACAATGCATTGCAGTGCCTAATTTGTTTCGTTGAAGAAGAGCATTTCCATGTAGCATATTTCTCTTTTTTTTTTGTCTTCCATAAGTGAAATAGTAATAAATCAATATATTAGTCAGGTCTGTCATGTTCTTTTTGTTTTTTGTTTTTGCTTGATTCAATATCACGAGCCTCAGAGGTTTTTTTTTTTTTTTTTTTTTTTTCCTTTTCTTTTTGTGTTTTCCTTTGATTTAGGTGGGGCAAAGTCATACTTTTGTGAATACTGAAAAATTTTAGTCAAATTTCAAACTTGAAAGCAATTTCTGTGCAAGCTACCCATTTTTACATGTATATTAATTATGACTTATGAGGTATCAATTATAACGTTAGGAGCAAGGTACAAATTTCATTATTTTTGTCACAATTATAAATTAATATTGACTATTAATTTGATCTATTTTATCAGTATAGGAATCAACTGTTAGGGTCTATTTGGGAGTTTGAAAGGAAAGAAAATGAGAGTAAATAGAGGGAGAGGAGAGGACCGGAAAGGAGAGGAGAGGACCAGAATGGAGAGGAGAGTGGAGGAAAATTAACACATATTATTTCTCACATTTGAAAGTTAAAAAAAATGAAAGAGATGAGAGGAAAGGATGATGTACATTTTTTTATTTGGGAGTTGGGAAGAAAGGAGAGGAGAGGATAAAATATTTTATATTTTTATGATTTTTTCCTTAAAATAGTTTAATAAAAAAGATAAGGTATATTTGGTACTACAATACAAATTAAAAAGTACTTATCCTGTTCTTCCAAATTCTCCTAATTTGGAGGGATTAAAATTTTGAGGTTTGAAGGGATACATATATCTCTCTATTTCCTCTCCCTACATTTAAAAAAAAAACTCCAAATGAGAGAAAAGATACATTATCCTCTCTTATCCTTTCCTCTCCCTCCGTTCCCCTTCATCCAAATAAACCCTTTGTGTGTCATATAATTCTTATTCTTAAGAACCAAAATGTTGAGAAGTATTCGATATTTGAAATTATAGATTTTCAGGTGAGGAAGCTTCGCAGTGTTGGTCCATCCCCTCCTCCAAGTCCATTATCAGCACAGCCGCCTGGTCATTACCCAGCCATGGAACATTAGGCTCGGCATTATATTGAAGAAGGGTTTGAGACCCAGAGATATTGTGAATCCAAATTAAGCAATGGTTCAATATTTAGTACTAGTAGTTAATTTAAGGATATTCACATGTAAGCAGCAAAGTCCAACGACATAGTATTCTCTCTATTTTAATTCATATCGTCTCATTAATTAATCTTCAATTGTTTTCAACATGAATAAAGCCCCATTTTATCATTTATTTTTATTTTTATTTTTTACCATATCTAGTGGCATGCATTAAATAATTGACTAGACTAAATAAGATAGATATATTGTTCGATTTTCTTTATCCAGTTTGTCAAACACAGAGCTGATTTGTAGGATTGAAGACTACAAATTTAAATAAGCAAAACACACGCGCTCATATGTGTGTACTACCTAGATGGTTTTTCTACCTTCTTTCATTATTTTCATGAGGAAGAGTTTTCCTTTCTTTTTTTGTCCTAAGAATGCAGTTGAAAAAATTACCAAGTTTTCAATTTAGTGTTTCAATAATGTTTTTGATCACTTTCATCTTCTAAAATTCAGAATTTTTTAATCATCTTGTGTTTTATCTTATAAATAAAGTAACCCTATACAATTTAACAATAAGATGATCTTTAACAATAAGATGATCAAAACGAGGAGTTTTGCCTAAATGCACCTGTTTTTTATACATAAACTTACATAGCTTAATATTGTTATACAATTCAAAGTTGAAGGATTTACCAAAAAATTCCAGCTTTGCATTTCAACATAAATAAAGGAGAGATATGCTTTGGTCAAATACAAAACAAAGATACACATACAACACAAACAAAAGAACTTCCTTTTCAGTTAATTTATTACTAATAAAACTCTAACTTGTCCATAGGGAGCTAACTCTAAGACGTAATATATATGTACTTTTTTTTTTCTTAGGTATAACTTTGAAATTTGATTTTTATGCATGCTATAGTTTTGAACATGAATTGTTTTCTATATTTTTAAGGAATTCACATATATTGTTAATAACCTCTTAGTGCACCTCTTGATCAAATTCATTAGAAATTATAGAATTTGTTGAAAATAGAAATGTAATGCAGAACAAACTTGAAAACCGTTGAACAAGTTAAGCTCATGACTTGCAGTATTCATGATCAGTATAAATTGAAATAGAGCAAGATGCCATGCTCATATACTTGCATGCCATTACATTTACAAATTACAAGCTCTGAAGCTAGCTAGGTCCATCTCCATGGGTTTCTCTTCCTTCTTCCATTTCTTTGTTCTGCTAATGTTAGCATTAACCTCCACCTTCTTCATGCAATTGAATCATGTTAATGCAGGTCTGTCTTGCTTTTGTATATGTATATATTTCTTTAACAAGCACTTATACAGTACTTTTATTCATTTTGATCAAATTTATTAAATATTTGGCATTATTGATCCGATAATGAATTTTAACACATGTAAATTAATTTATTGAATTTCATGTGGATTACATATATATTCATCATATATTTCCATGTTCAATTTGTAGATTTGCAGATGAGGAAGCTTGGCCGCAAAGTTCCATCGCCTCCTCCACCTCCAATTAGAGCACGTCCACCTTATTAAATATGGCCGCTAAATTCAATCCCTGCTAGGCTTGGCAGTAGGATCTCGACAAGTACACCACCAGTTGCTAGAAGGGTTCAAGAGATTGCGACCTCAAAATGAAGCGATAAATAATCTAGTAACTAGATGGATATGTAAGCAATTTGATTATATTCTCCACATTTTTTATTAGTTATTTTTCATTGTTTTAACAAAAAGTAGGACAAGAATCATTGTAGGTCTTTCCTACATTGTGTTACTGATTACAGTAATCATTTTGTTAAATTATTTTCATAATCATAATCCTATATTTTTATTCACAAATAACAAGTCTTAATAATAGTACATAATCTTTCCAAATCAAAAATAGTGCAATGCAGAAAAACAAAATTCTCAAAACTAAGAATATATATTTATTTATTTTGGTTGCAAAAAGGAACTGATAATAAACACTTGAAACACTAGTTGGAACTAAATAAAAATAAAAATAAAAACTAGGTTTTATTCTTGTGTATTTCCTAGCTTTGCAAGTTCATCCACTCAATTGTTTGCTTCCCTAAAGCAATACTTAGTTTCCACATGGTAGAAACATCAACAATCATGAACGATATTGCTATATTTACATTAAGATTTATCTCAAGGAAAAGAATTCCTTTTTCAAAAGCAAGAAGAAGCTCTTACTTTTTATAAGATCAACAACAGTATGAATGCGAGCTTATAAAATGTTAAAATAAAAATCATTCCAGAGTTTTTTTATATTTGAGAGCCGTGTAACTTGGCATACTTAAATCCCAATCCCCCGTTCGAATATTCTCTGATTTCTTCGAACCCTATTTGTTTTGCTTCTTTTTTTTTTTCTTAATTGTTGTCTAAAGACTAGATCTCAAGAGGCAGAACCGTTACATAAAAGAACAATTGAAAAGGATGATATGCAAAGCAAGATTAGACATCAATCTGCAATTAGAACTTCCTTTCTCTGAACCTGAACTTCGTTGTTCAAAGAAAAAGAACACGATTTAACACGTTATGGAAGTCGATCTCTCCTAAACCACCAACAAACTATGTTACTGAAGCAAACAAAGAGACTGGGTAATGAGGAATCAAAGAAGCATGGGAGGCAAGTATGGAAGCAGAGACGGAGGGAGAAAGAAGGAGGTGTTGAGGCGGCTGACAAAATGAGAATGAGAGAGAGACAGAGAGATGGATACTAAATTGGGAAAGAGACAACGTGGGAGAGAGAGAGAAAGAAATGTAGAAAGTATAAAAATAAAAAAGAAACTTGATTCTTGAATGAAGAAAGAGAAGTAGACGTGGGGACAGTACTGGAAAGTGGAAGCAAAGAGAAAGAAGGAAAAGGAAAGAAAGTAGGCGTGTGGCCGTGCAAGTTGTTCCACAGTATGGCGCTATGAAGCCATTCAGAGCCTTCAAACCCTCTGAAGATGAACAAATCATTTAAAATAAATCAGTTTTTTATTTTTATTTTATTTTTTTGTTGCTTTTATAAACGGGTATCTCTTCTGTATGTTGCTCTTCATAGATCCATTCTCGTTATATAATACTAATTTATATGTATATGACTTTTAAATGATTAAAAAAATTAATAAAAATTTCAAACTATGTATATTCTAAAATTTTCATATAACATGATTTTTTTTAATTTGGTCTTATGAAATACTTCTTTTACTATGCACATATTTTTAATATTTTATGTATATTTTTAAATGCTTTAATATTAGAGATGAAAATTAAGATAAAATACTGAATCACAATATTATTTTGTAAAATCTTAAATGCACAATCATGAATGATTTGTTAATATATAATAGTAAATAAAATAATCAAACCAATAGTATTTATCAATACTTTGATTGATGCTCAATGAATGACCAAAAAAAAAAAAACTCCAAAGTTAATTAGATTTTAAACTTTATTGTTGATTCAAATAAATTTTTATTAAAAATTTAAAACATCAAATAATAAATACAATCAGATAACTATTGAAAACCTTGTCAAAAATTTTGTACCAACCAAAAAAAAAAAAAAAACTTTTTCTATCTTCCATCCTTCTTAGGTAATACTTAGAAACCAATTATACTTTATATCAAAAATAATTAAATTTATTTTATCAAATATTGGTATTATCAAAACTTATTTCATTAAATATACTATCACATACAAATTACGTACATTTCATTGCTATCAAAGGTTATAAATAATTTTTTTCTCTCAAAAGGGTCCCAAAACATTACTCTAAATTAAAGAATATCGTGTTTTTTCCTTGAAACCGACTAATTTATAGAAAATAACTTCTCCCAAATATTAAATTTGAAAATATTATGCTGCTTTCTGATCACTATTGTTTGAGTATATCAAAATTATCTCAGTTTTTAATTTAGTTTTACAAGAATATTTTTGATCACTTTCATACTCTAGAATTTAGAATTGAAAATTTTCAATTAAGTTATTTTCTCTTATTCTCAAATTGTATTTGAATAAAATAATTTTACATATTTTAACAATAAAATACTAAAACGATGAGTTTTGTCTATGTGCACTTTTAACACTAGCTAGTAGTTGAGGAATATGTAAACATACACCTTGATTGAATTCTCTTATATTACTTCATTTAATTTCTTATAGTATTAATTATAAATCAATATATACAAGACAAAAAAGGTGGATGAATTTTCACTACTGAATAACAGCTTCCAATTTTGGGAAACAGTTTTTCCAAACCCAGCCCCAAGCGTAAAGATAAGTTTACATATCCCTTGCTTGTTTTTTAATACATAAACTTGAATAGCTTAATGTTTTTATACAAGTCAAAGTTGAAGGGAATATAAAAAAATCCCAGCTTTGCATCTGAACATAAATAAATGAGGGATGCGCTTTGGTCACATATTAAAAAAAGATACGCATGCAACAAAATAAAAATTAAAAAACTTCCTTTTCAGTTAATTAACTATTAACAAAACTCTAATTTGTCCACAGGGAGCTAATTCTCTAAGACGCTAATATGTATGTACTACTTTTTTTTTTCTTAGGTATGACTTTGAGATTTGACTTTTATGAATGCTATAGTTTTGAACGTGAATTGTTTTCTATATTTTTAAGGATTTCACATATGTCTTTAACAAACTCTTAATGCCCCTCTTGATCAAATTCATTAGAAATTAAAGAATTTGTTGAAAATAGAAATTTAATGCAGAACAAACATGAAAACCATTGAACAAGTTAAGCTGACTAGCTTGCAGGATTCATGATCAGTATAAATTGAAATAGAGCGAGATGCCATGCTCATATACATTTACAACTTACAAGCTCTGAAGCTAGCTAGGTCGATATCGATGGGTTTCTCTTCCTTCTTCCATTTCTTTGTTCTGCTAGTGTTAATATTAACCTCCACCTTCTTCATGCAGTTGAATCATGTTAATGGAGGTTTGTCTTGCTTTTGTATATGTATATATTTCTGTAACAAATACTTATACAGTACTTTTATTCATTTTGACCACTAATTTATTAAATATTTGGCATTATTAATTTGATAAATATGATTTGTCACATGTGAACTTATTTATTGAGTTTAATGTGGATTACATATGTAGATTTGCATATGAGGAAGCTTGGCCGCAAAGCTCCACTCCGGCCTCCTCCAACTCCAAGTAGAGCCTTTCCGCCTCATTAAATAGTGACGCTAAATTCCACCCCTGCTAGACTTGGCCGTATGATCTCGACGAGTCCACCACTACTAGAAGGGTTCGCGAGATTGTGACCTCAAAATTAAGCAATATTAAACCATCTAGTAGTTAACTTAAGTAGTTAAATGGATGCGTAAGCAATTTGATTGTATTCTCCACATTTTTTCATTCGTTATTTTTATAATAAGTAGGACAAGAATCATTGTACGTCTTTCCTACATTGTTTTGCTAGTTGTTGTTAATCAATATATTAAATCATTTGTGTGGATCTTAATAGCATAAGTGACAACTATCAATTATCTTCAAACTAGTATTTAATTTGATCCATGTAATGTGAGTTGTGAATTTTTTTTAAAGTATATTTTAGACCAATTGAACTTGGGACGTCATATGAATGTTTTAGGCTTGGTTTGGTAATGATTTGGCTTTTTGAGAGGTGTTGTACTCTCTTGGCTCTCTTAAAGCTGTTTTTAAAATGTTACACAATAGTAATGTTTAGTAAAATAATGCAAAAGCTGCTCTCAATAAATAAAAGCTACAAATTAGTGTTTGGTAAATTCATTGTAGAGCTATTCCAAAAATTTAAATTGACTATAATAGATATTGATAATAAAAAGATAGATAATTAACCTATTGCATTAATTAATAAAATGATAAATACGAATTTTCATTAAAAGTTGAGACTATATTAATCTTTTAAATTTTTGAGAACAAAAACTAGCTTTTAAAAGCTCAGAGCAGAAGCATCTCACTGTTTTTTTTTACCCAAAATAAAAAATTGACTTATGCTCTTTATAAAGATAAGCACTATCCAAAAAAAACATTATCAAACAAAGCCTTAGTAAATAGATATTATGCAGAAAACCTAGTATGAAACTATTCCTCCTAATGTTAATATTTTAATCTAGAGAACAGTAAATAAGTTTATGTTTTTTTGTATTTTCAACGTGCTAATATCGTCTACATTGATAAAATAAATAAGTATGTTCCTTTTTATAAAATTTTCATCCTATAGATACGAGCTATAAAATATTAAAATAAATAATACAAAATGAAGAAAAATCATTAGAGAGTTGTTTTATATATTTGAGAGCCGTATAACTTGGCATACTTAACTTTATGAAGAATGATTATGAGGATAACAATGATGAAAGGAAAAAAAAAAATTAATGTATAAAATTTGTCAAATATTGCATTGCTCGTGTAAGCACAAAGGTTGAAGATACATCCTATGTTCTTGTAAATTAATCATTCAAATTTTGAAATACTATTTAATTAATTTTGAACGTTGACCCTTAAAATAACGTGTGAAAATTGTAAAAACAAATAGCCTTGCCAAGTCAAGGTGGCTTGCCGAAGCTAGGTGCCTTCTGGGGACTTTGATCTGAAAAACCTCAATCCTTGGCTTGACGGACTATGGTCTATGGAGAATAAAATTATTAAGGAATCAATCCCTTAATTAAAGAGTCATACTTCAGTAAATACTGCAAAATTCTAGTCAAATTTCAAACTTGAGAGCAATTTCTGTGCAAGCTACCATTTTCATATATACGTAAACTAGGGTTTTTTGATTGCATTAATTATAATGTAAAAAATATTATAATTATTGTATAAAATTAAAGGAAAAAGATAAGTTTTAGAAGAGTTTTTTTATATTTTAATAATTGATTAATTGAAGTTAATAATAAATGAGTTTTTTTGTTTGTGTTAATTATTTTCCTTAATTATAGGAGAAATTGAGTAGTTTCTAATAAATGATAAAATTTTAGTTTAAAAATAGGTTAATATTTAGGAGAATACAATCCTCCTTTCAGTATGATATTTTGATCTTAAAAACTATATTAAAAAGTCAGAGCACACCATAAGAGTGTTCTAGCTTTTATAATATTATAGATTATAGAAGTATATAATAGATTTATATATCTATTATGACTTTTTAATAGATTATAGAAGCTACCCATTTTCATATATATATATATATAGATATATACCGTAAACACGTGTTCTAGGGTTTTTTGTTTGTGTTAATTATAAGGTAAAAAATATTATAATTCTTGTATAAATTTAAAGGAAAAAGATAAGTTTTTTTTTCTTTTTTTTAATATTTGATTATGTGAGTTTTTTTGTGTGTTAATTATTTTCCTTAATTATAGGAGAAATTGAGTAATTGCTAATAAATAATAAAATTTTAGTATAAAAATAGGCCAAAAACTATATTAAAAAGTCAGAGCACACTATAAGAGTGTTCTGACTTTTATAATATTATAGATTATAGAAGTATAGAGTAGATTTATATATATATTATGACTTATGAGGTATCAACTATAATGTTAGGAGCAAGGAACAATTATTATTATTTTTTATCACTATTATAAACTAATATTGCATATTAATTCGATGTATTTGATTAGTATAGGATTCAACTACTAGTTGGTGTATATGTACACACACGTGTAATTCTTATTTTAAATAACCAAATTTTTCTAAAATATTTAATTTATATTTGAAATTATAGATTTGAAGTACCTTATATATGCATATACTCATTAACTATATTTGCAAATCCAAAACAGGCTGCACCTTCGTTTACAGTGCATTCCAAACTAGGCACAGTATCAGGATCCCGCCCTCATTGTGAGGAAGGGAATGATAGATGGTGACTTCAAAATTGCACAATTATTCATGTTGGAGTTGTAATTCAATACCCTAAATTGTTTTTGCATTGCCATAATTAAAAAAGTTTCCTTCCACGATCTTGTTAACAATACCATACCCGGATCATGATTCTTTCTTGATCATAAATGATGCTGGACAAGAATGATGATTAAGTTATTTTAGTTTTGTTGGACACTTTCGTCTAAATTGGAGATTTTGGCTAGGGATTCAACGGGAATGGCAAAAAATAGTAAGGGAAGTGGTAGAGTTTGAGAGAAAGAATAAACTACCAACTAACAAAACTAACACATTGTATTATCTGAATATTAGACAACCATTATAGAGAAGGTAGACTTCTATTTATAGGCTAACTCTAACAGAATTCCTAATTATCCCCTAGGTTGAATTTAGGCGCATAACAAAAATTTGTTACATGCCTAAATTCAACTTAGGGGATAATTAGGAATTTGTTAGAAATTATCCTATAAATAAGGAATTGGTTATCTGTAATGGTGTGAATTTGGATGTAAAATTAGTAGTAGAATTTGTTAGTTAGTTGTATTTCATTCTCTCTCTATCTCCATCTCCCTCATCCATAGCTGCAATTTCTTGAGAAATCTCCAAGTTACGTTTAGGAACTTAACAAATGGTATTAGAGCCACCGATCATGGTCACTCAGAATCAGCAAGCACAGGCAGAGATTTATTGGCAAGCTCAAGCCAAGATTCAACAGAGAGCTCAAGCTCCGATCACGGTGGAAACAGGGACGTATCAACCACAAACAGAGGTGCAATGGATGGCACTGAATTAGGAAATTGAAGAACAGAGTCAAAGAACTCAAAGAATTGGTGATCAAGAATTCTCTCGGTGGCTAGAGGAGATGAGATCTATGATTAGAATGGAGAATCATAATCCAATTCAACTAAGAACTGCAACAGTCAATGGAATTCATGGAAGTTTCTACAACCTTGGCCAGGGAATAGATGCCATAGGTATGGTCATGAATGGAGGAGTTCAAGTTTCCAGTTTCAATGGTGGATTCAATCAAGTTTATGAGACTGCAAGGTATTCTACTGCATATTCATCTAATTCCTCTATTTCACATATATACAGTCCCAATGCTTCTCTGTATTACTCCGACTATGGAAGTCATTGTTATACCAACTATGGAAGCCATTGTTATACCTCACACTATCAAACTTACCACAACCAAACCATCCATTACCATAATCCCCAAACTCCTTCTTACCAACCATACTACTAGACTGACTATCAATTTCTACTCCAATCAAAGAATATTGTTCCCTCAAAACTCAATTTGAAGTTGTTGATCACCAAGTGATCGAAGAAAGTCCAATTACAACTGTAACAGTTGCACAGGAAGTAAGGGAGGAAAAGAACAGTATGGTGGTACTGAATTTGAAACAACTGGTGGTATAAATATGGTTGACACAAAACAAAAAATTGAAGTTTTTGGACTCCATGGCTGCAGTGAGAAGCTTGAACCAGAGATAAAGAATGAGGCTGAAGCTGGAATCAATTATGGAGCTCAGTGGGATCGATAATTGAAGCTCAGGATTCAGTCTCAGTTCCCTTTCACAATGAGGTGATTGTTAGAACTCAAGAACTTCAAGAAACGCAAGAGAAGAACTCCACCATTACAACTAAAGATCCAATAAAATTGGTGTTTATGTGAAGGACAATGTCCCAATAATTGAGTTGGCAAGTGGAACTTCTACAGTTGATAAGGAAAAAGATAAGGAGTTTTGGAAGCAGGTTCAGAAAATTGGCAACCGAGTGCAGGTCCCTTCATGGCACAATAGATTCAAAATTTCTTCCAAAAGAATTACTTATAAGGAAATTCCAAGTATGCTGATGAAATGGGTGAATAACATGATATCTCTTCATGTTGGCTTCCAAGCTCTAATGGCAGCCCTATATTCCATTGGCAGGGAATGTCTAAATTTCACACCGTTGAGGACAACGGTATTTTCAAGGGGAGAAATTTGTTATGTGCCTAAATTCAACTAAGGGGCTAATTAGGAATTTGCTAGAAATTAACTTTTAAATAAGGAATTGGTTATCTGTAATGGTGTGAATTTGGATCAAATGGAAAATTAGTTGTGGAATTTGTTAGTTAGTTGTATTTCATTCTCTTTCTATCTCCATCTCCCTCATCATAGCTACAATTCCTTGAGAAATCTCCAAGTTAGGTTTAGGAACTTAACAAGTTTATTGTGTTTTAATAATTATAAGAGTAAAATACACTTTATCCCCTTGTGGTATGACTAATTATTTTGAAATGCATATACGTTGTACTGCTTATTTTGTCCAAAAACATCTTCTGATCTTTGAACCAAAGTATCTTTGGATGGATTTCTTATTATCTCTTTCATTTTTTATTAACAAGAATAAATTAAACCTCATTTTACTTCAAAATCTAATGCCTAGCTAGTTACCAACAACAAAAATCAAATTGTGCTTCATTGAAATTCTTTAAAAAATAATATAGAATAGGGGAATGATAAAAATGGCATGGAAAAAAGTCAGATTTTGTCTGCATTTTCATTCTTGAAAAGTGGTTGGACATAGAAATAATAAGTATAGGTAATGAGTGCTAGAGTTACGTGAGTCTTATAAAGTTTGTTCTTAAATTGAAGGGATTTGGATCCTCTAGAATATCAAAATGGTAGAATTTCTAGAATTCTTTTAATTTTCGTCATTCACCTTATTTTTGTAAATCTTAACCATCCAAATAATTTATAATTAAAATTAGAATTAGGGTTAGGGTTAGCATTAGGGTTAGCATTAGGGTTAGGTTAGTTTTAGGGTTAGGTTTAGGGTTATGATTAAACTTAGGTAATGAGTGCTAGAGTTACATGAGAGTCTTATAAAGTTTGGTCTTAAATTAAAGGGATTTGAATTCTCTAGAGTATCATAATGGTAGAATTCCTAGAATTCTTTTAATCTTAGTCATTCACCTTATTTTTTAAAATCTCAACCATCCAAATAATTTATGATTAAAATTAAAATTAGGATTAGATTTAGGATTAGCGTTAGGGTTAGACTTAGGGTTAGATTTTAATTTATGTGAGAGTCTTGTAAAGTTTGGTCTTAAATTAAAGGGGTTTAGATCCTCTAGAATATCATAATCGTAGAATTCATAGAATTGTTTTAATCTTAGTCATTCATCTTATTTTTTAAAATCTCAATCATCCAAATAATTTATGATTAAAATTAAGATTAGGATTAGGTTAATGTTAAGGTTAGGGTTAGACTTAGGTTTAGATTTTGATTTAGGATTTAGAATAAAAATAGGGTATATTTTAATATAATATTTAATTTATTAATTAAAAATATAATAGAACTTAAAATTAATTTATTTGGATGGTTTGAGATTTTTAATTTAAATTATTTGGATGGATTGAGATTTTTAATTTAAATTATTTAGATGGTTTGAGATTTAGAAAAAAAATAGTATGAAGGGCTAAGATTAAAAGAATTCTAGAAATTCTACCAATAAGGAATTCTAAACGAGCTGGATCCAAATTGAAGTAGCTGGATAATAAATGTAAGGAGTTGCTTATTGAAGAAGCTAAGCTGGCATTGAAGAGAGGCGATTTGTGTTAGGAGCATGTGAGAATTTCAATTAAAGCTTTAAGTACGATTTGATTGGTTGGTCTGTTTTACATTCAATTGAGGTCCTTCATAAATAAAGTAAATCAATCATTTTTTTTTAGCTTGGGTGAAGTATTGGCTTTAATGTCTTTTAGATTTACATAATTGTCTTTTTAATTTCACTGGCTTCAATCGGAAAGTGGTTATGTCAATGATTTCTTGTTTAAATAAAATGAAAGAGATAATAGGAAATCAATGCAATGCATTTATAAATTAGATGTTTAATTTTGATTTGTTGGTAATTTAGTTAGAAAATCATTAGTTTTGATGGATTCCGTTCAAAAACATTTTGGTCCAAACTTCAGGGGTACTTTTGGACAAAAAAACCACATGTATACATTTAAAAATAAATCAAATCACAAGAAGGTAAAATGTATTTTACTCTAATTATAATGTAATTTCTTTAGTTATTAGTTTGAGATTTATTTTATCATTTCTTTAGTGATGTAAAAGAGCTAGTTATCTATTTATATTAGTATACATATTGTATAGTTCCACATTATATATTTTGATGTCAGTGCGCTAGACCTTAGAATTTATATAAATATAAACTTTCTCTTGAGTTGTAATTCATTCAATTATCTATCCTAAACAAAGATGCAAATACAACACAAATAATAAAAACTTCCTTTTCAGTTAATTAATTACTACAAAAACTCTAATAATAAGTTGTCCATAGGGAGCTAACTCTAAGACGCTAATATATGTACTTTTTTTTTCCTTAGGTATGACTTTGAAATTTGATTTGTATGCATGCTGTAGTTTGAACTTGAATTGTTTTCTATATGTTTGAGAATTTTCACTTATGTTGTTAATAATTAATCTCATAGTTCCCCTCTTGAACAAATTTATAGAAATTAAAGAATTTGTTGAAAATAGAAATGTAATGCAGAACAAACATGAAAATCGTATGGAACAAGTTAAATCAAGTTAACGCAGTTTTGTACATCTTTCTATATATACTTTTTTGTATATGTAAATATTTCTTTACCAAACACAACTTGTACAACATTTTTATTCTTTTTTTATCACAAATTGATTAAATATTTGGCATTATTGATTCAATAAATATGAATTTTGACACATGTGAATTAAATTTTTCGAGTTTCATGTGAATTACATATATATTCATCACACATTGCCATGTTCAATTTGTAGATTTGCAGATGAAGAAGCTTGGCCGCAAATCTCCATTCCGGCCTCCTATGCTTCCAAGTTGAGCACTTTGTCACCTTAAATAGGGCCGTTAACTTCCATCCGTGCAAGGCTTGGTAATAGGATTTCGACGAGTCCACCACCGCTTGCTAGAAAGGGTGCAAGAGATTGTGACCTCAAAATTAAGCAATAAATCATCTAGTGACTAGATGGATATGTAAACAATTTGATTGTATTCTCCACATTTTTTTAGTTATTAGTTGTTATTTTAATAATAAGTAGGGCAAGAATCATTGTACGCTTTTTCCATATTGTTTTACTGACTCTTGTAATCAATATGTTGAGTTGTTTTCATAATCAAAATCCAATATTTTTGTTCACAAATAACAAGTCATAATAATAGTACATAATATTTCCAAATCAAATATGGCAATGGAGAAAACAAAATTCTCATAATATGTATAAATAAAATAATTTTATATATTTTAACAATAAAATATCATAACGAGGAGTTTCGTCCATGTGAATTTCTAATTCACTAGCTAGTAGTTGAGGAACATGTAAACGTACATCTTGATCTATATTATTATTAACGTACACCTTGATTGAATTCTCTACATTTCTTCATTTATTTTCTTATATTATTATAAATCAATACAAGATGAAAATGGTGGATGAATTTTCACTACTGAATAACAGCTTGCAATTTTTGGGAACCAGTTTTTCCAAACCCGGCTTCAAGCGTACATAAATGGGAGATATGCTTTGGTCAAATACTAAACAAAGATACACATACAACACAAACAAAAGAACTTCCTTTTCAGTTAATTAATTACTAATAAAAATCTTAACTTGTCCATAGGGAGCTAACTCTAAGACGCCAATATATATGTACCCTTTTCTTTTTCCTTAGGTATGACTTTGAAATTTGATTTTTATGCATGCTATAATTTTGAACATTAATTGTTTTTAATATTTTTAAGGATTTCAAATATGTTGTTAATAACCTCTTCGTGCCCCTCGTGATCAAATTTATTAGAAACTAAAGAATTTGTTGAAAATAGAAATGTAATGCAGAACAAGCATGAAAACCGTTGAACAAGTTAAGCTCATGACTTGTAGTATTCATGATCAGTATAAATTGAAATAGAGCAAGATGCCATGCTCATATACTTGCATGCCATTACATTTACAACTTACAAGCTCTGAAGCTAGTTAGGTCCATCTCCATGGGTTTCTCTTCCTTCTTCCATTTTTTTGTTCTGCTAATGTTAACATTAACCTGCACCTTCTTCATGCAGTTGAATCATGTTAATGCAGGTCTGTCTTGCTTTTGTATACGAATATATCTCTTTAACAAACGCTTATACAGTACTTTTATTCATTTTGATCTCTAATTTATTAAATATTTGGTATTATTAATCCGATATATATGAAATTTAACACATGTGAATTAATTTATTGAGTTTCATGTGGATTACATTTATATTCATCATATATTTTCATGTTCAATTTGTAGATTTGCAGATGAGGAAGCTTGGCCGCAAAGTTCCATCACCTCCTCCACCTCCAATTAGAGCACGTCCACCTCATTAAATATGGCCGCTAAGTTCCATCCCTACTAGGCTTGGCAGTAGGATATCGACAAGTCCACCACCACTTGCTAGAAGGGTTCGAGAGATTGTGTGACCTCAAAATTAAGCAATAAATCATCTAGTAACTAGTGGTAACTAGATGAATATGCATGTAAGCAATTTGATTGTATTCTCCACATTTTTTATTCGTATTTTTCATTATTTTGACAATAAGTAGGACAAGAATCATTGTAGATCTTTCCTACATTATGTTACTGATTGTTGTAATCAGTATGTTAAATTATTTTCATAATCAAGACCTATATTTTCGTTCACAAATAAGAAGTCTTAATTATAGTACATAATTTTTCCAAATAAAAAATAGTACAATACAGAAAAACAAAATGCTCAAAACTAAGAAAATATATTTATTTATTTATTTTGGTTGCGAAAGGGAACTGATAATAAACACTTGAAACACTAGTTGGAACTAACTCAAAAATAACTAGGTTTTCTTTTTTCAACATTTGAAGAAAGAGAATTCTATTTTCAAAAGCAAGAAGAAGCTCTTACTTTTTATAAGATCAATAACTACGTCACAAATTATCACGCCTTTCTTTTTATAAATTTATATGAATGCGAGCTTATAAAATGTTAAAATAAAAATCATTCCAGAGTTCTTTTATATTTGAGAGCTGTGTAACTTGGCATACTTACATCTCAATCCCCCGTTCGAATATTCTCTCATTTCTCCGAACCCGATTTGTTTTGCTCTTTTTTTTTTTTTTTTTTTTTTTAACTGCTGTTTAAAAACTGGATCTCAAGAAGCAAACCATTACATTCAAGAACAATTGAAAAGATGATATGCAAAGCAAGATCAAACATCAATCTGCGATTAGAACTTCATGTCTCTGAACCCGAACTTCGTTGTTCAAAGAAAAAGAACACGATTCAACACGTTATGGAAGTCGATCTCTCGTAAATCACCAACAAACAAACTATGTTACTGAAGCAAACAAAGAGACTAGGTAGTGAGGAATCAAAGAAGCATGGGAGGCAAGTATGGAAGCAGAGACGGAGGGAGAAAGAAGGAGGTGTTGAGGTGGCTGAGAAAATAAGAATGAGAGAGACAAATAGAGATGGATACTCTATTGGGAAAGAGACAATGTGGGAGAGAGAGAGAGAAATGTAGAAAGTATAAAAATAGAAATAGAAATAAAAAAATTAAAAAAAAGAATCATGAATGAAAAACCGGAAGTAGGCATGGGGACAGTACCGGAAAGTGGAAACAAAGCGGAAGAAGGAAATGGAAAAGAAAAGAAATAAATAATAATAATAGGAAAAAGAGAGGCGGCCCGCAGCGGTAAAGAAAGAAGTACGCGTGTGGCCGTGCACGTTGTTTCATAGTAAGGTTTACGAAGCAATCCACAGCCTTTAAATCCTCGGAAGACCAAAAAAACCATTTGAAATAAATCAGTTTTTGTTGTTTTTTTTTAATAGAAAAGGTTGTTTTGGTTACTAAATCCCAGGGATCTCTCCATATATTGCTCTTCATGTAATCTCGTTATATATAATACTAATTTATATATATATGACTTTTAATAATTTTTTTTTTATTAATAAAAAATATCTAACTATGTATATATTAAAATTTTAATATATTATGATTTTTTTAATCCGATCTTATAAAATACTTCTTTTACTATGCATATATTTTTAAATTCTTTAATATTAGAGATGAAAATTTAGATAAAATACAAAATCACCATATTATTTTGTAAAATTTCAAGTGCTCAATTATGAATGATTTTAATATATAATAGCAAATAAAATAATTAGAGCAATAGTAATTATCAATATTTTGATTGATGCTCAATGAATGACCAAAAACAAAACAAAAAAAATACCTCCAAAGTTAATTAGATTTTAAACTTTATGGTTGATCCAAATTAATTTACATCTAAAATTTAAAACACCAAATAATAATACAAATTACGTGCTTTTCATTACTATCAAAAGTTATAAATATTTTTTTTTTCTCAAAATGATCCCAAAACATTATTTTAAATTTAAGAGTCTCATGTTTTTTTCCCTTGAAACCAATTAATTTAAAGAAAATAACTTCTCTCCAGTATTAAATTTGTAAATATTATGCTACTTTCTTGATTTGTTATCACTATTTTTTTAGTATCTTAGAATTAACTCAGTTTTTAATTTTGGCTTGGTCTTGGTCTTGGTAATACTTTTTGAGAGGGTGTTTATGCTTATAAAGAGTATAAGTCAATTTTTTTTATGTTTGGTAAAAAAATAAAAAATAAAAGTTAGGGTGTTTCTGTTCTGAGTTTTAAAAAGTCAGGAATACTTTTGAAAGCACCTTAATGAGAGTTTTGAAAAGACTAATATCACCTTAACTTTTAATGAAAATTTATTTTTATCCTTTAATTAATTAATATAGTTGGTTAATTATCTCTCTTTTAATTATATATGTCTATTATAGTCAATTTAAATCTTAGGAGCAGTTTTACAATAAATTTACCAAATATTAATTTTGTGACTACTACTTATTGAAATCAGCTTTTATATTATTTTATCAAACACTACTGCTGTGACTTTTTTAAAACAGCTTTAAGAGAGTCAAAAGAGCACAACATCTCTCAAAAAGCGATAACATTACCAAATCAAGTCTTAGACTTACAAGAATATTTTTGATCACTTTCATCCTCTAGAATTTAGAATTTTTCAATCAAGTTATATTTTCTTATTTTTATATTGTAATATTGTATATAAATAAATAAAATCTATATATTTTAACAATAAAATACCAAAATGATGAGTTTTGCCTATGTGCACTTGTAACACTAGCCAGTAGTTGAGGAACATGTAAACGTACACCTAGATTGAATTCTCTTATATTTCTTCATTTATTTTCTTATATTATTAATTATAAATCAATATATACAACACAAAAAAGATGGATGAATTTTCATTACTGAATAACAGCTTGCAATTTTTGGGAACCAGATATTCCAAACCCAGCCCCAAGCGTAAAGATCAGTTAAGTACATATCCCTCACTTGTTTTTTATACATAAACTTAAATAGCTTAATGTTGTTATACAAGTCAAAGTTGAAGGATATATAAAAAAATCCCAGCTTTGCATCTTAACGTAAATAAAATAAGGATGTGCTTTAGTCAAATACCAAACAAATATATACATGCAACACAAATAAAAAATAAGAAAATAAGAAAATTTCCTTTTCAGTTAATTAATTATTAATAAAACTCTGACTTGTCCACAGGGAGCTAATTCTAAGACGCTAATATATATGTACTACTTTTTTTTCTTAAGTATGACTTTGAAATTTGATTTTTATGACTGCTATAATTTTGAACGTGAATTGTTTTCTATATTTTTAAGGATTTCTCATATGTTGTTAATAACCTCTTAGTGCCCCCCTTGATCAAGTTCATTAGAAATTAAAGAAGTTGAAAATAGAAATGTAATGAAGAACAAACATGAAAACCGTTGAACAAGTTAAGCT
This sequence comes from Quillaja saponaria, assembly GCA_029379385.1. Classification (NCBI taxonomy): domain Eukaryota; kingdom Viridiplantae; phylum Streptophyta; class Magnoliopsida; order Fabales; family Quillajaceae; genus Quillaja; species Quillaja saponaria. The sequence goes on from CM055607.1 coordinate 8,867,526, forward strand.
CGTGACTTGCAGTATTCATGATCAGTATAAATTGAAATAGAGCAAGATGCCATGCTCATATACTTGCATGCCATTACATTTACAACTTACAAGCTCTGAAGCTAGCTAGGTCCTTCTCCATGGGTTTCTCTTCCTTCTTCCCTTTCTTTGTTCTGCTAGTGTTAACATTAACCTCCACCTTCTTCATGCAGATGAATCATGTTAATGCAGGTTAGTCTTGCTTTTGTATATGTATATATTTCTTTAACAAATACTTGTACAGTACTTTTATTCTTTTTGACCACTATTTATTAATATTGGGCATTATTGATCTGATAAATATGACTTGTCACATGTGAGTTTATTTATTGAGTTTCATATGGATCGTATCCAAATTGTAGATTTGCATATGAGGAAGCTTGGCCGCAAAGCTCCATTCCTGCCTCCTCCACCTCCAAGTAGAGCCCTTCCGCCTCATTAAATAGGGCCGCTAAATTCCATTGCTGCTAGGCCTGGCAGTATGATCTCGACGAGTCCACCACCTAGAAGGGTTCGGGAGATTGTGACCTCAAAATTAAGCAATAAACTATCTAGTAGTTAACTAGATGAATATGTAAACAATTTGATTGTATTCTCCACATTTTTTCATTTGTTATTTTTTGTTATTTTTATAATAAGTAGGACAAGAATCATTATACGTCTTTCCTACATTGTTTTACTAGATGTTGTTAATCAATACATAAATTATTTGTGTGGATTGTAATATCGTACAAGCTATTAGGTATCTTCAAGTTGGTATTTTGTTCCATGTAATATGAATTGTAAATTTTATTTTTTAACATATATTTTAGACCAATTGAACTTGGGACGTTATATGAATGTTTTAGTAAATTGATGTAGAGCAGAAAACCTAGTATGACCCTATCCCTCCTAATGTTAATATATTAATCTACAGAATAGTAAATGAGTTTATGTTTTTTTTTTTTTATTATTCACAACATGCCAATGACGTCTATAATGATAAAGTAAATATGTAACAAATTATCACGTCTTCCATTTTATAAAATTTTCATCCTATGAATTCAAGCTTATAAAATGTAAAAATAAATAATACAAAATGAAGAAAAATCATTCAAGAGTTATTTTATATTTGAGAGCCGTGTAACTTGGCATACTTTATGAATAATGATTATGAGGATATAATGATGAAAAAGAAAGAAAAAAAAAATGATTGTATACAATTTGTCGAAGGTTGCGTTGCTCATGTAAGAACAAAGGTTGAAGATCGATATATCCTATATATGTTTTTGTAAATTAATCTTTGAAATTTTAAAATACTATTTAAATTAATGTTGAACATTGACCCCTTAAAAAAACAAATAGCTTTGCCAAGGCTAGGTGCCTTCTGGGGACTTGATCTGAAAAGCCACAATCCTTGGCTTGACTGACTATGGAGAATAAAATTCTTAAGGAATCAATCCCCTTAATTAAAGGTTAGGTACAGGGGAGAACAAAAAAAGAAAAAATACCAACTAAAATTAAAGGGAAAAATCCAGTTAAGTCAACTAATGATCAGGTCCAGAAAAAATAATTTATGTGGACAAGCATGGGTTTTCACTTTTCTAATAGTATAAATATGTACATGGCAGAAGAAAATCCTACATGGTCATCCCAACTGAACCAAATTGGCAAAATTGGTTTTAATTCTGCCCTGCATTCTCTGGTGCTTATAGTTCTTGTTGCTAACATTTTTTGCTTTCCACAACTGAGCTTTATCAGTGCAGGTCTGTATGCTTTTACTGTTGCTTCAAATATTTGGGAATGGACAACCCTTATCTTAAAAAACGCAATATTAATTTCTGTAATTTTTAATTTTCATTGCAAGGTTTATAAATTTCTACAGATTCCACTGTAAGGAGAATGATGACAAGAAAGATGCCTGCGCCTCCTCCACCACCAGTTGTAAGCAAACGGCCCCAAAATGAACCCAAAAATGCCGCAGCAACCAGCACCACCAACTAACCATAACCACAAGAGGCGGCCTGCAGCAGCACCACCTATTCATAACCACAAGCGTCGGCCTGCAGCACCACCACCTAATTGTGTTTAAATGTGTAATAAAGTTTAAAATTAGGAGAATGTCTTTCGTTTGGGATTGTACTGTATGATCAGGAGAATGGAATAGCACAGTGAATAACAATTTATTGGTGGGGAAGATATCTAAAACTGGGATTTTTACTTGGTTTGGTTAGGTGAGCCTTGCCGTGCAGTAGAGCAACCCATGGGCAACTCGCGAAAAAGAAAATCAATAAGCAGAACACGATCCTCTAGTTTCTTTTTTGTTTTTCTTCCTGTTAATTATGAGTATTTGCCTGCTCCTAAACTTTCGTTTAGTCACCTTGATCATTTTGTTGATATTGGTAGACCTTAGAGTTATGTTCATATTGGCTTATATTGTAATACAGGCATACAGAGCTCTATTCGTTTAATGCAATTGCAGGTTCATGTCGTATATCTAAAAATTCTATCCCTTATAAGTAGAAAATCAAGAGGCATAACATGATCTTCTACTTCTTGTTTCATTATATATGCTCCAAAACTTCCTTTTAATCACCTCAATCAGACTGCTTAATTTGTTGCTTGCTTGATTGTCGGCTAATGTTACAGATCTGAGTCTGTGAAAATTGGGTTGGAAACCCAAGCCAACTCCACCCCCATCTCCAGATCCTAACAAGGTGTATCACAATTTCCACCTGAAGAAGGAGCAGGGATTAAATCTGGACATGTCTGAGTTCTTAATAGCATGATCATATTTGTTTCTATTAATGGATTACAATTGGGTGCTATCTCAGTCTTAGACTTGACACTACTGTAACTGGTTGATTGTCAGTTTGTGCCAGCTAGGTTGTTCTTCATATTGTTTATGTTTAACTAAATCACGATGATCCAAATACTTATTCTCTGTTGGTTCACCCTGAAAATTTGAGAACACCTTTTTTTAGTCAAATCCAGGGTTGGCTCAAACATTGTAGAATCACTCAACATCTCTCATTGACTGACAGAAAATAAATTAATAATGCATAAACATTATAAGGTCTATACAAATAATTAGACTTACATCTGAGATGCTCATCATATACTTCTTCAATTTTCCTGTCAACAAATAATTAGCATGAACAAGTTGCAAAAAGGAATAAGAGGTAAGAAATACATCATCCTCGTATTGTCCGAGAGTGATTTTGGAATTTAAGCTGAAGTTTTACATGGTAAGTAGCATTCATATCAGATTGTTGCATGTCAATCAGAGCAAAAACCGCAAGACCGCGAGCAAGAGCAAAAGAACCTGTGCCTCCAACAACAGTAAGTTCTTTTATGTCCTTATGGGCAACATGCTTGGCCCGCACACCAAGGCTACCTGAATAATCTGGTGTGTCAAATGTCAAATATATAACATTGAATGCCGAATGTGCAAATTGCTCCATAGGGATTATGAAGCCTTGAACTTTCCACACAATCCGGGAAATGTTCTCGGGTCCCCCTGTAAGTGCTCGTTGAAAGATAAATGCTCCGGCATCTGCTGGCAGAGCAGGCTGTACATTAGAGCTTGATATGTGATGTTGTTGGATGTACAGGGACAGAGCAAGCCAAGGCCTTGAATGATTTGATGTTTTTTTTTTTTTGGAAACTGGGGAAAACAAAGCCAAAAGATGACTGCTAATGTTGCTAAATGCTAATGAAACTGCAATGCAAAATGTGATCCTAGGCAGCAATGAACCTTTTCAAAATACGGAGATTACATTTCCTGTAGAGAGAAACTTGTTCCTCATGGTTAAATGTTTTGGGAACCTAATCCATGTGTGTGGTGGCAGCAGCCCAATACCAAATCCATGTTGAGATTGCTTTTTTTTTTTTTTTTATCTATCAAACAATGCAGTATAAACAAACTCAAAGCACTAGAAAAACCCTTCCTAGACCTAGTCTAGTCTTTCCACAACCTGACTTTGAAAAGTTCCAAATTAGCAAGAATGGAAACAAGAGCACAATTTTGATTAGCTGGGATTTTCGAAGCATCAAAATCACAGTGATCAAAGATTGGGAAGCATGGTAATTTAAAAATTGGTATTCATCTCAAATAAAAACAGAGTATCTATCATCACCAACTATACTACCTCATATGATAACCGATAATTTCAAATTAAAAATTATTATGGTAAGTGACTTTGTTTAATATTGAGTAAAGCAATTACAAACACAAAAGCAAGCTATTTGCGTCATTTTGCCACAAACAAGCTCTGTGTAAACTCTTTTCTCATCTATTCTTTTTTTTTTTTTTTTTTTTTTTTTTTTGATCTTTTCTCAACTATTCAGTTTTGTCTTCTCAGTTTCTTTGTAATTTCATTTCAAGTTTGATATTGTGGGTAAATATATTTGGAAAGGGTAAGAACCTCGGTGGGCTTATAATCTAAGAAACCATACTTTTGCAACCAAAACATTGTAAGGGTTTATCGAAAGGGAATCCTTCCAACAAATCTCGAAGGCCTGGGCTTAACCCAAGCCCAAGAGGGGGTTTGATATAATTTTCAACCTAGCAGTAAATGAAACCGATTAGATCTAAACAATTTTTTTTTACTAATAATGTATACTTCAATAAACATGATTTATAATACATCAGCTCATCTGACTAAAATCTATAATTGGTATGCATTAATGACACATGAAACTGTCTTATTTAACTAATTAAAGGTGTAACTTTTTTTCCAAGTAAATATGTTAAGACTTAAAATTAGAAGATAAAAATATTGACTTCTCCATTTTTTTTCATACCCGGTCATCCTATTAATTGGCGACTGTTTTGATCAATACCTTAACTTTTTTCCATATATTGTCAACAATTGCAAGTCTTAATGGTAGGAATAACTATTTGGGTCCATATTGTTCTTATTTTATTTCTTTTTTATTGCTTCAATTCACGTTTTTCCTTTGATTGGAATGGACCAAAGCCATTCTTTTCCGAATAATGCAAACATTCAAAGTCTAATTTCAGTCTCCATAAATATTTTCCACGCAAGCTACCCATTCATCTATCAATTATGAAGTTATGAACACGGCTGCACAATTATTTTTCAACTAGTTTAAACTCTTAGGCCAGGGCAATGAGCCAATGAGATTAATGGCCATCAAAGAATATTCATGGAGTGATTCAAACTCAACTAATGAGAGAGGATTAAGCAAATCACTTATTTCTAAGTCAAGCGTTATATTGCTTCACATTTTAATTAATATTGACTATATATTAATTAATTTTATGTATTTGAGGATAATTTAGCTAACAGAATTTCATCATTCAAACCTTTGATCATAGATTCAAACCTTCGTGTGAAAATGTCTTGTTGAAATTGAATACCATGTATATTCAAAACCTACAAACTTAAAAAGTTGATCAGAATTTATAGCTGACAAGAGTACTATATATATATATAAATCTGAATTAAGTAAAGACAGACATGCTCGTATAATATTGTACAAGCTAGCTAGATGGGTTTATCTTCCTTTTTCAATTTTCTTCTTCTCCTCGTATTAATCACTTCCACCTTCTTCATGCAGTTGAACCAAGTTAAAGCAGGTTTGTCTTTTGCTACGTATACGTATTTGTTTCTATATGTATAAACAACCAAATTTCAGGAAAATATTTTTAACAAAATTAAAAATTATTAGATGCAACTATATATGAAATTTAGTTCATATTAAGTTTTTATTTACATGATTCAAATGTTGACTAGATTTGAGATCGAGAATTACAATTTGCTAAAAGTGGAAGTTATTAAAAAAAATTGCAAAATTTGCAATAAAAAGTTGTACATAATAATTACTTAATTTAATTAGTGTTACGATAAATTACTTGATCTTATGTGCATACTCAAATATATTTGTAGATCTGCAGATGAGAAAATTACGTCTCATGGCAAGTCCACCTCCTGCTCCAAGACGAGCAGGTTCTATTCATCAGGACCGCTAGCCCTACGCACAGCATCAGAATCCCACACCGTTGCTGTGAAGAAGGGAGTGAGAATTGAGAATGATGAGTGACATCTATAAATTACATAATCAATGAATTTAATTAGTAGCTAAGGGAAGGGTAAACACCTTGGTACAAATTAAGAGTTGTCATCTCTTTTCTTTATTTTTTATGGGTCTCTTATTCGTGCACATAACAAATTGTTGATTCTCTCACATAGACATGGTGCCAATATTCACATTGGTTTCGCATATATATTAGACATTCACTAAATTAAGTGCATCTTAATGGTAAACCATTTGATCCCCAACCTCATTCTATTTGAACAAGTTTCCCCCCTCCAAAATAGTGCAGAATAAACAAACTCAAAACTCTACAAAAGCCCAGCCTAGACCAACTCTTTCCACAACTTGACTTTGACAATGTTCCAGAAGAGAATTTTACAATGTATATAACAGGAATGGGAAAAAGAGCACAATCTTGATCAACTTGAATTTTCTAAGCACAAAACCACAGTGATCAAAAATTGGGAAGCATGGTAACTTAAAAATTGGTGTTCATCGATCTCAGATAAATACAGAGTATCTATCTCTATAAATTATACAAAGTACGTAAGGTCATATGAAAACCAACAATTTCAAATTGGAAATTATGCGAAATGACTTTATTAAAGATACAGTGAAGCAATTGCAAACCCAAAAACAAGCTGTTTTTCCCTTATGCATCATTTATGTAAACTCTTTTCTCAACTACTCAATTTTGCTTTCTCAATTTCTTTGTAATCTCATGTTCTGGTCTTGTTGGTAAATAATACTTTGAACGGTAAGAATCCAAGAAACCAAAATTTTGCAACTTAAACATTGTAAGGCTTTACCAACAGAGAAAAACTTACTCTGAGTCATTGCAACGGCTCTTGAAATAAGCCAATAAATATATGTCATATGCTGAAGTAATTAATGACAACTAAAACATCCAGTCAAACCAGATCAAATAAACTTACTTTGAGTCATTGCAACGGCTCTTGAAATAAATCAATAAATATATGTCACATGCTAAATTAATGACAACTAAAACATTCTGTCAAACCAAACCAAATAATTTTTTTTTTAACAAATGGGCTTAGACACGTAGGATGCCAAGTGTGTATTCAGTAATCCACATCAACAATGTTTAGGTTAAGTTGGATGGCAATTGTCGAGAAGTTAACTGAAATAATTTTTAAATTGTAGGGAATCAATTAAAATCATTTTTTTAGTATAGTACGAAACGGGATAGAATCAAATTACATGAACCAAAAGTATAATTAAGGCAAATAATTTTTAATTTTAAAATGATTAGAGACAAGTTGGACGACAATTGTCAAGAATTTAACAACAATAATTTTTAAACTGTAGGGATCCAATTACAATCATTTTTTAATTATAGTAACGAAACTAGAATCTGAACCAAACTGGCAAAAAATATTTACTTTAACCTAAATTTTTTAAGTTGGATGACAATTGTCGAGAAGTTAATTGAAACAATTTTTAAATTGTAGGGAACCAATTACGATCATTTTTTTAGTTTAGTAACGAAACTGGTATTAGAATCAAACTACATGAATCAAAACTAAAAGTATAATGAAGGCAACTTAATTTTTAACTTTATGATGATTAGAGATAAGCTGGATGACAAGTGTCGAGAATTTAACAGAAATAATTTTTAAACTGTAGGAATCCAATTACAATCATTTTTTTAGTATAGTAACGAAGTTGGAATCAAAAATTATAATTAACGCTAATATTTACTCTAACCAAAATTTTGCAACTTAAACATTGTCTGGCTTTACCAGAAGAATACACTTTCAATAATTTTCAAAGGCCTGGGGCCCTGGGCCAAACCCAGGCACAAGAGGGGGATTTGGTAGGAATTACGCTCAAGTCGGATAAACTATCAAGACACCTTTATCTTGGGGTCTTAGATCTAACAAATAATAATATAATTTAGTTGGTATTTTCCTAACACAAATTTTTTATAAAAAAAATTATTAATGGTAAAATTGTTGAGTTAGACATTTCTATAAATTAATGAGTTTTAATAATTCATATCATTTGCTCTGTCGTACACACACGTGTGTGTTTACTCTTTTTTTTCTTTTTTAAATACAAAGATGGATTCTCTAGTACAATAATAGGTGAATTGAGAAATTAGAGACACAAAAAAAATATTTTTTCACTTTATAAAATATTTCTTACTATTTAGAATGATTTTTAATTGCAATACATATATTTTGTGTGACATCATCTATCAATTTAAAAAGTAAAATATAGTCAAAAAGTTTATTCTAAAAAATATGATGTCTTTTTAACAAAACGGCTCGTGATCATATTCGCTGTATAAATGTTATCCATTTAAAATTTTGTTAGCACAGCAAGGATTCCATTCAAGATTTTTTTTTTTTTTTTTTTTTTTCCTTCTTTGTTGGGAGGGAATTAATCCAGGACCAACTCAAAGTTGGAATTTCACTTATTCGGTTTCTTTTGTTGGCCTTAATTTGTTTTGGCTCATTTTCTTGCTTGCTTGTGAGTTGGAACTTTTCTATGAAGACCAGAGAAGAGAACCTTAGTTTGGCCAATCAGCATGACAGGTGAGGTAGAAATAGAATCATTACCAATCCAAAAACGGAACGGCTAATGTTCTGAAAAAATATCCAAAGGACTTAGCTGTCAAATTAATAATGCATAACATTATAAGGTCTATGTCATTAATCCTCTCATATATCTATACAAATAAGATTTTTATCTGAGATGCCCATAATATACTTCAATTTTCCTGTCAATAAATAATTAGCATGAACAAGTTGCAAAAGGGAATAAGAGGTAATAAAAATAAAATCCTACATCATGCTCGTATTGTCCGAGAGTGATTTTGGAATTTAAGCTGAAGTTTTACATGGTAAGTAGCATTCATATCAGATTGTTGCATGTCAATCTGAGCACAAACCGCAAGACCCCGAGCAAGAGCAAAAGAACCTGTGCCCTCCAACAACAGTAAGTTCTTCTGTGTCCTTGTGGGCAACATGCTTGGCCTGCACACTAAAGCTTCCTGAATATATAAACATTGAATGCCGAATTAATGTGCAAATTGCTCCATAGGGATTATGAAGCCTTGAACTTTCCCCACAATCCGGGAAATGTTCTCGGGTCCCTCTGTAAGTACTCGTGAAAGATGAATGCTCCGGCATCTGCTGGCTGAGCAGACTGTGAATTAGAGCTTGATATGTGAGGCTGTTGGATGTATAGGGACAGAACAAGCCAAGGCCTTGAATGATTTGATGTTTTTTTTTTTTTTGGGAAACTGGTGAAAACAAAGCCAAAAGATGACTGGTACTGTTGCCAATGAAACTGCAATGCAAAATGTGATCCTAGGCAGCATCATGTACTAATGAACCTTTTACAAAATATGGAGATTACATTTCATGTAGAGAGAAGGTTGTTCCTCTTAGTTAAATGTTTTGGGAACCTAATCCATGTGTGTGGTGGTAGCAGCCCAATAACAAATCCATGTTGAGATTGCTTTTTCTATCCATCAAACAACGCAGTATAAACAAATTCAAAGCACTATAAAAGCCCTTCCTAGACCTAGTCTGGTCTTTCCACAACCTGACTTTGACAATGTTCCAAATTAAAGATAATTTCAGTGTATGGCAAGAATGGAAATAAGAGCACAATTTTGATCAGCTTGGATTTTCGTAGCATCAAAATCACAGTGATTAAAGATTGGCAAGAATGGAAAGAAGAGCATAATTTTAATCTGCTTGGATTTTAGTTGCATCAAAATCACAATGATCAAAGATTGGGAAGCATGGTAATTTAAAAATTGATATTCTCAACAAGGAACAAAGTTTCGTTTTGAGGGACCGTTTCGACAAGCCCAGAAACGGAAACGATTCGGGAAACAGCATGAAAACGGCATGGAAATGCTAATTTTTTAGGAAACATATAATAAAACACGTATTATAGAAATAATTGAAATTATATAAATTACAATAGTTGAAAATTTAAATAAATTAAATTGATAGAAAAAAATAATTAAAATATATATATTTTCTAATTAAGTCATATTTACTGATGTTATAGGATAATAAATTTAAAAATTATTTTATAAATAATTCATGTCTACTAATGTTCTAAGTTAATGAACATATATAAATAATTTATATCTATTATTTTTTTCACTATTTTAAAAATTAAATTAACTTTAAAATAAAAACCTCATTGTTTATGTTATCTATAAATAAATACTAATAATTGAAAGTTTAAATAAATTATATAATAAAAAAAATAGATAATAATTGAAATTTAAAAAAAAATCTAATTAATTCATATTTACTAATGTTACAGGTTAATGACATAAAAATTATTTTCTAACTTATTCATATTTACTAATATTCTAAGTTAATAAACATATATAAACAAATATTTATTAATTTTTTTTCATTGTTTCAACAATTAAACTAACTTTAAAATAAAAACCCAATATATATATATATTTTTTGATATATATATGAATTTATTGTCAAAACAAGGAAAAGAAAAAAAAAATAGTAAAAAAAATTGATTAACAAATTTTAAGCCCAGCCCAGCCCAATATACTAATTACAAAAATAGAAAAATAAAATAAAAAATACACACATATACACCCGCAGCGTCGCAGCCCTTCTCTCTGGTCGCTGCCTCTTCTCTCCAGCGACACCTCTGCAACTGGAAGTCTGGAACTACAATCCAAATTTTACACCCGATCTACTCTAGCTCCTGCAAGAGAATCGCCTCTCTCACTCCTGCAAAGTGCGAACTTGCTCTTACATCCTCTTCTTCCAAAATAGATGAGTATCTCTTCGTTCAATTATCTACTGCCTTTTTTCATTTTTCAAAATTGTCTGCTTTTTCTTTTTCTTCCCCTTTTCTTACCTACAGACCTGCAATTTTGAAATTTTGGTACCTTTGTGTCGATCCATTTCGATTGAAAACGGTGAAACTAGTTCCGTTTCCACCGAAACTACAAGCTCTCGTTTCTGTATATATGATTCGTTTTCATGTGTGTAGAAACCAAATTGATATCGACACAAAGTTTTGTTCCTTGATTCTCAGATAAAGAGTGTATCTCTCATCATCAACTATACAAGTTCATATCATAACCAACAATTTCAAATTGAAAATTCTGGTCAGTGACTTTTTTAATATTGAGTGAAGCAATTACAAACACAAAAGCAAGTTATTTGCGTCATTTTTCCATAAACAAGCTCGTGTAAACTCTTTTCTCAACTATTCTTTTTTCTTTTCTTTTCTTTTTTTGCCAGATCTTTTCTCAACTATTCAGTTTTGCTTTCTCAGTTTCTTTGTAATTCCATTTCAACATTTGGTATTGTGGTAAATAATATATTTGGAAAGGGTAAGAATCTAGGTGGGCTTATAATCTAAGAAACCAAAATTTTGCAACTAAAACATTGTAGGGTTTATCGAAAGGGAACCCTTCCAACAAATTCTCGAAGGCCTGGGCTGAACCCAAGCCCAAGAAGAGGTTTGGATATAATTTTCAACAACCAGTAAACGAAACCCGATTAGATCCTAATCTGTCCTATACTTCAATAAATATTTCTTTTTTGCTAATATATACTTCAATAAATATAATTTAACTGAAATTTATAATTGGTACGTATTAATGACATATGTAACTGTCTTATTTGATTGACTAAATAAAGGTTTAACTTTTTTCCAAGTAAATATGCTAAGACTTATAATTAGAAGATAAAAATATTGACTTCTCTCCATTTTTTTCATCCCCGGTCATACTATTAATTGGCAACTGTTATAATCAATACCTTAATTGTTTCCATATAATAATTGTCATAATCAAATTTCCATCGATTTTTGTCAACAATACCAAGTATTTGGGTCCATACGTGGAGACTAGAGTAGTTTTAAATCAATATATCAGCCATATTGTTCTTATTTTATTTCTTTTTTATTGCTTCAATTCACGTTTTTCCTTTGATTGAATGGACCAAAGCCATACTTCTCCGAACAATGCAAAATCCAAGTCTAATTTCAGTCTCCATAAATATTTCCCACGCAAACTACCCATTTTCATCTATCAATTATGAAGTTATGATTTATGAGAAGGCAGTACAATTATTTTTCTTTTTTCTTTTCTTTTTTTATCCAAAAATTAGGAGGGATAAATTACTATTTTAAACTTAGTCCAGGGCAAGATTGAAGACGGTTATCAAAGAACACTTATAAAGTGATTCAACTCAATTAGTGAGAGAGAATTAAACAAATCACTTATCACTAAGTCAAGCAGTGCATTGATATATATATATATATATATTTTCATATTCTAAATAATATTGATTGTATATTGATTAATTTTATGCATTTGAGTATAATTTGACTGAAAAAATTTCATCATTCAAACCTTTGATCATATATTCAAACCTTCGTGAAAAAATAATTTGTTGAAATTAAGTAGTACATATATTCAAAACCTACAAATTTAAAAAGTTGATCAGAATTTATAAGCTGACAAGAGTACTATATATAAATTTGAATTAAGCAAAGATAGACATGCTCGTATAATATTGTACAAGCTAGTTAGATGGGTTTCTCTTCCTTTTTCAATTTTCTTCTTCTCCTCGTATTAATCACTTCCACCATCTTCATGCAGTTGAACCAAGTTAAAGCAGGTTTGTCTTGCTATATATACGTACTTCTTGTTATCTGTATAAACAACCAAATTTCAGTAAAATATTTTTAACAAATTGAAAATTATTAGATGCAACTATTTATGAAATTATAGATTCTGAAATATCCAATATTGATATATAAAATTTAACTCACATTAATTTTTTATTTCATGATTCAAATGTGAGCTAGATTTGAGATCAAGAATTACAATTTGTTACATGTGGAATTGAGTTATAAAAAAAAATGCAAGACTTGCAATAAATATAGTTATATATGTTGTACATAATAATTACTTAATTGAATTAGTGTTACGATGAATTACTTGACCTTATGTGCATATTCAAATATATTTGTAGATCTGCAGATGAGAAAACTAGGTCTCATGGCAAGTCCACCTCCTCCTCCAAGACTAGCACCTCCGCATATGCATCAACGCTAGCCCTACGCACAGCATCACAATCCCACCATCACTGAAGACGGGGGAGTGAGAAACATGAGTGACATAAATTAATTACATAATCAATGAATTTAATTAGTAGTTAAGGGAAGTGTAAACTAACACCTTGATAGAATTAAGAATTCCTTTTCGTTATATTTTATGAGTCTCTACATGCACAGAGCAAATTGTTTCATGAATGAGATTCTCTCACATCGACAAGGTGCCATTTTCGCACATTGATTTTAAATATATTAGACATTTCTTTTCTTCTGATTCACCAAAGTAAGTGCATCTTAATGAGAAATCATATGTTCCCGGCCCAACCCCATTCTATTTGAACAAGTTTCCCCCCTCCAAAATTATTCAGAATAAACAAACTCAAAACATTACAAAAGCCCAGCCTAGACCAAGTCTATCCACAACTTGACTCTGACAATGTTCCAAAAGAGAATTTTACAATGTATATGGCAAGAATGGGAACAAGAGCACAATCTTGATCAACTTGAATTTTCTAAGCATCAAAACCAGTGATCAAAAATTGGAAAGCATGGTAACTTAAAAATTGGTGTTCATCTCAGATAAATACAGAATATCTATCTCTATCAATTATACAAAGTACGTAAGTTCATATGAAAACCAACAATTTCAAAATGGAAATTATCCTGAATGACTTTATTAAAGATACAGTGAAGCAATTGCAAACCCAAAAACAAGCTATTTTTCCCTTATGCATCATTTATGTAAACTCTTTTCTCAAATACTCAATTTTGATTTCTCAGTTTCTTTGTAATTTCATGTTCTGATCTTGTTGGTAAATAATACTTTGAACGGTAAGAATCCAAGAAACCAAAATTTTGCAACTTAAACATTGTAAGGCTTTACCAATAGAGAAAAACTTACTCTCAGTCATTGCAATGGCTCTTGAAATAAGCCAATAAATATATGCCAGATGTTGAAGTAATTAATGACAGCTGAAACATCCCGTCAAGCCGGATCAAATAAACTTACTTTGAGTCATTGCAACTGCTCTTGAAATAAGCCAATAAATATATGTCACATGCTAAATTAATGACAGCTAAAACATCCCGTCAAACCAAACCAAATAGATTTTTTTAACAAATGGGCTTAGAGACGTAGGATGCAAGTGTGTATTCAGTAATCCACATCAGCAATGTTTAGGTTAAGTTGGATGGCAATTGTCGAGAAGTTAATTGAAATAATTTTTAAATTGTAGGGAATCAATGAAAATCATATTTTTAGTATAGTAATGAAACGGGAATTAGAATCAAATTACATGAACCAAAAGTATAATTAAGGCAAACAATTTTTAACTTTAAAATGATTAGACACAAATTGGATGATAATTGTCAAGAATTTAACAACAATAATTATTAAATTGTATGGATCCAATTACAATCATTTTTTAATTATAGTAAGGAAACTAGAATCTGAACCAAACTGGCCAAAAAAATTTATTTTAACCAAAATTTTTTAAGTTGGATGACAATTGTCGAGAAGTTAATTGAAACAATTTTTAAATTGTAGGGAACCAATTACGATCACTTTTTTAGTTTAGTAACGAAACTGGTATTAGAATCAAACTACATGAATCAAAACTAAAAGTATAATTAAGGCAACTTAATTTTTAATTTTATGATGATTAGAGATAAGCTGGATGACAAGTGTCGAGAATTTAACAGAAATAATTTTTAAACTGTAGGAATCCAATTACGATCATTTTTTTAGTATAGTAACGAAGTTGGAATCAAAATTATAATTAACGCTAATATTTACTCTAACCAAAATTTTGCAACTTAAACATTGTCGGGCTTTACCAGAAAAGTACACTTTCAATAATTTTCAAAGGCCTGGGGCCTAGACCGAACCTAGGCCCAAGAGGGGGATTTGGTAGGAATTACGCTCAAGTCGGATAAACTATCAAGACACCTTTATCTTGGGTGTTAGATCTAACAAATAATAATATAATTTAGTTGGTATTTTCCTAACACAAATTTTTTATAAAAAAAATTATTAAGGGTAAAATTTGTTCAGTTAGACATTTCTATGAATTAATGAGTTTTAATAATTCATATCATTTGCTCTGTCTCACACACACTTATGTGTTTACTCAAATTTTTTTTTTTTAATACAACGAAGAATTCTCTACAATAACAGGTGAATTGAGAAATTAGAGACGCAAAAAAAAAAAAATTTACTTTATAAAATATTTCTTATTCTTTAGAATGAATTTTAAATTGCAATACATATATTTTGTGTGACATCATCTATCAATTTAAAAAATAAAATATAGTCAAAAAATTTGTTCTAAAAATATAAATTATTTTTAACGAAACGGCTTGTGATCATATCTTCGCTATTTAAATGTTATCTATGTAAAATTTTGTAAATAAAGCAAGGATTCCATTCAGGACTATTTTTTTTTTTTTGGGAGGGAATTAATCCAGGACCAGTTCAAAGTTGGAATTTCACTTATTCGGTTTCTTTTGTTGGCCTTAATTTGTTTTGGCTCATTTTCTTGCCTGCTTGTGAGTTGGAACTTTTCTATAGAGACTAGAGAATGAGAACCTTGGTTTGGGCAATCAGCATGACAGGTGAGGTAGAAATGGAATCATTACCAATCCAAAAACGGAAAGGCAAATGTTCTGAAAAAATATCCGAAGGACTTAGCTGTCAAATTTCTATTGGTTTAAGAATTGATTCTTTAACGAGGTGGGTCCTACACAAAACCAAATGAGGAAGGGAGGTATGGGGTGCTGCCATGTATCATTTACTTTTTAGATATTCTTCAAATAATTAACATGATAAACCCACCACCACCACCACCCCAATTGTCCCTCTCTCCCTCTAATCAAATACCTTTTTTTGCTGTTTGTGTTGGAAAAGTGACCTGAAAAATAAGAGATAAGAAATGTGTGTTAGAGGGATGCATTCCTTCTCCATGTTCCTTGGCATGTTGCAAAGACAAGTCCCAATCCTTGACTTGATGCCAAGCATCCCCACCCCCGATTCGTCACTCTCAATTTCCAACCTTTTAATTCATAAAATGGCTATAATTATATACAAATAATTACATCTTCTTTTTCAAAGTATGAGTTTGTAGATAGAATGACAATTTATTATGGTATTAATTAAGAGTAAGTTTAAATTTTATTTTATCAAGATTAGTTGTTAAGTATTAGAACATGATTTAGTCTTTAATTAGCTCTAATATCATATGATGTTAAAATTTTACTCTTAAAATTAATCAATTAATATTAGGTGATTAATTTTAAGAGTGATGTCCATAAAACTTAGATACAGAGTGACAAAAGAAAAATAATTCTGTAATTTCTGTTTCTCAATAATGTGATTAAATTTTTGCTCATAGCCTTGAAAGGTCAATCAACAATCCAAAGCATGTTCTGGATTCATTTTTCTTGCTATATATGTGACATCTCTTTCTTATTTGAACCACATATATATAGATAACATACATGCATCCACTCAAACAAGCAAATATTTGTGCATAATTACGCACCTTCAACCACATCCATTTACAATTTACTTGAGACAAAGGATATTTGCACGCATAGTTGTTCCAAAAAGGAAGTAAAGTGGTCACAGGAAAAGATGATGAACATCTGCCAATTATGAACTAGTGGCAATATGTATTGGACATGCATTTATTTCTAAAATCATGCATGAAGTAATTATTTGTTTGATTCACTATTTATATCTATATAAGTGATCTCATTCTTGGTGTTTCCTTTTCACTTTTATATATTGGCTAGTGATTATATTATTATTATTTTTTATCTAAAGTACAGAGAAAATAATCTAAATCAATATATATGAAAATAGTTAAAAATAAACTTTCACCAGTTATTCACATGAATCGGTCTCTAGCAAATTGATATTTTTATAAGTTTGAACTTGATATTTTAACTAATTTAATTACTAATTACTTGGCTATTAACTAATAATTAAACAAGTGACTTGTTGTATTATTTTAAATAATTTATAATATTATAAGAGATATTAGTTTATTTATATTTTTTTCTAATTTTATTATGGGTTTGATTTCCATAACTAACGAGGAATCTGAAGTAAAGGTCAGAGACAACTTTGTCAACTGTATGGAGAGGAGTTTCTGATAAGATCTCGAGCTTGCAGTCGTTTCAAAGATCAATCTCAATAAATTCTGTGTTTTTACCACATAAATGTAGTAATGCATGTGATACTACTTGATTTTATTTATAACCACTTACATTGGTGATGGTGACTGTTTATTGACAATGTACAAATATATATATTTATATACATGGGGTATAATTTACAGTGGATTGGTTTCAAATTCGGAAGAAATAGACATAGGTATACATATATGGTTTCTATTAGTCGCAGATATTTATTATTTATAAAATTAATTAAAATTTTATATAAATATAATTTATCATTAAGATATTAAAAATAAAATAATAGAAAAATTTATAACTCATAAAATATAATAAAAATTTATAAATTAAAAAAAAATTAATCAATTAGTCTTTAGTCTTAGACTTCAAACTTTAATCTATTAATTTATAGTCACAACAATAAAAATATTATCTGATTTTTATGTTTGAAACAGTTATAATATTTAATAAGAGAAAAATAAAAATTAAGAATTGACGTTTTGAAACTTTTGAGAGAATTATATCCACTTTCGGTCTCTTAAAAACCCCACCATTACTTATCAGAGTGCCACTCTTGGCAAAAATCAATCCAAGCAAGTCATCCCCAGTTCTAATTAAGAAAATTTGAGAAGGACTAATTTGTTGTTAAATGTATATGATTCAGAAACCAAATAAATTACAAATGTATATTTTCCAGAATGGACAGCTTCAATATAATCCCACTAATTTCTTGACCGAGGCAAAGGATGAAAGGACGTCCCATTAATTAATATATATTTACAGAGGTCGATCTGTTGTGTTTTGTGGGCCTTGCAATTAATAGCAACTGGATTAGTATGACTTAAAACTATAAACATGATGTTGATGATCTCATAAAAATCCTAATGCACATGGGAGCATATCAAATATCTGTTGCATAACTCAGTGGGAAATATATATCATGGATCCCATAGTACACTACTGATCATCATCAAAATTTTCTGAATAATTCAACCTTTTACTGCACATATTGTATAATTCCATAAGCTTGTAAGAATATCAAATCCTTTATAATGTAGCTAGCACATACCACAACACATATATACTTATTATTAATTTTAAAAGAAAACAAAAACAAAGAGATAAGTGACACAAGGAAAGGGCTAAAGGAAAAGTTGTAATTAGCATAATTGTCTATCTCTTATTTGAATCTTACTGAAATTAGATCAGTTGAGGGAGATTTATAAAAAAGAAAAGTGTTGTTTATTTGTGTGACTCAAAATCTTATCGCCCTTCGAATGAATTGGAAAAAAAAAAAATATTCATAATTTATGAGTATAAATGATACAGAGTATATTACCTATGAATTTATGGAGAAGATTGATCAACCAAAATCCAAGAGAAAGAGTTTAGTTATGTGTTTAATATTTCTTGTTTTCCTTTAGCCCCACATGGAAAATAAAAAGAGTAATTATGTTTTAGGATGAGTATAAATAAGAAATTTGTTTTAGCCTCACATTCCTTAGATAGAAAGAGTCGGAGCCTTGGAACCTATATAAATATAGACTCTCCTTTTAGTTGTAAACTCATCTTATCATATATAAAAATTTCACAATTTTATCATTTAATTCTAATGTGCTAGAATTTTTGTTCCCTTTGTTAATGGCAGTTTGCTAGAACGAATCTACTGTTTTCGCTTCCGTCCTGTGGCATTAGAGCCTCAGTAAAGATTTAGAGTCTTGTTAACAATTCAATGCCTCAGTAAAGATTTAAAGTCTTGTTAACAATTCAAGATGGAGGACGTTGACGAAAAAGCCAATAATAGAAACGACAAGATGGAGGATGTTGAAGAAAAAGCCAATAATAGAAACGACGGCAACCATCAGGCTTTGGAGATGCAAAGAGCCACGATAAAGGCACAAAGGTTGGCGTTTGATGACCAAAAGGCAAGGATGACCCGAGAACTTCAGGAGATTCGTGACATGCTAGACAACTTGGGAGCCGACGCAAACAGGGTTCGTGAAGATTGTGGAAACAACCATGCTAAAGATGATGCTCGTGGCCAGCCTCTCATATGCTACAACCTTATGATGATTTTGAAGTTAGTGAATATGGTGTGAGCAATCGTGCCAGAAATTAGGCTTGTGGCCAACCCATCAACTGAAGGGGACCTACATAACATTATAGGCTACAACCTCATAATGATTTTGAAGATGATGGTGAGAAGTTTATTGACAATCGCAGTTTCAATCCAGTATAGGTTGGAGATAAAGTTCAACCTTGATGTAATCAACCATGGAGACAATCAACTTACAATGAAGATTGAGACGAAGAGATCGTGGATAACCGTTGATTCAATTGAGTGCAAATTGGAGATAGAGTTCAACTTTAATGTAACCGTCCACGATGACCACTAACTTATGAGGAAGATTATAAAGACAAAGATGAAGATGAAGGATATGACAATTACAAACATATGCCTAGACGAAATAGAGGAGTTGAAGACTACAAAATCAAAGTCGATCTTTCTACCTTTAGTGGCAAACCTTAACATTTAAGCCTTCCTTGATTAGATTTATGAAGTAGATAATTTTTTTGACATGATAGACGTCACTGTAGGCAAATGAGTGAAGCTAATGGCATACAAACTAAAAGGAGGTGCAGCTGCTTAGTAGGATACCTTACAAAATAATCAGCAACGATAAGGGAAGACACAAGTGAGATATTAGAGGACAATGAAGCAGTTCTTCAAAGAAATAGTCCTTCCTTTAGACTATAAGCAATACCTATTCCAACAGTATCAGAATTGTATTCAAGGAAGCCGATCAGTCAGCTATCAAACCGAATAGTTTCTCCACCTTTCTATACAATGCAATTTAATGAGAATGGAGGAACAGCAAACATCATGCTACATCAATGGCTTAAAGCATGCAATTAAAGATCGAATGCCATTAACGTATGTGTGATCCATTGATGAAGCTCACAATATGGCTAGAAAAAAGAGACAATAATGGTACAACATTTACTCATTCATTTTCCAATGCACCAACACATAGTGCCCCTAATAGAGAGAAACCAAGTGTGGCTGAGCAAACTAATTTCCCAGCAATAGCAATTATAACTCCAATGCAAATAGCAGTGGAGTAACAAGACAAATCAATCCAAGTAAGAATGATCACATGAATCATTTACGATAAGTCTTTTGTGCTCTAAGAGACAACAAGTTATATGTCAACTTGAAGAAATGTGATTTCATGACTGATCACCTTATTCTCTTAAAGTATGTTGTGAGCTCCAAAGGGATTCATGTTGATGATGAGAAAGTACGTGCTATTAAAGAATGGCCAACACCTAAAACTATTGCTGAGATCAGTAATTTTCATAAGTTAGCTACATTTTATTGAAAGAGTAAAAGTCTTAGAACCTATATAAATATAGGCTCGCCATTTGGTTGTAGACTTATCTTATCATGTATAAAAATTTTAGACTTTTATCTATTTTATTATTTAATTCTAGTGTGTTAAAATTTTAGTTCCCTTTGTCAATGGCGTTTCTTAGCACGAATCCAGTGTTTTCACTTCGTCTAAATGACTGGTTTGAATTTTTTATATGCCTACATGATTTGCAAATCATATTTAATTTAACAGTTCAAGACAAATAGAGTGAGAAATTGATCCATGGATCAATAAATACAATCCTTAGAAAAAGCTAAGGACAAAAATTATAATAAGTCTAGTTTGGGAGTCTAGTTTGGGCGGTACATGTTGTGTCCCGGTCAAATTTTGTCTACTTTTAACTAAATTTAGTCAACTTTAATCAGGTTTCAATTCGCTCCATTGCCATACATTCTTGTATATACAAGATGTAGGCTTGTTTAATAATGTTGTGATTTTTTTATAGGTGTTGTGCTCTTCTGACTTTCTTAAAACCGCTTTTAAAAAGTCACAATAGTATTGTTTAGTAAAATAATATAAAAAATACTCTCAATAAGTAGAAGCCATAAAATTAAAATTGGTTTAGTAATGTTGTGACTTTTTATTTATTAATAGATACTGTTATATTAGTGTTTTTTAAATATTTTAGAACAAAAGCTAGCTTTTAAAGCACCCCTTTTAAGTGTTTTTAAAAGCATCTTGGCTTTTAGAAATCCAAAGCACAATCACCTTTAACTTGTTTTCTTCAAACATAAAAAATTTGACTTACGCTCTTAATAAGCATAAACACCCTCTCAAAGAGTATTACCAAACTAAACGATGAAATATTTTAATTTATTTAAGAAACCTCACGGGAGCAATGTAGATATATGGTGTGAATGAATTTTTTGATGGATTGGGTTTGTTAGGATAGGAAGTTACAAGGGGTGTCCTTTTGAGGATTTTAAAATCTCGTGAGAAACGGTTACAGAGTAAGTCAGTATTAAATGTATCTTCTACCAGCTCTACATATTCCCCTTTTACCCATTCCTTTCAATGGGCTGATAAGTTTTTCCTTTATGTAATTTCCTATAAATAGGAGCCACTGGAAGAGAAAGATTAGTATGCTAAGTTAATCTCCATCCATCTCTCTCTTTCTTCCTCTGTCCCTCCCTAGATCTTCCCCACCCATATTCTATATATGACTAGTTACTTCAGTAACTAGCTATTTTCTTAGTTAATGGGTTTTGGCTTTGAAACAGAAACTAATAGTCTAGCAAGCTAGGAGTAGAGGATGGGGGGAAGAGAGGAGGCATGCATATATGCAGTTTGTTGAGGTTGTTGACAGAAGATAGAGAGCACAGATGATGATATGCAATATGGAAACTGATCATCAATAGCTAGCAAGCATGCATCTCACTCCTTTGTGCTCTCTATGCTTCTGTCATCACCTTTATATGCAGTATTGTGTATCAGCCCCTCAAATCCCAACCCTGACCTCTTTCTTTCCTTAATTAATTTAGCTACTACTTCATTAATTATCATTGCTTTATTACATTTTGTGACATTCATGGCCAACCTATATGTATATATATATGATCCTTTTCAGCACAAGTTTTCTGCAGTTATATATACCTGTGTGTGTGTCTTGTAAAGGTTTTAACATGAATACCAACTGATGGCATGTATATGTTTTGCAGTTTGAAACGTGCACCTGGAGGGCAGGGTGGCTCAAGATCAAGATTATGGATGATCTGCAGTTTGCTAACTGATCTGGGATGCATCAAGTTTTGTTCTAATTAGTAGCTCTAGGCGGCCTCAAGCCATAAAATTCATGAGCCTGAGTTTCTTCAATTTTAGCTCATTCTACCTCTTCACAATTTTTATAAATCATTATCAGGTACAAATTGGGTTGTTTTCGTTTGGGAATTTATATATATAGATGGTTGTATATATTAATCCATAAATTTGTCAGGGTCTCACTGACGGTAAGTCAAGATGAATATGTTCATTGACTATTAATGTAATCGGCCTCAACTAAAATTGAGATAGTTGTATATATTAATCCATTTATAGTCTCACATTAGCCGAGATTAAACAAATTAATGGCCTTAATTAGTACTCTTTAATCTTTTCGATGATCTCTTCAAAAAAAAAAAAAACTAAAAATTAATGCTTTGATGGTATATGTGCTGTCAGATATATTAGAATCAGAAACTGTGATTCCTTTATATATGAGGAGATCAGGTTGATGCACCACTTTCTTTCTGGGAAGAAAGACCATTATCTGCAAGTGGGTTTTTAACAGTTAAGGGAATCATATGTAAGTATCATTTCTTGTCGTGCCTGCAAGGAAAATATCATATTCTTAATAAGGAATGACATGCTTAAGAAAAATTAATCCAAGTGCTTTATATTTTTTTTACTGTCAGATTAATCTCTCGGACCATAACTTTCTTTGTAGATATATATGGTATTTCCCATTTGCATGCTTAATTACAATCATGAACGACATACATAACGAAGGTCCAAATGTCTTTTTGAAGTTGGAACATGATGGAGAGAGAGAGAGAGAGAGAGATGAGATAGGCATTTTATATTCTTGGGTTATAATTGGTGGAGTCAAATCTTATCAACCACTTCCATTTGTTGATGACATGCTTTCATGTCTCTGTCTTTGGAAGGAAAGAACACAAAAGAGGAAAGATTACCTTTCCCTTTTGAAATGCTCCCAGTCATCTTTTAACCACATTCCTTTCCTTGTTGACTAAAAGTATCAAATATTTAAAAGAAAAACAAAGAGAATTAGTTGAATTCCGCTTTCATTAAAGATAAAAATTTGTGAGGAAGAAAAAAAAATAAAATTATTTGTCTCAACTTCATTTCTGAATTGGATTGTGACAGGATTAAAATTTGATAAATTTACTAAACCTTATTCAGTAGTTCAAGACCAAAGAAAATTATAATTAGAAGCAATGTGATCAAGCTCGCTCATTAGACTATTATCCTGGTGACAAATCAATCCGAATTAAATCAAAATATCGTTTTAATTGTTAGATAAGTAAAGATTAGTAAAAATCAAAAGAATTTGTAAAACTAGTGCAGGTTTGATTGAACCAATCTTTTTTATTTTTTTTATTTAAAAAAAGCACTATTATTTGTAGTCATAATTAGTGAAAATTTTGTATTTTGTATTAAAGATTAGTGAAATAATTGTATTTTATATAATTGTTGCCTTTATTATTTTGAAACTTGAATGTTGTGATGTAATACACAAAAAATCAATCATTTGTTACATTACTATTAATAACTATAGTTGACTATTTGTAATGTGATTTTCTTACTATATAATTAATATTTTTTTTATTTTCTAGTGTATTTAGTATTTATAATTAAGAGAATAATTTATATAATATGTAAAATATATAATCAAATATTTTTATGATATCATCTGATTTAATTATAGGTCTAACATCGATTAGACTAATGAGTCGAAATAAGATGATTTTTTTGAGTCAACCACCAATTCAATTTTTAGAACATTGATTAATAAATGAAAGAGTAAAACGAAATGGATCTTAAGATTTTATCCTTGTGAGTGGAGATATATATTCATATAATTCATATTTCTTTGCTGAAAACCAAATTAAGAAGCAACGACATGATTTATCATATCTATAAAAACTAGAGTCAGAACCACACGTACAATTCTGTGTAGTCATAATTTGATTGTGGCCTTTTGCCATGGACATCTCATGGAATTTGCTCCTTTTGGCTAGTGGATACTATTGGTGTCCTGCTGGCTATTGGCTAACATGGTTTATGGCCCCATCATGTGCATGCCTAATGTCTTCTAGGGAAAGTGGCCCTGGATTTGTTCTTAGAAAGAACACGTGACATCCAAGAAAGAAAGATAACCATTTTGTATTCTCAAAATCACTCTATATGAGACTTGATCCCTGACCGTCACACGGGATTGGTTGGTCTCTTGCGGTTGGATGAAGCCTCAAAAGGGACAAGTGCGATGATGATACAGCACAGGGATAGGAACATGTGAAAGTTGATATATACTGTTATACCAGATTGGTAGCCTTCTGAATGAATGGTTTGAAGAGCAACAACACCACACAACTGTTGTTTAAAATGATTGTTAGAAGACTAGTATTGCACTTTTCGACTTCATTCAATCAATCCCCGGCCTTATTGGTGGAGGTTAATGTACTCATCTTACTCAAGGCTTCTGTGATACGAGCTAACCGGCATGGCTTTTGGTTCTGGGCCATGTACTCCCAATCCCCAAGTCCTCCATGCTCCTAATGATTGACCAAGTGACCCCATTTGGACACTTGTTTTCAGATCATTGGCCAGCTTTAAACTCTAAATATTCCGAGTCAAAGTTACCAATGTTAAACAAAGCACAACCATAAATTTGGATGATATGGCTTTTTTAATTAGATGTATGAAGTCTTGATATGACATACATATCATGCCTTGATTTGATACAGAGCGACAATGAAAGTTACCAAAACTAGTCATTTATTCAGATTAAGCTTGATCGTGGTAGGAATAATGATGATATTGTGGTTATTATCTTCAAAATGACAACAGTTCAAATATGCAGAATGTAAAATATTAGGTGGAAAAAACCCGGTAAGTGTTCCTAGTATGAAAAGTGATGCATGTTTACGAAAGAAAATGCATGAAGAATGACATGAATACAAAAAGGTAACAGGGTTCCAAACTCACCAAAAAATAAAACTAAAGTCGTTGTCTCAACCAAGTTTTCAACAAAGAAGAAAATGCAACGGTATTGTCTTCCCAGCAAAGAAGAAAATGACATGAATACAACGGTATGCTATTCCAATGAAAATATTGCAACAGATTTCCTAAATTTACATTCCTTGTAGCAGTATGGGTGCAAGCAAAAATAAGGTTTCCCAGCTAATCATAAACTGCTTGCATGCTTGCATGAAAGCAAAGGACTGCGAATGTCGAAGTCCTTAATCTGGACATTTACCCTGAGAATGAAGCATTAGGCCTCTTAGGAGAGATTCAGTAAAAAAAAAAAAAAAAGCTTCAAAGCAGCAAGAAAAGTCTATATTTGGTAAGAAGCAGCTATTCTGCTCCTCAGATATGTCAAGATCAAGATTCAACTATCCAAATGCCTTAATTAGTCTTGCCAGAAAATTATTCTTAGAATACTTTGTACACCAACACCAAGAAATTCTACAAGCTAGAGTTTCCATCGCACCAATGAACCCAAAGGAGGCCATTGTTCAACTGTTGTTTTATGAATCTACCTAGACTTGCATGCTCATATGTCATAGGTTTGCAGGAGGCGATATTGTTACCTAATGACATGATAATAAGATCTCTGATCAACAAGGATTAAAATTGAATTCAAATTCAAATACTTACCTAAAGGCCCTCTAATTCTTAAATACGGCAAACTCCATTGTAATATATGCAGATCCATACATGTTACATACCTCAAATAAGGGTGCTGTATTCTCAGTACAGTTCAAATGTCATCTAGTTAATGAAGATGAAGCCCGCAAGGCAACAAAAAAACAATGAAATTCAACAACAGATGTCGCTGGAAAAGTTAAAAGGTAATTAACACAGTTTTCCTAAATACAGATACCAGAATCATGTCCTATCACAAGAAATTATTTGTTTATACTTTCTACCAAAAAAATATAAGATACCTGTTTTAATTTTATTTTTTTTCTTTTTAAGTAAACCCAAAAAGCTGCTAATGCCTGCCTTCATGTTGAGGTCACCATGTTATGCAGATTTCTTTACATTACTAGAAGGGAAACAAATACTACTATCTACTCCAAAAGCACATCCTACTCCAAACAAGATCCAGTAATTTTAACTGTAAGAGTTAGAGTATAAGTCACATGAGAGAAAAATGTCACATTCATACCTTTTAGTATTGACCACAAGTGGGCAAAAGGAACACCAAACCTTAGGTAGATAAATTGTGATGTACTCCTATAAGATTTTCTTCTAGTTGCTAATGCAAGCCAAACTCAAAAAGGATTTTAATATCAAAAACTACTAATCTAAGATAAAATTCTCAGGAACACATTAACACATTAATAATACAGTATCTGCACTCAATTGTAAATTACCATCTGATAAGTATTAATAACTTTTAACTGCACTTACGACGATACACCAACTGACTCCACATCATTGATTTTCTTCACGTCCTTGAATGAGCTACAATGGAGATCCCGTGTAATCCTAGTAGTTGTATCCAAGAAATACAGAATGAATGTCATGAAGCAACAGCATGCAAGCATTGGTATGGGTCCATAGATCCAGACAAAGAGAGGAAATGACAGGTAGAAAGCCCGCATTCCGAGAGACCAAGCATAACTTCCCCGATTCAAGGTTCCTGCTACATACTGAATAGAATCCTTTTTGTCTTTCAACGCGGGTGCAGTGATTAAGAAGCTGACGTGGGCATAGTATCTAATCGACTGCACGTTACATAGAAAGGCAAGGAGGAAGCATATAGAAATAGAAAGGTGTTTGATAGCAGATACTATGGAAGTCTTGTTCCCAAAAACTAATTGTGAGTCATCAGAGCTCAATTTGCTGCTTGCAAAAACGCCAATAAGTGAACTAAGCGTGATAGCTGTTGTGGCCAGAAGAGTAGATGCCATGATATTATTACGTATTGTTTGAACTGCCAAAACCCCATTTTTCAGGGGATCCTGAAAATAATGCAGCAGTTGTTTTTAAGATATTGAACCAATACTTAATTGTGTATTCAATAAATATTATATCTATGGAACTCTGAAAAAAGGAAGTCAGGAAACGGTTTCTATATTAGAGAAAGAAAAGTTTATTTTTTTTGACTTCGTGCTTCTTTAGCAGAGAGGGGTTCAAAGCATAACTTTTATTTCAAGTAGTACAAAAAAAAGTTAATATCTCAACCTCTACACTGCCCCAGTGAGAGATAGAAAACATTCTGAGGAAGAATATTAGGTCCAAGAAAAGAATTAAAAACAGTCCTCCTAGAGACAAGTAAAATCACCATCATCAGACATTATGGTTTGATAATCCAAATTTACCAAATATACTTGATTAGATCGGGGAAACAGAACTTAATACATACTGCAATTGCTGAGACTAGCAGAAGATAATAAATTTGGGAAGGTTTATCACAAGTTGAGTTCTGTCTAAACTCTCAAGGAGAAAAATATCAACTCTGAACCAGCCAATCTTCTGCGGAGTTTTATATAAATGCCCCCTTTTGATATAGACTTACAGATAATGCACTACACATTGAGTTGCACATCTGCAGCTAAAATGGTTTCATCACATCAGCATAATAGTAGACAAAAATTTCTTCTGTTAGTTTTTGACTTTTCACTCACCTCTGGCTGGTAAAAAATGAATGGAACGCTAACCAAGCCTGGTCAAAATCACTTTGAAGTCTCATTCATATTCTCTTTCAGTAAGAGGATAAGTTTATATTGGTTTTCTAATGATGGACTTGCCTCATGGAAATTTCACAAGTATAGATTATGAAGTCTCCAATGTATAGAGCATCCTTGGCTGCAGTATGTCCCATGACTCCCAAGGTTTATAGTTAATATGAACTGAAGGTTGAAAACTGCTTCCATAAGCATTCCCTTGTTCAAGTTAAAATGGTTATGAGCAACTCTTTCTTGTTCCTATACAATTTGTTAAATCAGGTCCTATAGATGTTCGTACTGACCTCAATTACCAGCATAAGCTACAAAATACTTGTTGGAATGTCAGAATAAGACATTTGACAATGAAACTCTGGCTAATATCAGAATCCACTATAGATGGCCAGGATGCAGAATACTTAATATAAGATGAGAACATGTATACTTGATCCCTGAATATGCTTACTTAGGCTTTAGCGTCATTGAGGATCTCTTTCATCTTACCAAAATAATATTTCCTAACTTTGAACATCAACTCCTAAGGCAACGTAGCAGTTGTATATTAAAATCCAGGTAAAAGAATTCTTTCAAGGAGAATACTACTCAATGACATTTTCTTAGTGTTCACTTCCCACCTAAGCAATAGAGTTCACAGTTATTTCTCAGATATGTTATGTTCTGTCACCAATGGGGGAAAACTAAAAGTCAGCCGCCGGGGGGAGGGGGCAAGGACTTAAGATTGCTCAGTTGAAATTCCAGGTGAAACAAGCAAATCATCCTACCAGACAATGGAAGGAAAAATAAAATCCAACAGTTTGATTATCAGAAAAATAACAAAGTTCAGTAAACTAGCAACCATATACATCAGAAGTCTTTTTTTATTTTGGTAATAAAATGAGAAAATAAATAAATAATAATTTGACATATACAAGCTCTACTGATGTTATTGGTTAGATACTTAGATCAAACCAATACTTGTCAATACAGAACCATATGCACTAGAGCATATAAACCAGAAATAAGCAGATCATCAATGTTATAGGAGGAGATATTCAGCTCAGTTATGTAGCTATCAATTGATTTCTGAATCATGTCCAAACTGTCATCAACTTATCCCAATTCTATCCAACAGTTAAGTATTTCATTCTAATAGTCTTCCATGAGAACCAAAAAAAAAAAGTCATCCATGAGAACAAGCAGTAAGCTTTGACACCATTGATTTGCAAGTATCATACTAGTCATACTAATCTGCTTATGCTCTTTGACTCCAATAACCATACAGCAACAAACCTCAACTGCATACTTTAGAAGTGTGAATCCAGAATTCCAGATCTCAAAAGTTCTCTCAGAAGTAGTTTAACTTCCACTTACCAATTCATTAATAATAAAAAACATGACATCAAATTTTCAATATGTTCCACTGTATCATTTGGTAACTAGGAAGTGAATACCAAATCAAGATACAAGCTTGAGTTGATTATGCAGCATAGTAGAGGACCAAGCACAGTAAATAAATATAGACATGGCAGCAGGATTGCTACAATAACTAATTTCAAAGTAACTAAAAAATTGAAATCTATAAATAGATACCCCAAGCCAAAATCCAATTTTTATTATATACCCCAAAAGTGTTGGTGGCTTCTTACTCCAGGTGCAGTTTCTCTATCCCAACTAAATTGACTCAACGTCCTAGCAAAAGACCTAGTCCCAAAAGAAACATAAGTAATCTGTAAGCTCCTCAGTCCATTCTCTGCTCGAACACAATACTGTGCCCAAGACAAAAAGTCAAACCGTTCATAACTTTCTAAATTGTTCGCCCTCAAAATGACTAGTTTTATCCATAAACATCTTTCAAATTATCAATGACCCTTTTAGAGGCTAAAACAGCGGGCTCATCCATTCAGTCATACAAAGTTGTGTAACACTCAAGGAGACGCAAATCAAACCACTTTTATTTCTTTCTGACAGTAATCCTTCTGGGGTTTGTTCTAAGAATTTCAATCAACTTTCATGATCAATATCTAATTTTACCTGAACGCTAATATAAAAACGCAAAATGGAGCAACAAAAAACAAAAAAATTTCACTTCTTTTTTTGGGGCACGATAAATGTCAGATAAAATTCTAAAACCCCAGAACTACCAATGCAATCGTTTAGCAAGATGATGGACTGATGGGAAGAGAGAGAAATACTAACACTCATCATGGAAAAGACCCATTGATGGCGAGTCTCGGCATTTAGACCAATGACAGTTCGAGAGGGATTGCTCACTATAGTCTTCAGTAGCCAGAAGTTGTATATTCCAAAAAGGGAAAGACCCAATGGCACCAGTATATAGTCCAAGCATATAACTTCCATCCCTGCCTCTTTCTATTTCCCCTGATATTCTTCTGTATTTCAATTATAAAGGCAGGGCCCCTTATAATTGTTGTAGTGCCATAGACAGAGGTGATTGTCTTGGAGGCCATCAGTGTAAATGTACCACACTTAAACAATATTATCGCTGTCAATAATTGCAATAAAATTGTTTTAGTAAAAAAATTATAATAGTATAAATATATATACAATTTTCTTGTGATATAATTTGTGTATGTTGCTCACTAGCATATACTAGTATTTATTTAATATTTCAGAATTTAAATTTAAAATCCTATTCATGTTGGAGAGATTATATCTTCCAATAATAATAATTTGATTTTTCATTTTTTGTATTGCGAAAATAAAATTTCTCTTATTTATATAATTATAAAGTGAAAAATTTTACAAGAAATGGATGGTACCCCTCTTTTAATATATAGTTATAATATTAAAAGATTCCATTATTGTTCCAAAAAGTTTGTAATAGAGCGGAACACTGAAAGTGCCAACTTGATTTATTATATAACACACTAGCAATCTGGCAACGTATTAAATCACCATGAAAGCGAAAAGGGGAGGCAAAATCATTTTATAAATTGTGTCGGGGCATAAAGAAAGCGAAAGGGACGAACCCAACTTACCCGAGTAACAAAAATATTTATATAGGTCAACTTAAACAGCTCAACCAATCATTAATCTGACAATTATATACTGATTATGTCATTACAATCTGGAGGAGTAAACTGAAGTAAGCAATTACATATCAACTAATGTGGTTTTTATCTTAGAACGAAAGAAACAGTGTTTTCTAACAAAAAATTCATTGTGCCCTGTTCTGTGATTTCGAGGTAGAGCATAAATTCCAAGGGTTTGAGACTTTGATATTCAAGCGGTCACTCTTATAATAAAAATTCAAAAGCTTGACAAGTTACAGAATATCAAGCACTAACAACGTAGACACAACAGAAGTTCTCACTGGTAGATAGAATATGCTAACGGTAACGACTAAGTAGCACGCAGTACTCATGCAGCAGATAATATTTCTGAAATACATAGGTCCTCAAATCTTGTACATTCCCGTAAGTCAACAGCTCAATGTACATAAAATGGTAGAATGTAGGTTGCTATATCAGGTTTTATACACTATATTGACATTATTACAGAAGGAAGAAAAGCAAAATAAATAACTATTGAACAACAATCGGAGCCGAGCTTCTTTTCAGCTCAGGCTTTACATTTCTTACGAGCTTTTTTCAGCTGCTTTCCCCAAGGATGTGAAGTTCAACCTGAGGAAACGAAATAAAGACATGGATTAACCAAAACAACATAAGAAGATACTCCTTTATCCTTTTCCTTCTTTTTTTGGCTTTTGAAAGAGAATACTCCCTGTTCAAAATGCAATATAACAATCCTTGAATATTGGCAACACTAACATTATCAATATCAATTGTTTCTTGTATACCTTATGAGAGGCTTCCGCTGTGGCATATCTGCAGAAGTCAAACTCGATATTGGAGCTCCAAGTTCCACAGGCTTTGCAGACAAAAATCATACAATGAAAGAATAGAAAAAGCCGTCAGAACTGCTTATATTTATAGTACTTGGTGGTAAAAGAACCTTATAACTTAGCACTGAATATTGTGAAGATGAAGCTTCACGCAAACTACTAAGACAAATGAGAATATTATAGACAATAGGGATTCAAAAGAAAAGAACACGAGAAATCTTGCAGCCTATTTTTTAGAGCAAAATCAAGAACTGGCAAATCTATATGTAAGTTCCAAACCAGATCAGTGTCTGAAAATATAAAATCTGGGAGCTGGTCTGCTTTCTTTGACATTAAATACTTAACCTTTTTTGAATAACAGACAACCTCCTGTTTTCATATGCCTATTTTGCCAGTTGAGGACTACTCATGTATCAAATGAGAAAAACAAGCCTATAAAATTATATTCAAAAGAACCACCAGTAAGCATTTTTTAAATTCCAAATTACAAGAAACAAAATAATAGATTTATATATTCAAAAGAACCACCAGTAAGCATTTTTTAAATTCCAAATTACAAGAAACAAAATAATAGATTTATAATTCTTTCCCAAGTGACATTAGATTGAGGCTCAACAATTCTTGATACCCAAGACTTAAAATTCACACATTTGCAAAAAGCAACCAAGTAAGCAATGGAAGCAGCTTGGCAGAATAGATATATTTAAGGTATAAGCGTAGATTTAAGAGACGGAAAATAAGACCTCGAGCTCTTCTAAGCCCCCATTAATAAGTAAATCAGTGGAAGGACTAGCATCCTTCTTTGAAATAAATGGCTCTACTTCTGCTGCCGACTTTGTGATTGATGACTCCACGATGCTGCTTCCCATGTTCCCGCCACAGTCTTTGACTTGATTTCTATACTCGATATCATCTTCAAGCTCGTCAGGTTCTTCTGGAAAGGTTTGGTGGTCATCATATGGACCAGACATAATTTTCTCAATAGCCAGCTTCTCTGCTTCTTTGGAAGTTGATGTATCAGCAGCAGCGGCAGCAGATACAGATTTGATTTGGGTAGTGCATCTTTCGGCGCCATTAGCCACACCATTCTGAGGAGGAATCACACCAGGATGTTCTGAGTTTCTTATGCAATGCTGTCTATCTCTGACAGACTTATCACTCTTTAGTTCCCCTAACCTGTTGGCATCTGTGTTATCATAGTTCATGGAACATGAACTAGCAATGCTGAAAGGAGGGCTATTGTCATGAACTTCACTTCCAGAGGGAGGTACAGAAGCAAAGCACTTGGCATTTCTCAAGTTGTTATCTAGATTATCATCCACTCGTTTTCTCTTCCTCTGATCATCTATTCCATTTAGAACTGCTTTACCTTCATAAGATTTATCTACTTGAGGATGGCCAGAAACCTTCAGTTCTGAACCCCTCTTACTATCCCAAGTTACTTTAGGTGGGCGTGAAGGTCGAATCCCACCAGGAAATACAAAATTAGGTATATTCCTGCGTTTTATGTGGCATACATGGATATCCATGCCAGGCTTCCATGAAGAATAAGAGTTTACATTCTGCTTGAATTCCTCAACAGTTAACCTTATATCAAATTGTTCGCCTTCATTTACTGGAACTCCTTGTTTACGTTGTAGACCCATGAAGTAACAGCAATGGAAAGGCCTGGATGAATCTGAAAAATCTCCAGGATGTGGATGGCACTGAAGCATGTTATAAGTGTGCCTCTCAATCTAGAATTCCACAGATAGAATAGAATAAGTTGGTAAGAAATATGAAAAGAGAACGATAAAAGATAAAGAATAGAACATCCAATAGGCTAGGCCAAAGAAGAAAGAAAAGGAAAGAAAAAGACAAGGTGATTAGTGATGACATGATTATGTAGTTTTCCACCTTCAATGTCAGTTGGCGGAGGCGAGATTCAACCCATCCTTTCCAATTTCTCAGATCATCAGCATTCTCTGCACTAATTTCTATCTGTAGATAATTCTTATATGCTTCAAAAAAGGGATAAGGCTCAAAAAGAGTATCCCAGTCAGCATTGTTTGCCTCCATGGCCTGTTATTACCAGAAACACCAAATGTAAGTTATGCAAATACTATATTACTAATTAGTGATGATGTTCATGATAAAATAAAGTAATACAAATTTCATAACCAGAAGAAGTAAAATAAAAGCAGAAGTAAACACAGAGTGACAGAGCTCCGCATAATTAAGCAGCGAAACAAAAAAAAATGCAACATATACTGTATGAGACTGTGCAAGTGTGACTTTCCCTTCAGTTGGTTAATCACCTCAGTACTTGAACCATCATATCCTACCTCACAAATTTCACTTCCCCTCTGAAATTCCTCTGACATGATACGCAAAGTACTCGATGACACATTGTAGCTAGAGTTCATGCAAGGATAAGCAGGAGTAATGATAGGCATCAAATGAAACCGATCCTTTGGATTTCTTCGAGGATCCCACACTTGTAGTCCAAGAGATCCTTCTTCAATAGCACAAAGCATTACTGGATTTGGCCAACGCCACTGAGTATATACCCTGAAGAATCGAGACACTAACATATTAGGCAGCGCATTGGGATATAGCTGGCATATGCGAGCAACAAGCAATGCCCAGTTTATACCACCAAGAAATCCTGAAACCTACACATGACATAAAGAGAAAAAATTTAGATGAATGAGGAAAGAAAATTAGTTTAAAAGAAAAGATAAATCATCCTCATAAGCAACTTTATCATACATTGGAATAAACACCACGAAGCTTTGCCCAAAGTCTCATGCATCTTAATGTTGTGCGGAAACTCTGCACTTTTTCAAACATACATACAGTCAATGACAAAAAATCCAAGGAAAGAATCAAGTCAAACCCCTAAACATACATATAAGTTAGAGCTACATCTACAACCTGAATATTTGGAACCAAGCGCAAAATTTGGTCTGTGACTCTACAACCATTAAGACTACGAACAGTTTGTTCATCTGTATTCTGTAATATTGAATCCTGCGATATATCTAAGTCCTGCCACAGAAAGCCATAGTTATAAAGTGTCTGTAATTCCGTATATAGTAACCAAACCAAAAAAGAAAGAATCACAGAGTAGTAAATAAACTAAGAGAAGAAAGTTACAATATATACAAAATACATGCATGAATATATATACATCTATGCAGGTACACTTATTTGTGTCATCTTATTATTATTAATTTTTTTATGGGGCCCAGATTGAATTTTCAATTAGACATATCATGTCCCTCTTACAGAAACCAATTATCCTTAACATTGTGCAGAGTGCCCAGAAGATATCGATAACTTTCTTTTCTTTTCTTTTCTTTTTTTTGGGGGGTGGGGGGGGAATGCCGCTGGACCACAAGGGTCCAGGCAGATTATGATAACTTCTGCACAAAGAACTGACTTTAGGATGAAAACAGCACTTACTTCTGGAATGACCCACAGTGACAGTTTTGCATAAAGCAGGTCTATGGAAATTCCACTGAACTTGAATTTCATAACAGGAACATGAGCATCCCGCACAGGATGCAACTCCGTCACTTCTGGCATTTCCGATAGCATTTTGTGTAGCTCGCCAAAGAAATCTTTCTATGGCCAATATAAAATAAACACTTTTAAGTTTATGTAACTACACCACCTAACATTGTATAATGTTTTGAACCATAATAGACAAGAGAGCTTATCATACATCTCGGGATGCATGTGTAGGTCCCACACAAAGTGTGTCTATATCCGCACCAGGGCCGTGCACCTGTCAAGTAAGAAAGAATATTGATCAACAAAATAACCAAAGAAGATAGAAAGAAATTACTTGTAATAAGACAACGGTGTTTATATGTGGTCATCTCCATTCATGGTAGTTATAGGATCATGCCTAGTTTGGTAGATGATGCCTTAGCTACTTTGAGGTAGGAAATGTGGTATAGGATCATCCATCTTTGGTTCAATTTGACCCTTCTTCACATAACATTGATGCTTCAAGTTTTCAGGGAAGGATTCTTAATTTTTTTTTTCCTGTTTATCCTTTTTCTCTTCTCACCCTGAGATTTAATGTTGCTGTCTAAAATCAGCAAAAAGAGACAGGGGAACTACCAAGAAACTCACTGCCTTTTGGATGCTTTTTATTCATACAAGGCAGAATATAGAAATATAATAAAAAATTACACATCCAATTTTATATTATCAGATGTAGACTGGTAGAGATACAACACATAGCAGCATTAAACATTTTATTTGCTTTTGTTATTGCGTGAATTCTAGCCTTGAACACAACATACCATAAACATAAGCCACTTCATCCACAAATATAAATCTCAAGTCTCAACACATAAAAAACACTAAAATGCATACCCAACTTCAAAGAACTATTATGGCATAAAACAGAAGAAGTTTACTGAAAATTCACTATTTCTCCCTGTCATATGAGAGCCATTAATATATTAATATGAAGCACATCATCTGCCTGAGTGGCATATAGAAAGTCACCAACCCTCAGTCCCTCACTAATGTATTGATGCTCCTTACCCTCACCATCTTCCCCACAGATGACAATTGCACCATTGATAACAAGAAAAACGCAATAAAGAGAAACAAAAAGGCAAGAGAGAAAACTATTGAAAAATAAGATGACTTGATTACCCCTAGCCGGTAGGAACCAAAAGTGAAAATCTTTGCATTTGCTTCTAGAACCAGTTGTTCATTCAGTCCCTTTGCACGGCTGATAGTTTTAACCCAAATCTTCACAATCTGTTTAATTTTACAACAAGACACCACAAGCATCACAGTTAGATTAACAAATTCTCAGAGTCTCCATTAAACTTCTAAAGTGGAAGGAAATGGAGAGCAACGACAATCAACAAGAGTCAAACAATTGTTTAGAAGCTCAACATTTGAACATCGAAGTTTCTTTTCTTTTTCTTAATTTCCTCAGCAAACAGATGCAAAATGCAACTGATAAAATATATACCTGGTCTAGCCTGCCGAGCACTTCTTCCCTACCCACAGCCTCCTCCTGACTCTCGTACAGTCCAGCGTCTTGCAGATACTGAACACCCACAATAAAAATTCAGCAAAACTTCAATAAAGTTACAAACTTTAACATTAAATTACAGTGAGTGCAAAGAAAACCTTCTCAAGTTCACGGGTCTTGATCACATCATACTCAGTTGGTCCACCCAACGAAATGGGTTCTGTAATGCCCAATCTCTGCTGCCCATTGCTCAATCCAGAGCTACCCATAAATATATGGATAAAATTTTTTTATTATGTTGAATTATTTTTTTTCCTTCAACAAAATGGGGGCATAACAATTAAATTTTTATTGATGATATTTTGCAGTTCTTTTTGCCGGAAAAAAAAAATCAAATCAAACAAAATAAATAGAAAAAATGTAACAGTGAAACAATTGTTGATAGTACAGTATTTGGGCGGAAAATTTCGCAGCTATGAACAACTGAGACCATAAGAATATGACAAAATTGAGATTACAGAGCTACCCAAGAATCAATTTCTTCAGAATATGACTATAGAACAGAGTACAACGCGATCTTAGGCCTCTCAATTCAAACAAAACCCTAACCCTAGACAGCTAAACAAGTAATAGATATCCACAGACCCCAATTAAACTGACTATCCAAGCGATTGAAAGTCAAAAATCACCGCCTTCATGAATTCTTGAGGTGTGGCACTTGAGCCATGGAGAGCAATCGAGCCCGAAATCTTCAAGAGTATAATCAAAACCTGACAAAATAACGTAAAAGTATAGAAGAGAGAGAGAGTCCAGATAGAGAGAGAAGCATTTATATACAGAAAAATGAGAGAGGGTTTGGTTAAACAAGTTGGATATGGAGAAATGTTGTAAAAAATTGACGGTGGCACCACAAAAGAAATAAAAAGGAGAAAATAGTAAATTTGCTTTAGTTGCATGCATACTGCTTAGTAGCTTATTACAGGAACACCTGTTTTTACCACTAGACAAAACAAGGGTACTGATTCTTTTTCTTTTTTTTTTGGTGATCTGTGAAAGACTCTAGTGATGTTTTCTATATTATTATAATAATAATGATAATTAATTACTTTATTACCAAAAATAATAATTTAATGACTTTCTGTAGACCATTTTTGTGTCTAAGGATCCATCACTATATTCATTTTTAAAATGGTCACTATAATTATTTTGATATTTGATTATTTTGTTGGAAATGATCATCAAAAATTAATTCATAAACTCAATAACCTCATCCTATATACGAGTCATATAGGTTAAAATAGTTGCAGTTTGAAAATGTAGTGCAATCCACAATTTTTCCTTTTGGCTCACTGCTCAGTGGTTTCTGAAGTTGCAACGACCGATTTAAAATGATGAGTCGTTTGTGGGCAATAAGAAAATTTGTTGTAGACCAATCTTTCTCTTCTTTCTTTTTTTTTGTTTTTTTTTTGGTAAAAAAAATAGACCAATCATTAACTACAAAATAACTGTAATATGAGGCTACCAATTATTGGCTACGATATTATGGTCTTACGCATCAAGATTAGTTCAGTACATAATAAACTTATCCTGCTTTGATGACACGCCAACCTGAAAGACATTCACCTTTCCTTCTTTCTTTTTTTATGAATGACACTAAAGATGATAGAATGTAAGCATTGAAAACTATCCCATTTCATTGAAGAACTTGTACAGACACCCACCACCATTAAGAATCATGCAAGCAGACTTCAACTATCACCTACAGCATTGACTTGTCTGAACTAAGATAACAGGCTATGTTATTTTACAACCATTCCAAGAAAACAGCCGACACAGATCATGTTGTGGCTTCACCCCTCCCGAGTAATTCCTGTATAACATAAGTTTGAGTGATTATGTATTTTAAAACTTCAGTCATGCATCTCCATGTATGCATTACAAGAACAAGACAGCTAAGTCAAAAACTCGCAGGTTAATAATGTGCTCAAAAGCAAAAAAAATTGCTTTTTAAGTTCTGGAATCATATCTTTGGGTGAAAAACCAAGGAATAATACTTCAATGAGTACAACAATATGAAGCTTCATAATTGGGCCTCACCCCTACACTCCATATGTACTGAAATATTTTATAACACTCACATTAAATAAGAAAAGTAGACATCAGGATTACCTTTTTACCAGTCCACATATCTTTCCAACATATAAACAGACTAGTTTGGTCCCTCCTCTTCACGTTGATAATCGAAAGTCTTGATTCTTAGAAAACTCATTCTCCATGTCTATGTAGTCTTTAAACAGACTGTAATTATGGCAATCTTCAAAACTTTGAATGCTTAAGTAGTTACCAGCAAATATCTTAGACAGACTCTAGTTTCATTTCATAATCTATTATCTGTTGTTGTTCCAAGAATGAAAAAATGCAGTACCTTCTCATACCCAATAATGTTCATAGGCAGCCAAATAAACTTTTTCTACGCATCTGTCTTATATAAGTTGACCATATTTCATAATGCAATTTGTGCAGAAGAATGCAAGTACTTAATAGATTACCAATTTTGTTGCAGCAATTGATGAGCGTTGCCTCTCCGTCTTCTCACGAAAGCATTCCCCACACCAACTAGAGAAATCCTTTTGATACTTTTTCATTTCTCTGAAGACCGAACTGCAAAGAAAAATATACCTCAGCGAATGGGTTTTTTAATCAATCAACCACAAACTCAATCTCAGAAGCCCCTAGGGGGGAGGATTCTACAAGGATTATTATTGTATTATTCAATTTAATGAATGAGTTATTCCCCTCCACCCAACTCATCCTACCCAAAGAAAAAGGTTATTTCAGTTCTTCATTTTGGGTAAGAATATAGCAGTTAGATACAGTTTATCATTCTAAATCGCCTTCCTGGACTCAAATAATATTTTGGGTGTGCAATGAAAATTAAACGAGGTCAGTGTATGGTAGTTACCTCCATGTATTTGATGCTTCTTTCAGAAAAAGGAAGTACATTATCTCAATCAAGGTAGCTAGTTCTAATAGATTTGTTGGTTCTGGCATTACATTATCAAATTATCAAATTGAACTGCTCAGTAAAACAGGAAAAGCTTCAATTTACATAATATTTCTAGCCAAATTTCAAGTTTTTTGTCTGTAAGTATGTCAGATACAATTATTAGTTATTCCAGCATAGACACTATTATGTTTCCCTACTCTGATGTAGCACTACAGAATAGGCATCATGATGACACAGGTAGGCAATAATATAAAGTTCTTAAAGGAATCAAGGACATAAAGGAAGTATATAATATTGAAAAAAGAAAAAGAACACGGAGAACAGAGAAAATCATAATAAACCGTGTGATCCTGGTAACTTTTTGGCATGATAGCAATGGAATTGTCTTTTGGTGGGTATTTTAAAAAATAAAATAGGTGGATGACTGTTTTTTTTTTTTTTTTTTATTCTTTAATGGTAATTTTCACACTCATGCACCGGGGTTTAGAATCAATGAATTCACTCCCACCTTTGTTCATAAAGGGGATAAAATGCCATCAGAGATCTATTCCCATCTCATCAGCATAACTTAGCAAGAGACTTTAAAATTGGAGTTTTTTTCCCCAACACACACTTCATGTTTTCAGAAGAATACAGCTAGTTACGGTGAAAAGCAGATAGTACCTTCTGCACCATAAAAGCAAGTTGATTCGATGACCAGAAGTTGTAGCTCTAGCACCATGGCGGTGGCGACCACGATGAAGCACAGCTTTCCCAGGTTCATGGACATAATCAAAGCTCTCCTGCTTTCAAATAACGTACTCCATCAAAAAGATGTACAACCACCTATGAGAAATAAAATGAACCAGTGGGGATTATAAATATACAGACACACATTCACCTATATAACACCTAATTTTATGTTATAAGTTGAATTATATTACCAAAAAATTATGCAGGTATTATAAATTTATTTTCATAATTGATGCATCAGTGTATGTATATTACCGTTAGGATATAAACCTGTAATCCCTTGAAATATGCACATAAAATTTCTATTTTAACAGTGAACTTCTATTTTTATTGTTTGCCAATTAAGAAAAATTCTATTGAAATTGTTAGATATCCTGCTGATTTTTATTGATATACTAACAGAAAAATGAAGCAACCTTTTTTAAAAAATCAAAAAGACATTACATAACTATTTGAAAATGGTTATAACTTGAAAAAGCAACAAAAACTGAAACATATCTTTCACTTACTAAATGCCAGCTATTTCCTATTTAAATGACCTCGTTCTTCAGCAAAACAGTCCCAAATACTCAAGTTGATAACAAGCCCAAAAAATGAATAGTTAGCTAGAAAAACAATAATGCTTTACTCACCACAAGTGTGACTCACATTGGTTATTGGTACCATGGACCCAAAAGGACAACAATTATAGGAATAACACTGAAAAAAAATTCCAAGAAAGAAACCAAAGACCCTATGAACATAGTCAAACATACCAAGATTTTTTTTTTTTTTGACAGAAGTCAAACATACCGAGTTAGACAACTACTTATCCCTAAAGCTTTTTAAGCTAATAGAAAATAGGCGGCAACATGTACCGTACACTACCACCCTGCTTACAGGATTCTAGAGCACATAGCAACCTTCTGAAGTTACTTCTGACACTATATCCGTGCTCAGATCTTTGGTGATACATACTACTAATCCTCTTTACCTTCTCATATCTCTCAAATACATCCTAATGATTAACAGGAATCAATATAAACCTTATTCAAGATTAACATACCTCTTTATGAGTTGCTGTATTTACATGTTTATCACATCGTGTGCCCCGAAAATATAATTCCCCTCCAGAAAATTGCTTACCCAAGCAAACATTCAAAGTTACTTCAGAGTCATCCACATGAAAACCTACAAAAGTAGATTATGCATATTAGACAGACTTCATTGCTTCAGACATAAAATGAAATATAAGAAGTTATGTGCTTACTCTGTAAGATGTATCATATTGGCATTTGTATGCTAGCATAATTAAAATTTTAACAAATACATAAAGGGCAGATACAATTCAATTTTTAACAAATACAGAAAGGGCAGACATACTTCAATTTTTAACAAATACATAAAGGACACACATAATTAAAGCATAAGAATTGAATTCACCATCCACAATTATGACGATAGGATCCAACCATACAGAATGGTAAAGACATAGATAATTCATTGCAATTTGTCAAAATTACTCATAATTAATTCCAGGAGTTCTCGAAAAACACCAAAGGCATTTGAAACTGGTGGATAACAAGAGCAGAGGCTCTTACTTTGACCACCATTATCCCATAATAGTAATGAATGAGAGAACAGGCCACATACACCAATTTCAAAAAAGAGAAACTATGACCAGGCCGATAACAAATAAAATCTTGACAATCAAATTGACCATGATTGCCACGTGTTT
The DNA here is from genome assembly GCA_029379385.1 of Quillaja saponaria. Taxonomy (NCBI): domain Eukaryota; kingdom Viridiplantae; phylum Streptophyta; class Magnoliopsida; order Fabales; family Quillajaceae; genus Quillaja; species Quillaja saponaria. The sequence continues at coordinate 8,909,999 of CM055607.1, forward strand.
GATAATCTCAAATACTAGTGAAGCAAAAACCTTGATTTTGTAGTACACCCTGTAAGGCCATAGCAGATATTTAAGTGCAAACTTTCAATATCTCACACAACCACCAAAACTACATAAATATTAGATATTAGCTATCCATAATAGACATGAACAAAAAGTATATTATATGAAAGAGCCCAACTAAGGGGAACGCAACAAGCAACTAAAATTACACACACAGCCAATAGAGGAGATATGGTTTCTAAAATCAGAGCTATTGTTTTTCTTACAAGACCATAAGATTAACCAAACCAATCAACCCTACATATATTGGCAACAAGAATTCTCTGCAGAAGTATTGAAATAAAAGGAATCAATGAAATAGAGAACCTACCCAATTCAACATCCCTATCTTTACCATATTCAACAACAAAACCATGGTGAGAATCCAGCGTTGATCCACCAACTTCCGGAAAGTACACTGCATAAGAAGTAATTAACTAATCTAATAACTTTAAATAACAAGAGGACAGCTAACAAATTGATAAAAACTGATACAATTACCAGCAGTAGATTTCATCATGCAGACATATGTTACCTTTCGATATAGGACGAATAAAACCTTCCATAAGCTTGTCAAGCATGGTCTCAAGGCCAAAATCATCAAGAACAGCACCATATTTGTTCATTGTATTGGGCCGCATGATTCGGAATTTTGCTTCATTAACCCATTTCTCAAAATTTTCAACCTAGGAAGAGAATAAAGCATTATTTAAATGTTAGTATATACACATATATATATATGCATGTGTACAAAGTACAGACACCACTCATAACCACATATGGATTTTAGATATGACAAGATGAGAAAAATTAGATGTTAATAATACCAGACTAATGACAACCAAAATGATAAGATAGTACCTCGGATAACAATAATTCACAGAAGCGCGGCTGAAGCATATTAAATGTAAAGACACCCGGCGAGGGTTCAGTCACTATACTCTTAAAGCTTTCCTCCGAATTATCGGTAATTGCTTGCAAGAAATCTGGTACAAAGAAAGTTGAAGGATTTATGGTGTACAGCTCTCGATGTAATGGCTGCAAGAAACAACTCCAGTAAGTCTCAATTGTTAAATGGTTAGAAAAAAACAAAATGCAACTTTACATGGTAGCGGAGAAAGATTGTTTAAAAGGACAGTTTCCAGTCTCAATAACTCCCATTTTGAATATTATATCAGTTGCAATCTTTCATCTAGTTTTTGCAGTGTTTCACAGTCCTCATGCAAGTGTACGAGGAGCAATAGTACGTTAAGGTTGATATACATAGTTTGGCCCATTTACTATCAGGTTAAGCTTTTGGGATAATTGATAATCTGATGCATATAAATATTAGCCTCCTTTTATTTTTCATTTTTCTTTTCTCTCTTTTTTGCTTTGGACAGAGCAACTCCAATGAAAGAGAAGGATGGTAAAAAATATAAATATAAATTCTAGCCCATGTGATCATGATGAAGGACTCCTTGGTTTTATCCTCCAGCTGGCACACGAAAGAAAAAAGAAGTATGAACATCATCATAGGGATAGTTATAAAAATAATATGGTAATCAAGATTTGCCATTCTATTTACCTGATAATTTGATATTATCTTCTGTCTGTATTCTCTATGCTTTTGAGCCTGTCAATTTCACGGAAAATAACATCATATACGTGTGTTGTAAGATGAGCATAATATAAAAAAGTGGTTTTTATGACTTTTAAGCACAAATTTAACAAGTTCCTTACAGGCAAATCCATTTTTTGCCAAAGATAGTCATGCTAAATGTAGAAAAATCTTGCAGCCATATTCTATAAGCAAATGCTCTTTATCTCCCACCACAACCTCAGTTTCCTTTTATTGTCTTTGTTTTATTTTCTTGGACATTCAAGTTTTCCTAAAACATTGACTCCAACCATTCATTTGAAGCTTGAGGAGCTCAAACCAGAATAATAGTAGAAACCTTAATCCCCATATCTAGCCTCTAAAACAGTCAAGACGATATAGTGTGGCACCAAGTTAGAATCCAAGAATTTAAATTGATTTTCAGGAAAAAAAAATAATAATAAATAAACAAATTACCCCACAAGGCCACAACCAATACAAAAATCCCTAATGAGGCTTTCAAAATACTACATACCCAGAACCATCCACATGCACATGTGAGCATTTAATCCAGGAAGGTAACACTAAGTCCTCGAAGGAAAAAAAAAAAATAAACAAAATTACAAAAGATAAGGAAAGCTTAAAACATTAAAACTCTCAAATCACATTGTATATCTACAAGAGGAATGCCCCAAAAGGAGGCCCTGAAGAAATACACCAAGGTGAAGCTAGAAAAACAATCTTATCCCAGATAAATTGTCTTCGTAGTCGACGATCACAAAAGATTCTCGCATTACGCTTTAACCAAACTCCCCAAATGACTGCAAAGAAAGCACATTTCTAAAGATATTTGATGTCCTTTTGAGCGCCAAAGTTCCGGTAATGAATCATCAAAAAATCTTTTAAAGATTCCAAACATACCCAAGGGATATTGAAAATGTCAAATAGTCTACACCAAATGTTCCAAATAAAAGGGCAATGAAGAAAGAGATGCTCATTAGTCTCACAATCTTGTAACACATCACATCAAGGTATAATGCATTTGAAGGTCTCCTCATCCGCAACAAGTTATTAGTGTTGACTCTATTAAGTAGAGCTATCCAAACAAAAACCTTAATCTTAGATGAAACCTTAGCCTTTCAGGTGAATTTATGAAGTAAAAAAAGAGAAAACATAAGGGCCATGAACAAGAAAAGTATAATATGATTTACAAGATAAAGATCCTGAACTATCAAGCGACCCAATCCGATTATCATGTATATTAGAAAAGTGAGTAAGAGCAAGAATGTCTAGCAAGTTAGTAAGATCACAAGCTTCCCTTTCATTTAAACCTCTAAAGAAGTAAAAATCCCAAGTAATATCTTCTCCCTTTCATTTAATCCAGGAAGTATATCTAGTTGTTTCAAACACAATACAAACATTGAACCAAACAAACAAATATAGTAAATTCGTCATTACATGCAAATCACTTGCCCCTTGTAACATATTTACTTCAAATGGCCATAAGCACCCTGAAACCCTTGCTTATCAAAACAGAAAAAGAATCACCATTAAACCCTAATTACATATTTATGACAACCTTGCTAGTTGATTTGAAACACAACATAATTATTGACAAAATGAAGAAAATTTATCCAGCTTGCTTTATCTATCACAAAGAACTAACAGAAATTAAAAGACATCAAAATTATTGATGTAAAACAAAAACAACACAGATTGTCGTAGAAATGCTTACTCTGTTCCGTTCTCCTTGGGGCAAATACTTGAGCAGAATTTCCCTCATGAATTTGACCTTGTCCTCACGAGGCACGCCAAGTAAGTTCGGAGGCAGGTACTTCTCCAGTGAGCTAAAAATCGATGGGCTGAAGTCTAGTTGCAAATCCTCGTAATTATCCGGCTTGTGCTCCTTGTTCGGATTCAACCTGAGCCTCTGGCTCGACAGCACTGTCACAGGACGGATAGACTCCCCCGACATGACGCCGTTTCCACCTGCTGACACGGCATTCCCAGTCGTCGGAGATGCCACTTCCCCACGGTCACCGGAACCGCCTTGGAGCGACATTGTCAAAGATTTAAATGGGAAATTAACCACCGTGTGTCGCTTTTTTCACACCATTATTGAGAAGGGTGAGAGGGCAAAATGGGAACTTTGAGGGGGAATTAGGGTTTTTTTGGTGTCAGAATGGTTTTGACGTGAAATGGGTTCGTTGCCGTGGCAGACTTGCAGTTAGGGTTTGGCAGAGTCTTTTGGGAATTGAAAATGAAAATCTACGTAGTTTTGATAATCAATTTATATTTCTATGATTAATTCAGAATCTACAATAAATCATTTCTCAAAAAATAATATATGCAGCGTTAAGATGATTTTTTTCTTTTCATTCTTTTTTCTCCTTTTAAACCTTTTTACCTATCTATGAACTCCAAAAGATTCTAAATAATTAGTGGTAAGTCCTTGTAATACTCATATTATCTATCTTCTTCTCTGTTTTTTTGTCTGTGTTTAACTCTGGACCATTTTAATTTATTATAAATTTATTAATTAAAGAAAATACTTATTTACTATTTTAGTCTTTAAAATTATATCAATTTTTAATTCGGCCATTTTCAAAAAATTTCAATCAATTTTATCTCTAATATTCAAAAAATTTCATTCAAATTATATTTTTCTGTTTATATGTTAAAATTAACGAAAGAACACTTACATAAAAAAAATAATTTACATAAATTATGTTTATATTTTGAAATTTTTTTGATCATTTTATCAGTAAATTATATAAAATTATTTTATTTGTGCATAATATGTGAATATAATTTGATTGAAAATTTTAATTCTATAAAATAAAATTGACCAAAAGCATTCATGAATACTAAATTAAAAATTGGGGTAATTTTAATATATGCATCTAATTTCTACTAGTGTAGAAAAATAATATTTTTAATTTATGACAATTAAATTTAAGGAGAATACAAATAAATATGAATTATGCTCACTCACAAAAAGATGAGCAGGTTTTTATTTAATCAATTAAAAAATTATAAATTAAAATATCATTAAAACTATGGTTATAAAATTAATTTTTTATTGTTTAATAAATTTTATGTGATTTTAAAATCTCAAATAGATTGAAAGAAAAATTTTATAAGACAGTAGTGAGGCTGGTCATGTTGTATAGTATAAAATGTTGGGTAGTTAAGAAGCAACACTCACATAAGATGGGAGTAACTGAAATGAGAATTTGAAATGGATAACCTGACATATAAGAAATAATAGAATAAGGAATTAGGAGATCTGTAAGAAAGTAAAAATAGCATCTATCGATGAGAAAATGAGGAAGAATTGTCTACATTGGTTTAGATATATCTAATATCGGTTAATGGACACGGTATTTAAGAAATATGATTTGGTACAGGTGTCAGATGTTAAACGTGATAGGGAAAAATCGAAACTTACATATGGGAGCACTCATTAAAAAAGATATGGCTGCTATATACATTACTAAAAATGATGTCTTGCATTGATATGAATTGAGAGAAATGATTCATATAGACAATCTCAATTAGTTTGGGATTTAAGACTTAGGTGAGTTGAGAATTTTATTTTTTTTGGTGTTATCTAAAAATTTATTTTGGGAAGTAATATCTTCGTAGCTTTTCCATGAAAGATGAAAACTTAAAATTTCATTTTCTCATCAATTTTTCAGAGATCTACAAAAACATTCATAAACAAATATTTTAAGCTAGCCAATATTGTTTAATAGTTAAGAGACAGATGAAAAAGTTAATAGTTAAGAGACAGATGAAAAAGTCAATGAAAGAAGGATAGCAGTAAAACTGATAATATTTTTATCACTAGTGAAGTTTTACAAGAGTCTAAAGTATATATTTGAGCTTTTTTTTTTTTTAAATAAGTAATTTTATTTGAGATTAATTATTTTATATCACTTTCACCTCTCTCTTTTTGTTATGTTTAAAAATTAGACAAAATGTTAAAAATAAATTATCATAAGTCTTAAAAAAATTAATAATTATTTTAATTTTTCTACCAAACTAGTTAAAGAAATAAATATTTTAATTAGTAACTAATATATATATATATTATATATACTTATATTTCTAGTGTTGGGCTGTTTTACAAGTATTTGTATTAATTTTTTAAATTTATTATATATTTATTTTTGAAGGAGTCCATTGAAGAATTAAAGAAAAAAGTAATTTTCAATTTTTAAATTAAAATTTATTTTGTATATTAAAATATTTAATTTTAATTTATTAGAAAGTATATTAGTATTAAAAATATGACATTTTGATATTTTAGAGAGAAAATTAGTATTATTTTTTTCTTAAATATTTTGTCAGTTCTAACAATTTTATTTCCATCCTTAATAGTTATTGAAGTTTTCAACCTGGACCTCTCAGTAATTCTTCCAAAAAGTTACGCTCGTATGCTTGAAGCTGATATTTTCTGTTCGCTATTTTCGTGGAAACCAAACGGATCTTCAATCCTCGTTTCCAGGCCAAAAAAAAAATCCTCCTTCCTTAACCAACTTATAATTTATATTTTCATTTCCATTGCTTCAGCTGGAGACTTGTAGTTGTAATACCCAATGAGTGAAAGCACCCAATCTGCCGATGAGTCTGATGGTTGAGCCTGACCATTGACCAACCTAACCACAAGCGGAAAGCTGAGTGGGAAACCCAAGACGTTAAAGTAAAAAAGTAGAAACCTGAAGCTCGGAGTGACGCTAATGCGTTGGGCGGTGAAGAAGATCGAAACCAGAAAGTTGTTTCAGATAAGCTCAACAAGGAAAGTGAGCTGGGCGAACAAAATTGTGATTCTAAAGAGGATAATCAAAATGTGGAGGAAGTGGGTTTTGAAATTGAATCTGATGCTGCTTAGGGTAAGGGGTCCAGACATACAATGGACGATACCTGGGTTGTGCTTTTGAATGCGAGCTTCGATTAACCTGGAAAATTGAGGTTCTTAGTAGTTATCCTTTATGCCCGAATTCGTGATCGTTATCAATTGTTGGCATTTTGCTATATGTTTTGGACATTTAAAATCATTGGCAAGTGGATGTAAAAGATACATGATACACATGCAAAGTTGCAAACTTTATCTGTAAAAAGTCATGTTAATCTGAATTAAAGGATGTGCTTATCATTATGTTTTTATAGATAACATGTCTAACATACGCTGAGTAATATGATTTTCGAGATTGCTTTAGCTTCCATGGGTATTAAGCTGGACTTTAAGGGACTCAATACATAATGATCAAGGATAAAAACTAAATCTTTTTGGATATCAGTGACTTATACATTTTTTTAGAAAATTTATAGCTTTATGTATAAAAATGAATACTTAGATATTTGTTTGGCAAGACACTTCAGAATGCGTCTTGAAAGTTTTGTACTCAGTTATTCTGATAAGGGTGAATACATATATCTGAAGTTTCTACAGAACTTGCTGGTGACATCCAGTGCATTTTGCATTGCCGATGTGCCCATTTTGCGATCTATGATGGATATGGAGGGCGGTTAGCTGCAGAGTATGCTCAAAAACATTTACACAAGAATGTTCTTGCGGCAGGATTACCACGTGAGTTGGTGTGTTTGCCTGGTCCAGTTTCATACAAACTTATCAGTGATTCACTTAGATGGTAAACAACAATAATTACCATGCATCCACCTTTTTCGAATGTTTTAGCACCCACCTTTGAGACAATCTCTGGAACATTTTTCATCCTTTTTCTGAATAATATCTGCTACTCTAAAAGGGAAAGAACATTCCTGTTTGAAACAAATGGTTTATGAATATTTGTAAAGAAACTAACAAGTATGACAGTTTCTGGAAATTGTGCTTTAGTACCTATCAGAAAGATAATTTACTTCATTCAGTTGCACACATTTATCGGCATTAATATTTGAATCTAGTGAAAATTATAGCTTGATGCTGATTAAACTTAAAAGAATAAAGTCATATAGGTTGTTGAAATGCAAATATATAGTACAACAATATCGTAGGCAGCAAACAAATAATGACCTCACCATATGGTAAACAAAATAAATAAAGTTTTAACGGCTTTTCTAGAGAGTATGTTTTGGCTCTAATAATCTTCTTGTGCTCATGTCCTCTCATCTAATTGTCTGCCTGCCATTATTCCTTAATTGGCTTCAACCATTTTGCTATACTTTTATTTAATTTTCGTATTTATTTTTTTGGTGTTGCAGTTGGATGTAAAGGCTGCTAAAAGAGCCATACTTGATTGTAAAAAGTTATTATAGCTAAAAGAGCCATACTTGATGGTAAAAATTTATTATACATTCCAAGTAAACATCTTGTTTATTATGTGTTTGCAAGAGGAACTGTTTGAGCTTCCTCTTACTGTTGATACTTATTTCTTTGGTTATACAGGGTTTGATTTGATAACTATTTCCTGATATAGGTTTTTGGAAAACTGATGAATCTCTTCTTCAACAAAGTGCCTCAGGTAAAACTTTTGTATAAAATGAACTCTATGATTCATTAAGGGTGTGCCTAACTTTTTTCTGTTATCATTGGTTCCTTAAAGTATTAGCAATAGAAAGAGTACTTGTAGATTGCAAGGGTGTTGGAATCTGTGATTCAGTTGTCATTAGCATTATTTTCAAATTGCAAAAAAACTGAATTTTGCGATGTTACTGTTGCTATGGATAATAATTTCATTCTTAGATTGCAATTTCTGGTAATCATGGAGTTGACTTAGACGTACCCATGTGTAACATGTTTGTTCTTACTGTTAAGTTTCCTAGTGTGAATTCTTATATTTGAAGTTAGATAAGTATTGCCATTTATTTGATACTAGAGTCAATTTGGGGAACCTTAATATTTCTTGGGACCAGAGTCAAGTGTTTTGATGGTAATGTTAATCCATCTTCTTGATATTTTTTCTCCTAAAGTGCTCTCAGGCACTGAATGGTAATACTACATGATGTATCTCTTTTAGGTTAATGGCCCCTTATGTTTTATAACTGAAAATTCTGAAGACATTTGAAAACCTGACAATATTGAAAAGCTTTGCTTAAAGATTTACTTTACATATTGCTTTCTTATCAGGGGGATGACATGATGGTGCTACGGCTGTAGGTGTTTGGGTATTAGAACAAACAGTAAGTCTACAATTGTTTACTTTTATTTTTGGTTCCACATCTAAAACCCTTCTGAATTTGAAAACATTTTTTTTTTTTTTTTTTAAGGTTCTTAGCACATTGTCTTTCTTTTCTATGTAAAAAATTGACTCCTAATATGTAATAAACATTCCCAAATCAGAAGGTTGTAAATTGATCTGTTTGATGAGACCTGGCAATAAAGGACTTCTTATTACATGCATTACATTATTGAACTCCTTTCTCTGGTTGGCTTCTAAGTAATTTCAGAGGAGTGGCATGTAGAACATGGTGTTGTAAACGTTTTGATAGCTTATACTGCACATTGAGTTGGGGGATGTTTGGCATTGTTTACTGTTTTGCAAGTAATGAAACTGAAACACGGCTGCTGGAATTCTGGCTACTTCCAATGAACGTACAGTATTTGTACAACGTATCCTTTACTTTGTGGAAATCTTTTGTAATCAATTTACATATGTATTCTTGTATTTTCTTTTTAGCTTTTGAGAAACAAACATTCCCAAGCTTTAAAATTCAAACCCGTCCAAAGTTCAAATTTCAGTTCCTCAATGATTTGGCTGCGGATTTGAAGAGCTTTACACATTATCTTAGCAAACTGGAAAGTGACTTTCAGCCATTTTTAGCTGGTGATTATTAAATCTAAAGGTCCTAATGACTCATTTTCTAAGACATTTCGTCTCTGTATCTTCTATTTGCTCCATCCTTCAAATTCATAGGTCATCCTTGCCTGCTAGTAAAAGGAAAAAGTAAATCATCTCCGGCATGACTTCCTTCAAGTTGTAAGCTACTGAGAAGTGGGAACTTGAAAGCTTGCGAAAGCGATAATCCTCTTAAATTTCTGTTTACTATCTAGCTATTTAGGGTAACGGTTCTTAAATATAACTTATTCTAGAGCTAACCGATTTAAACGATCCAAGGTTCACACAAGTAAAGGTTAACTTTGAGATCACTAAAAGACCAAAGTCTCTTTTTCTATCAACATTATGAATGATTAAAGTGATTTTATGCATATACATTTAACAGAATCTTTAATGAAATATTGACGTGTCAATCATGATTATTATCAATTCATAACCAACTTTTATGATTGGACGATATGTGTGCCTACCACCTTCACATTCTCTAATTTAGACTTTTGGAATATGTTCCCACTGTATTTTAGGGATAATCCTCTTGCCATTGAATCAAGGGGCATGTGGTTCATGGTTGGAGATTTATCCGTGTTGCACTTTTTATATTAGAAGAAGAATCTTCAAAAAAAATCTATTCTTGGTATAAAAAAATCTGTTCTGGGTAACAAAAATACTTTTTAATTTATTAAAAATTTTATAATTGCAAAGGAAAACAAAAGGAGAAATTGGAAATCTTACTAGGCAAAATATATACTGTAAGAATGGTTTTTAGAGAGTCACAAATAAAGGGTATGGTCAAACCAAATCATTAGACTGGTGACAACTGACAACGCATGTTGATCGATGATTATACTATAATCCAAGTATATATCACTTGTTTTTTCTTCTTTTTTGGTTCAATCGACAACAATATATTGTCCAGAAACAGAGACTCCATGCCTCCAGGGAGAATATTCTTAATTTCTGTTCCTGCATTGCATATTTGTTGACACCTCTATGAGCAAATTTTTAGAAGGTTCATGAATGATTATACACAAATGATTATTAATAATTGCTCTCTCATGATCTAGTTGATGCCCTGAGTAAGATATTTGATTAGAAAGTATATATAATAAGATATAACTCCTCTCTGATAGATTATAAAGTATATATCACTTGTTTTTTCTATTTCTTCTTCATATATTAGCAACAACCGTTTTAATATTCTCATATCTGCAATTCTTTAATTTTTTAATATGTTGTTTCTTGACAACCCAATACTCCATTATAAAATATAACATGATGTTTGACAGTTCTATAAAATTTACCATTCAGCTTTAAATGAAGGTCAATCATGAATCAAGAACATTCCACCACCACTGTCATCATCCATAAATGATTATTATTAGGTCAGGAACAGTTGCACCAGGAAATGAGGAAATAAATAGCAAGAACCCAGTAAAATAGTTGGTTATTTCTGTTATTACGAAGTCCTAATATTTTCTATTGCTGCATGTGCTCTTCCATTTCTGGATGCTCATTGGTTTCATTATGTATGAAACTTAAAAAATGTCCAAATCATTAGTGGCAGCCTGCAGCACATGCCATTGTGCTGTAATTTTTGATTCCTTCCCCTGTTCTCCCCCTCGCACCTCATTTTATTTCACATACAACCTAGTCAATATCATAGACATTGTTATATGATGTGGCTCTAAGCTCTTAATGATGGGATAATTTCCTTTTAATTTAGATTTTTGAGGAATAATAGAATTGTGGAGTATTAGATTGATGACGGGATATTGGTGGAGTTGAGACAGTGGTCTCACCAAACATATTAAGTAAATAATAAGGGTAGTGAGAACATGGCCAATAGAAAGATAGTAAGGTTAGCCACTCTCTCTAGCTACCTGGCTAACATGTTTCCTCTTGAGACTGTCTCCTAACAGAATTCAATTTTAAAGTCAACAAGCAAATGGGATTGAAATTATATTGGGGAGATGCATGCAAAACACATCCAAGTCATGTGAGAGACTAGCATATATTTTACATTTGCATACCAGTTTTTTATGTACTATTCTGATGCTTCAAATAATAGACATACTAAATGGTAGTTATATTTAAGGACCTTTCTATTTGCTATTGTCTTTCATCAGAAAGCTAAGTTGTAAGCAAGAGATAAGAATGGGAAAAGTAAGTTTTGTCACAGAGAAAACAAAGCTTGTTCTTGCAGTGTTTGCTCTACAGCTTTGCTTTGCAGGGTTTCACATAGTCTCTAGACTTGCATTGAACATTGGTGTCAGCAAAGTTGTTTACCCTGTATATAGAAACATCATTGCAGTGGTTTTATTAAGTCCTTTTGCTTATTTCTTAGAGAAGTGAGTTATCAACTGGTGCTTCTGTTTTACTTTCTTTGTTCTTTTCCTTCTGTTATTCCTTTTCACTTTCTTGTCATGCTATATTAACACATTACAATGATAATGTTTGTCTATTCAGGAATGAAAGACCACCCCTTACTTTTTCTTTACTGCTTCAGTTCTTCCTTCTAGCATTATTTGGGTAAGAAAATACTTCCCTTTCCATGGTGCAAAGTTGCACTTTTCACTAATGCAATGCTTTGGTTTCTTATTCTTTTTCTTTCTCGGTTGTGTGTGTGTTAACTGTAGAATTACTGCAAACCAAGGGTTTTATCTGTTGGGAATGTATTATGCCTCTCCAACTTTTGCTTCCGCAATGCAAAACTCAGTTCCTGCTATCACTTTTGTCATGGCTTCAACTCTAAGGTAATCATGTCTCTGCATAGCATCCTTTCAATCTCTTCAGTAATTTTATATGTCTTTCTAACGAAATGATTTTCTGATTCTCTTCCAGGCTTGAGCAACTCAATATTGCAAGGAGAGATGGACTGGCAAAAGTTTTGGGAACCATTGCCTGTGTAGGGGGTGCCACTATAATTACTCTCTACAAAGGTCCTCCTCTTCTTCATCAGACACACCAAGCACAAGGAAATACCTTAGAAGTAGATGGCTCTGAAAGTAAAATGCAGAACTGGACATGGGGTTGCATATACTTGCTTGGACACTGCTTATCTTGGGCTGGTTGGATGGTTTTTCAGGTCAGCTAAAAAATAATCACATATAGCCATGACTAGAAATCTAGAACCTTATAAAAGCCAAAAAGTAATTGTGGTTCTTCACCTATATTCTAGCAAATCCATGCATAAAATACATTAGTCATTTGTATGCTTAACCAGTCATTATTAATCATCACATATGTGGTATTTGCTCAAATCTTTTACTCATTTCATCACCAATTTCATGACCTAAACTTTAAGTTACCGTTTCTGCAGGCTCCAATTGTGAAGAAATATCCGGCAAAACTGACACTGACAACATTTACATGCTTTTTTGGATTGATCCAGTTCTTAATCATAGCAGCCTTTGTAGAAACTGACTTTGAACATTGGAAGATACAAACAGGAGAGGAACTTTTCACAATCCTATATGCTGTAATACTCTTAACATCAATTTTCTCCGATATTCTTGCTGTGGGATATTTCAAATTGTATGACACATTTATATTTGAATTACTTTCTCATCAAGGTTAACTCATTTTCTTCTGATCAATTTAGGGAATTGTAGCTTCAGGGATTGTCATATCTCTACAAACATGGTGTATTCAGAAAGGCGGCCCAGTGTTTGTTGCTGTCTTCCAGCCAATGCAGACATTTTTAGTTGCTGTCATGGCAGCCCTAATTCTTGGGGATCAGTTATACTCTGGAGGGTATGTAAAATACTTTATTCAAAGGATCATTTCTGCTATCATCATCAATAAATATAAGCATTACATACAAGCTTGTGGAATCTTATTCCTCTTTGACTCATAAATGGTTGAATCCTTGTCTGCTCTATAAACCTGAGCTTTTGGAGAGCTAGTAATTTATCCTTATCTCTCTTTCTAAAAACCTTTTCACTTGTATTGCAGAATTATTGGAGCAATTCTCATCATGCTTGGACTTTACTCTGTTCTATGGGGTAAAGCTGAAGAAAAAAGATTGACTAACCAAGTGGAATCATCATCATTGACAAAGCCATTTCTTGATGCCGAAGAAGATAAAGAAGGTGATGCTGCTACAGAAGACATACCATGACATATCCTTCCGTTTACAGATAGACAGTGAAGATTTGGTAAAGAATCTTTACCAACATCCGATATAAGAAGATAAAACAGTCCAATATTGGTCGCAGACAAGCCCAGCATCTGAACTTGCAAACTTGAAAGGAATCTTTTATTAAATTAACAACCTTTGTAACATTTTAGTGTCAAGCTAAGCTGGTTTAAGGCTAGCAAGTGCATGCATTGAAGAGAAGCCCAATTCAATGACCTACTGATTGTATGGTTATGTATGTCATCGGCTGCGAGGCTTCATTTGTTTTATATTACATTACTATCTATGTCCTTGAGATTTATACAAGATCCTTTTCGTTTGCTCATGTACATAAAAACTAAGACATTCAAGAGTTTGATACATTTACAAGGCAAGGGAAAGCACTTTGAGATAGAAATTCCAATCTTGTTCACCATTCCAGTCATGTACATAGAACTCGCATGACATTCAAGGTTTGATCATAATTACATCTCTAGAAGTACCGTGTCAGCAAGTGTGCCTTACCAACTTGCAAGACTTATGCCCGCAAAGTGTGACTTCAGGAGTAGCTAGCTTGTCAATCTGTTTTCTACTATATACACCTAGGCATGCTTGGTAGAGTCGCATCAAACTAGAGGACGCAAAAATAAGATAATAAAATTGAAGAATTATACTATGTTCCAGCCCTGAAGCAAAAATAAGCAAAATTGAGATGAAAATGAAAGTAAAATTGGACAGAATGAATATGAGACCAATTTTACTTTTATCATTCTCCATCTATCCCTCATGAAAGCAAAACCGTCCCATTCATTCCTCTTATGTCTCTCAATTGTTTGTTATACCAAGCACAGTTGCTCAATCTCTTACACTTTACTACTGAGCTGAAATGCTATTTCAGCTCAGCTCTATCTCTTCGTTCTGACATTGTATGAAACATAGTTACCAGGATCGCGATATATTCTGGGATATGATACAGGAATGAGTACAAGATACGCTACCTAGCTAAAATCATAATACGATGAAAGTAAGTTTAATTGATTCACTATTTCAAAACGTGATACGCTTGCTTGAAGTACTTATTTGGACTACTTTACCATATTTTGGTGGTGTACTTCATATTAAATTATACTAAATACATAGAATACATAATATTTAATTTATGATAAGAAAGATAATAACCTACTAATTATATAAATACATACATATATAAAAGAAATAAGTAATAATTGATATAGGTTAAAATTGTGAATCACATTTTCTCATTTTCTAGGTGAAAAATCTTAAAATTTTGAATCACTAATTTTAATGACCTGGATTGCGAACAACAATGATCCCAGTATACAAAACAACCACGATACCAAAATGAAATTGAAAAACGCAGAACGCAAGAAAGTCAAGAGATCCCGGTAATTATAGTATGAAACACCATCTATAAAGGGATTGCCCTTCATCTAACCAAAACATCCTGTACGTACCAAGCAAATGATAAACATGGATGAAGACCACGAGATTACTATATCTACATATATTAGCATAGTCTCAGTTTAGGACTCGTTGGTGATCATATAAAGATAACATGATAATATAAGATTATCTAATTGAATCTTAAATAATGTCTGACAACAATAGACTTAGACTGTTAACCCTCTCTTATATACCATGCCTGATATGGAGAAAAAAAAGAATACTATAATAGAACAACAAAATAATTATACAGTCTAATACATTGCATAATCTTATACGATATATCAAACGAATCCTCAAAGTTTAGACTTCTTGTACTAGTTTGATGTAACAACTTGGTGCCCAAAGATTAGAGACCTACACTTCGAGAAGCTTGAATTGAAACGAAGATTTGCAACAACTACGAAAATCACTCTGATAAATAGAAAAGACAAGAAGTATTCTCTAGACTTTTAACCATGAGGTTTCAGCCATCAGGTTCAAAATCAAATGCAGCCTTTCTACTCCCCAAAATTTTAAAACTATCCCACCAGAAATGCAACTAATCTATGACAACCCCTGATAGAAGCATGAAACAAGCAAACCTATTCTTTATTCTAGAACAAGAGACCCTGGTTCCAACACATGTACTGAAACCTTCACGATGCCTTGTACAATGAACTTCAAATTAAAAAATTTCTAAAATCTCCGAATTCTATAAATATTGCTCCTCCAGCCTACATTCCTATCACATTTCCATTTAGGGCAAGATATCAAAGGAGTAAGCATAAGCAAAAATGACATCAGAAAATAACAGCATAATCTACTCGACAATTGATAAAGTTCTAATTCCATTCCCAGGAAGTCATATGCAATAACATAGTAAGAACTAAGAAGAAAAGGTCATGTAAAAGAAGTAGCAAAAGCCCTAACAGAAATAATAAGTTTTTCAGGAAGCGTCATAACAACATTCAAAATTTAAGATACACGAAGAAACAAAGAGAAGTCACAATTTCTTAACACAATAAGTAAAAGAGCACGGACTACCCCTGCAAATAAATGCACACGAGAAAAAAAAAAAGAGCTCTTTCCTTCCACGATGTTGCTAATATCCCAATCAACACTACCTCACTGTTACAATGTCATCAATCTTCAAAATCATCCGCACGCACTCTGTAGCCAATGTGATAGCACTTGTGCTAACAAGCAAAGGCTGCACCACATTCTCCTCCAAGATGTTTGTGATCTGCCCCTTCCTTACATTAATTCCAGCATTAATCTCACCCTGTGCATGACGATTCCTCAGCTCAGTTACAATTGCAATCGGGTTCAAACCTGCATTTTCAGCCAGAGTATACGGAATAACTTCAAGTGCCTCAGCAAATGATCGAACACAGTAGCCTTCCATCCCATGCAACACCTTCGCCCATGCACCCAGTTGTCTCGACAGCTCAATCTCTGGCGCACCACCCCCGGCAATCAAAAACCGCTTGCTCACCAAACACCTAACAACACACAAAGCATCATGCAAACTCCGCTCTGCCTCATCTAAGACCAACTGGTTGGAGCCACGAACCAGCACTTTTGTGGTCCTTCCCATATCCTTAATACCAGTAATCTTAACTATCTTCCCATCACCAAGAGAAACCTCCTCCACGAGATCAGCATACCCCAACTTCTCAGCACGGAAATGCTCTATATTTGCAATGGGCAAACAATTAAGTGTCTTTGTGATGAACTCAATCTCATCTCGCTCCACATCCTTGATCACCAAAATCTTGGCTTTTGCAAGATAATGCAAAGATAAATCAGTCACAGCATCTCTCAGTATACTCTTCTGAATCAACAAGACATTACAACCTGTTGCCTTAATCTTCTTAATCATTCCCAAAATGTAATTCCTTTCTTCCTTCAATATTCTATCCATCTGGGTATAATCATTAACTACAATAGTCTGCTCAATATCAGTCTTGGGTGGTGAAATCTGGAACTGAATCACGGCTATCTTGGCATTTTCCATTCGAGTTGGTCCTCCAGCAGCATGACTAACCTTCTTATCAAACACCAAACCCTTCACGAGTTCTGTGTCATCTACCGTCCCACCAAGCTTCTTCACAATCTTAATATCGCGAAGATCAACAATGTCGGGCTTTGCTGGGTCGATAACTGATAGCACAGCGTCAACAGCCAGTGGTGCCAGAAGCGTCGAGTACTGACTAACCACTTTGCTATTAAGCGAGGTGCTAGCAGATTTGATTAAAGACTCACGATCAGATAGCTCCACTGGAACAGCCATTGCAGTAAGTACATCAACAGCTTTAATTGAGGCCTTGTAGAGCGATTCAGAAATCACAGTCGGATGAATGCCATGAGAAAGAAGTAACAAACATTGTTTAAGAAGAGACCCGGCGATAACAACAACCGTTGTAGTACCGTCACCTGCAGCTGAATCCTGGGATTTAGATAGCTCAACCAACATCTTGGCTGCCGGTTGAAGTACTTCCATCTTGTTCAGAATGGTGGCGCCATCATTTGTAATAATGACCTCACCAGAAGCACTAGATATCATTTTGTCCATACCTTTGGGACCAAGACTGGTCCGGACCGCATCTGCCACAGTCCGAGCAGCAACGATGTTCGCATGACGAATGTCTTCCTTGCGCTTGTTGTCGACGTAGGACTCAGTTTTAGAGGATCGGGGTTGGGTAGCCACAGTTGCCGCCATTGATGATATGGAATAACTGCTCTAAAAACTCTAACCCTAGTATAGAGAAAAAAGATCGAGGAGTAGAATTAGGTGGGCGGGACCGTAAATTTGGGAGGAAATGTTGGGCAAATGGCGAAGATGAAAATAGAAGCAGAGAAAGAGTAGGAAAAACCCTAGAAAAAAAGGAGGCGAGACTCTAAGAGAGAGGGACTTCGGTACTGGAAATAGAAGACCGATAGAATTCTTGGATGACGAATATACCCCTTCCCTAGTTTGGTCCGGGCGGTATTTTCAAAATTTGACCCGAGTGGGCCGGTAACCATTGGGTTGTTCCAAATTCATTCCTCCTAAGATTCGACTTGGACAATATTGACCTCAAATTAGATTTTCTTTTTTTTTTGGTAATCGACCTCAAATTAGATTTAAAGGGTGAAATTAAATATTTTATATTTTAATATTTAAAAGGATTAGAAATAAAATTTGAAGAAAAAAGAGAACCAAATCCCAAATTCCGGCAACTAATTACCCAAAATCCAGGTAGTGCAAAGTCCCAACAACTAGACGTTGAAGAACGTTTGGCAAAGCACCAATTCATGGTACTGTCAAAACCTAATTCCAGACAAATGTTAACGAACCTCTGCAACTGACACTCCAAATTCCTAGTCAGCATCCATGCCCTACGCAGCCATTTTTCAGGGTTATATCCGAACCCCCACTACTACCTCGTCTCCTTTTCTAACCATGTCTGTCAAAAAACCCATGTTAGTCTCGTCATACAAAACTCACATAACTATAAAGCCTTGTCTTTTATACCTTTCAATGAGGAACCAAACCATTGGGCTCAGGAAGTTGTACGTGCCGCCAAATTATAAGCGGGTTGGGTTTGTGTACTTGGCGGCGTCTTCCAGGACGGTTGAGTTGGATTGGAAAGAGAGGTAGGGTGTCGGTTTCAGGAAGAGAAGTCGTTGCTTTGCCGTTTTGGCATCAACAGAGCTCAAATTTTGGTCGATTTGCTTATCAGGATGTGTCTGGTGATGATTCTGATAATGAATTCGGGTTTCCTCAGCAGCAAATGGTTGGTGTCTTGCCCCTTTCTTGAATGAGTTTTATTCACTATTATTATTATTTTTTAATTGACTTAAGGAAATTCTTGAGGAATTGGATAGCGGGTGATGACAACCTATTAGATAACAATTAAGCATGATTTTTCTTGCAGTGTTTCCAAGTGTAAGAAGTAATGTTTACTTGTCAAAAAGAAATGAAGAACACAGCAGTAAATTCATATATGAACTTCTTACAAGTAAACTAATTGAAGAGAATGAAGGTGATCTTGTTCGATGTATAATTTGTCTTACCCAACTAGCAGGTTTTGAAGGGCGAGGGCTATTACATGTCTGCACGGTTATGCTATATCAATGATATTCATGATATGCCCCTGTAATATCTGTTATCTCCTAGTCTTCTGTAATTGTGAACCTGGTTTTGCACAAGGAACAGACGTTTGAGTAAAGTTTCTTGTACTATTGTCTGAGCCTGGTAGATGTTTTTCCTTCTCTTTCTTTTTTACGTCAGATGGTTGCTTTTATGAGAATCGGAATTGGCTATATTGCTTTGAGGCACACCTCTGATTTTCAGGATAGTTTTATATCTTGTTTGAATAATTGTGTGATTCTTATTTCCAGAAAAGAAAAAAAAAAAAAAAAAAGGTATTGTAATATTAATATGTTATGATATCTGTATATCTTGTTTGAAATCCAAGATTTGATAGAATTAAAATAACGTCAGAATTCCATGTTTAGGTTTCTAGTTGTTTCCTCAAGGAGGGTCATTTTGCTGTTATCTTGAGTACAACCATGCAAATGAAGATATGAGAGATGTATAACACCATAACTTAAGCTGATACAAATGTGGTGTTTGTTTGTTGCATTTCACGTTTACACATAGTGGCTCAACTGTTGATAACGTTGATGAGTGGAAATGGAAGCTAACCATGCTTCTTCGAAACAAAAATGAGCTAGAAGTGGTGTCAAGGGAGAAAAAGGACAGACGTGATTTCGAGCAACTTTCAGCTTTGGCAAATAGAATGGGTTTACACAGGTCCCCTTGGGCTTATCAATACACAAAATTCAACTTGCCTTTTGTTCATTGTAACTGTTTCTTACTTTTTTATGAAGCCCGCATTAGCTGAAACTTACTTGAGCTTAAAGAGGGAGCTGGAGGAAGTAATTCAGAAGAAAGTAAGTGTAGATTTACGTCACTGGTCAAATTTTTTGATCTATATGCCCATATTCTATCATCAATTCTCAGTCTCCATGATATTTGAGTGTTATATTTTGGCAGCTTCTGGATCCCAAGTTGGATATACAATATTGCAGTGAGATCCTTTCAGCTGTAAGAATGTTGGTCTCAGAGGACCACTGCGAAGGCAGATTTGTCTTTGGCTGGCAGGTGTTAGCGCCACTGAAAAAGGAAACAAATGAGATGCTCGTGGGAAAATCACCCAAAAAAGCAGCTGGAGTTGGGGGCGATAATTCCAAGAATCTGCTGCAGACATTTCTTGCTCGTGCTGGACATGAACCACCCACTTACAATACAAAAGTAACAAAACAATTGAAAAACAACCAATTTTGTTCTACTGTGATATTCAATGGCTTCAATTTCGTTGGCCATCCTTGCAGCAATAAGAAACTTGCAGAAAAGGATGCTGCGGAAGCTGTTTTATGGTTGAATGGCGAGACACATTCATCTCATGAAGATATTGACCATGTGTCAATGCTTCTAAGGAAGAGTAAAACCAAAAATAAGAGAGCTTCGTTCAGTGGTGCTAAATGGAGTTGAGTGATCATCAACGATACTAAGTTATTGGAAGTATATGTGATTATTTGCCAGCATGATTTCATGGTACAAATGGAAAGTTTCAGTGCACTTCAATACGGTGGTTTTCAAGTCATCAAGTGCACAGAGCTATTAGGGGAACTGCACTTCTTAGAATCTGATCAGCATTGACTGAACCCTTAATTTTGGAAAAGGGTACTACATCCTTAGGTGGCAATTCTATCTGAATAAGTCCCTCACCTATTCTTGGACAGTTGTTTTACCGTTGTTGATTATCTTGGCCCAGATATCCATTGCTCAGGATGCTGCTGCCTCGGGTGGCCACTGTAATTTACTGGTCCGTTTAATAGTTATGAACTATTAACAAGGTAACTCATTGGACGAAGAGAGAGCAAGGAGGATAGAAGTTGTATATGTAGCAGAATCACATTATACAATAGCATATTGGGAGCAACTAATGTGTCCAATGGGGACTTCCCCTTACTTTAGTCGAGTACGTCATCAGGTTTGGTCATTGAAGGTACAGTTGATGCTATTTATGCATTATTGACTAGGTATGAGATTCATACAAAATTAGCAATTGAATGTATCAGATATGGATTATGTATATTTGAAGACGTGAAATTTATTGATTCTTATAAACAATCTCAACAATGAAATAATCTTAATGGACAGGAAGAACTTTTACATTCTAAAGGTGCAATAAGATGAATGTTACCAACAGGGTTTTTTACAATTTACAACTTTGCGTTGAGTTAAAAATTTCAATCTGCTTTGCAATCTTGAACTTTCTACTTGTGAGGTGACGGGGGCATGTGCTTGAACCAATCTTGCATGCAGCAGGTACAAGAACAAGGTGGTCAAATCTTGATATAAACTCGTCCTATTTACATCAAGAAAGGTATGCATCACTGTATTTAACATACGCTGAAAATTCAAGTTGAAAAAATTAATATAAATAAGGTTCCATATGTCTGTTAAAATTTTAAGATTACTTAAGCATTTTCGTGCTTAAGAGAGCCAGACGGGTCTGTGTATTTGTAATATCAGAATGGTGGAGAGTATCATAAAGATTGTGCTTGATGAGTGTAGCAGAAACGAGGAATAATGGGTCAGAAGAATTTAACTTTATTGTTTGAGTGGACATTCAGGCAACGAATTTTGGATGACATTTAGAGGAGGGCGGCTTGGAAATATTTTGAATTATCATCTTGAGAAATGAATGTCGAATTTTATTTCTGTTGCTACCAAGTAGATAACCACACCAATTGCCATTGACTAGGTTCAGGATGCAGGTCTCTACAGATGTTAAGGGGTGCTAGCTAAAACTGTCAAGTACAAAAGTTTTGGAAACTCAAAGTGATTGGTAATTGTTTTTAACTTCAATGGTAACACAAAATGATGTGATAGATCATGAAAACTTTTTTCCAAGCGTGTTAGAAGTTGAATACTTTCTATGGGACAGAACAGTTATAGAATTCTGACATTCTGCTAAACTTTATAATTCATATGAGCAAGCTGTGATATCCTGTGCTGACATTTGCGTCATTCACTAGCCAATAAAAGGTGCACGGTTTAGAAAGATCAGATCTTTCTCTTCCATGTGATTCTTTCTCTTACCATCTCTTCTCTTTTAAACTCCCTGCTATTTGGAGAAGATGAGTGTAATTCGGCTACAACTTGTTCAGTAATTGGCTGTCAAATATACCTGAAGCCAATGGATATATCTCATTGAGATTTCCGCCCCTCATTACTTGATCAAAACTATCATCTTCATCAGGTTGGCATAGAGATTCAACTGTATCTGAAATTTTACACTCTTTCCTATGTTCTAGTATAATAGTTGGTGGCTACCCAATATCTTCATCAGGTTGGCATAGAGATTCAATCATTCAACTGCCTGTTTTCTGTGCAAACTTAAGTGTTGATAACAAGAAATGCTAGCAACAGTCATGACTGTTGGACAACCGTGCATAAAAAAGTGATTGCATATTAGACGTGGGACTTACCTTCAAATTGGTACACATATTTTGCCTCATTCAACTTCCTAATTTCTCAGAACTGTGGTCTTGAATTGATGTATCTTCAATAAACCAAGAACAAATTTCAGGTTTAACTTCTTCAGGCATCTTTAAGAGGCTGGTCTTTTTGTTCATCATCACCCTACTGTTGTTAAATATTCAACTCTTTTCTTTTAGAGGTTGGAACCAATACACTGGTTGGAAAGTGTAGTAGACGAAAGACTGGAAAATCTAAACCTGGTTGCACGTGCAAATATTTTCTTAGTACCAACACTTCGGAGGTTAGTACTCTAGATTCGAATTTTGGTGGAGAGTAAATTAATGTACAAAATATCAGTAAGTCTGGTATGAACAAAACTAATAAAATAATTAATTTAAAAAAATTTGTTAATTTTTTTAAATTATGAAAAGAATTAATTGTATTATAAATTATCTATTATGTGACTGTCTGTCACATTTCCTCTACTGACAAAAATTCTTGGATCCATCAGTGCACCAGAGCATTAGTACTTTGTATATTTTGAAATTTCTCTTGTGGGGGGGGGGGGTGGGTGTGTTTAGTAGATCATATCTAGTCTCTACCAAAAAATTGTTCTTACTAGACTTACCAGACTGGATAGTAATCAACATGAGCTTGCATTCTCGTGACAACCCAGAGAGATATACAGAAAAATTTGATACGCTTGGAGGTGGGAGTAGAAATTCAAGAACTTATTAATGGAAAGATTGTAGCTTGAATATATATTTCTCTGTTTCTGTGTACCTTAGATGTGTTTAGGCACATACAAGCCCACACTAAAAACGGATTACCAGAGAACTAGCCTTGCGAAATAAGGAAGGACTCATGGGCTATGCTTTGTTTGGACTTTGGAGGCTACGTAATAAATGAAAAACAAAGGCAAAGCTTCTCCTCCATGACAGGTTTGACATATATAACCCGGCTATAGAACCAATTATGCACATAATTAAAGGTTGAGTAGTTTTTCTACTGAGTTGACATGGTGAATAAGAACGTCGGTTTCAAGAAAGTAGTGAGAAATAAAATATTTATGAATTTTCTAATCCACGTATAGTTACTTGCTTTTAATTGAGTTGAAAAAATAAATTAGTCAATATGTAAGTTGGTTTGGACATCACATCACCAGTAAATAAAAAAAATATTGAGTAATTAATATTCTTTTTTTATATGTATAGTATAATGGGAGTGTTCGAACTTGGCAAATGGGGTATCAAAAATTTAATATCTTACTGAAAATTGGAAAGATTTTTTGATCCATTAAGAATTTTGCACTCAGACCAACCACCCAAATGGATAGGCTGCCTTCTTGTTACATGTAGCTCAAAAAATTGATCCATCTTCTTCAATGTATCTTCAATTAGCTCTTAACTCCCTTTAATGATGGATTTGCCAAGTTTTCTTTTGACATTACAAAGTTAAAAATAATTATCGTATCATTAATGGATGTTTACAAGGTAAAAAAATGTTCACATAATTGTTCTGTTCTCAGGAAAAACCTGGGTTTCCAAACAAATTACAACCCGTGACAAAGCAGAACTTTGTCTTTGAATGGAAATTATAACATATTGGCCCCATGACCAAGAGTAGCATGCCCATGGGCTTGCTGCTGATATTATAAACTGCTGTGTCCTTGACTCTCTATACAAGACAGGGTCGTACACCAATTAAATACAAATTTGAATAAGAAAGAAAGAAAAAGAAAACCTACTGATGCAGTAGCTCAAGGGCTTTCAGCAGAGTGGGTCTGAACCTGTTGATATCAAGCTTGACATTTTGTTTGTCCAAATATACTGACCTAAAAGCTTCCCATCCTTGTCTCTGAATTGATGGGGGATCCTTTAAAACATCATGGTCAGGTGGGTATTGTTGTATGAGAGTGCTCTCTTCCATCCTTATTTTGTACTCCAGGTACTTTAAGTTCATGTCCTTTGAAGGCTCTGCAAAATCATTTGTTGCAAGCCATTCGACACCACCATAAGGCACAACTTGGATGAAAATTGCATTTTCTGGTAGGAAAACAATGTTAGTAAGACCAGCACCATGAACTCCCATCAGAACATCACAAGAATTCACAATCTCTGCAAAGCTGGACAGGTTTTCTGCTTCTACAGTAACTACCTTGTAACCCAAGCTTTTAGCCAATTTACCAATTTGACCCGTGTTTGTGAATGACCTTGTTCTTTTTCTTGAAATGATCAAAAGCCGAGGCTTTTTTTGTTGACCATCTCTGATTTTGATTGCTTTAGCTCTCTTTAATGAGAATGAACTTCTCAAAAAATCTTTGAAGTCTTTCATAGAATAAGAATACTTTAAAGGGTCAATTGTCAGCTCTTTGTGATATCGTTTAAGACCGACAATCACAGTTGGAAAGCAATGAACTTCATTATCTGTGTCAATGTCAATAAGCTCATATTTGGACAGGCCGTTCAGTACTGCTTGGAACTTTGAAATCCACCAAGATCGCTTGTCAGTTATAAGAAACTGTACTTCTCCATTGAATTTTCGAGAAGTTAAAAACAATGGAATTACCACATCAGTAAAATCATGAAAATGGTTTCCTGCATACCCAGCAAGAGAAAACAGAACAGCTGGAATGCTATGATTTTTGGTGCATTGAGGGATTTCCTGGCTCTCCTTTACTGGTTTTACTGTCCATTCTCTAACACGGCTCATTGCCGTTGTGTCCTCTCTTCGTGCGTAAGGTCTTACACTCCATGAGGCATTTTCTGCTAAGATGCTCAGTTGACCTGTTACACTGTAAACAGAGGAGGTATTTCCATGAACTATAACATCTCCTTCTATCTCACAAAATTCAGTTCTTTCTTCTGTAGTGCACAATGGCTCCACTTTCTCTGTGATTGTTTCTTCATCTGCAAAATGAATTTTCAGAGTGATTGAGCAAAGTTTACTAACAAACAAGTTCTAAAAGACTCACTGTCAGGTTTTAAAATGGTGTTACATTTTCTGCTAACAACGAACTGATTGATCAAAGTTTACCTTTATCTATCTGTGGAGAGGTTATTTCATTTTCTGTAGTGCTGCTTGTATGCTCTACTTTCTCTGTGACTATTTCTTCATCTGCAAAATGAATTTTTAGAATGAGTGAACACAGTTTACTAACAAACAATTTCTAAAAGACTCACTGTCAGGTTTTAAAATGGTGTTACATTTACTGCTAACAAAGAACTGATTGATCAAAGTTTACCTTTATCTATCTGTGGAGAGGTTATTTCATTTTCTGTAGAGCTGGTTGTATGCTCTACTTTCTTTGTGGCTATTTCTTCATCTGCAAAATGAATTTTCAGAATGAGTGAACCAAGTTTACTAACAAACAATTTCTAAAAGACTCGGTTGTCCTGTTTTACAGTGGAGTTACATTTACTGCTAACAAAGAACTGATTGATCAAAGTTTACCTTTATCTATCTGTGGAGAGGTTATTTCATTTTCTGTAGAGCTGGTTGTATGCTCTACTTTCTTTGTGCCTATTTCTTCATCTGCAAAATGAATTTTCAGAATGAGTGAACCAAGTTTACTAACAAACAATTTCTAAAAGACTCGGTTATCCTGTTTTACAGTGGAGTTACATTTACTGCTAACAAAGAACTGATTGAACAAAGTTTACCTTTATCTTTTTGTGGAGAGGATGTTACATTTTCTGTAGAGCTGCTTGTATGCACCACTTTCTCTGTGACTATTTCTCCCTCTGTAAAATGAATTTTCAGAATGAGTGCACAAAGTTGACTAACAAATAATTTCTAAACCACTCATTGTCTGCTTTTATAATATTGGAGTTACATTTACTAACAAAGAAATGATTGAACAAAGTTTACCTTTATCTATTTGTGGAGAGGTTATTTCGTTTTCATTAATGCTGCTTGTACCCCTGACAATTAGTAGCTTATGATGAATACCCACAGATAACCTTAACTTCACTGTGAAAACACATAGATAAGTTAAAAATTAATGCAGGATGAAGATCTTTTTCTTTTTGCAGGGAATGTAGGCTGACAAGGCAACTTTGTGCATGTTTATGTTTTGGGGATAGGAATATAGGAAAGCAATTCTAATAGTTGCAAAACAAGAATGGAGGACTCACAATTTGGAAGGGGACCCAAATAAGACCTAAAGACTGTGCAAAAACTCAAAGCAATAATCAAGCAGCAAACAAAAGCTCCAAACCCCAATTTCTTTTGCTCGTGCCGACTAAAACTTCTTGCCAAAAATGTATCGTACATCATTTTTGATCAACCAAAGCAGAGGCAGAGCACCTTGTGTCAAAAGTTACAATGCCATCTTACAAATGAAGGAGCTTTGTGTTTGATAAAAGAGGATTACCATAAGAGAAGCTTCAAGCCTCTATTTTTGTAGTATTGGTTGGAGTCCAGCTTGAATGGACGGTCTAGCTAACAAATATTTTGTATGCCAATTGGAGGGGGTTGAGGTGCATTTTCTATGAATTGTTGCTTCCCACGAATTTGTTCGTTCTATAATCTAGTGGATTTTCTAACACTAATAAAATCAGGATGAGAAAGACTATGGGTGACTGTTAATAAAAACAAAGCATATCTTTCAATGATTGATTTTGTTAATATTTATTTCATATTTTGAGAATCAACTGCCGGCTATGGATTCCAACTTTGATAGCTATTTACCAACTAAAGCTCGTTAAAATGTTTATATTAATTATTATTAACTGTGTAAGTCTCAGTTTTATAATAAACTATAATCATATTCCTACTACAATTCCTTCCTTACTTGAGTGACCCATCTCAAGTGAAAAATTAATTTGATGAATCAACATTAGCATAAAATTTGATAAATGCTATATGGCTTGAGTCTTAGAAGACAGGCCAGCTTGAAAGAAATTTCTATGGTTGGTTCTCCTACTTTCAAACTTTGTGAGGCTTTTACAGTGTAAAAGAAACGATTGTATTTGTCAATATCTTTACATTTGATTTCTTGAGTTTGACATTGTTAATTACACAAAGACACACAAACATTTGATAAAAATGCATGGATATTTGTCGGCAGAGAAGTGAACTAAGTCATCGATTTTAAATAGTGAAAGGTATTCAACAAGTTTTGTTTGGTTGCATAGAGAATGACATTTTAACAATGTGTGTGTCTCTGGCTTTGGTGGGATGCATGATGAGGAAATAGTAGTAGGAAGGTTTTGTATTTTAATTTTGGTCTCTTCTCAAGGAATACTTATATTAATTAGATGTTAGATAGCTCTAGAAAAACAACTAATTAAGAGTTGTTGATGAAGTATTATCTTACAATATGCAACCACTCCTGGCCCCTGTTCTTCTCAGATGAATGAGACTCCACATAATTAGACATTTTTTTATTTTTTTTTCTGATGACCAAGTTCTTAGAAATTATGAATTCAATTTACAATTTAGAAATTGGTTGCGAATTAAAAAATAGATTGAACTGTAAATATTTGTTCTCGAAAAAAATCGTTTATAATTCTTAATGTATAACTTTTGTTGGCCTAAATTAACCTAACTTACCTCCATATGAAATGAGAATGGTTAAAACATACCTAACCGAAATCCTTTCACCTTATTTTGTACCAAAACTATTTTAGGCATTATAAGATGAATTATATTACCTCTCTAAGTCAAGGTTAGGTAGCAATTGCAGATTATTACAATGAGGTAGGGAGACATATAATGAATCACTCTTAGAAGTAAACTCTAATATGATTGAGTTTACTTTCTCTCCAAAAATTTTGTATCAAAGTCAATGGACTCTCCATATTTGAAGCTTCCCAAAATTATGATTTTGGTTTACAATTGGATAGAAAACAAATTTAAGTTGAAGATCATATTTTTAATGAACACTAATCATTGATTTATTATTAGGTTGTTAGGCTATCAATGTGGAAATTGTTGATGAGTTTATTTTATTTTATCTTCCAGTTGTTAACAAATAATGACCGCATTTCTAGGATGCTCCTACAAATTGTTGAAAAACATTTCTTATCAAGAATGTTTTATTTTTATTTTTTATCAAGATTGGAAAAATAAAAAATAAAAGTTGTTAGACATTGAAAAAGCATTTATATTTTCCTTTATTCATGAAATGTAGAAGTCAATGGCAGTTAGCAAGAAGACTTTAGCCTCTTTGCTTCATTATCATGAAGTTCCTTTACACCTACTAGCTATCTATCTCATATGATATGATTTTTCTTAGTTTTTTTTTCTTGTAATTACTAAGAACTTCTTTTGGGTAAATTATAAAAAAAAAGTCCTTGAAAGTAAGCTTTTTAGATGATTATTCAAGTGAGGAGAAAAATTCTTTTATATTTTTTAATGTCGACATGGATAATATTTTTTATCTCATTGAAGAAATAAATTAGTTAAAATGTACGTAAACTGGTCTGAATATACTTAATTATTAAAACAAAAGAAAAAAAAAAAAAACAAGCTAGTAGTAGAATTAGATTATTTGTAGAGAAAAATAATTTGGTTAACTATTAATGTCACAACTTAAGAGATTTTTCATTTTAGTTAATCAAGAATATTTAAGTTTTGATTTTTTGTTTTCCTATGGATAGATGGGAACTCCTCAGCTTTCAATTTGAGATAAAACAAAAAGAATGTGTCTAAATCAAAAATCTCATTCATTGAGCTAACAACTCACTAACAGTGACTAAATTATTTTATGCATACAAACATAATATATATAATTACCCAAAGTGTTAGAAGAAATAATCATCTGCAAACTGGCCGACACCCTCCTAATAATTAGTAATACTTACAATATATATATTTGCAGATAGTAACAATATTTGAAAATATTAAAGAAGAGAGAGACCATAAAAAATTCATTTTCATTTCCATTTACACAAAATCAAAAATGTCTTGGACAAATTAGATTACCTCCTTAAATATGTATATTAGAAACTAAGTAGATAGCTATACTTTTTTTAGTCATGTATATATAAATAAATTAAATGGAGAATGCATTATTGATCAGCCTCTTCTAGAAGTAATTAAATGGTTGGAGTATAGTCAATGTTTCACATGCACATATGGCTTCATAATGCAACTATGTTTCCCAAATATATTTGTGAATTTTTTTTCCAAAGTCTATTATGTGATTAAATAAACTACAAATTAATCAACATTTTCTTGTGTAATGAAAACTTAGTGATATTAATATTGTAGTGTGTCATTTAATATGTATTTTCTTTTCTTTGGTTAGCAATGATAATTTTTGACACAAAATTTAATGATTTTAGCCGTTGGCAAGTATGTATAATAAGGTATAGTGGCATCTTACCAAACAAATTTTGAATATTTAAAGATTAATTATAATATTTTATTTAACAATAGAATTAATTGGGATAATATTCTATTATGCATGCTGATCAGATGGATGGATTTAATTATTCCCTCATTTGATCCATTATAAGAAACGGAAATTTCCTAATCAACAAAAGAGAAAAATAAATAATCAAAATTTTCAAGTGACGACAAAATAGTGAGACTTCAAGTTAAACCCCAAAATACCCCCATAACAAACCAGCTAAAAACAAAGAAAAATAAAACGATAAAATACAATTTGGGCTTCTTAGAAACCATTTGTTGGGCCCATTTCGTTTCAAAAAATTGGAACAAGTAGCCCAATTCTCTAAGACAACGACCCAGATGACCAACCATCATGGTCGAATTAACCTGCATTGCAATATTGGGACAGAATCACAGCCACTATGGGTCCTACTGTATAATCCATGGGTTTCGTATAAAAGGCAACATCCGCTTACAAAATTCACTCTTTAGATCTACTGTGCCCAGTTTATTGATGCTATGGTACAAATTATTGATTCTTGTCTTGAAGCCATGGAAGATATTCAATAACAAGAAGAAAGGAATGCAAAAACAAAAAAGGGGTATTCCATGGATGTACTGAGAAATGAGATAATGGAGAGAGAGAACGAGTTTTAATTTTTTAATTTTTTTATAAATATTTTTTAACAAAGAAATAATTTTAGATATATATATATATTAAGAGTCATGTGACAATTTATTATTAGTTCATTAATCTATGTGTGTTGGTCACATCAGATACTATTAACCATGTCATCAACCGTTATTATGACAGTATGGACTTCAATAATACAATTTCATAATTATGAAAATCATTTGTAACAAAGTAAATAATAGAATCACAGTAAAATCCAAGTGAAACTACGAGACCCAAACTGTAATTTAATTTATTTTTTTTAGAATTTTTAAAAATCTTTAACAGTCGTTAGAACTTAGTATAGGCTCGTTAACTTTTAACAAGCCGAAATTAGACTCGTTGTCACCCTTTCTCATCATGAATTGTCTATACAAAACCAAGCGTAAGTTAATTATAAAATTGTCTCTAGGATTTCACTTTTCACTTTAACAGCCCCCTATTTTTAAAGAGGAGGTTTGTTTGTGGTTTAACATGTTGACAACAAATGACCTTTGTGTTTATGGATGCAAATTGGACCTACATCCACCTTGAGAGCAAAATTTATTATATATACTTGGTGCATATACACCTGAAAGATAACCAGATTTTAATACACAATTTTTTGTCGAAAATAGAAGGGAAACCATCCTTTGGGCTTTGGGGACAGTAATATTCAAGTATTATTAGGATTCGAAATAGGGAAGGACTAATCCACTATGCTTTGTTTGGAGGCTACGTAATAAATGACAAACAAAGCCGAAGCTTCTTCTTCATGAATGGTTTGACATATATAACCATATCATAGAACCAAGTATGTGCATAATTAAAGGTTAAGTAATTTTTCTATTGACAAAAATAAAGTTTTTAAGAATGTCGTGAAGAGTAAAATAGTTATAATTCTTCTAATTCACGTGTGGATGAACTGTTTTAATCGAGTTAGAAAATTAAATTAGTTAGTAGTGTAGATTAGTTCAAACATCGTATCACCGATAAATAAATAAAATATTGAATAATTAATATTCTTCCTTACCTAACTCTTTGTACTCTCAAACATACTCTATAAAAAAAAGAGGCGTTCCTCTAGCTAGGGTAAGATTGTAACAAAAGTTTAATAATATTTTACTGAAAATTGAAAAAAAGTACATAAATAAAACTGAATCCATTAAGAATTTTGCACTCAGACCAACCACCCAAATGGATAGGCTGCCATGTAGCTCACAAAAATTGATCCATCCTCTTAAATGTATCTTCAATTAGCTCTCACTTAACTCTCCTAGCTAATTTAATGATGGATTTGCCAAGTTTTCTTTTGACATTACAAAGTTAAAAATAATTATCCTATAATTAATGAATGTTTACAAAGTTTAAAAATGTTCACATTATTGTTCTGTTCACAGGAACAACATGGGCTTTCAAACAAATTACAACCCATGACAAAGCAGTATCTTGTCTTTGAATGGAAATCAGAGAATATAGGCCCCATGACCAAGAGTAGCATGCCCATGGGCCTCACGAACTTTGTTACCTTTACATTTTGTGCTGCAGATATTATAAACTGCCTTACTGCTTTGTCCTTGACTCTCTAAACGAGACAGGGTTGTACACCAAATTTGAATAAGAAAGAAAGCAAATGAAAAACTACTAATGCAGTAGCTCAAGGGCTTTCATCAAAGTGGGTCTGAACCTATTGATATCAAGCTTGACATTTTGTTTGTTCATATATACTGACCCAAAAGCTTTCCATCCTTGTTTCTGAATTGATGAGGGATCCCTTAAAACTTCATGATCAAGTGGGTATTGTTGTATGAGAGTACTCTCTTCCATCCTTATTTTGTACTCCAAGTACTTTAAGTCCATGTCCTTTGAAGGGTCTGATCCATAACCAGTTGCAAGCCATTCGAAGCCACCATAAGGCAAAACTTGGATGAGAATTGCATTTTCTGGTAGGAAAAGCATGTTAGTAAGACCAGCACCATGAACTCCCATCATAACATCACAAGAATTCACAATCTCTGCAAAGCTGGACACGTTTTCTGCTTCTGCAATGACTACCTCATATCCCAAGCTTTCAGCCAATTTACCAATTTGACCTGTGTTTATGAATGACCTTGTTCTGTTTCTTGAAATGATCAAAAGCCGGGGCTTTTTACGTTGATCATCACTGATTTTGATTGCTTTAGCTCTCTTTAATGAGAATACATTTCTCAAAAAATCTCTGAAATCTTTTATAGAATAATTGTATGAAGGGTCCATTGACAGCTCTATGTGATATCGTTTAAGACCGACAGTCACGGCTGGAAAGCAATGAACTTCATTATCTGTGTCAATGTCAATAAGCTCATACTTGGAGAGGGCATTCAGTACTACTTGGAACTTTGAAATCCACCAAGGTTGCTTGTCAGTTATAAGAAACTGTACTTCTCCATTGAATTTTCGAGAAGTTGAAAACAATGGAATGAGCACATCAGCAAAATCATGAAAAGGGTTTCCTAGATACCCAGCAATAGAAAACAGAACTGCTGGAATACTGTGATTTTTGGTACATTGAGGGATTTCATGGCTACCGTCTACTGGTTTTACTGTCCATTCTCTAACACCGCTCATTGCTGCTGGGTCTTCTTTTCGTGCGTAAGGTCTCACACTCCACGAGGTGTTTTCTGCTAAGATGCTGAGTTGACCTGTTACACTGTAAACAGAGGAGGTATTTCCATGAACTCTAACATCTCCTTCTATCCCACAAAAGTCTGTTCTTTCTTCTTTAGTGCACAACAGCACCACTTTCTCTGTGACTATTTCTTCATCTGCAAAATGAATTTTAAGAATGATTGAACAAAGCTTACCAACAAGGCACAAACAATTT
Organism: Quillaja saponaria; assembly: GCA_029379385.1. NCBI lineage: Eukaryota > Viridiplantae > Streptophyta > Magnoliopsida > Fabales > Quillajaceae > Quillaja > Quillaja saponaria. The sequence goes on from CM055607.1 coordinate 8,943,381, forward strand.
CTAAAACACTCATTGTTAGGTTTTACAATGGAGTTACATTTACTGCTAACAAAGAACTGATTGAACAAAGTTTACCTTTATCTATTTGTGGAGAGGTTATTTCATTTTCATTAGAGCTGCTTGTATCCTTGAGCAGCTTATGATGAACACCCACAGACAACCTTAACTTCACTGTGAAAATATATAGATATGTTAAAAATTCATGTAGGTTGAACATTTTTTTTTACAGGGAGTGTAGGGTGAAGACTAAAATTATGACAAAGCAACTTTGTGCAGGTGTCTGTTTTGGTGACAGGAATATAGGAAAGAAATAATAATAGTTCCAAAACAAGAATGGAGGACTCACAATTTGGAAGAGGACCCAAATAAGACCTAAAGACTGTGCAAAAACTCAAAGCAATGAGCAAGCAGCAAACAAATGCTCCAAACCCCAATTTCTTTTGCTCGTGCCGACTAAAGCTTCTTGCCAAAATGGTTTCGTACATCTTTTTGATCAACCAAAGCAGAGGCAGAGCACCTTGTGTCAAAAGCTACAATGCCATCTTACAAATGAAGGAGTATTGTGTTTTATCAAAGAGGATGACCATAAAAGATGCTTCAAGCCTCTATTTTTGTAGTGTTCGTTGGAGTCCAGGTTGAGTGGACGGTCTAGCAAATATTTTGTATGCCACTTGGAGGGAGTTGAGGTGACATTTCCTAGGAATTGTTGCCTTCCCACGAATTTGTTAGCTCTATAAAGTGTATATCTAGTGTATTTTCTAACACTAATAAAATCAGGATGAAAAAGACTATGGTTGACTGTTAATTAAATCAAAGCATATCTTTCAATGATTGATTTTGTTAATATCTCTTTCATATTTTGAGAATCAACTACCGGCATGGATTCCAATTTTGATAGCTACTATTTACCAACTATAGCTTGTTATAAAATATTTATATTATTTATTATTAACTTTATAAATCTGTAAATATATTCCTATTGTAATTCCTTCCTTACTTGAGAGTGACCCATCTCAAGTGAAAAATTAATTTGATGAACCAACCGTAGCTTGAAAGAACTTTCTATGGTTGGTCCTACTTTCAAAGTTTGAGGCTTTTACAGTGTAAAAGAAATGTTTAATTTATGTCCCTTGGTTTAGTTAAGATCATTTGTAAAATAAATTTTTATCTATGTTAGTCACTTGATTCGGTTGTGGTTATTTTAGTCATTAGCGGTTGTGGTTATTTTAGTCATTAGGTTCGAATCGAGTTTACTATTTTAAATTAAATCATTGAAGAATTCGTAAAAAAAATATAATAATTTAATTCGATGTGTTGTCATCCATACATTGGTTTCTTTGAGTTTGACATTATTAATTACACAAAGACACACAAACATTTGATAAAACTTGATGGATATTTGTCGGCAGAGAAGTGAACTAATTCATTCCATTTTGAATAGTGGGAGGCATTCAACAAGTTTTTGTTTGGTGGTATAGAGAAAGACATTTTAACAATGTACGTGTCTCATTAAATAGTATAGATGACTTTATTATATTTTATTTTCCAGTTGTTACCAATTAGTGAGCGCATTTCCAGGACTCCTTCAAATTGTTTTAAAAACATTGAAAATTTGGAATGTTTTTATTATCAAAATTTGGAAAAAAAGGAAGTTGTTAGACATTGAAAAAACTTTTATACTTTCTTTTATTCCCGAAACGATAGAAGTCAATAGCTGTTAGCAGGAAGACTTGAGCCTCTTTGCTTCATTATCATGAAGTTCCTTTCCACCTACTTAGCTATCTCATAATATATGATTTTTCTTAGTTTTTTCTTTTTATTACTAATAACTTCATTTGCGTAAATAATAAAGCAAGTTCTTGAAAAGAAAATTATAGATAATTGTATAAGTGAGAAGTAAAATTCTTTTAAATTCTTCAATCTCAGCATTGATGGTTGTCTTTGTGATTACACTAAGAGATGATTAGTCGAGATAGACACAACTAGTCTAGACACAATTGATCACTAAATAAAAAAAATAAAAAGTGGGAGAATTAGCTTATTAGAAGAAAAAAAAAATTGGTTAACTAATTAATGGCACAACGTAAGAGATTTTTTTCATTTGACTTAATCAACAATATTTAATTTTTCATTTTTCATTTTTTCTTTTTTCTTTTTTGTTTTTTTGTTTTTTGCCTGTGGATAGTTGGGAACTCCTCATCTTTTAAATTGAGATAAAACAAAAGAATGAGTCTAAATCAAAAATCTCATTTATTGAGCTAACAACTCACTCAGTGACTAAATTATTTATATATTCAAACATATATATATAATCACCTAAAATGCTAGAAGAATTATCACTGCAAACTGGCCGACACCCTCCTAATAATTAGTAATACTTAGAATATATATATTTGCAGATAGTAACAATATATGAAAATATTAAGAAGAGAGAGACCATAAAAAATTTACTTGCATTTCCATTAACATTAAATTAACAATTTATTGGACAAATTAGATTACCTCCTTAGTTGTTGTCTATATGTACATTAGAAACTAAGTAGATAGCTATACTTTTTTTAGTATGTATATATAACAATAAATAAAATCAAACCAATTGAGAGAGGTACTTGTTAGTGCTGCTCCTTCAGTAATATAGGCCATTTGATATTTTCAGTTCAACATCCTCCATGCAACTATGTTTCCCAAATATATTTGTGCAAATTTTTTCCAAAGACTCTTATGTGATTAAATAAAATCCAAATTACTCAACATTTTCTTGATGTAATGAAAACTTAGTGAATATGAATATTGTATTGTTCATTTAATATATATTATTATACTAATTTATATGTCACACGCGTTGTATGTAATTCATATTTATATGACCTTAAATCATATATAATTTTTTAAAAATTAATAAAACCATACTATATGTAATAAAAACTTAATACAATATAATTTTTTATAATATGGTCTCATAAAGTATTTTCTAAAATTAAATTTTTATTATGCATATATTTTTAATATTCTACTTATATTCTTGCATGCTTTAATATTGAAACTCATATATTTTTCTTTTTTTCATTTTATTATATATATATAAAAATAAAAAATAAAAAACTTGTTAGAGATGAAAATTAAGATAAAACAAATATTCACAATATTATTTTGTAAAATCTCACGTGCACAATTATGAAATATTTTAATTTATAATAACAAAGAAAATAATAAGAGAAATGATATTTATCAATATTCTAGTTGATGATTTCTTTCCAATGAATGATCAGAAACCAAAAAAAAAAAAATCAATTAAGATTTAAACTTTATGGTTGATTCAATTCAATTTTTATTAAAAATTAATAACATTAAATAATAATAATAATAATATACAATCCTATAAGTACTATTAATAATCTTGTCAAATTCAGTACCAACCAAAAAAAAAAAAACTATCTTTCTTTTTCCATCTTCCATCCTCCATCCTCCTTAATTAATACTTAGAAACCAATTAGTTTATATCACAAAGAATTTAAATTTATTTTGTTAAACATTGACATTACCAAGACTTATTTCGTTAAATTTACTATTATAAACATATTACATTTCATTGCTATCAATAGTTATAAATATTTTTTTTTTCTTCTCAAAATGATCCCAAAACATTACTTTAAATTTAAGAGTCTCAATTTTTTTTTTGTATTCTAACTAATTGAGAGAAAATAACTTATCTCAAAGATTAAATTTATAAATATTATGCTGCTTTCTTGTTTTATAAACCTAATAAATAAGAACAATTAATAGCATCCATTTATATTATATTGTTTTGTTATTTTTTCAAAAAAAATTCAGCAAAACAACATAACTCAAAATAGAATGAAAATATTTTCAAAATGAAAAAAAAAATTATTATGAGAAAAAGAGAAGAAAAAATAACTTATTTATAGTAGAGTTAAAAATTAATCAAGAACTTACTTTTTGGTCAATTATGACACAAAATTTAATGGTTGTAGTTGTTGGCAAGTGTGTATAATAATTAATAAGGTATAGTGGCATCTGACCAAACAAATTTTGGATTTTTAAGATTAATTATAACATTTTATTTATCAATAAAATTAATTGGGCTAATATTCTATTATGCATGCTTACCAAATGAATAGATTTAATTATTCCCTCATTTGTTCCATTATAAGAAATTAAAATTTCCTAATCAACAAAAGAAAAGAAAATTAATCTAAATTTAGAACAACAAAATAGTGAGACTTCAAGTTAAAACCCTAAAATACCCATGACATACCAGCAAAAAACAAAAAGAATGCAATTTGGGCTTCTTAGAAACCATTTTTGGGCCCAATTCGTTACAAAAATTAAAATAAAAAGCCCAATTCTCTGAGACAACAACCTCCTCCAAGGCCCGTTGAGTGAGCCCGCTCCAAGGCCGTTGACAATGAAACGCTTTTTTTTTTTTTTTTGGTCCTAAGGTAGATTTGATTCCAAATGAATGTAAATATTATTTATGTAACTTGACGTCTAAAAACTAACAACTAATTGACAAAATTAAAACTCAATTTAAAGCATCAAATATTATAATTCATTTTGTAATTTGTCTTAAAACAAGATTACGCAAGTACATAATTAAATTAAATGTAATTAGAAGAATTTTGTTATGTGAAATGAGCCCTACTAAAGATAATTAAAAAATTAAATCCCCTATAAGAATCCCTAGCTAGTAGAGAATGATTTAAATCTCCTCACTCCAAATATTATATAAATACTAAAAAGAAAAATATTAATGGACTAATTTCACACTGAAAATAAAATGAATTTCTGCATTTCTCTCATCCCACCTTAATGAATGAAACCTAAAAACTAATTTCACTTTTCACCTAAAATATTCATTTTCATTTTATTTTTTAAAAATTGAGTCACAAAGTCATAGGAGTAATACTAAAAATAACAAGAGTCGTGGCCCATTCCAAGACATTCAAAATTTGTCACGTTTTTGTGTATTCTTTTTGTCCTGTTAGGGTGAAAGTGATTGGATGTTTGTCTGTGTATAAATAAAATTAGTAATTATTTGTGTCATCTAGCAAAGCAAGCAAAAAGGTGTCTTTCCATTGACAGAAACCACCATAAGATGGTAAACCATATGAGGTGTTTATAATTGACCTTTATTTAAATCATAAGATCTCTAGACAACTTGTCACGCACGCAATATTAAATGTTACAATAAATTATCTAAAAACTTAAAATTATCTATTTTATTTTTCTCTCTATTTCATTAATTAATAATTAACATAAATATCTATTTTTAATGTGTTTATTAACTTATATTATTAATATGCAAATGAAATTTAGAATGTAATATTGAAAAAAACTTCTCATTGATACATTAAATTAATAATAAGTTCTTAATTTCCAAATTCATTAAGATAATATTTTTTTGACCTTAATACTTTAGTCAAAAATGCCTCTATATAAACAAAATATGAATAAATTTTGAATTAGAAATTTAAGAATTACTTACTATGTTAATATATATATATATATATTTTCGAAATATAACATAAGCATTTAATAATAAAAATAATCATTGTTGAATGTTTCAACTTGTCAAATAAATTTTTTCATTAATTCTCAATTAGTTAAATATATATAAATGGACTACATTGATAATATTGATTCTTTTACTGTTCAATTAATAAAATTAATATTGAGAGATGGAATTTTTAAGAATTTAATTGAGAAACTGAAAGATTGAAATATGAAATTGATAAGTTAAAAACTTGATTGACGAAATTAAAAATTGACAAATAAAATTAATAAATTGAGCATATTTAAAAGATCAAAGTATAGTTTAATCAACAATCAAATAATCATATTCCAATTCTAACTATATGTCTTACTAAGTCAAGCTTGTATAGTTTTAAAGAAAAAATAAATAAATATTTGGTTTGAATATTTTATGACCAAAGAACGAAAGGAAACCATATTCCTTTTCTCTCCTTAACACTAGATTTCCGTTCCTTCTAAAAGAATGAAATGAGGAGAATAAAATAAGTTTTTAATAATTTTCGTGAATTTTCAATTTTTGTCATAATAATTAAAAATAAATAAATACATTAACTATAAACACAACAAAAATTATCCATTTTCTTTCTTAATGGACAATTTGAATATATGGGGAAAAAAAAGTAAATTGATCTACTACTTTTTTTTACAAATAAAAAAAATCTACAATTCCTTCTAAATATGTTACATATTTTTATTTTTATGCAGTTGCAAAATATAATTGGTTCATATTAAAGAATAGTGACGGAGATATGTAATAAAAGGAGGAATATATGTGTCAAAAAATAGACGTGCTTGACTAGAAGACTACAGGATTTAATATATATATATATTGATGATCATGCTTGTATATATTCGACGAAAATGATCATGAACAAGTATTGCTAGTCAGATTCATAGGGATAAACTTGCACGCATATGTCCAATATTTCAACTTTTTATAATTTTTAATTTGACTCACTGATTGATTTTCCTTGCAACTTCAATTAGTATCGTGCATAAAAACAAATAATGAGAGTTTTCAGAATTTTGAACAAAGATACAGTCAATAAATTGTTTCATGGTAAAAGAATATAAAAAATTATACTTAAAATAATGTTCTTCATAAAAACTCGAATTTGATATAAGGTCCTTAGGTTATTGTAAGCTTGAAGTTAATTGCTAGTTAAATTTGTCTAAATCTGGTAATAATAAAAAATAAAAAAAATAAAAAAGCTTATTTGAAATAGGCAAAATTTCTCTAATTTGACTCAAACTTTTCTTGTCATGCAATTTTTTTAGTCTTTTGTGTGATTCTGCAGTGATCATTTCTTATCCAATTTAAACATAACAAATCACGATTTCAATCCCTTTAACAAGTTCGCACTAAACATATAAAAATTTAACTTGATTGAAGTGAATCAGTTGAACCCTGATCAAATTATCATTGAATTTGGTTTTTCGTTTATTACATATTATGAAGTTCTATAAAGAAAAATATAATATTTTTCTCTTATACAATATATTTAATACAAAAATAAATTTAATTATTTTCAAAAAAAGAAATTCTTTTGAGTTCCTCATTTACAGCCTATAGGAACATGAAAGAATTCAATTAATTATCATCCTACATTCCCGCACAAATATAAAATTGAGAAAAGTAAGGATAAATTTTTCTTTTTCTTTTTGGTTTTGTATCCCAAATAAATTTTACAATAAATTTGCATTCCCAAGAATTCCTATTTTTAGTTTTTCTTTGTAAACAAGTCCTAAATTATAATTTGGCATTTTATGTCAATTTTACCCTTATTTTGTATTTTTGTTTTAAGTTAAAAATATTAATTAAGTAGATTAAAATTTCAAAATAAACATTATTCAATTTAAAAATTTGTTATTTAATAATTAATAGAAGATTAAGTCTTTTAAAAATTAATGATATTTTCGTAATTCCTTTAATGTAGATTTTTGTTAATTTTCTTACAAAATGAATATAAATTTATTTATTTTTAGTTCCAATTAATCATGAAAAATATAATAATATAAGTTGAAATTAAAAATAATTTTTTTGAAAAAAAATATGAAATGATATAAAGATAAATTTTTAATAATTTTTAGAATTTTATATTCTTTCACTAATGATTTGTAATAATTTTTTTTAATTTTAAAAAGAATTATTTCAATCAATTAATATTTTAAACTTAAATCTTAAAATAAAAAATAAGGGTAAAAATAACATAAAAAGTGTCAATATAAAATATATAACTTATTTAGAAGAAAACAATTAAAAGTAAGAGTTTTTAAAATTGTAAATCTATTGTAAGACTTATTTAAAATATGAAACCAAAAAAAATAGAACTTAAGGGTATTTTTCTTATAAAATTTTGTTGATTATTCTCCATTTTTATTTAATGCCAAAAAAAAAAAATGCATAGGTACTGTTTGATTGATATGGTTGAAAACTTGAACATTGAACCTATCATATTCATATACAGCCAATCTTAGTCGTGGACCCGTTCACTTACAATTAGTTATGTACCACTACTCAAAGCGCTAGTTTTCTTCTCGTTACAAAAAGGTGCCGCCACAAGTTCGCTTTGTTGCCCGCGTCTCTCCGAGTCTTCTACCTCTCTATCATTTTCTCTCTCTTACTAAAAATGGAAAGAGAAGACCAACAGGCATCTCTGCAATCCCCGCTGATTCAGATTTCTTTGAGAGATGGATTGAATGGTGTTAAGGAAAGAAACAAGGAAAGGGGAGTTGAAAGAAAGGAAATTTTTGAAGAAGTGAGAAAGCAATTTTGGCTAGCAGGGCCTTTGATATCTGTGAGTTTATTACAATATTGTTTTCAAGCTATATCTGTAATGTTTGTAGGTCATCTTGGCGAACTGGCTCTGTCCGGTGCTTCAATGGCCAGTTCTTTTGCATCAGTCACTGGTTTCAGCTTATTGGTGAGTTGGGTTTCATTCACTTTCAATTATGGTGGTCGTATTGTTCATGAATTTGACCCTTAATGTGTTGTAAGCGTGTTATATAAAGGGCTGATTTTTTTTAACCCAAACCAGGAAAAAGCATCAAACTGAGGGATTGAGAAGTTGGTTATTCATTTTTTTTTTCTTTGAAAAGAAATGAAAATTGAAATATGAGAAAAGAGTAAAGAGGGAAATCATGCTCTGAAAGCTTGAATCAAAGACAAGATACATACTATTTGAGTAATGTGGTGTGGTTCTGGAACAAGGACTCAGGCTTTCTATTTTTGGATTCCCAAATGACTTGAAGAAGTCATTTCCCTTTATTTGGGTGTCTAATTTCAATTACAGACAAATATGTTTTCTATTGTCAAATGACATGCAAATATGGAATTCACTTTGGAGGGGTAGCAATGTATGAACTTTCAAATCTAGGCCATTCATACAGCTTTTGCGTGGTATCCCTGTTTCTTAGGTTTCACCAATTTTTATGTATTTTTTTTCTTTAACTTAGAGAAAGGGAAAATAATTGATTGCTTCACTGAGGTAGTGGCAGAAGAAAAAGAAGAAGTGCTAGGTTATGAAGTTGTTGATTACCGGTACAATATAAATGGGTACTTTAACTGCAGTTGTTCAAAAGAAAGGCAAGCAGTAGGTGACGAACTCCCCAGGATACAAATATTTGCATTCAGTACATGAATACTACCTTAAGTTCTCTTGCTGCTATGATCACATCTCTTTCAGGGTATTTTTAGAGTTTTATTGAATTAGTTGTTTAAATGCTTCTGTCATTATAAAAACTGCAGTAGATGATTTGAGTTTGCGTGATATTCTACCATGCAAGACACAGTTACATGTAATGAGTACTACGTACTAATTGCAACTCCATTTCTCTATAAAAGAGTTTGACTGATATATGTAAAACTGTTCCACTATATGACTCTCTAGTGTATCTGTCATTTTTTCTAATTTTTTAATTTTTTTTGGGTTTGGACAGCTAGGAATGGCAAGTGCTTTAGATACCTTATGTGGCCAGGCATATGGAGCAAAGCAATATCGCACGTTAGGCATACACATGCAGAGAGCCATGTTTGTTATTCTTATTGTTAGCATACCACTGGCTATTATTTGGGCAAACACAGGAAGGCTTCTAATTGCCCTAGGTCAAGATCCTGAGATTTCTGCAGAAGCAGGACAATATGCCCGTTTTATGATCCCAAGCCTTTTTGCATATGGTCTTCTTCAGTGCCTAAACAGATTCTTACAAACTCAAAACATTGTCTTTCCTATGGTGTTGTGCTCTGGAGTTACAGCTTTAGTACACATTTTTATGTGCTGGATTCTGGTACTCAAATCTGGACTTGGGACCAGAGGAGCTGCCTTGGCAAATAATATTTCTTATTGGCTTAATGTATTGTTAATGGCATTATATGTCAAGTGTTCTTCTTCATGTGCAAATACTTGGACGGGATTTTCAAAAGAGGCCTTGCAGAATATCCTCATGTTTTTAAGACTTGCAGTTCCTTCAGCTGTTATGGTTTGGTTAGTGCCATTTCCTATACTTTACATGTCAACACAATATGAGGCATTTGAAGGTAGCTTCATACTATGTAGGATCCTACTGCCTTTTATTATGATTGTTTGCTCAAAATCAAATTTCAGTAAATAATTGTCTACTTTAACGTGAACAGCTTGGAAATGTGGTCATTTGAAATGATGGTTCTTCTATCTGGTCTTCTTCCAAATCCCAAGTTAGAAACTTCAGTGCTTTCTATCAGGTTAATTTCTCTTAAATTTGCATATTGATATTCTTTGGCTTTGAATATAAACTGATATACTTTCTGAATATGTTTCTTCGTTCAAACTTTATAGTAGAATCTTCTTGTTATTATCTTCACTGACTTCTATTTATTCATTACCAGCCTAAATACAACGGCAATAGTTTGGATGATCCCCTTTGGCCTCAGTAATGCAGTAAGGTGAGAAGTGTTGAAATATTATTACAATCTCTAAAATCAAAAGTCTCGGAGACTCAAACTTTTATAGAAATTAGAAGTAAGAACATTCTTTAAAAACATAATCTGTTGATATTCTCTTAACTGTGCATTGACCTTTAAAATTTGTCAGTTGCTTTATTCTGAATCAATTTCTTTGATGTGTTTCATGATTCATTACAGCACTCGAGTCTCAAATGAATTAGGGGCTGGTCATCCACGAGTTGCACGTTTATCTGTGTGTGTTGTCTTAGTTGTGGCTATTATCGAGGGTACATTAGTTGGGACAGTTCTGATTTTGATACGCAATATTTGGGGCTATGCTTATAGCAATGAAGTTGAAGTTGTCAGATATGTGGCAATCATGATGCCAATTCTTGCAGTATCCAACTTCATGGATGGACTCCAATGTGTTCTTTCAGGTATCTCTACTTTCTGAAAACTCATTATTATTAGCATCAATATATAAAAGGCTGAAAAGATGATTGCATACAGGAAATTAGGAAAAAACATATCACAACAATTACTTCCTCATGCTCACCTGCATTCTTTCTGGACATATCGTTTTTCTTGCTCCTTTGTTTTATCTTTTATTCATTATCTAATATCTTAACAAACCCTGGAATAACATTTATGCATGCTATGAAGTGGATTTTCACTTAACAATATGGAATGAATGATGTGCTATTCAGTATCTTGATTTTTTGAACTTCAATGCAGGAATGGCTAGAGGCTGTGGCTTGCAAAAGATCGGTGCTTTTATTAATCTTGGATCCTATTATTTAGTTGGGATTCCGTCTGCTGTTTTATTAGCTTTCGTCTGGCACATTGGTGGGAAGGTAAGAAATTTCTACTCTTTCTGTCATACTCTTCTACATCTTGGACGTTTTCATAAAAAAATCACATTAGAATTACAACGCCGTTGATGATTTGTATAGGGGCTCTGGATGGGGATCATATGTGCACTCATCGTCCAAGTTTCATCTCTTCTGATTATAGCCATACGCACTGATTGGCAGCAAGAAGTAAAATATTGCCTCTGTCCATATAATTTTCTTGTTCTTCTGCTTGTAGTTGTGTGGGTGTGTGTTTATGTTTCTTTTCTAATTATAATTCTTTCATTTCCAGGCAAAGAAGGCCGGAGACAGAGTGTATGATTCACTACTCCCCGAGGAAGTAGTCTCATGATAATGTGGTTCTCAAATCTCCTAGACGAAGCTCAAATAATCCTTCATAGGTTGGATTCTATATGGATAAAAATGGAAGGAATGGCAATACAATCAATTTTGTACACTTCCACAATAGCAAACTTATTTATCAATCTCTGTTGGTCTAATGACATTAAAATATTTTGAATTTGAATCCTTTATCTCTAACTCCATTGTTATTATTAATAATAAGAACACTAGAATCATTATTATTACCTCTGCTTTTTTGGGTAGCCCGCCTGTCTCTACCCATTTCCAAGAGGCAAGTCTTACAGCTCGATTGCACAGGGAGTTGGGTGGCTCACAATTCCGCGTATAGAACTATCATATGAGATGTTGATTGGTGTCTGTCAATGTAAGAAATCTAATTGATTAGATGTCAATTTTTTACGTCTCTCCTAAACTTCCTTTTGGTTGTTTTGTTTTAAAGTTTCATATATATTAGTTAACTGCACCTCTTTAGTTCCAAAATCATATAATAAAGAAGAATTGCCATAGGTTGACTGTACAAAAATGTGAGAATATTTAATAAAAACAATTTATTTCTTTTCTTAATGGCCAATTTGAATATATGGGAAAAGAAAAAAACTTTTATTATTTTTGGTATCAGAGTATTCATCTTCAAATTTTTTTAATTTTTTTTATACTACAATTTCTTCTAAAAATTTTACATTCTTTTTTGTGTATGCTAAAAAAAAAGAAAAAAAAAGAAGATATCTGCATATATCTTTTTGTGTTTGGTCACCCGATATCTCAAATGCAGAAACAAATAGGTACATAGAAAGTAAATGGCAGATGCAGAAAAGTAAATGGAAGACGCAGATGAAATAATATTTAATTTTTTTTATTTGATTATTATATGAGTCTGGAAAATACAAACATAGATAATTGAAATACGGAAAACAATTATTTAAAAAAAAATTGTATTTATTTAATTTTTTAATTATACCTATAAATACCTATTCAAAAGGATATTTTATGTTGAAAATTAAACTTGCATAAATAAAATCTTATTTTATAAAAAATATACTAACAATATTTACAATATATCAACTATATAACTCATCGATCTAAAAATCATCTCTTAGGTGTATCTTTGTCATCTTTAAAATGCATATATTATATATTTAACTTGATATGCCATGTAAGTTAAAAATAAGGAGCACTATAATCAATTTGACCGTCTTTTCTCTCTAATTCATTTTCTATCATAGTTTATTTTTTATTTTTAAATTGTATTTGTATTAAGGATTAGTACAATAAATACTTTTATTTTATATGAAATATTAGTAAAATAATTATATTTTATATTAATATAGTCTATCTAATTTTCATGCATAAGTTAAAACTTGAATATTATAACATATGATAAATCAACTAATTTTCATATTAATTATTATTAGTTATATTTGATTATTTGTGATGTAATTTTTTATTATTCAATATTTTATTTAATTTTTTGTGTATTTAGTAACTATAATTGGGAAAAAAAATTATATAATATATAAAATATTTAATATATATAATTAAATATATGCATAATGCCATTGATTTCCATCATCGGTTGACTCCAATTAAACCGATGACAAATTTTTACCATAATGTTTTTAAAACATTGCCCGCGTCTATCTGAGTCTTCTACCTGTACCACTTCCTCTCTCTTACTAACAATGGATAGAGAAGACCAAAAGGCATCTCTGCAATCCCCGCTGATTCAGATTTCTTTGGGAGATGGATTGGATGGTGTTAGGGAAAGAAACAAGGAAAAGGGAATTGAAAGAAATGAAATTTTTGAAGAAGTGAGAAAGCAATTTTGGCTAGCAGCGCCTTTGATGTCTGTGACTTTATTACAATGTTGTTTTCAAGCTATATCTGTAATGTTTGTCGGTCATCTTGGCGAATTGGCTCAATATGGGGCTTCAATGGCCACTTCTTTGGCATCCGTCAATGGTTTCAGCTTATTGGTGAGTTGGATTTCATTCACTTTCAATTATGGTGGTCGTATTGTTCATGAATTTGACCCTCAATTTATTGTAAGCATGTTATAAAAAGGGCTGATTTTTTGAAACCAAAATCTGGAAAAAGAATCAAACTGAGGGATTGAGAAGAGTAAAGAGGGAAATCATGCTCTGAAAGCTTGAATCAAAGACAAGATACATACTATTTGAGTAATTCTGGAACAAGGACTCAGGCGTTCTGTTTTTGGATTCTCAAATGACTCTAAGAAGTCATTCATTCCCCTTTATTTTAATTAAAGATTAAGAAGTAATTTAGGTGTTTTATTTCAATTACTAACAAATATGTTTTCTATTTTCAATTGACATGCAAATGTGGAATTCACCTTGGAGGGGTAGCAATATATGTTCTTTCAAATCTAGGCCATTCATACAGCTTTTGCGTGGTATACCTGTTTCTTAGGTTTCACCAATTTTTAGTTTTTAGTTTTTTTTTTTTAAACTTGGAGGAAGGGAAAAGCTGAAAAAGGAAACAAATTTATTGCTTACCTGAGGCAGTGGCAGTAGGAAAAGAAGAACAAGAAGTGTCAGGTTATGAAGTTGTTGATTACCGGTACAATATAAATGGGTACTTTAACTGCAGTTGTTCAAAAGAAAGGCAAGCAGTAGGTGACGAACTCCCCAGTATACAGATATTTGCATTTCAGTACATGAATACTACCTTAAGTTCTCTTGCTGCTATGATCGCATCTCTTTCAGGGTATTTTTAGAGTTTTATCGAATTAGTTGTTTAAATGCTTCTGTCATTATAAAAACTGCAGTAGATGATTTGAGTTTGCGTGATATTCTACCATGCAAGACACAGTTACCTGTAATGTGTACTACATACTAATTGCAACTCCATTTCTCTATAAAAGAGTTTGACTGATATATGTAAAACTGTTCCACTAATGACTCTCTAGTGTATCTGTCATTTTTTTTAATTTTTAATTTTTTTTGGGTTTGGACAGCTAGGAATGGCAAGTGCTTTGGATACCTTATGTGGCCAGGCATATGGAGCAAAGCAACATCGCACGTTAGGCATACACATGCAGAGAGCCATGTTTGTTATTCTTATTGTTAGCATACCACTTGCTATTATTTGGGCAAACACTGGAAGGCTTCTAATTGCCCTAGGTCAAGATCCTGAGATTTCTGCAGAAGCAGGACAATATGCCCGTTTTATGATCCCAAGCCTTTTTGCATATGGTCTTCTTCAGTGCCTAAACAGATTCTTACAAACTCAAAACATTGTCTTTCCTATGGTGTTGTGCTCTGGAGTTACAGCTTTAGTACACATTTTTATATGCTGGATTTTGGTACTCAAATCTGGACTTGGGACCAGAGGAGCTGCCTTGGCAAATAATATTTCTTATTGGCTTAATGTATTGTTGATGGCATTATATGTCAAGTTTTCTTCTTCATGTGCAAATACTGGGACGGGATTTTCAAAAGAGGC
Organism: Quillaja saponaria; assembly: GCA_029379385.1. Classification (NCBI taxonomy): domain Eukaryota; kingdom Viridiplantae; phylum Streptophyta; class Magnoliopsida; order Fabales; family Quillajaceae; genus Quillaja; species Quillaja saponaria. The sequence continues at coordinate 8,958,531 of CM055607.1, forward strand.
CTTGCAGAATATCCTCACGTTTTTAAGACTTGCAGTTCCTTCAGCTGTTATGGTTTGGTTAGTGCTATTTCATATACTTTACATGTCAACACAATATGAGACATTTGAAGGTAGTGTCATACTGTGTAGGACCCTATTGCCTTTTACTATGACTGTTTTCCCAAAACTTTTTTCGGTAAATAATTGTCTACTTTAACATGAACAGCATGGAAATGTGGTCATTTGAAATGATGGTTCTTCTAGCAGGTCTTCTTCCAAATCCCAAGTTAGAAACTTCAGTGCTTTATATCAGGTTAGTTTCATCCTGAATTTGCATACTGATTTACTTTGGCTTTGAATATAAACTGACCTTCTGAATATGTTTCTTTGTTCAAACTTTATAGTAGAATCTTCTTGTTATTATCTTCACTGACTTCTATTTATTCATTACCAGCCTAAATACAACGGCAATAGTTTGGATGATCCCCTTTGGCTTCAGTAATGCCGTAAGGTGAGAACTGTTGAAATATTATTACAATCTCTAAAATCAAAAGTCTTGGAGACTCAGACTTTTATAGAAATTAGAAGTAAGAACATTCTTTAAATACATAATCTGTTTGACATTCTCTTAACTGTGCTTTGACCTTTAAAAATTGTCATTTGCTTTATTCTGAATCAATTTCTTTGATGTGTTTCATGATTCATTACAGCACTTGGGTCTCAAATGAATTAGGAGCTGGTCATCCACGAGTTGCACGTTTATCTATGTGTGTTGTCTTAATTATGGCTGTTATTGAGGGTACATTAGTCGCGACAGTACTGATTTTTATAAGTATTTGGGGCTATGCTTATAGCAATGAAGTTGAAGTTGTCAGATATGTGGCAATCATGATGCCAATTCTTGCCGCATCCAACTTCATGTATGGACTCCAATGTGTTCTTTCAGGTATCTCTACTTTCTGAAAACTCATTATTATTGGCATCAATATATAAAAGGCTGAAAAGATGATTGCATACAGGAAATTAGAAAAAAAACATATCATAACAATTACTTCCTCATGCTCACCTGCATTCTTTCTGGACATATCGTTTTTCTTGCTCCTTTGTTTATCTTTTATACATTATCTAATATCTTAACAAAACCCGGCATAAAAGAAAGCCTTTAACATTTTTGCATGCTATGAAGTGGATTTTCAGTTAATGATACAGAATGAATGATGTGCTGCTTAGCTAATTAATCAATAATCAGTATCATGATTTTTTGAACTTCAATGTAGGAATGGCTAGAGGCTGTGGTTGGCAGAAGATTGGTGCTTTTATTAATCTTGGATCCTATTATTTAGTTGGGATTCCATCTGCTGTTTTATTAGATTTCGTCTGGCACATTGGTGGGAAGGTAAGAAATTTCTACTCCTTTCTGTCATACTCTTCTACCTCTTAGACATTTTCATTAAAAAATCACATAAGAATTACAACGCCGTTGATGATTTGTATAGGGGCCCTGGCTGGGGATCATATGTGCACTCATCGTCCAAGTTTCATCTTTTTTTATTATAGCCAGACGCACTGACTGGCAGCAAGAAGTAAAAATATTGCCTCTGTCCATATAATTTTCTTGTTCGTCTGCTTGTAGTTGTGGGCGTGTTTTGTGTTTCTTTTCTAAATATAATTCTTTCTTTTCCAGGTGAAGAAGGCCGGAGACAGAGTGTATGATTCACTATTCCCAGACAGTGTTATTAAAGGTGCACTTGAGGCGCGCCTTATGCTCAAAAGGCGAGAGGTTACAGCCCTGTAGCCTCTTGCCTCTACACCCCTTAGACGAGGCTCATTCACTCATGCTTAGCCTAGCCCCTTCTGGTGCCTATCTAACCCCCTCAGGCTTGCGTCTAATCCACTCAAGCACGCACTTAGACTCTTAGCTGACTACTTGTTGGACCTACCAGGAATTTAGAAAGCAAAAACACTAATTTTATTGTTTTTGGCTTAGAGATAGTTTTTACTTGTTGAGCTTAGTGGACTACATGATGAACCTCGTCTTTAGCTAATTTTTTTCTTTTTTCACTTGGAATTTTTGCCTATAGCTATTATTTCCCTATTTTTACTCTTTTATAACATATTGACCTAGATTTTACTTGATACAAGCCTGCATTTCTTGTTCGTAGCAATTTTTGTTGTTTTCTTTTGCAGGGCGCCTAGAACCAAGGTTCCAAAGACCCCTTGCGCCTAGGTGTGCCTAGAGACTTTAATAACACTGCTCCCAGGGAAGTAGTCTCATGATGATATGGTTCTCAAATCTCCTAGACGAAGATCAAATAATCCTTGCATAAGTTGGATTCTATTTGGATAAAAATGGAAGGAATGACAATACAATCTCCTGTCACTTCACCAAATTTTGTAAACTTTCACAATAACAAAATTATTATCAATGACATATTATATTTTGGATTTGAATCCTTCATCTCTAAATCCATTGTTATTATTAATAATAAAAACACTAGAATTACTATTATTACCTCTGTTTTTTTTGGTAGCCGCTGACTCTACCTATTTCTAAGAGGCAAGTCTTACAGCTCGATTACATCAAATACACATTAGGTTACAAGGAACTCTTCATTGTTTTGGAGGCACACAATCTGCAGGGAATTGGGTGGCTCACAATGCCGTGTATAGAACTATCAATGTAAAAAATCTGATCGATTAGATGTCAAATTTTTTTCGTCTCTCCTAAACTTCCTTTTGGTTTTGTTTTAAAGTTTCATATATATTAGTTAACTCCACCTGTTTTGAGTTCCTTAATACAATTGGTTCCAAAACCGGATAATAAAGAAGATTTGCGGTAGGTTGACTGTACAAAAATATGAGAGTATTTCAAGTTGGTGGAAAGAAAACTAGAAGACTAAAAGCTCCATTATTAGAAACGATAAGGAAAGACGTGAATGAAAGATCTATGTGATTACGACTAACCATGGACATGAATTAATGAAGGAAAAGAAATCATGTAGAGGATATCATGTAGAATACTTCAATAATTTGAGATTAAGGCTTACTGTTGTTGTACATATATTACTTGAGAAAACTTGGGATTTACATGGTTATATTTCGTTTTCTTATTTCTTCCTATTAAAGAATCTTAGTATTCTCTTGTCAGTTTTAATTAAGGATCCAGAATAACACTCTAGATCTCTTGGGCACTTATTCATCATAACAACTTCAGGTTCAATGCTATTAAAATTTATAGAGTTCTAAGATGCTGAACTAACAATAGGTTTAAAGATCTGATACAAACTTTGTTTCCATCGTCTTTCTTTATGGAAATTTCTTTTTTCTATCCAAAAACCTATTTCCATCCTCATATGCCTATATGGTTACCCATTAGAAAATGGGGTTAGCCCATTTTAGAATGTGACTGTTCTTTCAGTGAATGAGATTAAAACAAAATCTTTCATGACTGAATAGAGCATTTAAGGGTCATTTTCTCTAGTTTTTTCTTGCGCTAAAGAAAAACCTTCTCATGTATCTTAAATCTCTCGAATTTTATACCTTTTAGTTTCTCTTTTGAAATATTAAGTGAAAACTTTTCCCATATAAAGTAATTAGTTTTCCATACAGCCATGGTCCATGTCTGCCTCAATTTGAATATAAAATAGGCCCATAAACCTTTCATCCTTGCATACTGTCATTCTTCTCAAGGACCTGATTTCCCTCAAGTCCTTGTTGGTAACCCGTCTCCCCATTGGGTTTTCAATAATCAAATCCCAGAAAATGAAACTCAACTAAAGAGATTGACAAACATGAGGGGATCAAAGAAAATGAGATTCTTCAGAATAGCTCTATTACATGCAAGCTGCGACACTCATATATAGTCTATTGGCACAGAGAAATTAGGATGAAAAAGTGAGGAAGGCTCTGACAAAAGAATGGGGAGAGTTTGGAGAAAGGAAGAGGTGGAAGAAGTGAAGAAGCAGTTATGGCTAGGAGGGCCACTCTTATCTGTAGGTCTGTTACAGTACAGTGTGCAGATTATATCTGTGATGTTTGTGGGTCATCTTGGTGAATTGGCTCTGTCTGGTACTTCAATGGCAACTTCCTTTGCATCAGTTACGGGCTTCAACTTGTTAGTGAGTTGGGCAAGCAACGCAATTAGTACTACTATAACTAATATTTCTTTATGTTGACAAAAGAAAAGCTGATTTTATACGAAATGGATTCATTTGTTGGTTTCGTCCTAAGCTTTCAACCACCATTTCCATTCTTCTCATTTTGTGATCAGATGGGAATGGCCAGTGCATTGGATACATTGTGTAGACAGTCATTTGGAGCAGCGCAACACCATATACTTGGCATACACATGCAAAGAGCTATTTTTGTGCTCTTATTTCTTAGTGCATTTCTAGTAATACTGTGGGCATGCACAAAACATATTCTACTTGCCATGCACCAAGAGCTACCGATAGCAGAGGAAGCAGGGGTTTATGCCCGTTTCATGATCCCAGGCCTTTTTTTATATTGAATTCTTCAGTGCATTGACAAGTTTCTACAAACCCAAAACATTGTATTTCCAATGGTGCCGACCTCTGCAATAGCGGCTTTGCTGCATGTCTTATTCTGTTGGATTTTAGTATTCAAATTGAGCCTTGGAAGGAGGAGCTATAGCGAATTCAATATCATACTGGGTAAATGTGTTATTGATGGCCCTTTATGTGAAGTTCTCTTCTTCATGCAAGAAATCTTGGACTGGCTTTTCAAACAAAATCCCTGCACAATATTTTTGAATTCCTTAAGATTGCAATCCCTTCAACTCTTATGCTCTGGTAAGTTCTTCAACTCGTATACTATTTTAACCCTGAAACTGGTTCGTTAACATATTTGTACATACACACTGATATTGTAGTTCATACTGATTCTTCTTAAGCAGTTTAAAAGTGTGGACGTTTGAACTAATGGTCCTCTTGTCCGGTCTTCTTCCTAATCCGAAGTTAGAAACTTCTGTGCTTTCTATATGGTTAGTAAGCCAAAACTGTTACTTAATAAATAGTACTCTTGAAATATCTCGGCCTTGTCTTAGTGTCTTACTTATGCTTAATCCAATAGAAATATCACTTCTTCTTTTTCACAGCCTCAATACATTTGGACTGGTTTGGATGATTCCCTTTGGCCTCAGTTCTGCTATAAGGTACCTTGAGCTAACTGTTTCCCACACTATAAATGTCATCTGTTATATGTCTAAGATCTGTTATGTACGTAATGACTTAGAACCATTCCTCTTACAGCATACGTGTCTCAAATGAACTGGGGCTGGGCACCCTCAAGCTGCAAGTCTAGCAGTACGTGTTGCTTTGGTCATTGCAACCACTGAGGGAATTTTAATAGATCAATCATGATTCTGCTAAGGAACTTTTGGGGCGGTTTTTACAGCAATGAAAAAGAAGTTATAAAGGCATGTAGCTGTTATGGTGCCAATTCTTGCTACTTCTAGTTTCCTAGATGGAATCCAAAGTGTGCTTTCAGGTATTATGCCTACGTTCAGACACTATTTTGCTTTGGTCTCATTATTTAAATAACATAAGATGACAGTATTTCAATCTGCGAATTCAGGCATTGCCAGAGGATCTGGCTGGCAGAAGATCGGCGCATGTCTGAATCTAGGATCATTTTATCTTGTGGGAATTCCATGTTCTATTGTATTAGCATTTGTTTTCCACATGAAAGGAAAGGTAACTTAAGCCTCTCCATGTTCTTTCTTATCTGCAGAAATGATTTTCACTAAATCCTTCCTGATCATTTTGCTTTCCTTAAATAGGGACTCTGGTTGGGGCTTGTATCTGCCTTTATGGTTCAAGTTCTATTATTTCTGTTCATTATAATACGAAGTAACTGGGAGAACGAAGTAAGGCATTACATAATTCTTTATGCTAAAATTCTTTTTTGTTTCTTTCTGTTACTCCTTCTTCATTCCATTTCAAATTCTCTCTCTCTCTTTTTTTAGGCAAATAAGGCAGCAAAGAGAGCTCAGAACTCAAAAATAATTCCGAACACGATGCCAAGCAATCAAATATGAACATGTAAGAACTTCATCAGTAACATTAACTGGTATGTTACATTATTACCTCGATTGTCAACCTCCCTACAAAATGTAAGAGATAATTGTAAGACCTTGGAAGTACTTTCATCAGTTCCTGATAGGAAATAAATAAATAAAAGCAATAAAATATGATCTGAAAAGATATTGTAGTCCGTATTTGAAAATCATGTTTATATAGCATCTCTGGTAATGAAGAAGCAGCATGCATTTACATATCCCTGTATCATTTTTTTTTCTTTTTCTGTTTCTTGGATAAACTGAGATTTCACTGAGCAAAACATTTCAGACATACAAATGCAACTGTCTTGCTTCGGAATTGCACCAGAATCCAGATACCAAAGAACTGGCACCTACTAATTAATGGTCACTAACATCAATGCTCATATCCAGAACTTACAAATTCCATTCATTTACAAGTTTTACATTCCTGCTAGTTAGACTAGACTTTTCAAGATCAACCTTTCAGTATTTAATTTAGATTTTTAGAACTTACTATTTTCATCAATTTTAAGAGACTATTGAATTAGTCAGCAAGATTAGGTAAACTATTGTGGCAATACTTTCATCAATTATTGTTTAAGTTTTTGTTGAAAGTTCCCTGAGCTTTATGCTCTCTATTTGGGAGAGGAGAAAATTGGAGAAAAGAAATTGAAGAAAAATAAGAGAGAAAATTAATCTACAATCCACCGTTCATTTGTCAGACTCAAGCGACAATAATCTAACAAGTGCAAATGTGCAACCCATTTGTTTACTCAGAGGCAGGGGAGAGGCAGAGTGACTCAACGCTTAGGAAGAAGCAGGGGAGAAGAACAATGATGTAGTGCTATTTCAGCACCAATATATGAGATAATGTCTACTTTGGCCAGTCATATGTTTGTTTTTTCCACATTCACACAATTCTTACCATGTTCCTGTATTGAATCATTATGGATTAGAGTGATTAGCTACAAAAGATGAATTGTTGAGCATAAGCAAATTATCTAAGGTGGGTAGCTTAGAGTCTGAAATGCTCCCCTAAACAACCATATCTCTTTTCTCATATGAATACAAGTAAGATTTCTGAATTACTAAATACAAGTAATATGTCAAGCCAATTTTCTTCTTTTGCAAACCCATTTTGAGAAACTAAGTTAAATAGCTTCAAGTCCCACGCTCCTTTTTCCATTTACTCAAGCTCAATGGGGCACCACTGGCTTTGCCACCACAAACACAGACTCTAGCAAGGCACTTCAAATTCTTGTTTCCCTATCCAGGACTGAAACCAGTGCCCCTTCTTCCCTGGTCCCTGCTTTATCTGCCAGCAATTGTGTGGAGTCCAAAGGCTCAATGAGGAAGAAAAAAAAAAAGGGAATTGAAAAATAGTCCCGAAAGAGAAAGAAGAAAGCAATTGGGTTGTTACTAGAATGAAAGTTGCAGGGTTTCACTTTTAAACATCTATTGACCCACTTCTTCAACCACTTTTGGATTTGTTTTAATGGAGTCAGTTTAGATTACCTACTAACTCTTTCATGATCCAACACTTCACAAAGTGTTTACGTTAAATCTGCAAATAAGACTTGTCATTCTTATGCTTTTGGAGGAGATACAGGCTGTTATTAAGATTGCAATGTGGCTATAAAAGATATTAGCTAGCAGCTTCATACCCGGCAGTAGGTATTATCTTATTAAGCATTTAGAGGACTTAAATTTTGTTTCTATATCTGATAGTTTTCTTAACATTATATATCTCCAGTTTCATTTAATCCAATTTTCCCTTGCTTTAACTAGGTTTTATGGCAACATGCACATGTTATTCATAAATATAGTAATTCCTTTATGCCTTACGATAAACATGTTATTCATAAGTATAGTAATTTCTTAATGCCTTGCAATAACAGAGCAATTCTGTTTTAGCCCTGACACATTTCAACATTAAACTAAAGCCAACACTGTCATAATAAGGAAAGGAAACATCTAGGTGCACCAAGAGATTTTCCTGTAGAAATCTTCCAATAAGAGGTGAACTTCATTCTTTTTAGATGATAGTCATGTATGGAGTGAGAAAGTCGAACAAAAAATCAACTCTTAGAAGATAAAAATTGTTTATATAATAAGTCATATGTTGTTTAACAATAGCCTTAATGAGGGCATACCTATGCATGGGAATCTAAAATCTTACACAAATATTTGGGAACTAGCTAGTTAGTACACAATCAAACTTATATACTGGGGCTGGGAGATTCCACTGAAAAATAAACTCAAGCATTAATGAGGTGTAGGTGGTCCTGAGTCCTTATCAGTCCACCCTCATGTCTCAAAGTGACACAAACATGTGATTGACAAAAGGGTTTTATTTGGCTTTTCCCTTATAGAAGATGTGTGTGGCACTAAAAGAATTGCTTTGAACTCTGAGTAGTGTATACGGTGCTCTCATGTTTAGCAACTATATATACAGATGTATGTATGCAATTTACTCTCAATTTGATGCAGAGTCATTTACTCTCGCAGTGTCCTGCTACAGATGTAGTTCGCAAGTTTCACGGGCTAAGAGATACATCACAGTCATCACTCATCCATGCATGTTTTATTAATCACAGAGAAAAACAACATATTGGTCCCTACGAGTTCACATGAAAAAGATAACAAATCAAACTCCCAATCATCAACTCGTGTTAGATTGCCAATTAATTTAGTTTAACTGGTAAAGATATCGAACTTAAACTCGTAAAAAATTCAAGCCCATCAGAGATTGATCCTTTAGAGTGACTGCACAGAAATTTTAACTCTAATTTAAAAAAAATTGTAATTATGATCACAGTTGCAGCAAACATACACTAGTTGTACCATATGCATGTCAAAACAGAGTTGAATTTGATATACGATGGTCTATGAAGACTGGTCTGAAATAGTTTCTTGTGGAAATTAACAGCAAAAGAGACTTTGATTTTCTGCTTTAAGAGTGTTAAGTAAGGTACGAGTGACGATCGATCACTCATTACACCCTCTTGGCCTGTTTGCTTTTCTGGGTCTTTTTATGGAGAATGTATGGAATATATGAAACATGACCAATTTAGTGAAACACTAAAACTGCGTTTAAGGATATTCATTTTTGTACTATAATGAATGTATAATGAAATCAAGTTTGAGATGATGTTTGGTACCCTTGATGAAATGTTTAGTTTTGTTCTTTCACTTTTTTATTTCAAGAATCAAGATTGATTACTAATTAAGGTCAAATTTGGGATAAAGTTAAAGGCTTGAGATTCAAAGACTTGAGCATAAAAAATAAAGACGTAAAAAGAAAGAAACCAACCAATTACCATACCAACTCTCCTGTATTAAATGTTATTAAATGTAATGTAATTTTTTTAGGATACTAACATTTATTGTTCGGCAGAAAACACCAAAATCTCTACCCAAAAAAAAAAAAGAAAGAAAAAGAAAACACCAAAATGATTAGAACTTGAAAGAGTGAAATTTGAAACAATACATACGTGTTGCTAAGTACAGAACTGCAAATTACTAGCTGGGACCCTCATGAGTGTGGGTCCCAAAGTTAGTAGGGAAATATAGGATTGAACTGAGGGGAAGCTGGAAGGGACAGAAGCAGCAAAGATTAGAATTATGGGAGAAGTGAGGAGAAAAGAAGTTGTTGAAGAAGTAAAGAGGCAGTTATGGCTGGCAGGGCCTCTCTTCTCTGTGGGTCTATTGCAGTTTAGTTTACAGGTGATATCTGTGATGTTTGTGGGTCATGTTGGTGAATTGGCTTTATCTGCTGCTTCAATGGCCACTTCTTTTACATCAGTTACTGGTTTCAATTTGTTGGTAAGTCCCAGCTTTCTTTGGTTTATTTCTGATCATAACCGTTTCTATATCATTCATATAATTATAAATTAATTTTCAGTTATAACATCAGTCATTTCATATTCACTATTTAAACGGTACATTTTAGTATTAAATAATCGTGTTAGAAACTTATCTCATAAATAATAATATATAAATTTATTTTTCACAAGAATTCAGTATTCGAAAAGGGGTATTACTTCTAAATCTGTCAAATTAATTTTTAATATCCCCTCCTTTTATTGCAGAGTCCACTGAACATTAGGTTTTCCCAAACACTGTAACATTATCTGTACAATGAACTTGTCTCTTTGGGTCAAAACCAAAGCTATAAAACTCCTCATTATTAGGCCGAGTTAATTTTAATTAAACAATGTCATTAAGAGAAATTGTTAATCAGAGAGTAATCCAAGAACTTTAGTTAGATACGCCTTAACCTTGTTGCACTGTTGCATGTTGCTGTCCGTGTAGGTTTGTGCTTTTTATGTGAGAAAAAGAGGAAGTAATATTATGAAGAGTATGTAGTTAGCTATGTAGATGCCCCTAATAAGGGGCGGACCCAGGATTTTTACATAACCCGGGCCGATGTTGTATTTATATTTTTAAAATTATAATGAAACTATTCTAATTTCGACTCCGACATAGGTGCGGTGGGTTTTTTTTTTCTTTCCAGATATAGTGATGTAGATATAATATTTCCAGTTATAATGTGTGGGCTATCCTATATATTTTTCCATTTCTTGATAATATATATATATATATATATATATATATTATTCTAAACCACCGTTATATTACAATGATATTATAGACATATCCACTATTTTTAAAATACACACATTCCTAAATCATAAAGTTGAGATAAAATATTTTTACTTATATTCTTATTTTTATTAAGAAACAAGTATGATTTAATATTATTTAGTTTTTTAAGTAACTATAAAATGATATTATTCATCTTAAAATGAGTTATAAATAAAAATTAAATTAATAATATTTTTAAAATAGAAATATAATTTAAAGTAAATATATATATAAATAATAATACATTCCTGAAGGTAAAGTGTGCTAATATATCCAAACATTTGAAATTAACTAATGGTGAAGGTGACTATCAAATTCCATTTCGTCTAGAATAAAAATTTATGATAAGGGAGAAAACTACCTCTCATTATACATATTAAGCCCAACAAACTTATTACTATGAAAAAAAAAACTCCAATGACTAAAATAACACATTATTCCTAAACATTATATTTATAAAATAACCTTAGAAAATAAATTATTAATAAGTAAATTCTACATTTTTCACTTTCTTTGTTATGTTTTTGTTTTGATTTTGAAGTTAACTAGTCAATTTTGTTTTTGTTTTTTAAATGTCTCTTATTGTAGGAAAAAAAATTATTTAAACTTTCATATTCTTTTGAAATTTTTACATAATCTTAATTAATTTAGGTTTTTTTTCCTTTCTGAGGTGCTACATTTATTTATCAACTTTACATACTTGTTTATAATTTGATTGAAAGGAATCTCTAGGGAACCAAACAATTTTTCATTTGTATTTTAGTTAACAAATTTAAAAAAACTAAATTTTGACTACAATAAATTAAGTTTAACAAGATATATTTATTTTCAACAAAAAGAATGACTTATTAGTTTTACGATTTAAGTTTTGTTTACTTAAAGTTTATTTATTTACTTTTAATTGTCTTGTGTTATTTGAGAAAAAATAATTTTTAAAAATAAGATAAATTTAGTGATAAAAATAAGATAAATTTGTAGTGACGAAATTAAAAAAAATTATGTAAATCCTTAAAATAACATTTGAAATGATTGAATTCAAGTCACAACACCCTCACACAAAAAAATAACAAAAACTCCGTACTCAACCACTGGACCAAATTGTTTTATTGAACTTTACTAGCTTCAAATAATATTACTACTATTACTAGAAAAAAAAATTATAAAAGAAATTAGCCAGGGCCTGGGCCCTGGCCTGGGTTGTGGTTCCGCCCCCTGCCCCTAATTTAGTTATGTAGGTGTCCCTAATCGTTCTGTTTATTCCTCTTGTATGGTACGAAAGATATACAGGGTTGGGTACTCGGGCTACAGTATCCATGAAAGAAAATTGGGTGGAGGGATAATACTTCCTTTCAAATTTTTTTGTCAAGGTCTTGTCATATGAATTAAGGCCTTTTTACATCTCAAATTGAAATTTACAAAAATCAACTCAAATATTTGAATTATCTATAGTTATGATTATAACGGGTTATTCTCTTTTTATCAATTTTTTTGTTTTATTTTTTTATGATGCATTATTTGATTTAAAATGACAGATCTCAAGATTTTAAGCAAAAAAATAAATTATACTTTCTTTTATATATATATATATATATTTTTTTTTTTTAATTTATTCAATGTAAACCTCATTTGTATTTTTATTTTTTGCTTCGTTTCTGCATTGAAATTTGAAATAATCATTTCAATTTGAAACAAATGGTTAGCAGATAAAGAAACATAATAGAAAGACGTGAAGGGAATAAAAAGAAAATTCCTTAGCAATAATATCTTACTAGAAATTGTGAGGTTGCCACACTGAAACAATATGCATAAAAAAACATGGGGATATAGTGCATGTATGTGCAGTATACGTGAATATATGTGCACGTGCAGTATACATGCACGTGCTTTGCATGCACACAGTCATTATTCCGCTAAAACTAGTTTGCCTCAAAACATATATCATTATATCTGTTTTTGGATCAGCTAGGAATGGCCAGTGCTTTGGATACTTTTTGTGGCCAGTCATTTGGTGCAGCACAACACTATGTGCTTGGCATACACATGCAAAGAGCTATGTTTGTTATGTTTCTGATTAGCATACTCCTTTCTATCATTTGGGCAAGCACAAAACCAATTCTAATTGCAATGCACCAAGACTCAGCTATATCAAATGAAGCTGGCATATATGCTCAATTCATGATCCCAAGCCTTTTCGCTTATGGTCCTCTTCAATGCCTTGTCAAGTTCTTACAATCCCAAAATATTGTCTTCCCAATGGTGGTAAGCTCTGGAATCACAGCTTTCCTACACATCCCTTTGTGTTGGGTTTTGGTATTTAAATGTAGGCTTGGAAGTAGAGGAGCTGCCATAGCAAATTCCATATCCTACTGGGTTAATATGCTATTGATGGCACTATATGTGAAGTTCTCAGCTTCTTGCACAAAATCTTGGACTGGTTTTTCAAAGAAGGCCTTGAACAATGTCCTTGACTTCCTTAAACTTGCTATTCCGTCAGCAGTTATGCTTTGGTAACATTTTTGGACTCTTACAAGTGTTTCTGAGATAAGCTTTACTGAATAGTGTTTTCATTTAAATTATGAGCAGTTGATGTTTCTTATTGATCTTGGACAGCATGAAAGTTTGGACATTTGAACTGATGGTTCTCTTGTCTGGTCTTCTTCCCAATCCAAAGTTAGAAACTTCAGTTCTTTCTATATGGTTAGTGATATGAACCCAAAGCCTTGCTATTGTGTCCTATTACTTTCTACATTGTGGTTGATCACTGCTTTAAGAAATTGTTATTTCCAGCCTCAATACATTTTCGCTGGTTTGGATGATAGCCTTTGGATTCAGTGCTGCTGTAAGGTATTATGCATACTGCTTTTAACAAATCCCAAGTTCTATTATTTTTTTTTTAGCAATTTAAAAGCTTGATTTCGAGTTTTTTGTTTACAGCACACGTGTCTCGAATGAACTGGGAGCTGGGAACCCTCAAGGTGCAAGTCTAGCTGTTCGTGTTGTTCTAGTCATGGCTGTAGCAGAAGGCATACTAATAGTGCTATTCATGATTCTTCTAAGAAATTTTTGGGGCCATGTTTATAGCAATGAAGGTTATGTAATCAGAAATGTTGCAGCCATGATGCCAATTCTTGCTACTTCTAGTTTCCTAGATGGACTCCAAAGTGTTCTTTCAGGTATATAACCTATACATTCTGATACCTTATAGTAATTATGTCCATAAGCTTTTATTCAAGCCCCTAATTTACAATTCAGGTGTTGCTAGAGGATGTGGATGGCAGAAGATTGGTTCATTTGTGAATCTTGCATCTTTTTATCTTGTGGGCATTCCTTGTGCTATTGTATTAGCTTTTGTCTTCCACATGAAAGGGAAGGTAACTATCATTGCTGCCTTTATAATCTTCACAAAAACACAACTACACAAGTGATATTTCATATACTCTTGCCTAATAACTCTACTTGTTTTTCTAAATATAGGGGCTCTGGCTGGGGATTATATCAGCATTTATTGTCCAAGTTTTGTCCTTTATGATAATTACAATAAGAACTAACTGGGAAAAAGAAGTACGGCATTCATGCCATATGTATCAATAAAGGAATTCTCCTTATGCTCTTACATTTCACTAATCTTTTTTTTTTTTTTTAGGCAAATGCTGCTGCAAGCAGGGTTCAGGACTCTAGAATAGCCATGGAGATGACGACAAGAGACCAAACACTGAAAAAAGAGGAACTTGCTCAGGGAATTTCAGTGGCTTTTGGCATCTATAAAATGTGACATAATTTACCCCAACAATTAGCATCTAAGCATGATTCTGCTCAACTTCATGTTCAAACATCAATAGTAAAAGAAATCTGCTTCAGTGTGCATGTATTCGACTTACACAGTAATTTCTTGAATTCTCTGGTTAGAATCCAGAATAAGAAATGGATAAAAAAGAATGAACGAGGCCGTTATCAAACCAAGTTTTATCCAGATTAAATCAAATGATTCTGTCAGACTAACTTAATAATTAAAAAAACTAACAAATTGTAAAAGGAATACGAAAACTAGTAGCTTGTGAAACCAAACTTATTTAAGGTTCTGCGGTTTTCACACAGAGCAATGTGAAGCAGGAGTATTGTTATGATATCATTTAAAATCAAGCGCCATGCAATCTATAATACTTTTGTTTAGTAAACTGTTGAAATAACATTCTATCTGAAGCACCAATCTCCATCTGGAGAAAATAAATATTACATTCAGTAACAATTCTAATATATCTTTGAATTTTAGTAGCAAAAAATTGGAAAATAACCTGCTTTGGAATATAGCTGCCCCAAACTACAATTCTACTATTTCAAGCATCAAATACAGTAATAGATTCAGAAACATGCCTCTGAATATTTGGCCATCTATGGGTTACAATACAAATCCTCTGGAATTTTATTTATTTATTTTTTACGTGTTGGGGTGTGGGGAGTAACCGTATCAAGCATTTTTCTCCCTTTTCTTCTTATTTCTGTCCCAAGAACTGCAACGTAAGTAAAATGTTAATCTCCAACAATTGCTGCTTCATCCTCACAACATCTATCAAGGAACATCCACAGAAGGCTCCAGGCAAACAAACGGAGAAGGAGCACACCAAAAAATAATAGCAAACTTCGAAAGATTTGTTGCATACCTCATAAGGCAGATGCAGAATTGATAGACCCCTTAGATAAATATGTCACTTCAAATGGTCTTATTCTGGATACTGGAATTCTAGATCTAATTTCCTTTTCAGATGTGATCTGTCAGCACTGCAGAAGAGGAAGAAGGAATAAAAGTAAGATAACATTATTATTAAGTAGAAACTAGCAAGAAAATGAACATTTGGCACATTATTGCATGATTTAACTTCATTGAAAGATATTCCACATTTCTCCACCCAGACATGATATCTAATAATGACTTGCATTAAAGAAAACTAACTATAGATAACTTCATCAATCACCATTAGAACACTTCTTTTTGGCAGTAGAACAAAAATTAACTTCATCAATCACCATTAGTAAACTTCTTTTGGGTAGTAGAACAAAAATTAGAACTTTATTCGAAGGTCCTAACTATTTTTAAGGTTCCCATAAAGACTTATGCATTTACATTGTTTCAGAAGCGTTTAAAAACTGATAACTGAATTGCTAGTAATAATTTCTTTTTTCCACTCTGCTTCCTCTTTTGAATCGGTAATTTTGACAATATTTAGGATTTATTTGGTTCGATGCCATGGTATCACAATATTAAGACAGTTACTTGCACAGGAATCTCCTCAGCATATATCTTAAAGTAATTCAAAGTGCAAATAATACAAAGTGAAGAAATAGAAGAGCATCGATAAATGAAAAGTAATTCCTAAGACATAGAATCTTATTTCCTTAATTCCTTTACTTTAGCACATGATTATATTTTTACATAACGATATACATGGATCCAGAAGGTTTCCGTATTATTTACAAACCACAATCAACTAAAAAGTTAGAAGTTTTACATTATCAGAACTCATGATGTGCTCACGGCATTCAAAATTTAATTGTTTTTAAAACAATTGAGTTGTGAGTTTGACTCCACACTAGGGATCCATTTGGTTCAATGCACATTTCTAGGAATCCCTTGAGAGCACATCTTGGGGGATTTTTAACACAAATGATCCAAGTGAAGGATGAAAGAAAAGAAAATGGAGAGCATTAAGTAAAAAAAGAATAATACCCAAGACACAGACTCCTATTTCCTCCCAACTTCCTTTATGGGACATTTTTTTATTTATTTTTTACTTTTGATGCCAAATATTGTCATATCCTTCATCTTTTCCTAAAGATTTACCTAGCCAAATGGGAAGTTAAAGCATTAGGCGAAGCTAAAGTTGCGCCAGAAGGTTCTGAATGCATTCAAGAACCTTCAGTAAAAAAACTAAAAATCCACATTTTCCACATAACCACACTCAAAATTTGTTTGCCATATCTAGATTTGGACAAGGTGCCCATGCCAAATTGAAGGGAATTAAATTCGATATACTTCAACCAGATCACAGTCTGGAAAAATTGTTACACTTTCCTCCTACTTCCTTAATCAAGTCTAAATATATGAAAGCAAAACCAAAAAGTCACCAACTACATAAATCCGAGTGAATAAGTTAGATTTCAATCAATATGGAGTCACTAGAGAAAAACAGAAACAAGCAAGAAACAAGCACCCACGTATAGACATTCCAAATCCAAAAACATTACATGCCCTAGAGGAATCCCAGAGCAAAATACTAGATCTCTATATGACCATTAAGAAACCAACAAAAGAAACCTTGCAACCCGAATTAATCATTCTCATTTCTATTTTTGGATCATGCCAAAACAATCATCCACAATTAAAAGTCAAAGGCTAATTATTATCAAACTTTCTAACAAAATCTTTCATTAGTTTAAAATGCAAAATCATGATCACCAATTGAGGGCAGAACCCATGAAAACTAGTTTGAATACATTTAATTTAACTTTCTTAACCAGAGCTTTTACAAAGAGGACAACATTCTTGGACAAAGAGAGTGCAATAACTGTGGACTTTCATACTTTTCCTTTCAATAGGATGATTACAGGGGCATAATCGTGCAGCTAGGTTCTATCTTACCCTCATACATTATCCAAATTATGAAATCTAACCTCTAGAATATCAACAAAAGGTTTATTTGACCTTCAAACTGAAAAATTCATTGAATTCAATTATTTTGAGTTAATTACAAGGTTTTGATACAATGAAAAATAAGGAAATAATTATATTGTTTTACCTGTTAATCGTAGGTCTATTTGGAGGTTTTAATCCAAAGATAGAAAACTCTAATGACATTGGTGCTGGGTCACTCTTGCCCGTATTCTCACCCACTGTCTGCTTGATAGCACTAGCATTGTCATCAACCCCGTTTCCAACATAACCATCACGTTCTGGCATCACTCTCCTAGATTTTCTTGGAGGTGATAATACAATCGGACCCTCAAATTGGTTATGATCCCTAGATTCCCGCTTAGGGGCAGGTCTAGGGAGCTTATCTGGAATTGTAGGAAGAGGTGCAGATGAAAAGTACCTAAACAGGAAGAAGATATTAAAGCAGAAAAACAAAATTCACCATGAATTTCCTAATTGAATAGAAATATCACATACCTGTGCTCTAGTGCCTGCCGCACTGAAAGTCTAGCTCTTGGATCATAAGCAAACATCTTTGACAACAGATCTAGAGCATCATCACTAGCCATTGGAAATAATGAACGGAGAGGTGGGGCAGCAACATATTGGTATTCCACGTAATCAGGGAGATATACCACATCAGGCCATTGAGAAGGTGTTGGAGTTCCAAATGCTGCAAATATCTTTCCTAATTGATCAATATCACTTGAGCCCTAGCAAAACCAAAAAGTAAACTCATGCAATCAAAAGGAATTTGCTTAATATATAGAACATTCAGAAACATTAACAGGTATTAGAGAACAAATTTAAAAGTTTAACCAAACTGCAGTTTTGAACAGGTTGCCTAGTGAATTTGTTAAATACCTAGTCAAGTTCTTACAAAGAATGCTAGAAGTAATGGCTGAACACTAGGACATAGGCCAGACAGAAACTAAACAGAAGTGCAAATATGAAAAATGAAAAGCGATAAATCATAAAGATCCAAAACATATTCTGTAAGAATTAAAATCAAAGTTACTGTATTAACATTTGATTTACCTGAAGAAAAGGCCGACGAAGTAGAAGCTCAGCAAATATACAAGCTGCAGCCCAGACATCCACCCCAGAACCATATTGCTTGCTCCCAAACAATAGTTCAGGTGCTCTATACCACCGAGCAAATACCTGTTCATAGTGTATGGATTTCAAGCCTATAAATACATAGACTAAGAAGACAGCAAAAGACCTAAAAAATAAAAAAAGCAGATCTTTATGTGTTTAATAATATACAACTGAAGATGATTTCTAAAGGATAATATTAGATAGAAAAATGAGTGTGTTAGAGATGCAGTATCTACAGGCTTTTGACTGAAGTTCAGCAAATTATTTAAGGATTTGATCAATGAATTTCTTACAGATTAAACATTTGAACTTGCTCTTACTCCAAAAGTTTCAGTTTTATATTTCCCTTAACCTTCCCCATAATACATGGTTTTGTGAAAGTGGGTAGGTTGCAGCAGGGTCATTGTAACTTAAACCACTTTGTTTGGGGGAAAGGCTAAAATTAAAAGTTTGTTGGTGCAAAGAATGTATAAGTGCCACTTGAAACAAAACTTGGTTCATTGTCACCAGCATTTGACATGCAAAATGGATTCATTGCTATAGGCCAAAGTACTTTACTGACATAGCCAAAGGTATCAACATGCCATTGTAGATAAAGAAGCAAACCTGATGAGTGAACCTGCGATCTGGGCTTCCAAATATACGAGCTAAACCAAAATCTGCAAGTTTGAGCTTTCCATTAGGTCCTATCAACAAGTTATTTGGCTTCATATCCCTGAAAATCAATAAGTAAACCTCTGAGCCAAACAATAAGGATCAAAGTTACTGCATTCTCTGCAAAATAATGATACCTATGAAGAACCCATTTCTTATGGCAAACAGCAAGACCCCTTAGTGTCATCTGAAGGTAAGATTTTATGTCAGCAGGTGAAAGAAATATATTTCTATCCCGTATAACAGCTTCAAGGTCTGTCTCCATGAACTCAAACACAAGATGCAAATTTTCTTTATGTGGGAATGCATCTATTAACTCAATGATGTTTGGATCTTTGAGCTCTTTAAGCAGTTTAATCTCCCTAAGAGCTGTAAAATTGACCCCTTCCTTCTGCTTTCCAAGCCGAATTTTCTTAATTGCAACTGTCTGTCCTGTCTGCTCTCACAAAGAATAAATTTTAAAAAGTTAGAAAATCATGTTTTTGGTTCAGATTGTGTCAAATTAAGAACATATAATATAATGTTTCATTGAAAGTAGTATAATCAATTACTTCACCAAACCAATGCTCAAACAGTATATTTGCTATTTTCTTTCTGAGTTTGAGTAGAAGTTATAGAACAACCACTTCAACTAAGCCTAACATTTAAAATAGTATGCTTCATTACATGTCTGTTTGATGAGTAAAGGGAAAAAAACACATCAACTGTCCAACTAAATCAGAGTTTTAAGCTTTTAAATTTTATTTTATTCTTCACAAGTAATGTGCACCATAAATTGTACTGTCTGATATATGTTTATTAGGTACATAAATATAAAGAAAATGAAAATCTATCAATTATTAGTCTTTAACAACCAAATTCTGCAAATTTTAGGAACTCAAATGACTGGAATGCATAAAAGTTTACAAGTCCATCTCATTTTCTACCACTCCAGTTTCTTCAGCCGCCAAAAGAAAGCTCTGTTTGAAGAGTTCCTTTCCTTTTGTACATCGATTTTCTTAACCAACTACCGCAACCCAAAAATCACAACAATTGAAATTTCACTTTTACATTTAATTTTCTTTACTTATCTATCTAACACAATTTGAGCTTTTTCTTTACCTCTCTTCATTGCCCCAATAATCCCATCAAGAAACACGGGTTCTCACTCAAATTCTACATAAATAAATAATTAAAAAAAAAAAAAAAAAACTAATTTTGAAATACAAGCAAAAGGAAAAATGATTATGCAGAATAGCCCAAAAAAAAAAAAACAAAGAGAGTTGTGGTACCTTAGTATCAATAGCTTTGTATACGACTCCATAAGTACCTTCTCCGAGGACTTCACGTTTCAGGTATCTATCAGCGACTTTCTTTGACAGATCGAACTCCGACATTTTTTGCTTTCACCTTTTATATTAATTTTAATTTACTTGTTCGACTGCCGACACAGAATTTGGGCATTAACTAGGTAGATCATTCTTTTCTGATGCACTCCACTAAATTTAGGGTTTTAGAGAAAGAGTATAAAGACAAAAGAAAGCTCCTGTAGGGCCTGAGAGACTTCACTCAGGCTGAAAAGGGAGGACGATGGTTGTGGGGGAGAGATCAACGGCTATACTACAGTCAATTTAGTAAAATTATCGGGGTATTTTGGTCATAGCAAGAAATATCTTTATGGATCAGATTGGTTTTACTTGAGATGTTAACCCACCGCATTCAGTTCTTGGGTCAATATTGAAGCCCAGTCCAAGCCCAATACATACTGATGTTGGAAGAAAGTGAACCATTACTGTTAAACACATATTTTTTAATTTATTATTCGTTGAGGATTGAAAGCCAGGTACTCGTCGAATTATTATTCTCCAACTATTTTATTTTTTTTTTAAATTCAATAATGAATCACTTGAAATTAGATAAGATATGAGAAATTCATTTACAGATGTCAATTTGATTTATTAGATAGGACTTAATCAAATATTCAGTCCAATTCAATAAATAAAAAATGATTTGTTCAAATTAAGACTATAGATTCGGCAAGCAATGATGTCTTAGCTCTTGTAGTCTTGTCTGTACGGTGTATACATGAATACGATGCTTCCTATTTTTGGACAGAAGGGTCCAAGTTTCAAAATTTTTAAACAGAATGGTAAATTTTTTACTATAATAATTAAAATGGGATAAATGCTGAAACCGTATTTTCAAAACACTGTTTCTGGGTCCTACCTGACATGCCAGGTCATTTTCTTACCCAGTTCAAGCACTCACGCGTGGCGCGTGAGTGGAGGAAGAAACTGACTTTTGAAAAGCCGTTTTCATCATGCCTTTGTCTCCCTGCGGGGCCCGCTAGACGGGCCCGTGGGAGACAAAATCTTGTTTGAAACCGGCTTTACAAAAGCCGGTTTCAGACCCTGCACGCTGCAGGGTAGCCTGCATCGTACACTACCCTTCCCCCTCCTCAATAATTCCCTCTCCTTCCCATACATATAATTAATTCAAACATACAAATACAATAATTATTTTTTTATTGTACATAATAATTACATTAAAACATACAAAATCAAAAAAAAAAATTTATGAGTTTTGGAAAAATTTAATGAGTTTTTAAGATTTTTAATATATGATAATTTATAAATGAATTTTTGTGAAATATATGATAATTTTAAAATTTTAGAATTTAAGATTTTGGACAATTTTTTAATTTTATCATAAATATTTTTAAAATTCATGATATCTTTTAAATATAAAGTATATGTTAATTTATATATTTATAGTTTATGATATATTTAAATTTTAAAATGTATAATAAATTTTAAAGTGTATAATAATTATATGGAATTAAAAATATATGATAAATTTTAAATTTCTAGTATATGACAGTTTTTAAATTTTTAAATTTGGTATTTTTAGAATTTAAGATTTTTGTTAATTTTTTAATTCTATAGTGTCTCATAAATTTTTTTATTATAGTTTATGATATTTTAAAATGTTAAAAATTCATGATATTGTAAATTTTGGCAAACTCCTACTTGTTTATTCAGAAGTAAATTCTAATTTACAAGTATAACTAAATTAAAACATAAACCAAGAAAACTCTTCCTATTACAAGTAACAAACACAAAAATTAAAAAACTTATATAAGGATTCCGGGAGATACTGGTCTACAAAAAATGACCCCCTGTACCACATGGGCGTGACATTCTCCTCCTTGCCGGGTTTGGCCTAGGTGGTCCATCAGCCCTGTCACCAAGATCTTCTGAGGGAGGTATGTCATCAGCACCGCTAAATCCTTCCTCAGCTTGCACACCTGAATCCATACATGGGTCATATGATGCATGTGTATTACTATACTGAAAGTATGGCACCTGCGATATGGGAGAGTTAAAAACCTCGCTTGATTGCTGTGCAAAGTCCGGCATAAGCTGATGATACATAGATGAACTACTAGTCATATAAGGAGGTGGAGACATTGCTGGAGATGGAATATACACATCTGATGGTCGGACATCAGCATCAACACGTCCATAAGAAACCGACGGTCCAGGGACATCAGTTCTACTGCGTCTGCGACGTTGTGATGACAATGATGATGATGATGTCGAATGAGTAGAATGGGAAGGAGCTGGATCAGTATGGATAAGATAAACTCGTGTAAGATATCTCCTACTGATATGTCTATACCACTCATTGTACTCGGTTGTATGAGCAGCATGACCATGTGCAACTCCCAGAACATCACTTATCTGGACCAGATTGTATCTCATGCCCCAAATGGCTATGTGGTTAGCATGTAGCCAACGGTAGTCTGTGACGCCCCGTCCCCGAAGATCAAATTTGTGCAAGGTTTGATTGGCCTCAATGTCAGTAGGGTTTTCTGGTATAGGTTGCTGATATCCAAACTGATGCATTACCCTATCCACTTTATGATACTTAACAATATGAAAATATATTAAGGGTACTTTAGCAACCCAAATATGCTGGTCTCGATAACAATAGTTTGGTATCAGATGTCTCAGCTCATCATCAATGTATGACAGTGATATGAACTGCAATCCAAAAACAGTGTCAATATTTTAATAAATAAAATATTACAACATGAATATGTTAAATGATACATAGATATAAGATACACAGATATAAGATACACTTGTAATTACCTGGTCTGCTAACATCTTGTCCAGCATCTCCCTATACCAAGACATCACATTATGGCCGATTTGAGTTACTTAGAACTTTACTCTCCACTTGCAAGTAATTAAAAATGTCAATTACAAGTCATTTACATACCACACATTATAAGCAAATGCATAAAACTAATAATTTTACAAACCTCGCGCCTAAATGACAAAGATTATCCCACTGGAATGTCTGTCTCCCTCCTCGGTGCGAGAAAGGGTAGTCTCTCCTATGCCTATACCTGGAGTAATATCAAAGGTCCAGCAATTTAGAAGCATCAACGTGAGTGGCATGTCACATCTCCCTGTACAACCATGCCAGGGAGGCACTGCCCCAGTTGTACTGTCCTGCGACATATAGGTTTTCCAGCAAAGATAAGAAACAAATGTGCACATGTGTACTCGTTTTATTGGTGAATAACAATCCACCCATCAGCTGTAATATATAAGCTCGTGCATATCTCTACGTTGTAATATCATCACCATCGGCTGGGAAATTCTGAAATGTCAATCCTAACAAGCTCATTTTCAATGTGTTACCCTTAACAGCTGTAGCAGGGGGCACAACTCCTAATAATTGCTTGCACTCAGTTGCGACGTCAGCACCAACTAGGCCAGAGATAGGCTCACCGTCAACAGGTAAACAGAACAAAATACTAACATCCTGTAGTGTAATGGTGGCCTCACTGTGCGGCAGATGAAATGTGTGAGTCTCCGGCCTCCATCGCTCGACTAAAGCTGTCACAAGGTGCCAATCAAGCGAAATAAACCCCACCCTGATCACACTGCCAAAACCTGCCATGGTCATGTACTCCAATACTCGAGGATTAATATTATTAAGAATCTTTCGGATGAACATCGCCTCCCTCCGACGGTATCTCAAGACATAGACCTCGCTCTAAAATTTTAAAAACATATTAGTAAGAACATTTCCTCTAATAAAATGAATTTGAAAAATTAAAGGTAAATCGATTTGTTATTTACATACCTCGTGATCCGCGAAAACTCTAACGGATCGATGACTATCGTGTAGTCTAAGGACTGAAATATCTACTGGGACAACGGGATCCATGAATCTGCATAACAAAAGACAAATAAAATATAATGTTAATATGCATACATAACAATAATGTTACGATTTAATGTAGTGGGGAAAGACTTAGATAAAATGGCAAATTCTTGAAAAATTCTTAATAATATTACAATAATACACGACAATAATGTTTATAAATTTCAAAATAATTTTACATGACATGTGAGGGACATAATGCCTAATATCTACATAATAAAAAACTAGAAACAAATACATAAATAGGAAAACTCTTACATTTACATTAAAGTAAGGAATGCGATAATGGAACTTGTCTTTTAAGATCGTGTAATGTTAGGACAATTTTTACGATTGTGTCCCTCCTGCCTACATAAACCACACCTATGTTGCCTCGAGGACTCTGTAATGTCCATCTCATTATGAATTCGATGTGTTTTCGGCCTACCCTTCTTTCGCAATTTAGACATGTCGGGAACCACATGGGAGAACTGGAATTCCGGCCAATAGTCATCGTGCATCATTGGGTTGAATTGTGGAGTGTATACAAGCTTCCTGATTTCTCAGTTTATACCACTCCCCAATAAAATCGTTATAGTTCAGATGCATGCTTGCATAAGCTGCTATAACATGCGAGCACGGGAGAATGTATTGCTGGGGTTTGTTGCATGTGCAAGTTCTTTCATTTAAATACACAGTATGCTGGTTGCCGCCCTTTCGGGCTTACCATCCACGAAATTGTATCTTTATTTCAATTATCCCCAAACTAGGTATGAAACTGTCTCAACTCATGTCCACCTGCTCTCTCTGCCCAATTTTGGATTTTTTCTATAGTGTCGGTTGTGTATTGATTGCCAGCATTTAGCTGAGCATTAATGTACGCCCGATGTTTCATGAAATATTTAACACACCGGTAAAATGTCAACCGCAACAGTGCAGTGATTGAGACTTGTCGCGCTCCCTTCAAGACATTGTTCATACACTCCCTTAAATTCGTGGTCATGAAGTCAAAGCGGTGACCTCCGTCATGTGCCAATGCCCACTGCTCTAAAGGAATTCTACCAATCCATGCAGCATAGTCAGAGTCCAAGCGAATAAACTTCTCGAAATATTTATCGAATTTGCGTTTTTGAGTTTGACTCGTAGTGTGGATGAGGAGATTCTTTGTTTTCATATTCTTGTGGGTCTTATGAAAATTGCTTGTAATATGCCTAATATAAAAACGGTGATAACCATAAGGCTCAGTCCAGCCATTCCGAGGATATGAAGCAGCAACAATTATCCCGGCATGACGATCAGATATTAAGCAAATACACACCCGTTGCAGTTACATGCATGCGAATCAAACTTAAAAACCATCTTCAACTATCTGTGTTCTCCTCCTCAACAACTGCAAATGCAACTGGAACTAAATTATTGTTACCATCAATAGATGGCCCAAAAGGAATATGCCGTCAATCTGAAGAATTGGTCTACAATGATGGAAGGTCTCGATAGATGGCCCAAAAGCCCAGAATACTAGTTGGAAAATAACTTGTCCAGGATTATTAGTTGGGTTCACTTTCCATTCGAATCGCGTGCCGGGATTGGTGACACGAAGTGCATTTAAATATCTAGGAAGCTCATTGTAGAATTCCTCCCAATTACCAAACACAAGATTTATTGCTTTCTTATTCGCTTTGAATATTTTGCTCAAACTTGAACTATAATGGAAGTGATCTTTTATCATTGTAAGCAACACAGCTCCTGCTGTAGTTGAGTCTTCATTGATAGTATTTTTGATATATTCATCAATGATCCCCTTGTCCAGATTATAATGATCCTGAGTCATTCCGCTATAAACACAGTTGTGAGCGACATCCAATTTCGTAATCTGAAACTTTTCAAATCTTTTACTAAAATGTCCTCGCAACCTCCACTTGCAACCCTGTTCGTGGAGCTTGCACCTGATATCTCATGTGTCCTTTTTGGACTCAACGACTATGAAAGCCACGTGGTTCACAATGTGCCAGTATTTAATTGTATTTTTTAACTCGGCCTTCGTGCTGAACAACATGCCATTGTAAAATTCATTATGCAACTCCCATTGTGCATTTGGAACAATAACAGGGTTTACGGCACGTGCTCTAGCAATGTTCACGTCCGTGTAAAAGGGATTTGGGACATATTCGGCAAATAAATCTTCTTCAGGAGCCTCGATAATATCATTATCATCCACTTCAATGTTAAAATGAGGATCAACGTTCAAATCAGGGATATCTTGTCCATCGCCAATATCTTCTCCAGGCGCTTCTGAATAATTAATCGATGAATGCGACCTAAGAGATGCTAATGCTTCTCCTACAACATGAGAACTGAGCTGATCATATTGCCGCCTACTGGTGGAGGATTCCATGAATATGTTTTCAGGATTCGGGTCAAGTGTGTCGTGACTCTGAACACGAGACAAAGACTCATCATGAAGTGCGTGTCTATGTAAATAAATCTCTAAAATAAATCCAGGGCCTTGCGCACTGGCATGCTGTACAAGATCCTCATAATCAGCTACTGTAACTGGACTATAGTGGGTTGAATTATTAATAGTACTTGGACATCGACAAATTATAGTCAGGTACTCTCTTCTTCTATCAACCTTTAAGGACTTGCATAAACGAGCATGAAACTCTGCATACTTGATACCCTTGGGTACACGAATGCACTTAACAGGACCTGAATCGTATTCAAGCTCGTTCAAACCAGTACGCATCTCTCCATTAATGTAACACATAATTCCAATTTCTTCAATAATCAAAACTTGCACCTTCAAAATGCTTTAAAATATTATAAAATTTCCTCCTTATATTGTTAATGAATTCACAGTATTTTCATAGATTAACTATAGACTACTAATAATAATAAATGATTCAAATTATATTACCCAAATTACTAATTAATTCAAACATCACAATTAATTCAAATTAAAACTATCCAAATTACTAATTAATTCAAACAACACAAATTTATTACTTATAATGTATATTTTAAATTAATTATATTAAAATACTATGGATTCATCTTTAAGTTAATTATAAATATTTATTTTTCCTATTATGAATTAATTAAATAATCAAAAATCCCATTACATATTAAAACATAAAAATACTATCTATAAATTAATTACAATAAAACATACAAATACGAAAAAATCTATTTATCATAAATATATTACTATAAATTTCCCCAAAAAAAAATTTCATTTATAAATTAGTCACAAATTTTAAAATAAAATTACGAATACTAACAAAATAATAAAATCACTTTTTATCATAGGTATATTACTTACCATAATTATTATGAATTAAATAATTTTTATTTTCGTAATAAATATATTAATTAATTTAAAACTATCAAAATTACTAACTAATTTAAAATTATCAAAATTACTAATAAATATATTAACTACATTAAAACATACAAATACAAAAATTATTATTTATTTCAAAACTCATTAAATTACTATTTTAAGGCAAACAAAATTACTAACTAATTTAAATGTCACAAAATTACTAATTAAATTAAATGTCACGTAATTACTATTTTAAACTTATAAATATTATTTATTAATTTAAACTTTAAAAAGTTAATAATTTATCATATCGTAAATATACTAATTATTACAATTATCATAAAAATTACAATTACAACAAATTTTTAATTATAACAAATAATCAAAATTAATATTTCAACAATTATAATATAAAACTACTGCAAATATAGGTACATGTATACAATAATAATAAATACAAATTTTTACAAAATAAATATAACTTTATGACTTACCAGGTAATAACCAAATGAGCAAAAAGTATCAATACCGGCAACATGATTTCAACAATTATCCTAAAAAAAACATAAATAAACTTAGAATAATAGAACATATATATCGTGTAATATTAAATGGTTTATATAACTTCTATTTATATTTTATTTTAAAAAATTTAAATAGTATACGTAATGTAAATAATTAATAAGTAAATATTACTAATTATAATAAATAATAAAAATTAAATAATTTACGTAAAAAATTAATTAGTATAGGTAATAAAATTTTCAATAAGAAAATAATTTAAGTTAACTAATAATAATAATAAATTTTTAAATTAAAATTTGTATAATTTACCAAGACGTGGAGATGATCAAAAGAGGAACAATGTCAAAATATTAAGAGAGAAAATATATGAAAGTGATGAGAATGAAAGAGGTAACGAGGAATGATGAGAGCGTCTCCTCTGCCTCTGTATTTATAGAGGAGAAGACGCAGATGGTGGATTTTTTGAGGGGGGTCAATTATTTTGTGGGGGGGGGGGGGGGGGGGGAGGGGGGGGCCGATGCAGGCTACCCTGCAGTGTGCAGGGTAGCCTGCAAAGCTGGAGACTACCCTGCAGTGGGCAGGATAGGGGCCGGTCTGAAATCGGCTTTTCAAAAGCCGGTTTCAGACAAGAGTTTGTCCCCCCGCGCGGGGCCCGTGGGAGACAAAGGCATGTTGAAACCGGCTTTTGAAAAGCCGGTTTCATCCTCCACTCGCGCGCCACGCGCGAGTGCGTGAACTGGGAAAGAAAATGACTTGACATGTCAGGTAGGACCCAGAAACCGTGTTTTGAAAACACGGTTTCAGCATTTACCCCATTTTGGCTATTATAGTAAAAAATTTACCATTCTGTCAAAAAATTTTGGGACTTGGACCCTTCTGTCCAAAAGTCTTGCTTCCTCTTGGTTTCCAGATTTTGTACGAGTCATATAAGAAAAATGAAAGTCCTGAGGTTTACTCAAACAAACTTTTCCTGGCCTTCCAAACGCAATAAGCTGCTATAAAAAGAAAGACATCTTTTTGTATGGACCAACAATTAGAAAGTTGAATCTTAGTATAAAAAAAGAACAATTAGAAAGTTGAATCTCACAAAGGTTTTGCGAGTCTCAGAAGCAGAATGGGAGAAGTAAAGTTGATAGCCTCAACTGAAAGCCTATTCTGTGTCAGAATTGAATGGGCTTTAAAGCTTAAGGGTGTGGAATACAAGTACATAGAAGAAGATTTAAGAAGCAAAAGCAAAAGTTCATTGCTTCTTAATTCTAATCTGTCCACAAGAAAGTCCCTGTTCTTCTGCATAATGACAAACCCATTGCTGAATCAGCCGTCATACTTGAATACATAGATGAGACATGGAAGGAGAATCCTTTGCTACCTCAAGATCCATACCAGAGAGCCCTGGCTCGCTGTTGGGCAAAATTTGTTGATGAGAAGGTACATAAAACTTGATCTGTTTCTCTACTTCCTTAATTGATAGTAAAATTTCTCTGTCATCTTTTCTCTGTGATTTTTCCACGCTAAATCTTGTGTGTTCTTTTTGTGATTGCCTGCAAGAGCATAAATCCACATAGCATCCAATAATATATGCCCTTAAGCTGTCTCTTTTTTTTATTTTCTTGATATCCAGTGTGTCTTTGGTGCATGGGGAGCTTGCATAGCAAAGGGGGAAGAAAAGGAGAAAGCTGTAGAGTCTGCATTAGAGTCACTGGCATTTTTGGAGAAGCAGATTCAAGGGAAGAAGTTCTTTGGTGGAGAACAGATAGGACTTCTAGATCTTGTGGCCGGTTGGATACCTCATTGGCTCAATGTTATGGAAGAAGTGGGAGGCATGAAGCTACTGGATGCTGAGCAGTTCCCATCACTTCATGAATGGGCACAGAACTTCATCCACACGTCACTCGTTAAAGAATGCCTTCCACCCAGAGAAAAGCTTGTCAACTACTTCAATGCAAGCGTCAGCTACATGCATTCCTTAGCAGCTAATAAGTAATAAAGCATGAAATCTGCTTTTTACCTCTGGCTGCTACCGAAGTGGAAACTATTAGCAATGTTATACTGTTGTGAATTTGCTTTTCTTTCATTTTGATCATCTCAAGATCATATGTATCATCATTGCCATGTAATGAGAGCTAAATTAGCTTACTGTTCATAAAATCTTTCAGTCACCAATATTCTGCTTCTGCATATATCTCAAATATGATTAACGACCCACCATTTTTCTCCCATTTCCATGATATATTGGTTGAAGCTACAAAAGATTGAGCCTACAGAAGATGCAGTTAAATTCAGGCAAAACTCCTCTTCCCTGAGGTAAAATTTAAGAATTAGTCTATTTGCACACCTTGTTACTGCTTTGAAGTTGATGGTAACTTGTTTTCAGTAATCAGTACAAGTTATCACAGGACAAGAAGCTTGATGACTTTTCATGTTTCTATACATCTCTACATCCTTCCCAACGAAACAATGGTGAGTGCTTTACCAGAAGACAGAGATAGATGCATTCTTTGGTACTATCCGAAAGCAGAAAACCTCCAAATAATCGGAGGCAGTTGGATGAGAGACTAGAAGATGACTTCGCTTCTGTCGTACAACTGAAAAGATGAAGGAACAGTGATTCAGGGAATAAACTTACAACTTGAGATTCTAAATCATTTGAAATAATTGATCAGGGTGGAGAATATAAGAGACGGAGAAACAGAGGAGGGTCAGAATAGATATGAGGGATTTGTTACAATGTAGTTGTGAAGTTGTAGTACCCAAAAGTGCTAGAGTTTGTTGGGGCCTTACAGAACTTGATGCACCAGAATACAAAAGAAGTAAATGGAGAGTTAGAAAATGGGAAGTGAAAGAAGATCCCCTACTAGGTCTCAAGCAGGCCGCTGCTTCCAGGAATTTGGCTGGATGTCCACAACTATGAACAAACAGGGCTAACAAATTAAAATTGACTGGAGATGTATTATACTTTTACTTCCTGTTTGTCTTGATGTGTACAACTGCATCAACTCTACCTCTAGATACAAGTATCTACATTTATACATAGGAACATCATGTACAAATATATAACTTATAGCAACTTGGCCTTAAATCAACAGCTTAGGCTTGTCAGCATCCCTTTTCTTTGGCAGGCCAATATGTAGCTCAAATTCAATAAATAAAAAGAAACATAAAAGACAAAAGAGCTTAAATAAAACTGCCAGTATTAACACGGCGACATCGACACCAAAATGCAGTTCCCCCACCTCTGCCTCGAGCAACAGCTATTTCCTCATCAACATAAAACCAAATAAAGAAAGGATCCTTAGTACCGGGTTCCCTGTCGTCTTTCTTCCCTAGGCTGATCTCTAGAGGATTCAAAGGTCCAACTTTAATTTGAATACGCTCAAAAATGAAGGCCAGTATTCTCTTCTTCCATGATAATCTGCCTTCGAATGTTAAGCATCCAATTGGCCCAAGATACACTCCATTTTCAATCCTCTTTGCCTGACAATCCAAACAAGACTGCTTAGTGTCTAAGTTGATGAAAAGCAATAGAAAATTTACTTCTGGTTCCATTTGATATTTGGACAAATTAGATCAAACTGATTTAATAAATTTGCAAACAATAAATTGCAAAGAATAAGGCCACACACATTTATCCTCAAATTGATAATTTAAGAATACTTATTTGCATGAGTGGAATCCAAGGGGACATGAGTGGAATTGAAGGGGAAGCTGAGATGATACCTGTCTTGGAAATTAGAGGCTTTACCAACACCGGCAAAAGAGCATTTTCCAACTGAAGTGTATGAGGAAGGGGTGACTAACAATAACAACATAGCTGGTATTTGCACTTGAGCTAAAACATGTAGATATACCCATAAATATATATACTAATCAGTACACCTTTAACTCCTAATCAACTTTCTCAACAACATCCTAGCCTTCTCTTTAGTCCCTAATGAAGTGTATATTCAGTGAGTTATTTCAAACAAATTTACTGTCCACATTGAGATAAGGAGGCAGAGAGGGGATTGGTTTTCAGACATTAATATTGGTTAAATTTCCCTTATAACCAATACATACTCGTAAAGAAAACACAAGACAATATACAAACTTATCAATATCATAGACAACTTCAGTTCAGAAGGAGGCAACAAAAGCTTGGAGATTGGGCTGGAAGTAAGTTTGTGGAAACAGCTTTAGAAAATCAGAACCAACATCAGGTTCCTAGGAGAATCAGAACCACATCTCTCTAAAGAAGCTGTAAGTCTGAGGTTTTGACTGGAAAGAAAACTACTAATAACATACATTGCAAGTAGTTTTTTAGTTTTGAAGATATTGAAAGTATTTGGAAGTGGACAGAGAAGCCTTCCAAACACAAGGGTACTCTCATACTTCTTTCTTGTTTTTATCATCTTTATAAATGCTTCAGAAATGAGAACATAGATAGAAAAGACTTACAGCAGCATCAAACCTCTGAACAGCTGTAAGAGGGAAGTATCTACCACCCTTTAGTTGCTTCTACAGTTTACCATAAAAAGCACAAATCTATAATCAATAATTACAAAATGTTGGAAAGTAGATTAACAATGGCATAAATACGCAGAACAAGAAATAAAACTGTGTGTAGCAACCTCAGATGTAAAAATAAGCATCCAGGTCCTCCCAGGGGATTCATTCCCGCCAAGTCTTTCAAGAAAACCCGAGGTATCAACTTCTGCTTTCTCAATCACACTCAGAGCAGAAAGAACCTCTTCTGCTGCTACCTTTCTCGTCTTAGCCGCATTTTTAAGAACTTTCACACTCTCTTCTACTTCCTAAACAACATTAACAACAAAATCAACAAAAAGTGATTCTGAAATTAACCAAATTTTTTGCAGTAGACTCATTTGAAAGATAGGTTTTTGCCTGTCCATGTCCAAACACAAGAGATGATAGTATATAAAGATAAAAAAGTCAATATCTTTAGCGTTTCTTACATATTCTAAAGAACAAATAGTCAAAAGCTTACTCTGTTGAGCTGTTCTTCCTGAACGAGAAGAGGGGTTGAGGTACTTTGCTCTTTATCATCCAGGGTTGCGCTGATTATTGCTCTGGGCAATCTAAGATACAAATGCTTTGGAGTGGCGACTATGTGTTTTACATGTGCGGGGATTTGGAGTGGAAGCTTTGAGGCTTTGAGGGTTGTACATGAATTTGAAACCAACCAGCTGAATGAAGAAAATGATAACAAGCAGGACAGTCCTGCTTGTGAGCCCATGGCCACTCTGGTGAATTGTGACCAGTGGATGGAGGTTTATGTATCTAATCTGAAAGATAATCTTCTCACGGACAAAAAAAAAAAAACTTTACCCGACCCGATATCTGTTATACATAGGCCCAAAATTCTAGTTTATAACTTTCGTTGACTCATCATCATATTCCCTATGACTCTCATTTGCAGTTGGAGCCTCTGCACCAACTGATCTTCTTCCTCCCAACCCTAATATAATCTCTCATTTCTTCTCACCCAGCAGAACCTCAAAATTCTCAGCCATGTCCTCACGGAGGCTCCTCTCCACTCTTTTACGTAGTTCTGTCCGTCGCTCTAGCAGACCCTCATTCTCTCACCAAAATGGTAGATCTCCACTGACGCGGAACCCATCTCCCACGGGCTACTTTCTCTCACGGGTTGCCAAATACGCCACGTCTGCGGCTTCCCCAACTGCATCTAGTGCTTCTCCCCCAGCCGTTAAGTCCGGCCCCAGTGGAAAGATTACCGATGAGTTCACTGGTAAAGGTGCGATCGGGCAGGTGTGCCAGGTTATAGGTGCCGTTGTTGATGTTCGGTTTCAGGAGGGGTTGCCGCCGATCTTGACGGCTCTTGAGGTTTTGGATAATTCGATCCGTTTGGTGCTCGAGGTGTCTCAGCACTTGGGTGAGAACACGGTTAGGACAATTGCTATGGATGGGACGGAAGGAGTTGTTAGAGGACAGCGAGTTCTCAACACCGGGTCTCCCATCACTGTAAGCAGATACGCACTTAGTGTCTATACTAATTGATGAGAATGCATCCCTATTTTACAGCTTGTACATTGTGTTGAAATGTTACATTAGTTATCAAAATTGTCAATAGAAAGAAATGTAGTTTATTTATTTTATTTATTTTTTTTTTGTAGTTTTAAATTCCCCCTAATAGGTAGAGTAGAGATCCTATTGAAATCACTAATTTTCTAAGTATGATTTGATGAACTGCGGTATGCTTAGCGATAGTGGCATTTTGTGTTTATTGTATTGCCTTCAGAGTTTTATATTGTTTTACTGATAGATTTTCTCTGATATTAAGCTGGATATAATGGTTATTATAGCTTCAGAGACTCTTGCAACCTGATTGTAGTATCAGGAACTCTTTATTGTTTTGCACAGAAAAACAAAGGAAAGAAAAGAAAAGAATAAAATTTGAATGTTTGGGTTGGCTGATGCAGGATATACTAGTTTTATACCTTTCTATATTTACTGATATACCTTTAACTTTTTTGTTTCCTTTGTGCGTTTATAACATGTATTTTAATTTCTTAGCACAATCAAAGTTGGGTTTTTGGGTTTTATTGATGCTCCTAGAATATAGATTATATCTTCGTTTCCTTTATGGATTATGCTTCATTTTTTACTTCTCGTTTCATATTCTCTAGTACTCTACCTTTCTGAATTTCTCTTTTCCATTTCGTGTATGTGGATTCAGGTGCCTGTTGGTAGGGCTACCCTTGGTCGCATCATAAATGTTATTGGAGAGCCCATCGATGAGAAAGGCGATATAAGTAAGAAGTCAGAAATTACCATAGTCTCAATGCTTTTCTGTTGTATGTAAATGTCAAACGACTTGCGTGTAATTCAACTTGTTAAAGTAAAAAAGTCTAAAACTTTATCTAGGCTTCAGTCATTGTATCTTATAATTATGTAAATATAACATATTGTTTTGTGACTTATATGTGTTCAATATTCGAAGGTTTGTTCTAAAATTTTAAAGTCCCTTTCATCAGAAACCGATCACTTCCTGCCCATCCATAGAGAAGCTCCAGCTTTTATTGAGCAGGCAACTGAGCAGCAGATTCTTGTCACTGGAATCAAGGTATGGCTACTCTCTTCCCCATTTCTATTGCTGGAAATGTTTAGGAACCCAAAAATGGCTTAAGCTTTGTGCACCATGACTGTATTATCTTTGTAAATTGACTAAATGCATATTTGTTGCCACTTCTCTAGGTTGTTGATCTACTAGCTCCCTATCAAAGAGGTGGAAAGATTGGGCTCTTTGGTGGTGCTGGTGTAGGAAAAACAGTGCTTATTATGGAACTCATTAACAATGTTGCTAAGGCTCATGGTTGGTTCCAATTTGTTGTCTTTTATCTTGTAATTATTAGTCAGTAAATTATGGAGGGTTTAATCTTTTCATTCTCTAGGTGGTTTCTCTGTATTTGCTGGTGTGGGAGAACGTACTCGTGAGGGTAATGATTTGTACAGAGAAATGATTGAAAGTGGTGTCATTAAGCTAGGAGACAAGCAGGTAATAAATGTGGCATCATTTAGTCCTTTTGCATTTTCAGTGAGTTCCACTTGTTCTCTTACTCTTGAAACTATCTTCTCCAAAATATCAGAGTGAAAGCAAGTGTGCTCTTGTGTACGGTCAAATGAATGAGCCTCCCGGTGCCCGTGCTCGCGTTGGACTTACAGGGCTGACTGTAGCAGAGCATTTCCGAGATGCCGAGGGACAAGATGTGCTTCTGTTCATTGATAACATTTTCCGTTTCACCCAGGTACATATGCTGTTCTGTTTCTCTCACTAATAGAATTTGTTGTATTGCATTTTAATCTGGCCTCATCTATCCTCTTTCTTTTGTATACAGGCTAACTCCGAGGTGTCTGCTTTGCTTGGTCGTATCCCGTCAGCTGTCGGTTACCAGCCTACCTTGGCTACAGATCTTGGAGGTCTTCAAGAGCGTATTACCACCACCAAAAAGGGTTCCATTACATCTGTGCAGGCTATTTACGTGCCTGCTGATGACTTGACAGATCCTGCTCCGGCAACCACTTTTGCCCATCTTGATGCCACTACTGTGCTTTCCAGACAGGTGGGTATAGCTGCTTTGGTAGTTTGATTTATTTTTAACTGAAGAACTCCTTTAAACTTTTCCTTTTCCTGTTTCTATTCAGATTTCTGAGCTTGGTATCTATCCTGCTGTTGATCCCTTGGATTCCACGTCCCGCATGCTTTCACCTCATATTTTGGGAGAGGAACACTACAACACTGCTCGTGGTGTTCAAAAAGTTCTCCAAAACTACAAGAATCTTCAAGATATTATTGCCATTTTGGGAATGGACGAACTAAGTGAGGATGACAAGTTGACTGTTGCTCGTGCTCGAAAGATTCAACGGTTTCTGAGCCAGCCTTTCCATGTTGCTGAAGTTTTTACTGGAGCCCCAGGAAAATATGTAGATTTGAAGGAGAGCATAGCCAGCTTCCAGGTAATGATGTTTTCCCTCCCCCTCTAAATAACAGCTTTCTATCATCATTTATGCAAACATGTTGAATCTGTAAACCAATTCTTGCGGTTTTTGTGAGTAATATCAAAATGTGGTCAATAACCAGCTTGGTGTTTCGATTATAAATGTCAAAATCTGCTTTTCTGGTCTTTGATACTTGGTAAGCTGATAAAGTTGCTTCCACATAGTTTTTGTTGTGATATATGACCTGGGGTTAATATGCTGTATTAATGCTAAAGTTTCTTATTAGATTACTTGTTTGCAAAAGGGTGCTGGATGCATGATTTCTCATAGTCGTGTTGTGTTCTTATAAAAAATTTAGGTGTTCCAAGTAGTGGACAGTTGATTATCTCTATTACTTTTTAGACTTCATAGTCAAGGAAAGTTTTGGTAATGTAACTAGGGCTGGAATTCAAGTCAAATACAAATGTTGGTAGATTCGATCAAACTATTTGATTAAGTATTCAATATTCATTCTTTTTCTATTTATTTTAGTTGTATGGTGGTATTTGTAATTTGTAATAATGGTTATGTAACTTTAATACCCACATTATGCCTGTAATCTACTTAGCTTTATTTTTTCATGTTTTTAAACATAAAAATTCATATAAATATCATTTTTTTTGTAATGAAAATTCAAATATTAGAATATTTGTCAAATTCAAATATCATTTTAGATTCGAATAGGTATTCGAAGATATTCGATTTGAATTCCTGTCCTAAATGTAACTATAAAAGAACTAAGTAGCTACTAAAGGACTATGACCCTCTTTCTTGAAATCTATCTTATCTTATTGAAGATATATTCACTTCAGCTGTTTAAATGCAATTCGACTTATCAAAAAAAGATATATGCACTAACTGTTGATTTTTTAACTCTAAAAGTTAACTTACTGCCTGTAACAAATTAAGCTGAGGTAAAGAAAACATAAAAGACAAAAACAGATGTTGAGATATATTCACTTGAGCTGTTCATATGAAATTCGACTTATCCAAAAGAGAGATAAGCACTTTAGCTGATTTTTTAACTCTTGAACTAACTTACTGCCAGTAAAAAATTAAGCAGAGGTAAAGAAAACATAGAAGAGAAAAACAGATGATTGAAAGAGATGTGATCTAGCACAACTCCAGTATTATGATTATCGAATCAGTAGAATTGTATTCTGTTTTTTGAGACTCAGAGCAGTATGAATGGTTACTTCTACTTGAGTATTTCACTGGGGAGTGATGTTATGACTGATCTTCTGGGTGTAAAGCCATTCTGTTCTAGAGTTGTCCGAAAACTTTTTTTAGTATCTGGGACTAATGTAGAAGTAAATTTTTTAAAAGGTAGATTTAGATATCCTGATAATCCACAATGGGGATATATTTAGTAGCCTAGCAGAACCAAGTAGCTGCTGACAGGCCTATGGGGCTACGAACCTTAGGAATGCAGTCTACCCTGATAATCCGCAATGGGGATATATATGGAGAATTTAACAAGCCCTGAAAATTAGGAAAGTCAAGAGTGTGTCGAGTAAACTTTATTTTTCCCACAATGATCATGTGTTGGATACCTGTTATTTGGCTTCTGTTTTCCCTGACGTGTTGTTATTGTTTTGGGTTTACTAGGGTGTCCTTGACGGTAAATACGATGACCTTTCTGAGCAGTCCTTTTACATGGTTGGTGGAATTGATGAAGTCATTGCTAAAGCAGAGAAGATTGCCAAGGAGTCTGCTGCATAGTCAGTCCCATGCTAATTTTTTTCCTCCTTTGTTCTGAATGTTTGACAGAATAATGTTATCGGCACTGGCCTTGGAGCCAGCTTCACAAGTTGCACACTGTTGTATTCTTTTCATATTTCAAACATTGATTTTTGGTAAATTTGTATTAGTCAAGAGGGCATCATGCTAAAAGGCTTCTACTTTTGTTCAATAAAGAACAGACGCGGCATGTGTATTAAGGCCCTCCATTTCCAGAAACAGGTTTATATATTAAAAATTTGCTTTCGATTCAGGCTAATTTCAAAGAACAATTCAATCAATGCGCCCCTCACCCACCTTCCCCTTCCCTCGCACCCTGTCTTGTGCATGGACCCAGGAGATATCAATTTTGGTTGATGATTGGAGAAGATATTCAGAAGCCTTAATAAAGTTTTTTCATTGTATTTGCCTCTTATCAGCTCCTTTTATCAATAAAAGAAAAAGATAAACTCATTCATACGCAAACTTAGCAGGGGCCTGTGTTAGAACATTCTCTTATGCCAAAGGTTGAGGAGGTTTCACCTTGTTCAATTTGCTTCTGATTAAGTTTGCAGTACCAAAATGCTAAATCATTGTTTTCCATATAAAAGTAACCCAATCAATATAGTTATATAAAACCACTTCTTTGCACAAAGAAAAATGTTTAAGAAGAATTATTTTAAAAGAAAAAACAATAATTTTTAATATATTTTCTTGACCATAAATAGGGACCCTTTTGTCAAATCGGTTCCTAGAGTTTCATATCAATTAATTTTGTCTCTAAATTTTGAAATAAAAAACTCAGACTAACATTAAATTTTATTTTATTGAATACACGTGATTTCTAATATATTTGAACAGTAAATTAATTCAAATTTAAGATGAGAAAAATGTTTTCCTATAGTTGAACAACACAAACTCGTCAACATAGTAGTACAGTTCAAGTGTTGAATGTTGGTTAATCAATTCATCGCTTACCTTTTACATTTTCCTCCTGACCCGGATGCCAAACGGATCATCCGGAATTTCAAGCTTCCCTCAAAATTCCACTATATAACGTGCCTTGACGTCAGCTTTTCACATTAATCACTCCATTTCACAGTTTCACTGACTGCGAGTGATCCTCGTCTTCCAAACCCTAATACAACACCTCAGTAGTCAGTTCCCATTGTTTCTGTCAGATTCCAGCTGAACCTCGAAATTCTCAGCCATGTCCTCAAGGAGGCTCTTCTCCACTCTTCTGGGTTCTTCCATTCGCCGCTCTAGCAGACCCTCATTTTCTCACCCAAAATCCAGATCCCCCATCACTCGAAACCCCTCTCCTACCGGCTACTTTCTCTCACGAGTTGCCCACTATGCCACGTCTGCAGCTGCCCCAACTGCATCTAATCCTTCTCCCCCTGCGGCTAAGTCCGGACCCAGTGGCAAGATTATCGATGAGTTCACAGGTAAAGGTTCGATCGGGCAGGTGTGCCAGGTCATTGGTGCCGTCGTTGATGTTCGGTTTCAAGAGGGGTTGCCGCCGATCTTGACGGCTCTTGAGGTTTTGGACAATTCGATCCGTTTGGTTCTGGAGGTGTCTCAGCACTTGGGTGAGAACACGGTCAGGACCATTGCTATGGATGGGACGGAAGGGGTTGTTAGAGGCCAGCGAGTTCTCAACACTGGGTCGCCTATCACTGTAAGAGAATAGATGCATTCGTTTTATCTATACTTGAATGTTCCCTATTCTAATTCTTGCACATTTGAGTTAAAACAGTTCAGCTGTTACTGGCCGTAATCATTTGACTGTCTGGATCCTTACGGAAATCACCTTTTGTCTATAATTTAATGGGGAATTTTCTGTGGTGGCATTTTTTATTTACCCTATTGGTTTTAAATGTTTTTGTTATTCTATTGATAGAGATATTTTGTAATTTTTATAGCTTCAGAGACTTTTAGCTTGGGCCTTAGTTTTAATATAAGGTGGAAATATCAATTGAGTTCATGGTGAGAGGGGAAGAAAAAAAGATAATTTACGGTTTATGTTTGGCTGTTGTGGGATGAAGTTATATACTTTTTCTTTATCTTTATCTTTTTTCATTTTTACTATATTGTGATTTTGTTGTCTCTTTGTGCCTATGAAAGTGGGGTTAAAATCTTATTGACCAAACCAAATGTGTGTATTCAAGTAGATTTTTGAAATCCAAGAGTTCCAAAATATTGATGTTATTACAGCAATGGGCTATGCTGATGAATGCAAGTTGTTCTGGTACTTGTTTTCATTTTGTATGCTTTTGTGCTTATTATATTTTGTCAATTTTCATGTGCATTGTTTTAGGTTCCTGTTGGTAGGGCTACCCTCGGTCGGATCATAAATGTTATTGGAGAGCCCATCGATGAAAAAGGCGATATAAGTAAGATAGAAACCTCTGTGTATAGCATTGTTTTGTAATTAAATTCAAAATGGAATGTAAAGATTTTTATGTCTCTTTGGGGACATCCTATAAATGTTTCATGACTTTAATATTGTACAATGTAAGACTAAAAAGTCAAATAATCATAACTTCCCTCATGCCAATGCATTTTGGAGATATGTAAATGTAGAATTTGGAAGAAGTTTGATGACACATAAATTGGGTATTAAGAAAAAATCTTATTATTTAAATTTACTTTCATCAGAAACTGAGCACTTCCTGCCAATCCATAGAGAGGCTCCCTCTTTTGTGGAGCAGGCAACTGAGCAGCAGATTCTTGTCACTGGAATCAAGGTATGCCTGCTCTCTGCTCTTCCCACGTTTATTGCTGAAAATGTCTAGGAACCGAAAATGGGGGTGCCATGGCTGTATGGTTTCTGCATGTCAAATAATACCAAAAAATTTCCTAATTATGTCTGCTCAGCTGTAACTTGACCAAATGCATATTTGTTGCTACTACTCCAGGTTGTTGATCTACTAGCTCCTTACCAAAGGGGTGGAAAGATTGGGCTCTTTGGTGGTGCCGGTGTGGGAAAGACTGTGCTTATTATGGAACTCATTAACAATGTTGCTAAGGCTCATGGTTGGTTCCTATTGGATTTTTAAATTCATCTGTTATTTCTAAATTATTGTTCAGTTGATTATGGAGGGTTTATTCTTGTCATTCTCTAGGTGGTTTCTCTGTATTTGCTGGTGTGGGAGAACGTACTCGTGAGGGTAATGATTTGTACAGAGAAATGATTGAAAGTGGTGTCATTAAGCTAGGAGACAAGCAGGTAATAGTTGTGACATTACTTATTCCTTTTGCATTTCCAGTGAGTTCCACTTGTTCTCTAACTCTTGAAACTATCTTATCCAAAATCAGAGCGAAAGCAAGTGTGCTCTTGTGTATGGTCAAATGAACGAGCCACCTGGTGCTCGTGCTCGTGTTGGACTTACAGGACTGACTGTGGCAGAGCATTTCCGAGATGCCGAGGGACAAGATGTGCTTCTATTCATTGATAACATTTTCCGTTTCACCCAGGTATATCTACTGGTCTCTACTCTCGGTAACAAAAGTTTCATTTTTCTTATTGCATTATAATCCAGGGTCATGTTTTCTTTTTTCTTATGAATACAGGCTAACTCCGAGGTGTCTGCTTTGCTTGGTCGCATACCATCAGCTGTCGGTTACCAGCCTACCTTGGCTACAGATCTTGGAGGTCTTCAAGAGCGTATTACCACCACCAAAAAAGGTTCCATTACATCTGTGCAGGCTATTTACGTGCCTGCTGATGACTTGACAGATCCTGCTCCTGCAACCACGTTTGCCCATCTTGATGCCACTACTGTGCTTTCTCGACAGGTGTGTGTAGCTCCTTTGTTAGTCTAATTTGATTCTTAACTGCGGACCTCCTTCAGAATTTTCATTTTTAACTCCTTTCCTTTTTATGATAAGATTTCTGAGCTTGGTATCTATCCGGCCGTCGATCCCTTGGATTCCACATCTCGCATGCTTTCACCTCATATTTTGGGAGAAGAACACTATAACACTGCTCGTGGTGTTCAGAAAGTTCTCCAAAACTACAAGAATCTTCAAGATATCATTGCCATTTTGGGAATGGACGAACTAAGTGAAGATGACAAGTTGACTGTTGCCCGTGCTCGTAAGATCCAACGGTTTTTGAGTCAGCCTTTCCATGTTGCTGAAGTCTTCACTGGAGCCCCAGGAAAATACGTAGACTTGAAAGAGAGCATAACCAGCTTCCAGGTGATTAAGGCGTCTCCTTCCCCCTATTATGCTTATTCACAACTAAGTATCCTTTTCTTTGAAACTTACTGATTTTTTTATAAGTAAGACTTGCTAGATTTGTGAGTCTCTTTTAGCATTTGCTGTTTGTAGCATTATGATGTTGTATCTCCTTCCCCCTATTATGCTTATTCACAGCTAAGTATCCTTTTCTTTGAAACTTACTGATTTTTTTAGTAAGACTTTTTGGATTTATGAGTCTCTTCCAGCATTTGCTGTTAGTAGGATTATGACGTGATTAAAAAAATTTATTATTTTGATTTGAAATTAATATAACTATAGTTTGGTCTTTGTACATGGTTGGCACATAGTGTGCTTCATAGTTGCTGCAATGCTCTAGGTAGTGATGTCACGAGTCATCTTGTCTGTGTTAGCATCAACCCTTGCAGGTGTTAGCATACTATGTTAATTCTAGAATTTGCTTATAGATGAGTTACTGTAGTGTAGCATTGTGGGACTTTAAAAAAATGTTAAAAGGATAGATTTTGATATCTTGACAACCCAGACCAAAGTATCGTGAAATAGGATATAGGGAGTACTGTCGCAATCATTTTTGTGTAGTTTTTGTTCTTCATTCAACAGTTGAATTTGTTGCTGGATGTATGAATTCGTTCAGTTGTGTTCCAATATAATTTAGATGTTGAAGTAGTATGTTATTATCGTTGGAGTAAGTTCTAGGAATAAGGAAACAGAAGTGATGTAACTCTAGAAGAAAAGACATTGCTGTGGGAAGGCCGATGACCCTACCGGTTTCAGTCTATCTCATCCTATTTAGTTGTATATTCTTGAGCTCTTGATCTATTAATTCAAAACTAAGCAGGGGAAAAGAATACATAAGAGAAAATAAGTGAGAACCTAGAAAGTAATTTAGGCATATTTCTGATTTTGTGAGGTATCATGTGTGGATTACAAGTTATTGTTCTCTGTAATCTCTGTTTTTATCTATTATCTTTTCCTAATGTTATTGTTGTGTGTTTATTAGGGTGTCCTTGATGGTAAATACGATGACCTTTCTGAGCAGTCCTTTTACATGGTTGGTGGAATTGATGAAGTTATTGCCAAAGCAGAGAAGATTGCCAAGGAGTCCGCTTCTTAGATTATGACGAATGATTTTTCCATTGTTATGTAACTTTGAAAGTATTAATAATGTTATCAGCAGTGGCCAAGTGAAGCCACAAGCTTAAAAAAGTTACACACGTTGTTGTTCCCTTATCATTTGATGGATTTTTGGTAGATTTGTATTAGTTAGAGAAATGAGGTAAGAACATGATGTTTTAGGCTTCTCTTTTGTGTGCAAATAAGAAATGACTCGCATGTGTATTTAAGACCTCCATTTCGAGATACATATTCAATAATCAAGTACAGTTTGAGGATTATATACCCCTACTCCTCCTAGTTAAGGGTTTGGGAGTTCTCTGGTAATGCTCTTTTGCATGATGAGATTGATATCTAAAAGCTGAGGTCTGTATCATGATGACATTGTTTATAAATCAATTTTCGTCATAAGACATGCTTCAATAAACCACTATATATACTGCTTCGGAATTGTTCAACTATAACCACACCGGAAAAACTTAATTGAAGTAGGAAAAATAAATAATGAGGGTTTTAATATTTTGGCGACAATAAATTAAATGTCATAGTTTCACTATATTATTTATTTTTTGTTTGGTCTCTTCTCTAACTATATTATTTATAAACAATAATATAATTAGTAGCAAGCATTTTTATTTTTATTTTTATTTTTTTACTTTTTTACCTAATAAATTATAGCATAATATAAACTTTTCATGTTTTTTCTGAAATTAGGGTTATTTTCTTTTGAATCTTTGCAAGTGATTCTTATACTATGGTTTTTTTTAATAGAAAATGTATACAAAAATATTTCATTTTATTATTTCTTTGTATGAACAAGAAAAATATTTTTAAAATGATAATAAAAAAAATCCGTGAATGTAAAAAGAGTACAAAAACAAAATTGACCTTTAAAATATTGTCTTTATTTTGAAAATTTTAACTCAAATAGATTCTTATATTATGATTATTTCTTCGCTCCAATTTGTTATTAAAAGACTAATGTAAAAGACTAATGTAGATTCTG
This sequence comes from Quillaja saponaria, assembly GCA_029379385.1. Classification (NCBI taxonomy): domain Eukaryota; kingdom Viridiplantae; phylum Streptophyta; class Magnoliopsida; order Fabales; family Quillajaceae; genus Quillaja; species Quillaja saponaria. The sequence goes on from CM055607.1 coordinate 9,003,268, forward strand.
GAGTCGGAATAAAAGTAAAAAATATTGATGGATGCACGATTTCTCATTGTTACATTAAAATGCAATGTTTAGGTGTTCTAATAGTCAAATATAGATTACTGACGAACCCCAAGCTTGCAATTTATCTTATCCTACTTAAGTTATATGCCTTCCACCTAGATCATTCATTCAGAACTAAGTGACTGTTCATAACAAATTAAGCAGAGGGAAACATATATAATATGTAAGAGAGAGAAACAGAGAAAGGAGTGTGAACCTTAGATATGGCATATTTCTGATTCGGTTTTGTTTATCTGATGTATACATATTGTTTTCTCTGTTCTGTTTGTTTCCTTGTCATTTTGTCCAATATTGTTGTTGTATGATTACTAGGCTCTCCTCTATCCCGAGCAGTCCTTCTGCATGGTTGTTGAAAGCAGAGAAGATTGTCAAGGAGTCTGATTCTTAGATTATGATGAATAGGTTGTTCCTTTTTCTGGAATTCGAAAGAATTAATATTATTACTACATTCAAGTTAATGAAATCCAATGTAACTTGGGGTTCTCCTTCAAGTCTGTTACTTTTTTCAGCCAATTTTGCAGCTTCAAGTTAAAGTTGCACAAACCAATAGCTATATATCAAACCACAATTTGGAACCATCCTCTTATTTTTCCCAGCTGCTGAAACTTTTTAGCTCAGTAGGTCAACAGCCTTTCCAGACCTTAATATGGAGGATAACTCTTCGAGCTTCTTCATGTACAAGTCAAAGAGTTCTTCTACGATCTCTCCTCCAAAATGTGCCTTAACAGGGTCCTCCAAAGTAGCTCTACATAGCAAGGAGACTGTCGTCCATGGGAGAATAACATCACTTTTTGCTGACTGAGGGAGCTGCTCCCTGATTTCTTCAATGGTGAAATATCCATTTCTATCTACAGCCTCAGCCAATTCCTCTAATGACATGACGTATATGGGTATATTGAAGGAGTCCAATTTCTCTTCATCCACAACACCCTGTAATTTTAAAGAGTTTTTAAGAAAAAATTTAAGCAAAAAATGTGAGATGCCGGATCATACAAATTCAAAATTAATCATTTTATTTAAGATGGAAATGATATGGATCATTTTCTTCATTTATTTATTTATTTATTTTTATCATGGTTATTCTTTGTTCTAGCTATTTAGCAATCTTAGGCTGTATTCAATGTGAAATAAACATCCCATTAGCTTTTGATCAAATTAGTCCAAGCCAAGATTATGCTTATTTTAGTTTACTATCCTTTAGAAACAATAGGAGCATTGTACAATTCGAATGGCAGTACAATAGGAAATGAAAATACTCAGTAGTTACCTTATTCACCATGTCCAGGAGGCAGGATCCCAGGGCATCAAAACACATATTGAGGGCAGTTTGAGAATGGGAGGTTCCATTGGGGCGAGCTGGAGCAATAAGAACCAATAATCCTCCTTGTACTATTTCTTGTGCACGATAACACAAAAATCTGTCCATGTCCTTCTGATACTGAGCTGCATAAGCCTTAGTGACTGCATCCGGGGCACTAGAGTAATGGATTTTCCCCTTGTTCCAAGCACTGGAGCTTTTGGAAACCACTTCTGTAGGTACTTTTGAGATCCAGTGAATGGAATATGAAGAGTGAATAATGTGCAACAATGAATTAGGAAACAACTTGTTGTAAAATGAACCAGGCACACCAGCAGCATAGTATTGCCTATCTGGGGGGAGAGTTGTGAAGAGAGTGTTGAAGTCATTGGAGGCATGATCATTGAAAAAAACATGAAAATCAGGTAATATGAGAATCAAGTCCAAGAATTTGGTACTTGGATTTGACAGCTTCCATTATGTTTTGCACTGCGAAAAAAGTGTTAGGCCCTACAGAACAGCCCAAATCTGCAATTCTGAATATGTTAAAAGAGAAGTTTTTTATGTCAAGCTTCTCTACTATGGTCTGAGTGATAAGTTCCTTCGCTGAGAAGATAGCGTCTTTCTATAGGCAGAGAAGATCCAGTTAGTTGATTAATCTAAGTTAAAAGTTACAATTTCAGTTGCGAATGAAACAGTTTTATGTTCTACAGACAATCAAGTATCACTGCCATAAGTCATTAATATATTTGTACAAATCTTGATCACAGGTAACGTGAATTTTCATTAATGTCTGATGTAGAAATTATTTACAATAATGGGTTTTTCCTTTCTTACAATTTAAATTAAAAGTTAGTAAACTCAAAAATAGAACTATCTGATAAGCAGGAGCTAATGAAAACATACCTGGATGCTGGAGTTCTTGCTGTAGCTGCAATATCCATCTCCACTGTTCATGGTATATGCTTCAGAAAATGAATCTATCATTTCTTCTTCCATTTCCTCTCTATCTCTGTCTTTCTATCTCATTCTCTCCCTCCTTTTCTCAGTCATGTATGTATCAGTATCTGGATTTGCATCTGGGAAGTATTTGTAAAGATGCCAAGGTTAAACAATTTGACTAATTCTATGTGCAGGTTTCACATGGTCAATATATAATCATTGATTCTTAATACTTCCAAACATTGCCTTTTCTCAATTTGCACAGCTGATGCAAATTGCCGTCACACTGTCCCTTTTTGTCAGTTTTCAGTGATTAAAAATTAAAAAGGTTGATGTACACTGCCATTGACTTCTTAGAGTACTGATTAAACACTAATTCTAGAATTTGGTTGCAGTTTTATATGTATATAATCTTCCCTAGGCCGGCAATATTTTGTTCGGTTCATTGGCTAAAGATTGAACTTGAACCAATACTGAAGATTAGTTGTCTACTGAAGACAAAATTCCAGTGTCTTACAGCTTCAAAGACAATTAGATGGATATTGACGTTTGACAGTAAATAATACCAAAAGTAGTGTTCCTGGTCTAATTGCTTTATATAGCTTCAGCATAGCTGCATCTCAAACTAAAATTTGAAAACTTGAATCGATGCTTCTGCTTCTCAAAATAAATAGCAGACAAGCTGACTCATTTTTCCTAGCATTTGAACCAAACACAACATCCAAAGAATTCTATAAGGAAGTGAGAAGCAAAAAAAAAAAACAGCCCACTGCTAAGACTACATAACTCTAGAATCTGTTAAGTTTCTCCATGAAAATGAATGCACGCAGAAGATTAAGAAGAATCAATATGGAAATAAGTTTATATTATTTTTCTCTTCTATGCTAGTATATCCATTTCTATTTATAGCCTAAAGTCAATTCCTCTGTTGGCATGTGAAACACACCCTGCATTTTGGAACAGCTTCGAAGAAAGTTAATAGATGCTACTGAACATGCAATGGAGGCCAAAAATTCAAAGATTATAGTTAATAGCCCTGCCTCTTATATGTGCAATTAATTCTGTATTGAACGTGCAATGGATCATTTTCTCTATATTTAACTAACATCTTTTCATTTCTTCCATCTATGAGATGTGATACTTTTGCATTCCAAAAGTTTTAATGAACATAAGATAATTGAAATCCAGTGGAAATAGGGTTCTTCCTTCAAATTAAGGTTGCTTGAATTTAATTCCTGGTTGGGGTATTTATTCTGAGTTTGTGGTTGCTTGTTATGTTCTGTGCTTCTTTCAGCTTCACAATAAATATACAAAAGCCAAGACCCTTATATGTGTGATTGTTTATCGTAGTCTATGTAGTCACTTAATTAACACTTATAAAATGGCTGAAGTCCTATTTTAAGTATATAATATATATATATATATATATATATATAGAGAGAGAGAGAGAGAGAGGCCCTTTAAATAGAAATAGCTGAAGTATGAGCTGCAACTCAAACTGATATTTGAAGCCATCAATTTTTATTTTTTTTTGCTGCTCAAACTGTTTTTGCTCTCAAGTTCATTATAGAAGAATTAATTATTTAATCACTAAGCACTATGGCTTCACTTCCAAGCATTCTTTGATTCTCAGCATTTGAACATGATGCAACTTTAGCACAAATATTTGAAGAATATATTTAGCAAAACTATTTGCACTTAAGAAAAACAAATAAGTTAACAGCCTTCCCAGAACTAAAGATGAAGGCTGATTCTTCGATTTTCTTTGAGTGAAGTCAAATAGTTCATCTAAGATCTCTTCTCCAAAATGGTCCTTCACTAGGATTTCAAGAATAGCTCTCACGTTCATGGAGGATTTTGCCTGCAGGAAAGTAACATCACTTCTTGCTCCATGAGGGAGCTGTTCGCTGATCTCTTCAATGCTGAAACATCCATTTCTGTCTATGGCCTCAGCCAATTCCTCTGATGACATGTTGTAGACAGGTATATTGAAGGAGTCCATTTTCTCTTCATCCACTACACCCTGTAATTTTAAAGAGTTTTGAAGCATAGTTATGACTCGTATATATGACAACAAAATTTAACCAAACAATGAAAGAAGGCAGGGGCATTGGAAAATTAGAATGACAATAGAGCAGGAAATGAAATTACTCAGTAATTACCTTCTTCATCATGTCCAGAAGGCAGGATCCCAGGCATCAATCGACATATTGAGTAAAGATTGAGAATGAGGGGTTCCATTGGGGCGAGCTGGAGCAAGAAGAAACAATGATACTCCCTGTACTATTTCTTTTGCGCGATAACACAAAAATCTGTCCATGTCATTTTGGTACTGCACAGCATAAGCCTTAATGACTGCATCCGGGACACTGGAGTAATAGATTTTTCCCTTGTTCCAAGCACTGGAGCTTTTGGAAACCACTTCATTAGGCACTTTTGAGATCTATTGAATGGAATAAGAAGAGTGAACAATGTGCAATGACGAATCAGGAAACAACTAGTTGTAAAATGAGCCAGGCAGACTAGCAGCATAGTATTGCCTCTCCAGGGGGAGAGATGTGAAGAGAGTGTTGAATTCATTTGAGGCATGATCATTGAAAAAAACTTGAAATTCAGGTAAATGAAAGTCCAAGAATTTGGTACTTGAACTTGACGCCTTCCAATATGTTTTGCATGGCAAAAAATGTGTTAGGCCCTGCAGAACAGCCTAAGTCTGCAATCCTGAAGATGTCTAAAGAAGAAAAGTTTTTTATGTCAAGCTTCTCTACTATGGTCTGAGTGATAAGTTCCTTTGCATGGAAGATAGCTTCTTTCTGCACATACAGAAGATCAAGTTAGGGAATAGAAGTTACAATATTAGTTTTATACGTTCTAGACATAATGAAGTATCATATGTACAAAATGGAGATATAGATCTACTGCTGTAAGTCATTATAATATTGTACAAAACTTATCACAGGTAATGTCAATTGTCATTGACATCTGAATAGAAACTAGTTACGATCATGAGTTTTTCCTTCTTTTATAAGCATCTACTGAAAAGATACCTGGTAGTTGGAGTTCTTGGTGTAGCTGTAGCATCCATCTCCACCATTCATGGTATCTGCTTCAAATAATGAAACTATCTCATTGTCTTCCATCTCCTCTCTCTCTCTCTCTCTGCCTTTCTGTCCCTGTCTGATATGTGTGTGTTTCTGGATTTGCATCTGGGAAGTATTTATAAGGTGCCAAGCTTATAGTTAACAAGTTGACTAATTATATAATATATGTGCAGGTACATAGTCAATATATAAATCAAATTTATTTTTTTGGTAAAAAACGGGGCCTAAAATATTGCATCTTAACAGTTCCAAACATGAATACATTTAACTTAATGCATAAATTATTGCCATTTTCTCCACTTGCAGAACTAATTCACACGGCCCTATTCTCCATCTCTCTGCACATTCACAAATACTTGTTTACAGTGATCGGGGATTCTTGAGATAATCCTCTCTAAGTCACAGAAGCTAAATTTGAACCACTACTCTATATTGATTGTGTCTGCAAGAGGCAAACCTCCACTGTCTTATAGGCTCTAAGATTATTAGTTGTATATTTGAAGTCTTACAGCAAACAATTATACCCAAATCATATTTCTAAGAAAGTGAGAACTTCCATAGGATGACTACTTCACAACAAGGCCTAAATGAGTCTAGCATCCACTAAAGTTATCCTTGGACTTCAATCCAAAAATGAAAATCAAGAAAAGTCAATGCTGAAATGTTTATTTCCTTCGTTAAGTTAACGTGCAGATTTTGACTTTGGAAATTGGAAGTATTTTATAACGGCATATAGTTAGCACTTTCATTTATGTGTAGGTTTCACATGGTTAAAAAATTAATCGTTGCTTCTCAATTACACCTCCAAACATAGACTATTGCCTCTTCTCAATTTGTATAGATGATGCACATTGATGTCTCCCTTTCCCCTTTTTGTCTTTGTTCACAGATTAAAAAGGAAAAAAGCTGATGCACGTTGCTAGCCTCATTGACTTCTTCTTAGAGTACTAATTAAACACTCGCTATTGAATTTGGTTGCAGTTTATTTATATGATCCTCTCCAGGCCGGCAATATTTTGTTTGGATGGTCAGCTACAGAGATTGAATTTGATGCTTGAACTACCACTCTATGTTAGTTGTGCCTAATGAAGGAAAAACTCCAATGGATTATAATTACTAAGATGATTAGATGTAGATTGACTTTTGACAGTATAAAATACCCAATTCCCAAATCAACGTGTCTGATCTAATTTCTTTATATAGCTTCATTGTAGCTGCATCTCAATCTAAAAGTAGAAATTTTTAATTGTTGCTTTTGCTTCTGAAATTAAAGACTCTAAGATAGAGCTGACTTATTCAAAATACAAAGTAAGTTCTAAGTAGGCTTATAGCTTCTCTTTCTGTCGCATGACATCCTTGATATACAACGGGAATAAAGCAGAATTTAACTCAGACCTTTAAAGCAAGAGAGAAAAAGGCCCCTAACAAAGCTCAATTAAAACTCTTAAGATTGAGCTGACTTATTCAAATCTCAAACACAGTTAAATTCTAAAATTGCAATATATACTAAGAACTGTTCCTTTGTGAAGTGTCGCGTGAATTTCCAAAGAGCTACTTGCGCTTAAGTATAGCAAATACATTAATGGAATTCTCGGAGTTGAAGTTGAAGGATAACTCTTGGAGTTTCTTCAAGTACAAGTCAAAGAGTTCGTCCAAGATCTCTTCTCCAAAATTTGCCTTCACACTGAGCTCGACAATAGCTCTTATGTGCAAGGAGAGTTGTTCCAAGGAGAGAGTACCATTCGCTGTTAGAGGCAGCTCTTTGATTTCTTCTATGCTAAAATATCCAGTTCTGTCTACAGCTTGAGTCAATTCCTCTGGTGAGAAGTGAAATACAGGTATATTGAAGGAATCCACTTTCTTTTCATCCACTACACCCTGCATTGTTAAAGCACATAGATATAACCAAATAGGAATTGAATGTATTGAATATATGCTACACAACATGTACATGTCATGAAATTCAAACAACATGAAGTCCATAGCCCTGAATAATGTGGTGAGTTCTTTTCTTCATATTTGAACAATTACCACTACCAAAAAATAATAGTTTCAAACACAAGAAGAGCAATTATATACTGTCAAGTGTCAAGAACAACCTTCTTCACCAAGTCCATAAGGCAGGGGCTCAGGGCATCAACTAACATATTGTAGGCAGATTGAGAATGAGAGGTTCCACTGGGGCGGCTTGGAGAAAAAATTACCAATAATCCTCCATGTACAATCTCTTGTGCTCGAAGACACAAAAAGCTGTCCATGTCCTTCTGATACTGAGCTTCAAAGGCCTTAACAACTGCATCCGGGGCATTGGCGTAATGGATTCTCCCTTTGTTCCAAGCACTAGAGCTTTTGTCAATTACTTCTTTTGGCACTTTTGAAAGCCAGTGACAGGAAAAAGAACAGTTAACAATGTGTAGCAATGAATTAGGAAATAACTTGCTGTAAAATGAGCCTGGCACACCAGCAGCATGGTACTCTCTATTTGGAGGCAGAGATGTGAATAGAGTATTGAAGTCGTTGGCAACATGATCATTGAAGAAAGCATGAAATTCAGGTATTTGGGAATCAAGTCCTAGATTTTTGTACTTGAACTTGACAGCATCCACTATGTTTTGCACTGCAAAAAACGTGTTAGGCCCAACAGAACACCCCAAATCTGCAATTCTGCAGATGTTTAGAGAAGAAAATATTTTGATGTCAAGCTTCTCTGCTATACTCTCAGTGATTAGTTTCTTTGCAGCAATCACACCATTTCCCTACAATAAGAGAAGACTCAAGTTAGATAATTATGCTGTAACAGATCTACTTCTTCAACTTATTGCAGTAGTATAATCATAAGTTACATATTTTACATCAAACTCATACACATTCAAAACTCATCTTAACCAGTATTTCGAGTACTGTCTAGTGTCTGAATTGACAAATATATAATTTTTGCTGTGTGTTTTTCCTTATATGGAAAGCAACGTAAAAGTTAGAAACATATAGAAGATTAAGTACTACGTGCAAGTATCCCATGAGAGTAATAAAAGAAACAGTACCTGCAAGTTAGAATTTAAGGTGTAGCTGTGAATTCCATCTCCACCTTTCATGGGAAATGCTTCAGAAAATGTGTATATATCTTCGTTGGCCATCTCCTATCTCTGTCTTTCTCTCTTTCTCTTTGTGACGCAGACGTGCCTGGTTTGTTTATTTATAGGGTGCTAAGAGTGATTAACTAATAAACAAGTTCTTTATACGTTTTGATTGCACATGGTAAATTGGTTATTGCTTTGTAGCATCTTTTAGACATTATTATATAAAGAAAATGTTGCTTATTCATAAATTATTGCCATAGTTCTCCATTGATGAGCTGATCACTTGACAAGCACCAAGGACCTTGGCCTGCATGATTGTGAAAGCTGTATTGGGGTTTTGGGGTTTTGTGGGATAAATTATATTTGATCACATGTTAGTCTGTATAAGCCTAGTGCAGGGTGTACAACTTTGACTCATTATGTAATAATTAATCACACTTATAATACTAATCCCCAACGTGCTTGAACAAGAATTTGTTCATAATGGGAAAAACAAATTCATGCATGAGAGATAACTAATTTAATAATTAAGGTAGCTAGATGTATGAAGAAAGGAGAAGAGCTGCCCTTCTTTCTTGTAAATATTACTTGAAGGAAAGCCCTACTTGGTAGGAGCATATTATTTTTGTTGAAGATAAATGTTTATATGGTAGTATAATATAAATGAAACAACTATTTACCAAACTGAAATTAGTACCAGATTGCATACTACTGAAGGCTAACCACCAATGTCTTACAGATTTTAAGTTTTAAGATTATAGATTCAATTCGCAAACTTAATAGCAGACAAGCTGCATTTTCAACAAAACTCATAATTAATCTAAATATTGTTTCAAGCACGTCACAAATACTAAGAGTCAAATAATCTCCCAATACATACCGTACAAAGTAAAACTCATCTTGAACCAAGTGATGCAAAGACAGTTGTTGAGCCCTTGAAAGGAAGTCACTCTGAAATTCCTTGGAGATTTTTAGACCTGGTTAGGGTGAGATTAGAGTTTCTTAATTCTTGTCCTAATTGATTGTAAATGGTGTCCTCGTGAAACAAACATGATTGCCCATGAACTTTGTAAATGGTCTGTTAACTCTCTGTCTGGAGGCTCTGTTCTTATCCAAGACATCCCTATCTCTGTAAGACAAGCCTTAGTGCTTGATGGTTATTTTGTAATATAAAGTTCTTTTCTTAGCAAAAAAAAATTGCATATTTGTGACTACATATAAATTTTTAGAATATATTTATTATTAAGTTATGTTGGGTATTAAGTTCCACATTGTTTAGATTAGTAAGTCTTATGTAATTGCTCTATTATAAATATAAGATCATGATGTAATCTTGAAATCATCCAAGCTACTACTCTTTCTCTCTTTATATATATTTTACATAAATAAACTTAAAGATTGAAATAAAACTTCAATTAATAGTATTTATTATTCACCCCCATAGACACACACTGCAACATATTTGAAGCTATCCATTTTTGTTTTCTGAAACATAATTGTTCATCATAGAACAATTAATTATTTAATCATTAAGCACTATGAGACATTCTCAGATTTTCATAACATGATACAACATTAGCACAAATATTTGAAGAATATCTACTGTTAGACTATTTGCGCTTAAGAAAAACAAGTAAGTCAACAATCTTGCCAGAAGTAAAGATGAAGGGTGATTCTTGGTCTTTGTGTACAAGTCGAATAGTTCAGTTAAGATCTCTTCTCCAAAATGAGACTTCACAATGACTTCAAGAACAGCTCTCATGATCATTGGGACCTCCACCATCCGGGTAGCAACATCAGTAGTTGCAGCATGAGGAAGCTGCTCCCTGATTTCTTCAATGGTGAAATTTCCATTTCTGTCTATGGCCTCAGCCAACTCCTCTGATGACATGATGTATATGGTTTATTCTTTATGTCAGCTATTGATCTTAATTAGAATGTTTCAATGTAAAATAATCAATCAATAAACTTTTGGTCAATTTAAATAGTCCCATCCAAAATTTATATTTGTCTTCAATCTTAATTAGTTTACTATAGGAGCCTGGACAAATAGAATGAATGTACCTAGGAAAAACAATCACTCATTAATTACCTTCTTCACCATGTCCAGAAGGCAGAATCCCAGGGCATCAAACAACATATTGAGTAGATTTTGAGAATGAGGAGTTCCAATGGGGCGTGCTGAAGCAATAAGAACCAATAATCCTCCTTGAACTATTTCTTTTGCGCAATAACACAAATATCTGTCCATGTCCTTCTGATACTGAGCTGCATAAGCCTTAATGACTGCATCTGGGGCACTGAGTAATAGACTTTCCCCTTGTTCCAAGCACTGGAGGTTTTGGAAACCACTTCATTAGGCACTTTTGAGATCCACCGAATGGAATATGAAGAGTGAACAATAAGCAACGACGAATCAGGAAACAATTTGTTGTAAAATGAGCCAGGCACCCCAACAACATAGTATTGCCTATCTTGGGGTAGAGATGTGAAGAGAGTGTTGAAGTCATTGGAGGAATGATCACTGAAAAAAACTTGGAACTCAGGTAAATAAGAATCAAGTCCAAGAATTTTGTACTTGGACTTGACAGCTTCCATTATGTTTTGCACCACGAAAAACGTGTTAGGCCCTACAGAACAGCCCAAATCTGCAATCCTGCAGATGTCTAAAGAAGAAAGGCTTTTTATGTCAAGCCTCTCTACTATTGCCTGAATGATAAGTTCCTTTGCAGAGAAGATAGCTTCTTTCTACAGATAGAGAAGATCAAGTTAGGGAATAAAAGTTACAATATCAGTTTTACATATTCTAGACATAAATGAAGTATCAGATGTATGAATTTAAGACATAGATATACTGCTATAAGTCATTACTATATTGTACAAAACTTGTTCACAGGTAATGTGAATTGTGATTGATATCTGAATGGAAACTCTTTACAGTCATTGGTATTTTTTACTGCTTATTATTAAGTAGCTTATAAGTTTCTAATGAAAACATACCTGGTATTTGGAGTTCTTGGTGTAGCTGTAGCATCCATCTCCACCGTTCATGGTATATGCTTCAGATAATGAATCTATCTGTAATTCCTCTGCCATTTCCTCTGTCTCTCTGTCCTTCTGTCTCTTTCTCTCTCCTTTTCTCAGGGGATATGTGTGTCTGGTTTTGCATATGATCAATATATAATCCATTGCTTCTTAACATTTTCAAATATTAAGTCTTGGTTTCGCGCTACGATGTTTTGAAAGATATTATATTCTTTTAGCTCTCTTATAACGGTTGTAGTACCATTTTGTATAATAATATAAAAGTTAATCTCACAAAGTAGAATCACAAAATTAGTATTTAATAAATTTATTATAAAATTATTTTGAAGATTTAAATTAACAATAATAGATATTAATAATTAAAAAAAAAATTATTAACCTGCTGCATTAATTAATCAAAAGAAGAAATACAAATTTTTATTAAAAGTTAAGATCATGTTAGTCTTCTAAATTTTTAAGTGCAGAATTCAACTTAGAAGCACCTAATTTTTGTTTTCTTATCAAATATAAAAAAAATTAATTTAGGCTCTTCATAAGTATAATCAATATTCCAACAAGTATTATCGAATAAAACCTCTATATCTAACTAATTGGGAGTTGGTTCCTGCAGATTAGTGACTGTGTAGTTTGTTTTTTCTGCCCGTTTGGGGCCGTTTCTGACCAACTAATTCACACTGCGATACTCTCTATCCACATTCACAAATACTTGTTCTACAATGGAAAGGACTAATTCATACATTCTACTGCCTTGTTTTTTCCTTTTTTTTTTTCAAGTTAAGAAAAGAGTTATATTGATAAACTGTCAAACTCTAAGGCTTGAAAAAACAGAGACTGGGATAACAAGGATGACTTCAATGAGATCAGAGTACAAAACATTAAGTGACCATTTTGCTTGATAAGACTTAATAGCCTCCATGGAATTTCATCTCGCTTTATGCTGTCCCGATTTGTCGGGCTTACATGTTTACATGATTTTTGAGATCTGACCTGCAAGACAAGAGGAAGAGGAGGTCAAGCGGTGCCTGAGATCCTTCTCTGATGATTAAATTAGTATTCTAGTGAGAGCAATAACCTATAAAGAGGGTAAAAATAAAGAGGAAAATGATCTTTTATATTTGGAGTTTAACCCACTTATATAGTAATATTTGATCAATGAGGTTGTACAATATGTGAAAATGGATCTAGTGGAGAGGTCGATGCTGGAGAGGACCAAAATGGCATCGCCTCTCCTTAAACAAAAAAAAAAAAATTTGCAACTCATGCCCACATTCATTATGCCCAAACGACGCCGTCCGACCGTTTCCCATCCTTTCATTCTTTGTCCCTGCGAACTTAGATCCCTTTTCCACTTCAACTAAGTTTTGCATTATAATCCTAGTTGATCGTCTCCTACATTCTCAACCAATTTCTTCCTCTCTCAGTCTCTGTAACTGATTGAAGATGGTCAAACTCTGTTCTTCGAAAATTCATTTTTCTCGTGCACCTCAATTTTGTCTAATTTGATCCATTTTTTCTTTTTAACGTTATGCTTGAAAATGTGCTTTAGGTTTGCTTGGCTTGTTTGTTGCCGTTATTTCTTGTCCCCATCGTCAACGTCCTGCCTCTTTTGTTCGATTTTACTATGGTAAGTAGACCATGCCTATTCAAAATCCTATTTTTCCATTTGGGTCTATTTGTTTTATGTCCTAATTCAAATATTCACTGAATGTCAGTTTTGCTTTTAGTTTAACTGAATTTTGTTCACAGGGAAGAAGAATGAAAGGATGGGAAGCGGTCTTCAAAGGATGGCTTTGGGCATAATGAATCTGGGCATGAGTTGTAATTTTTTTAAATAGAGGCGACGCCATTTTGATCATCGCCAGCGTCAGCCTCTCCACTGGATCTGTTTTCGCAATATGTTTAGGGTGGTTTTTCCTTAGACAAATTATTTATATATTATGTGTTGTGTGTGTATTGGATGGGTTTAATATCATCCTCACACTTTCCATTCATAAGTTTAACAATCACTTTTGCATCATTTTCGAATTTAATTTCATTTAATTTGTAATCACAAAAACTGTGAAATTCAATTAATTTTAAAAAAAAATTTGATTAAAATCTTGTATTTGAAACTTATTATGTATAATAATTCAATTCATTGTAAATCTTATTTTTATTTTTATTTTTCATTTCAATTTCTTACCAACATTGATGTGATTTATAAAAAATTCAATTTATTTGACCTTTAAAAAATTGCTTAGACAAATTTATCATTTATCTTTGTCTCATTTTCACACTTGCTCCCAAACCTCACTCATCTCTTCCCAATCCCTCTCCCTCACAACACTCATCTCTTTTCACCCATTTGATTCTTAACCCATCTCTTTCTCAAACTATAACAGACCATAAAAAAAAAATTGGCCAAGGAAGAAAGAAAGAGAGAGAGAAAATGATCAAGCTTAGAGTTAGTATATAATAATTATATAGAATTAGGGTTAATATTGTAAAAATGTTAAATTTAATTGAATTCTATTATTACTATTCACATTCCAAACAATATAATTCAATTAAATTATATTAAATTGTTGATAAATTATATCAACAAAATGATTTGTTTCAAATATTAAAAAAATAAATAAATTAAATCGAATCGAATCGAATTTAATTCAATTAAAATCAGTTCATTTATAAATTTGTTTCAAACTTATCCTTCATTCCTTCAACCTAAGCCACAGCCACCTAAACTGAATTTGACCATTACTATATTTAATTTATTTTTTCCTACATACTCTATTAATTGTGTCTGTAGAAGGAAAACATCTTCTGTCTATAGCCTCTAAGATAATTAGGTGTGTATTTGAAGTCTTACAGCCCCAAATCAACGTGCCTGAACACTAGTCTTAAATAGCTTAAGTATAATGAGCTGAATTTGAACCTAAAATTAGAAACCTTGAATTGTTTTATATATTTTTCAGGTTTTGATTGCACATGGTCAATTAGTTATTGCTTTGTAGCAACCTTTAAACATTAGATATATATATATATAAACTTGCTTATTCATAAATTATTGCAACATTTCTCCATTGATGAACTGATTGTGGAAAGCTGTTTTGGAGTCTTATTTAGGTTGGTGTTGTGGACTAATTTTATATTTGATAGTCTGTATTATATAATTTTATATTTTATTTAGTGAAGGGTGTACAACTTTGACAGATTATGTAATAATTAATCACATTTCTGTTACTCATACCTAACGTGCAAGAACACGAATATTTTATTTAGTACAACATGAACACGAATTTATTTGTAATAAGAAAATAATTAGTTGTACGAAGAAATTAAGAGAAGAGCTACCCTAATGCATTAACATGAAATATTCTGATAAAATCATTGCATTTGAAGATACAACTCAACAATTTCTGTCCAAGATTGCTCATGATTCACTTCTCACACTCAAATTTAGCTTAAACAGTTAGCACTTAATTTCATACCAATGCCAAATTCGAGCACTAAGTGCAAAAAATAAATTTTTTTTTTGTCTGTACAAAAATAATATTTATGAATAAGGATTGCAATGGATGGTATCCAACTTTTCTATAAAATCTGGTCTAATCCAACTATATTTTTACTCTATAAGAAAATCAATAATTTTATCCACAATCTTGTAAATTTGGAATGAATTATGAAAAATAATTATAAATAAATATAAAAGCACACACTTTCAGAAACTTTTCATTTTTAACTTGGATATCACTTATTTTTTGGGCAAAGCAGAATGTAACCGTATATTTTTCTTTCTGACTGCACAACTTGCATATTGATTGGCATGACGATTATCCATGTATCATCATATAAATAACATTTCCTGTCACTCGATTTTCATCCTACCATCAGAAGGAAAGTACAAGAAGAAGCCAAACATGATTGTAAATGCACGAGATATTGATGTCCAACACATGGATAGATGGACAATTAACTGCCTATGATGGAAAAAACCTAACCTCGCTATTCTCTTGTTGATGCAATGCAATGAAAATATGAGGTTTTACAAAGCAGAGAACAGCAACATCAATTGGCAGTCTCTATTTTGTATACAGGACTAGGCGGACCCCCGAGTTGGAAAATTCAACAGAGTTGATAAAATTGTAAATAAATGTTTTATGAAGGATTGGCAAACCAGGTGCTCACTGCACCTAGAAGATAACCCCACTTCTCAAATTTCAAGCTATGGTTTGCAATGGGTAATCCAGGACAGAGCTTTCCCCACAAATCTCCAAAGCAGCCATGCCATGTAAAGCCACATCCAGACACATGGACTCCGGCTACAGTAACTCTTGCATAAATGCTATCTATGTAACACGCTATTAGAATCGATACATTTCAAACTGTGATGCCGAAGCAATATGGATGCCTTGTTGCTGCCTCTTGACTAGTCTACACAATATTCATGACTCGCCAACACAGATTTACCTGTTAGGAGCATATCATGTTAGTATATCACAGACATAAATAAAACAACCACCTCATGCTTCTTTGATAATCCAAATGCCCAGTAATCAATCACTAATTTGATAATTCATTCTAACAATTCTGTGAAGTTTTAGGGGTTTACTGAATTCTTCTTTTTTTCTTCAAGGGTAAACAGGTTCAAACCAAGTGTCTCTGAATTTAGCCCAAGCTCTTCATTTTGTTTGTCGACCAACTTTTTTCAATGTTATTAATCCTATAACTTGACATTATATAGAGGAAAAAATCATTCAGTACCTTTAGCTAGAATGTTGGAATGAATTTTCTGATTTTATAATATTTAGTTACTGGATTTAATCTAATTTACCATGTTTTCACTTTCCAAGGACTTCTGGATATTATATAAATATTTTTGCTGTACTCTTTTCTTTGGTTGAAAAACTAAAACATATTATAAACTACAATCATTTAATGAAATAACCTGGTACCAGCAAATCCCACCCAAATAAACAGAATAGATTGACTGCAAGTCTGCAACGGTATTAAATATCTTACCAAAAAAAAAAAATGCAGTTTGATAAAGAAAATCGCAACCAGGTTCTACAATATAAGTACCTCATGTCAAAATTGTTGATGATTAATAAGCAAGACCAGTGACCTTTCCTACTGCAACTGTTTTCCCTGTAAGACAGTAGTCCAAGGTGATGTGATTACAACATAGGTCATATCAAGAACACACAAGCAAGACAAAGGGAATATCCATCTCTCACCTTCAGTACGAAGAGTGAATCTTCCCAGTTGCGGAAAATCTGAGAACTTCTCAATGCATATCAAGTTATTGACCTGTAAAGAGTATTAGCTCAGGACGAGCAAATATGTAACACTGAATTTCCATCAACACATATGGACAATAATTTCAAAATAAATTTATTTTTCAAATTTTGGCACACAACAATAGCACCAACAGTGTGAATGTGCACCTGAATGTGGCATACAACAACAGCACCATTCTTTACAAAGAGAACTTTCTTTTTCATAGGTTTCTTTGTCTTTGGATCAATTTGCTGTAGCAACTCAACAATTTCACATTCTTCAACTACAGAATGAATGTGTAAAACAGCTTTATAGCCAGCAGTGAAAATGGCCTAGCAGCAAAAATGTTTACAGTGTGTTAATATGCAACACATTGCTTAATATTTAAGAAATCACATATACTTATCAAAAAAAGAAATCAAATATTTATACTGCCAAGCCTACACACACATACTAACACAGATAAAGAGAGGGTCAGTATGCATACATTGTCCAGCAACTCAAGTATCTGCAACTGGGCAACAAACTCAGTAACAGCGTGTATTGGATTTGCTGCAGGACAGAAAAACAGGCATATGAAAATCTCAAACAGAAACAGAAAAAATATAGCAAGAGTTGAGATTAAACACAAATTTGTGACCATGTATATAGACAAAGTAGACGAAAGTATTATAATTCCCAAATCAGTTTGCGGTTATAAAAGGAAAGAAAAAGTGTCAAAAAATTATTGCAGTAATGCCTCACAGGAAAATAATTTAAAAATGCTACATAATAATGTTTCAACTGGCATCAGACAGAAAATGGCATATTGGATAATTAGCATTGAAAAGAATATTCTATTGTTGTAACTTACCAATGCTACTTAACACAAAACCAGACAATATGTCATCTTCTTCAACACCAGATAACCTAATCCGTAGATTTTCACCAGGCCCAGCCCATTTGACCCTATCTTCATCACAGAATACAGCAAGAACTTTCACATGTGCCTGAAAATTGACACACGTAATCCACAATCGTTTTATGAACTTAAGCAAGGAAAAAGTTAAAAAGGTGGAAGAAGATATTGAGTACAAGGAAAATATACCTTATTGGGCATGACCATCAAAGAAACCCCCTCGCATACACTACCAGATTCTACTTTTCCCATAACAACAGTTCCCATGTCTTTAAATTTGTCTATTATAGGCAGCCTACAAGTTGGAAATTCAATATTATTAAATGAGGTCAACATAAATAAAAAACGAGCATACATTTCTGATGTACCATGGACCGACAAGTGTTAATACCCAATTCAACAGTTACATAAGCTTGTATAGTACAGTTTCCCAGGCATCTCTTCCCTTCACCAAGACATAAAGGTTCAGAAAGATGGACAAAAACTATAATATACAACAAACCAAAGCCAATAGTTCCTCAAATGAAGAAATTTGAGGCACATAACCGGTTCAGAAATCTCAAATGAAAGCTCATGATACCCAATTCATAAAACCAATGTAAGGTTACAATACAAATGCACAATCACATACAAATGCACTATGATTCAATACTAGCAACCGTACGAAATGAAAAACATTGGAGTACATGGTGCGTGCCATAAGTATGACACATGCCGTTTACACATAGTTTATATAAGGAAATGGACAAAAGAAAATGTGGTTAGAAAATGCATGATACATAGTTAAACATGGAACCAAATGTGTTAGCAGGAACTGGAAGCAAGACGAAAATTCAGGAAGACATAAATGCATTTACCTGAAAGGACTTTTGGGATCTCGAAGAGGAACCTCAACGGCATCAAGGGCTTCAAAAAGGCAGGGACCGTCCCACCATGAACATATGCTTTTGTCAATTCTTGTTTTCAAGTTGGCACCAATGAGACCAGATATTGGTAAGAACTGGACATCTGCAAGTTGAAAAAACCAAATTTATTAAGAAAACTTCCTGTTTACTTTTCAACCACATTCTACTTGAATCGTTAAGCATTCACTTGTTTCATATAAAAGAATATAGTTGAGGAAAATGTTCTCTACAGAAAACATTTACTTACAATCCACTGGCCCTTAGTTAATCATAAAGGAAAAATGGCTCTATCCAGAATCTAAGCTCCAGTTGCATGTATCAGGTTTTAGGAGGTAATTGCTAATAAGTGACGGGTGGTAGCTTCAAGTTCTAATAGAAAATGACTTCCTTCTTCGAGAAGCGGAGTCATTTTCTACCTCCTGAAGGGTTGATTATCAGTAATGGTTGCTGAACCAGACACTAGCAAAAATGGAAAACAGTTTCCAAGGAGCCTCAGGCCCCGTTTAAAAGTTATATTTTTTTAATGGGATTTGGGAGAACACCTGAAAGATGTTCCATAAGGAAATAAGGTCATGTTTAATATGAATAAAGGTTCCCGTATTCTATCTCCAGACAGTATTTTAAAATGCTGAAAAGGAATCACAATACTGATTAGTTTATAGCATTTGTTTCAAATAATTTGACGAACAAGAACCTTGTTCTCGAGATAAGGAACATTAGAGAACATCTTTGTAGTTAAAACTGAATAAAAATCATTAAGTTTACTCTGTTTGGAAAAGCAATTTGAATATGAAATCACAATTGACATGAAAACAGAAAACGGAAAACTATTTGCAGTAACTAAATAGGGTCAAAGGTTTTCCTGTTTTCTAAATGAACGTGCTTTCCTGATAGTATTTTAAAATGAATCAAATACTGTTTAGTTTATAGCATTCGTTTAAAATTGGATGAACAAGAACCTTGTTCTCAGATGAGGAACATTAGAGAACATCTTTGTAGTGTTTCTTAATACTGAATAAAAATCAATAGGTTTTCTCTATTTGGAAAAGCAATTTGAATATGAAATCACAATTGACATGAAGATAGAAAATGGAAACTACTTGCAGTAACTAAATAGGGCCAAAGGTTTTCCTGTTTTCTAAATGATCGTGATTTCCAATTTGTCCATAGAGAAGGGAAAATTAGAAATAGAGATGAAAATTGGAGATGGAAAACTGAAAAATACTTTCCTTAACAGGGAATTGGTAACTCAACTTTATGCCTCTAATACATCCTGCACTACAGCAATTCAATAACTTTTTGCAGTTAAGTTTTCTTCATAATGTCCATTCTACTACTAAATCAGTGTCACAAATATAAGGCAGTTTTCAAGGCAAAACTGTAAAAGCAACAAAGTTCTGCCCCTCTAATTTTCAGACAATTCAAAAGTACCTTTCTTCACATTGTAGCCTGATGACCTCAGAAATGGTGTCATCTTTGATTCAATTTCATCATACCTATCGTCATAGAAACATCAAGGAACTTCATCAATATGCATGAGCACATTGGGACACGAGAGAGAGAGAGAGAGAACAACCTTTCTTTTGACCATTTCACTGTAGGATCATCCATTTTATTCACAACAACAAGCAGCTTAGTCACACCCAAAGTTTTTGCAAGTTGAACATGTTCACGGGTCTGTCCACCTCTCTCATATCCAGTTTCAAATTCTCCTTTACGAGCAGAAATCACCTAATTGAGAGGGGGATACAGATATACAAAGATGGGGAAGGTGGAGACAGAGGCGGAGGGAAGGAGATACATTTAAGTACCCTCTCATGCAGTAAAAGAAAAGATCAATGCAGTGAAATTGAAACATCAAACTTACCAGTACTCCTACATCTGCTTGAGAAGCACCACTGATCATATTGGGAACATAACTTTTGTGACCCTGAATAATCAAGATATGCAGAACATAGATTCCTCAGATAACCACGAAAGAGAGAGAGAGAGAGAGAGAGATAAAGCTAAAGAAATAAAAAATATGACAAATAAGAAAGAAATCAATATGCTAAGAATCACTTTGTCTTCTACACAATTATAAATTGTCACAAATTTAACAAAAAAGTTAAAACTGGGCTCTGCAATTTAATTAATAGGCAGAAATAAGCTCATGAATCCAGAGCAGAAGGTAATGAATAATATCCTAGAACCACCGTTGTCAAGTCACCACAGAGAATATGCTGCTGAAGCTACCGTAGCAATGGCTCTTGCATCTTACAATGCAGTCAGTTAAGCATTGTCATCCATCTTCCCAAAATATCCTTGTTCCATATGACTGCAACAAGTAGGCCTCATATAGCCATCCTCTTCTTTACACATCATACTTATTGTACAGAACACAACTACTCCACACAATACATATGCAAGTCTAATAACATAGGAGGAAAATGAAACGAGAAATTTGCAATATGCATACTCACAGGTGCATCCAAAATTGTAAACCTTGATGTCTCTGTTTCAAAATGTGCTCTTCCAACTTCAACTGTTTTCCCCTGCAAATGAGTAGAAAGATTCGTCTTAAGTGTAACTGCCTAGCAACTCTATGCATAAATAAGAAGTATACAGGAAATTTATTACAATTCAGGGAACTGTTCCACTCTTTAAAATTAGCAGATCAGTTTATACCTTTTCCCTCTCCTCTTCATTAGTGTCCATAATATATGCCATATACCTAGTACATAAAAGACCATAATTAATTAAATGATATGAATCAATTTCATAATGAAGTGATATGCAAATGCATTAACTACCACTACCAGTCGCCTCGCCAGCTAAACAAAAAGCTTTCAATCAAACGATATGAACTACAAAGATGATTTATGTTATTTCCTTGAAAAATGAGATAGTATGAAGACCATAATAAATAGCAGGTGCAGTACAAGGAAGTGCACATAAGACCAAATAGCACTAAAACCATTTGTTTCACAACTAGTGGTGGTTCCCCAAGGAAGGTAATATATGAAGGAAACCAAAAAGAGAGCAAAGAAAAAAAGGAAAAACTTATTAAGTTCACCTATATTTCCTTTCGGGGTCAATTAGATTACAATCAAACCACTATAAAATTGTCAGACTATTAATAACTATCAAACATTCATTCTTAATGGACCCTCAAACTACTTACATATTTAATTAGATTATATTTGCACATACAGTACATGGTGCTATTTTTATTATTTTGTCTATTAGGCAAATAAAATGAGTGATGTCAGTGAAGTTGCATTAATGTAAAACACCCTAGGCTGATTAACATGTTAATCTGAAACTGTGGCCTCCAGCAAACTAATGAACAGAGTATAGACTGTCTAGGTGCAAAGGTAATAGAAAGAAATGATGAAGCCACAAACAAGAATTAAAACATATAAGATTAATGAGCTCACCAGCTTTCTCTACTTTTGTCCTTAGCTTCTTTTTCATATTTTTGGATTGTGCGGTCATCAACTTGACCACTAAGGAAAAGTATCTGGCCTCCAGTTGTGGACTTACCCGCATCTGGGACAAGAAAACAAAAGGGGCATTAGTTCTAGAACAACATTAGTCATTACTTCCAAAAAGAAAAAAAGGATAAATCTAAAGAATATGAATTACTATACAACGTCACAGATAGCTGCTAACATGAAAAACTATACATAGAAAAATACATCAAATACTATTTTCTTTTTAATAAGAAAATATGTCAAATACTATAATATATATACCTTAACCCAATTTTAATCATCATTACAACAACAGTGCACAAAAGACTTATTTAAGAGTTGAATGTACCACCAGCTAACACAAATGCGACCAATTAGTTTTGACAACGATTGTGCCTCAACCACTAATCAAATAAGTAAGGTTGAAAGGGAAAATACTTGTAAAGTTTCAACTGGTTTAATTAGGTGTTGTAACTCCCTCATGCACCCAAATGGTGAATTTTGTGCCTATAATCCCCCCTCACCTCATGTACATTTAAAGAGCAATAAATTGGCAGCAAGTAAGCATCGATACCGGTCGGTGCAGTACAATAAGGGTACATGAGTTCATCATTTTCTAAACAATTACGGTATGGGTAAGTTAAATTAAATAATTAAAAAATACATTTTTTATATGAGAAGAAGATCTTTAATAGTTAACTAATAGAGTAAATGTTTGATTTGATAGAATTTTGAATAATTTGATAAAATTTTTAGTATTATTAAGTGTATAAGTACATAAAGTATATTTTATATATGAAAAGATATTTAAAGGTTAACTAATAGAGTAAATGTTTGATTTTATAGAAATTTGACTAGTTTGATAAACTTTTTAATATTAATAAGTATATAATATATACCCAACTCAACTAAACTTTAAATCCTAAATTAGTTAGATTAGCTATATGAATCATTTTTTCTCTATTCACATCAATCGAAGACATCACTTTTAGTGACATCCAGAACAATCATATCCTTCTCAAGCAATTCTTCACATGTAATTCTTGGTCTCCCTCTACCGCATCTAACCCTGTCGACCTACACCAAGTCACATCTTCTAACTACGGCATCCACGGGCCTAGATATGTCCAATCACTTCTCTCTACAATAGGTGCAACCTCCACATTTCTTCGTAGTCTTTCTTTTATTGTATGTCATGTCATCCATCTTATTATTCATATCTCAGCCGCTCACATCTTTTAAGTGTTGTTTCTTAACTGCCTAACATTCAGAACCCTACAACATAGTCTATCTCATGTCCATCCTATAGAATTTTTCTTTCCACCTATTCATGATTTTAAGATCAATAAATATATAATTACGTAATTAAAAAATACATTTTATATATGAGATGAATATATTTGAGAGTTAACTAAAAGAGTAAATGTTTGATTTGATAGAATTTTGAGTAATTTGATAAACTTTTTAGTAACATTATGTATATAATTACATAATTAAAACTTCTATTTTAAATCATTTGCCCAAAACTAGTTTTTCTTGAATGCAACTTCTTATTTTGTTTGTTAATATACATAAATTCTTTTAATTACAGCTAATGGCCTAATGTATGATATAAGTTGTCCCTAAAACTAAGAAGAAGAAAAAACTGGTACATAGGCGGTACGTACCAAGGTGTACTAAATGAGTAACCAGTTCTGCATTTTGAAGTACTCAGTGTTTCATAGATTGACAATCACCAATTAAAGCACAAAAATCAAAATGCAACATAAAACAATTAGAAACATGGTAAAACCATCAAACCTCAGTAAAAATTGTATTTACAAAAAATATGATTATCACCCATCCACTCAAGATACCGAATTCCTTTTTAATATGGAAGCTTCCTCAGGCCTTTTTAGATCCACTTATTGCTTAACTTCAGATTCCACTCCACTACATACTAATCTAAGAGCAAAAAAGCATATAATGATGACACATGTCAATCCTCTATTGCATTCATTATTGCAATCTAGTAGGCAACAGGAAGACCAGGGCAACCTAAGCACAAAGTAAAGAATCTTGAAGCCCAATTTATGAAGAGTAAACCCAGTAGCCTCTATCAACTTACCCACATGGCCTATAAAAACAATATTCAGGTGTCTCTTCTTATTTGCTTCAATCTCATCCAGCGGCTCATTTTCTGCAGCGGAGATTTCCTTGTCTTTCAATACAAGTACAATTGATGTAGTTAGCATAAAAAAATAAAACTTGGAATTTTGTTTGATAATATACTGCCTTATAACAAAAACAAACAAAAATTCAAAGAAAGAAAATAGAAAGTAAGCTTAAATGCACAAAAATACCCAATACAATGTACTGACACTGCACTTGCACATTACCTTTTCGCTCAACCTGGATTGGTTGTGTATGAACCTCTTCCTTTGGATCTGGAAAATGTTTTTCATTGTCAATCTCATATCAGAAATTATAGCAACAAGAAAATTAAAATAAGCAGCAGCAAATAACATTTAATAGACTGCAAAGGAGTTAAAAAGGATAATATATATATACATAAACCTAAGAAGAGGTTGACTACAATTTTTGTACATGTGAGCTTTTATTCTTCCTAAGTAAGACCCACTATTTCTTCTTTGCCTTTTCTCTTCTCCAAATTCCTTCCTCACAAAGTAAGAGTCCTCACCCTGACTATAATGAAATAAAAATCTCAAAAATGCCCCAAAGCCATACATACAATATAATATGAACTGACACCTGACTTAGTTTGAAAAAGAAAAAATCGGGCAATGTTTTCATCAAATCCGGGAATCCTATTAGTAAACTAGTACAGGTATCCGAACAATCTCCTACTTAATAACAAATGTTACAAAGGAAAAATAACAAACACAGCAAAAACAATCTACTAAATTGCATTAGTCTCTATCCTCTCCAATTTCCTCAGCCAAACATCCTTCCACCCCCACCCAAATCACCTTACAGCTCCTAATATCTAGGCACATTTCTCTCAATAATTGAAGAAATCTAATTTGATAATTGTTGAGCACTCTACACAAATAAAAGAAAAAAGCTGCGGGTTGCACAAGTGTTTTGCTAACAAAAGTAAAATACAATTGATTTGCCACACAGGATCCAAAAGTAACTCTGGGCCAGAAAAGCTCATGAGCAAGAACACCAAAATCTGAATACATCAACACAGTAAAACTCCACCAGCATGCACCAGTAGATTGAACATCTACCATGAAAGGCTGCTTTTGATATCAAACATTCCTAGACATGACAGTTACCTCCATACCATTAACTGAAGTCCTTACTAAATTAAAAGGAATTAAAGTGTAATGACTGTTTCTACTTTTGCTTCCTAAATTGTAGCGGTGATAACGATCATGACATACTGGAGATAATACCCAATTAAACTTTCCACAACTCACTGTTTTAGAGAAAACCATATCATGGCCCATAGGGCCAGCCCTGTAGCAATTCACATGCATAATAGTTTATTTTCTAGCATCTTCATGGGGCCCTTAGCACTTTCCTAATTAGTAGTAAAACAAAACA
Organism: Quillaja saponaria; assembly: GCA_029379385.1. Classification (NCBI taxonomy): domain Eukaryota; kingdom Viridiplantae; phylum Streptophyta; class Magnoliopsida; order Fabales; family Quillajaceae; genus Quillaja; species Quillaja saponaria. Next base: position 9,028,859 of record CM055607.1, read on the forward strand.
TATAGTACAATCACAGTAAAAAAAAAATTCTCCTTGCAAACTTTCCCGCAATTCTCCTGGACAGAATAGCATAATAGCCCTGCCAGTGTTCATCAGCCTAGCAGATTTGAATTATAAAACCCCATTACCTCTTCCTTCTCTCCTTAGATGACCTCCTCAATTCCCTCGCCATACTACTTCCAACCCACATTATTCCTTCTATAGAAAATCCCTTTATCTTTCACGGGCATCATAGATATCTTCACAAAAAGACCTTCTTGTATGCAGGTTAGAATCAAAAAGCAATAATAGTAGCAGGAAACATGATTTAAAGTAGTGATTCATCAACACAGTTCCATGCCACATCTAAAAATGGAGTAAGATTCTCCTTCTATAGTTTTTGCTTTCCTTTATACTGTATATATATGCAACAACAAAAATCTTTTGACAAAGAGTACAGGTTCATGCATAATATGCTAGATGTGAAGGCGCCCCCTCAGTTCAGAAAGTCATACACCCTGTCTCAACGAAGCAAATAATTCATTCTTCTGGGACTAACTAAGAAAACTGGCACTATGACTAGCTTATCATAAACTAGACAAACTCTTGATAGACTCATTCAAGGTAGCAAGATAATTATTTGTTTTATATGTGCTAAGATGGACAGTGAGGAAAACTGTTAAGCATGGATTCTAAAAGCCAAGACAGCAAACAAAAAGGAATGAAAGGGAGACTATAACATCATTTTCTGTTTTATGATCTTTATTTCATGATACAACCAGTGGCCTTGATTTAATATGCACACCTTGAAGCATAAACCATATTCTGCTACATCTCATATACAAATTTACAGACATAATTCTATAGGAAATGGAGGAAAAAGAAAGAATGAAGTAAGAAAGGGGAAAAACTAGAAGAGAAAAGATGAAAAGGAAAAGAAAAATAATACAATGAAACACGTTATAACCTATATTGGTACTAATTTTAATCCATCTTACCTGATTTCTCAATTGTAATATCATCCATCTAACTGACTAGGAATAGTAATGGATGTCACTAACAAATATCACTAGATCAAACCAAAAAAGGAACGAGAGAAATTTAGGAGAGATAATTTCAGCATAATTCATATTGTGCTGCATCAGATATGATCACCTTTTTCGCCAAAAAAGTGAAAAGAGAAGTAACAAAAGAAATAGAAAAGAAAAGTAAAAACAATACAAAAAAGTATTTTATACAACTATATTGATACCACCAACCTTCATCCATCTTATCTGAATTCTCAACTTCTTCTGGCTTTGCATCTTCTGGATTTACAACCCCATTATTATCTTCTGCTATGTACCAAACAAAGAATTGACATAAATATCCAAAATTGGATCAAGACGTCCATAAATGAAATTTCAGAATATCAAACAAAATAAAGCTGGACCCATTTAATACCTGCTGAATCAAGCTGTAAAGAACGGATGTCCTCCTCGATATCTATCATTCAAAGAAGTTGATATCCATTATTTCATCTAACTCTCAAAAAAACCTCACAACGTCCTGGCACGTGACTTTTTTTGTTTGATTAACAAGGAACGTAGGAAAGAGTTTGACTTTAAATAGTCATTCTGTCATAAGTAGTGATGAGAATCCCAATAATAGCCATCACTCAGTAAAAAACACCTTTAAACCCACCATGCAGCATTGCCTAGTGCATAGGTATAGCTAAGAAGGTTTTAAAATTCAACCACAAAACCACATAAACCTTACACATTATGTTCTATTCATTTTTCAACTAGGTTGGAGAGGTCGGTTAAAATTGTCCTATATGCGCGATTCATTTCCACAATCAGGAAACCCAAAATACACAATTTAAAAGGAATTTATCAAAATTTAGCTCCTAATCACAATAAACACTAGAAAAACATATCAAAATCCAAATGATTTATATCGATAAAGTTCAAAAATACAGACCTATCACAAAATAATTTCAAATAATCCATCGGTTCAGTTCAGAAATTTATACAGAGATAAATAAAAGTGGGCAAGAGTTAAAGACAGAAATCAAATTATGGCGTACCCATAGTTAATCACTGAGATTCTGTAATGGAGCTAGGGTTTTTCCGATAACGCTAAATAGAGTAAAGCAAGCACAGCAATACAGATGGTGCGTGCAGTTGCTACAATGGGTGGTTTGGTATGCATGCGATTATATGATGATGATTCTTCGCCTGAGGTTCGACTGGACCCCAGGTCCCGGTTCCGTTAACAAACGCACCGTATAAGCAAAATAGTACAACCAAAATCAAGCAGTATGGCCACGGCAGATAAATAAAATGAGAACAAACCCTCTATTAAATGATTAAGAATTTCTGGATGCCTCGCTGCGTTCTTCTTTCTCTGTAATTATTAATTTCAAAGGTGGAGCATGTAATGCGCCCCACAAGCACAATTGGCCCAAATATCTCTCACACCGAGTCAAAAATATAATATGAATATATTAGTAGTTGGTCACTTGAAGATTATATACACATTACTATCACATCTCACTTCTAATGTTGAACTTGGGAATTTCAGAACATCTCAAGCAAAGCAAAGTTTTCATTTTTCCTTAAACACTAAGAACAACATATCTTTAAAAATAATTATTGATATTCATTCTCACACTCCTCAAAAGTAAAGATGGAACTCGAATAGCATATATTTAAATAATACATTATTCAAAATTTGAATACTTAATCTGAGAATCAAATTGAATTTTGAGCATTCGGACTCAAATCAAATTTTAAATATTCAAATTCGAATATTTAGGGATATTTTTTTACTAAATAAAAATTTATTAATTTGAATTCAAATTATTCGTTGAATATCAAATCCAATTATGTATTATTCAAATTTTAATATTAAGTAATTATTTGATTCAGACGACTCAAAAGCACCCTAACACCTACAAAAATTCATCAATCTCCAATCCAACATTTAGGCTGTAAGGGACTTTCAAATAAGAAATGTACTTTCCAAAACTTGTAGAAAATGTATATTGCCATATTTACCTCTACAATTTATGGGTACAAGGCTCAACAAGATCTTGTACCTTAACAAAAAAAAAATTTAGTATTATAAAAAATAAGTACTTTTAATCGAATCATATCAGGTACGTATGAAAAAATGGTCAAGCCAACTAGATTAGGTTCAAATTATGGATAATCCCAATTGAAACAGGTCAAGTTGAGGATGTCCGTATCATGTTGGCGTGAGTCGAGTCAAAAATATTTATATTGTGTTAGGTCGATGCGGGTTGTGGCTCAACTTGTGTTTGGTAGCACAATATGACGTGTGTCGAGTCAAAAATATTCATATTGTGTTTGGTAGCATAATATGACTAAGAATTTAGATTAGGAATTTCTAATGTTTAATATTAAATTTAATTTTATTCAAGCTATAAATTTTAATTAAAAAATATATATTATTGATGAAATAAACATATGCTTTAATTTATTCTAATTAAAAAAAAGCTCATGGCAATAAGCTAGGTCAGGCTTGACCCAAAAAAAAAGAGGGTCAAATCAGACATATAGATCAAATATATTCAAATACATCATGGAAACTCGACTGGGTCAAGTCACATGCGGTTCGCAATTGTGTTGGATTGGGTCAAATTGTGAGCTGATGATCATTACGGTACGTTAAAGTGGATTAAAAATAACGCCTCCCGCTATTTTATTTTATTTTATGATTATTTATTAATTCCTGGTATGTATTTGAAATCCATATAAATGGAGACTATAGTCCATTGATAAATTCGGTCCAAATCCAAATATTTTCACATTACAAGCAGCCTAATATAACATTTGAAATGACTAGCCCCAAATCAAAATCCATGAATCTAAAATGAAACCTCCCATTAAAAGCAACCAAAATATCATTTAAATTGCCTAACTTAAAATCCAAATTCATAAGGCCAAATCCATCTATCCATCCAAAACCTTACAGAAAATTAAAGAATTTCACTTGTCCTTAAATATCACACAATCATTTATTTAATATATGAAATATAACAAAATTGATATTTAAGAATTGAGTGAACAACATATTGACACATTAATTCATCATTTGTATCATATTAGTCTTAAATAAAGTGACTCGTGCACTTGTACACCTATGGGACCCGTTACAATTTACCTTACACCACCACAATCCATTTAAACACCACATCAATTTTATTTTGATACTCAATTTTCTTGAATTGTTATTAAAATCAATGCTCTTAATTTCATTTTGGTACAAAAACAAGGTGCATTTGACAAAAATAAACACAATTCTAGGTTTAAAACATTAAAAAGAGATACTAATATTGAAAAATATCAAATCTATATTTAAAATAAAAACATATAGTTGGAAGCAATAATATTGTTAATTATATTATAATATCATCAATAAAATAAATAGTACATAATATTTTTTTTTATTTTTTTTTTGTTTAGGAAGAATATTGAAAATATTAAAATATAAACTAAATTCTCCCAAATAACAAGATTTAATGAAGGAAATTGGATCAACAATGTTTTAAAAAAATCTTAATTTTGGATTTGATAATCTACTTAATTGAGTTAACTGCAAAGGCTTTTTAAAATCATGTAGATTAACATACTAGAAAATCAAAATGTAAAATATTGAATATGGGTGGAGACAAGAAAATTTATATTTTCGGCCATCAATGAAGAAAAAAAGTAAACTTTTCAATTCCAAAATTATTCATATCTGTAGGATGGTTTTGTTTAATCTTTTAGAGTTCTAACAAATAATAAGTTTTAATAGAAAAAATTGATTTAAGAAAAAAAATTAACGAGTTTCATGACTTTTCAGCATAAGAGTAAGGAAAAATTAGGAGAGAACATATTTTGAAAAAGATAAAACTAGATAGACAGAAGAGAGGGTGTGAGAGCAATTATTGAAAGAGAGTTTTTGATAAAGTGGGCTGGCCAGTCGGGTCTAGCTTTGTTACCATGTTAGAGCCTCATCTTGAAAACTAATTAATTTGTGACAAGATGAGAGGCTCAATCACTTATAAAGAGTGTGAAGCCTTATAGCCTCAACAATGTGAGAACTCACACAAAATATGTATAAATTACAAATATGGAGGAGAGTTTCATGTAATATCAATAAATTAAAGAGAAATTGAAGTAATTTACTATGTTCCTTAACCATCACTAAGAATCGTTATTTCATTGCATTCAAATATTTTCATAGTGAGATTTAAAGTATTTGTCTCTTTCGACTTTATTATGATTTATTATAATGTAATGTAAATAAAAATCACATATTATGTTAAAGTTTCAAATTATTCGCCCTCTAGAGTTGAGCTTATTTAACATGATATCGGTCTATTGAGCTTTAGGCTTTTCTCCCCTCCCCAAGTTAAGAATTCATACCTTAATCTCTCAATGTACTCAAAGAAAAAAAGGGTTTTGAATACTTCATAATTTCTTAAAAAATTCCAATTTGAATGGTTTAGCTTCTCTTTCTTTTAACATTTTTGCCAAATTATCAACTTCCATTCCTCATAACCTACCTAAATAACAATCTCTTTGATCTTAAATAAATTTGTATTTGAACAATTTTAATTTTTACTATTTTCTAAATATTAATGAATTGGATCAAAACTAGTTATGCTATAATAATAGACCACTTGACTAGATCCTTAAAAGGATTTATGAATTGAGGGGAATGTCATTGAAACTGGGCTGGTATCAGCTCAGCTTTAGATCTGAATGGTTTTCAGCCCTCATTAAAATTGGGTCTTGGGTTTCCATTCAGATTGGATTCTAAGACGGGCTCTTTTTTTGTGAAGAGTCTTGGGCTTAAATTTAGCCCTTTAAGATAAATCGGCCTAATAGATAATGTACATTAGCCAAATTGAACCGAAAGAAAATGAAACAGAAAGCTGATAGTTTGGGACACGATACAAAAAACAGGCTTTACCAAACACGTGGCGGCAAAAGGACGAGAGACAAGCAATACCAGCACAGTCTGGGTAAGGTTATTATCATCACACTATTTGAGATCTAGCTCTAGATTTTCGGAGGCAAGAATCGGCTGCGTGATTGTCTTTAAAAGATACTATACTTCATAACTCAAACTGTGGGCCCAAAAAAAGAATGACGGTATGATTGGATGAACGAATAGATTTATTTTTGTATAGATGACGTGGCAGATATCAAATGGTTCACGGCCGTGGTTTCTGGTGTACGAAACCTAAGGAACATCGATAACTGTACAATGTACAGGTTAGCGTCAACAGGACAATAGGAGCAGATGATAACGTGCACACTGCTACATACGGTCCCACCATCCTGCGTGAGTGGTCACATCGTTGTCGTTTTTGTCTAATTGAGAAAGTTTCACAACAACCGGTTAATATTCATTCATATAAGACTTCCGCCCATTTACCGACACGTGTTCAGTTCATGACGTCAAAATATAAGTTTATCTAATATATCGCGAGTTGTGAAGCAGTTATTCATGATTTCGTCGAAAACTTACATAAATGCACGAATCTGAAACGAGTTTTACGGAACTCGAGAAAAATAAATTATGAATTGAAACTATTTTCTTCTTTTTTGTTTGTACATGTGAGTATTTTTATTTATGTAAATAAAACAAGAGTTTATAATGATTATGTGTATTTTTTTTAATTAGTATAGACACGGTATTTTTATGAGATTTAAATTAATAAAATTATTAACAAAATGTGATTAAACATTTACGTAATCTCAAATTTTTACTCAGAATCGGATCTCACTTAATTAAAACCGTAGGCCACTTGTTTTTGGAGTCCATCAACTCCTCACATGGTAGCACCAGTTCTTTGTCATTTTTCTTATTCCTAGTTTCTAGAATATAAAAGAACAATAATTATTCTATGGACAAACAAAGGAATACAGTTGCACATAAAAAAGTTTTCAATTTTACCCCCCCAAAAAAAAGAGGTTTCCAATGTTCTCCCACTCACTCTATTTTCCACATTCAATAGTGGAGGACAATGCTTCAGTAGCTGTACTAGCTAGTAGTATAATATATCACTGTAGCCATTTAGAATAACGATAAGTTCAGCCACTGATATCGGGGATAAATAAAAAGAAGGCACGTGATTATCATATTTTAGCAGGGAATCTTAGGAAAGCCGGTTCCCTAGACTTTCTTGAAAAGTGAAAGAAGAAAAATTTAAACAAAACAGCCAGCTACACATCCTGCCAACCCTATAGAATACAGTGGCTTAAAGAAAAAGAAAAAGAAAAAGAAAGGGCAAAGAAAATAAAATAAAATTAGTCTCCATTAGTTTGCTTTGAAGGGTTATAAAAACTTGGCTGTGTAGGGGAGAATTTGACGGGGTACTTTTCCCATAACCCATGTAAGTAAATTGTGTGGATGGGTGTGGTTTAAATAAGGTTGTCAAGGTAGCCTGTGGTATTTGACTTTATGCGGATTGGTTATGGCTTGTTGGTGGGTTGGGTCAGGGTGGGTGGATTAGGGTTTATGGGTCGTTTTAGATTTCCTCTATTTATAGGCTCTTTCTAAATCAAGAAGGCTAGGGTTTTCTATATGATGAAAGGTACTCATCGATGATCCATCGTGTAGATCATGTGGTTTAAAGGCTTGGCAAACTTGATATCATATTGCTAGGGTTTTTCCTTTTCTGTTCTTTCGAAAAATTTGAAGTTTTAGTATTTTGTTTCTTATCCATGCAGTTCCTTTTGTTTACTTGATTTTTCTTTCTTCCTTTTATCTTCTTTAACTGTTATTTTAATTTTATATTTCTTGTTCTATTTGATCTCTAAATCCTCTCTTCTTTTTGTGATTTTTTTCTGAAGTTTCTGGGGTTTTATGTTAAGGGTTGATTAGGGTTTGGAGTGATGTGGAAATTCATGTTAGGGATGAAGATGTTTGCTAACTGGGTTATGGAGTGGAGCTCCTTGAAGTCCAATAGAGGGTCTTGCTGGGTTGATTGAGCTGCTGAGTTATGGATCCCACAGCACTATCCCATCATGCGCTACAATGGGATAGACTTGTGGCTTGCATATCCCAGGAGCTGCGTTACCCATTTGTTAGATCCTTGTTTGGATTGAAGGGAGCTCTACGCCTTTTTCCTTGTCATGAAGAACTTGGAAGAATTTCTTGCAGTACATCTAAATTAGTTTCTTGTTTGGTTTAACCTATCTGGTTCTCATGCAGGTTAGCTGTATTCAACTGCAGTGCAAGAATGCGCCATAGATCTCTGATCCTAATTAAGTAATATGCCTGTATACTTTCTGCAATTAGCAGGGCCAGGATATTTTTATGCTTGTTTTTGGCAGTGGAGAAATTTGTATGATCATTTAAAAGGGTTTTGTGATGATTAGTTATTGTTCTTGTATTGTAAAGGTTTTAATTTGTTTTTGCTGCAGATATGCCTGCCTTGGTTGATCTCAAACGAGAATGTCTTTTGCACTTGTGTTTAGAAGTTTTATATTAAATCTGTTCTGTTGTTTAATTTGTGTTTGTATTGAATCCTTATCCATAATGTCAGTGGATATAGAAAAAAGAATAATATTTAGGTACTTGGTTGTTTTGGTCAAATTCAGAGAAATGTTGCCATTCAGGCCATTGTTAATTAATTTGATAGATCTTAGTGGATATCTAACGAAAGATCCTGTATTTTCTCAAGAATTTCCATGCATATGAATTGTGTAACTTATTTGATATAACGAAATAATAGCATATAAATTCATAGACAGCTGAACTAAACGATTTCAGTGAGCATATTACATGGCTGAAAGGTCTCGGCTGATCAACTTATTAAAAGTCCTAGGAATAACTGATCTTCACTTCACACCCAGATATCATAATCATCGGAACTGTGATTAATGTGTACAGTTCTTGAGAAACATAAACTTCCTCCGTCAGGTTTTCAGCCGAAACCTGTAATGTTAACACGTTACGAAGCATTTCAAATTAATCCCTCAGAAACAAATCAAATTATACAAATCCCTCATTTGGAATGATGTTACAACCTACATTCTGAACTCCAGTCCTTCAAAACATTAACATGTGTTACCAAGCATTAAGTTCGAAAAAAAAACTAGAACTTAACAGGCTATCAAACCATGAGGCAGAAAAGTAGCAAACTTTTTCTTCATCTACTAAATAGCCTACAATCTAACCTAAGAAATTTGCATGCCTTATAATAATGAAGAGTGATTCATGAATATGTTGCACATGGAATCAATGATACTAGCAGATAAAAGTTACTATTATATAAGCTTAATTAATTGACATACAGAAACTTATATTATAACTTCATAGATTTTAGCTTAAATGGATACAACCAAAACTAGTAGCGTCTTGCAAAGTTTAAATTTAAAATGCACGGCTGCCAATAATAGAGAAAGGGAAGAGATCTATTGAATGTAAACGCTAATTACTCAAAGCTTGGGATTAGACAACATAATTCAGAATTCTAAATTTAGAATCCCTAATACATCTATTTTTTTCTTCTCCAAAATATATATGATAATGTCATCAAACCAAATATCAAGGAATGTGATCTTAGTTAACATTTAGGAAAGCTTCAACTGAGCAGAACCATTGTCGCAGATACAAACCACATGAGATATGAGAAAAGCTGCCAACCTCATAATTCTGCTTGTGACACTGGACCATTTTCTGCATTAGCTTCCAAGTTCCACCCTCTAAAAAATGACAAATAATCAAACTCTGGAACCCATAAAAGCATGTACCAGGAAATGAGCTCTCAGTATTGATTACCTCTCAGCTGCATGGATACTTAGTTCTTTCATTTGATTTTCAATAGTAGTGCACACAGCTTGGATTTCTATATTCTTAAGACAAAGCTCCTTAAATTGCGTGGACAAAGCATTAAGCTCATATGCTGTATTTTGCTGATGATAAAAAAGAATCTCAATAATTTCATGCGGAAGTGTTAAAACACAACAGGAGAAGTCAGCAACATCACCTGATGATATTTTCTTTCACGGTTCACTTTTTCTATTTCATCATTTTGTTCCCGAGCTAATTTCTGCATACTAAAGTAAATAATACAACAGAAGTAAGAACATGAAAAATGGGGACCATGAAATGCAAGCAACAGATATCATCAGATATTTATTGCAGACATGAGTTTACATGCTGTAAAATAATTAATTATGAGATGCACTCAATTAGAGCTTTTTCATAATGGCTAATGCATACATCTCATCACAGGTCATGATCTCTAATACAAAGATGAACCTTAAATCACCAAAAATTCGGTACGTAGCAGTCTTAGAATGCATGAACTGTAAGAATATAAAATTTGTCGTAAGGAACGAATGCATGTGCATCTATTCATAGGTGCCAAAAGTGCATTCATGTCAACAGGTCTCTCACTTCTATTAAAGTATGAATCAATAAACGTGCATGATGAAATAGGATACTGAGAATTCTAGCCTTGTTAAAGTCCAAAGTACAAAAGAAAAAGTATGAATCTGACTAACTTAATATAGGCAAGTGGAGCTCAAGTTGCTTATTATTGTAAAAAGAAGTTGCACTTAGTATCAAGTCATGCGGACAAACCTAGATAACAATCCTTCCAATCTTTGGTTGTGCAGCTTCCAGACATCAGGGCCGTGTTTTAACATCAGTTCCAAATTTTCAATCCTGCAAATCACCCATTATAAGCACAAAGGATGACAATTTTGGATTATATATCTGCAAGCAATAATTTCATAATCTGAATATCCGCAGTTGTAAATACCCATTACGAGCACCCACCCAATCACTACTTAGACAGTATAAGAACGCAAAGACTATTTTAGTTCAGGTTGGAACACAGGTAAAAACAATTTTTGCTTATAGTGTTCAGGGTATTGTAGTTTTTTTCCCGTATTTCTAATTTCATACAGTCATACGACTCATACCACACTGATCATTTGTACTGGAAGTGGTTCTTGTCCCCATGAACAGACACACACGACTCCTAATTTTAGTCTAATGACTCTGTGAAATTTTTGCTTATACTGAATTTACCATGCTAAATTCATTTTCTTATACAAAAGCAGACACATTCTGTCATGCATGAATCACAAAATTGACAAGAATCATGAAACGAGCACTCCATGAATATATCACCTGGTCATCTGATATTGTAGCAACTTCTGAGCCTTCTGAAGTGTCTGCTTCCAAGCAGATTCATCATTCCTTTTATTCATAGGTGGAAATTCTAGCTCATACCGTGATCTATCAAGTGGCAAGGGAGGCTTTCCAGCTCTCACACGCTCATATTCTCTAGCAACCATCGGGTAATCCTAGAATTCAAGACAAACAATCAGACATGTCCGGAGACACTCTTCGCATCAATCTCTTTTCTAAGGACCCATTACGTTTTTTATGGCATCTGTTGAAAATACAACAAAATCAATTGAAAAAAAAAAGAGTATAACCCAAAGGTTTCCATAGTTGCTTTTCTTTAACTTAACATTTTACCAAAGATTGAATTTTATAGTTTATACCCATACATATTACAAGTTTCTAAAAGAGAATAGCTTCCTAATGTTTTCTGAAAAGAGAAAAAAAAAAAAAAAGTTTTAGAGGAATCTCAAGTTACTGTGAATGAGAACAAAGAAAACCCTCTAACACTTCTTCTCACTTACAACTTACAAGAAACCTCAAACTTACCTCGAAATTGAACTTGGGGACTGGAGGTAATTCTTTTAGGAAATCAGAAGGCTTCTTGGAGCTCCGGCGCATCTCTTCTTCCACCAAGCGGTCGACCTCAGCCTTGACCCTCGGGTCTGAGTAATCGTTGTCAATGTAAGGTAAGGCATCAATAATCTCGGCGTCCAGAGAACCTGAAGGTGGAGCTTCGAGCATTAGGATATCACCATTGTTGTGATTCGCCATCGTTGCAATTGCAGAGCCAAAGCTTTCGAGTATCAGAGTTTACTCGACGTGCGTTTCTGCGAGTATATCAGCGCTGGGTAAGTAGTATCGAAGTCTTAGTGGACCTGGGAACCAACCGACTAAGGCCCAAAAACCCAACTCATAGCTATCATTTTTTAATTTTTTTTTTCAATCTGAACTCATAAATATATTTCTTATAGTCATTGTTCAACTGGCCTTACAGAATATTTATGTTTACCTCAATTTTTTTTTCTCCTATCTTGGTATCCATTCCTTTTTAGTTGGTAAATTCTTTAATTTTTTTTTCCATTCATTTGTAAATTATAAAGTTATTGCAATAAATCAATAAAAGAATGATTTAGAGAAAAAATATAAAAAACTTAAATAGTTATAATATCTATCTTATTCAGTTAAGCTAAAATCTCATCAACAAGTACAATTTAACTTTTGGTTAGAACAGAAAGTATTTCTTGAGTTAATGAATAATTATAATAACAAAATAACATGGTTCACTTGCTCTATGAGTGACAAATGATTAAATAAAAGAATGAAAAAAAAAAAAAAAATCTGAGTATATATCTAGAATTGAAATTATAACATGTAAAAGATATCATCAGTAACCATTTGGGTGTTACTAATGTTTATCAGCCACATTTGTATGTTAATAATATTCGTTTGCAACTAACATCCTTAAAATGAAGCATTATACAACAATATAGCTATGCAAAAATATCAAAAACTAAAATATCCAGAAGATGAAGAGTACTTACAAGTTAATTTAACTCCTATTACTCTTTTACACACTCAATTTTGTGGAGATCTTTCTACCTTCATTCAAATCCTATACATTGACGATTCATGCCCATGTGGTAAATCTAAATTCTCCATGGAAACAAAATACAATCCCAATTTATGAGGTTGTCATATTGGAATAGAGGAGAGTGAAAAAAAGCTCAACCTCTGGTATGTTTTTTATGACTTGGATGAACTGATTTTTGCTGGGCTCTTCCAGGAGAAAGGGACACATATGTGCTACTTGTGGTAAAACTTTCGCAAGCGGCACGCCAGATGCTAAAATGCCTCCTCCATATTGAGCTCCCATGTCCTCCACCAGTGTATCCACCACAGTTTTCAGAGATATCTCTACAACATTCCCAAATTCAGCACTGCAACAAAAAGAAGAGTTAATAATTTTCAGCTTTCAGCTCTCACGTGAAGCCAGAAGCAATCCTAATGGCTAGCAAACTAGTGAAGCATTCCACAATGAAGCAGCCATTGCACATATAATATATATATATAACTCAGCTATTACCGCTGTAATACTAACAATAAATGATGAACAGCTTGAACTGGACTTAAATTTGTACCATTGATGGTCCAATAAAAGACAGGAAATTAAAGGGAAACAAATTAGTTGATAGATCAGATTTCAGATCTGGAAAGCTGTGAGTAACTAGGTAGGAGTATGGGAGCTCTGAAGAATAGATATCGAAGTTAAGTTCCTTTTTTCAAACCCTTCTGAATGACAAAGCCTATCAATTTGCTACAGGTTATTAGTGATTACTCATTACAATAAGTCCATCTTACAGTTTGAGTTAAACAAATGCCTATCCTTAGCATAGTGTAAAGTATAAACTAAATAAATGCCTAAGATACAATTAATTCACATCCAAAGTGAGAGATCCTCATCAGCTAGTGACTGTAATGTGCCTATTCCCAAAGAGGTTTTGAGCAGTTTGAATATATCCAACTTGTTCCCCATATTAAGTTTTTTTGCATTTTCAGTGAAAATTTTCCATCTGAAACATGATAAAATTACCTTGCTAACACTGCTTGAGTCTCCACCATAAGTTGATCGAATTTGGTGAAATCAGAAAGAACTGTGCCATCACTACTGGAGGGTTTTTGCCATGATTTAGTATTCTCAGGCATCATGTAGTTTACCCAGTGATAGGGACTTCTCATGCTCATGAATGTGTCAAGTATATGTATGATAGTATTCTGCAGTACTGTAGTGTTGAAGTAATCTCTCAACTGCTTTCTGCACATAGAAATTATCTGTAAGATTTTGAGAAAAACCCTCAATGGCTGAATCTAATAAGCATGGCTATTTATAAGGAGAAAGGAAATGGTTACTAAGTTTTCAGCTTGAAAAGGAAGATTGAAGTCAGCATTTACCTATCATAATGATATTAAATCAACAGATTACAGCGTAATTGATTGTTAATTTGTGAAGCTCAAGTTGGCATATGTTTTATTTCCATTATTCTGGTCTGGCTAACGTTCTTGATAAACAATTTGGTCTCTAGCTTTATGCCTAATCTGTAAGAAAACCACACAATGGTTCGCAGATGTGCCACTCTTGTCCAAGTCAAAAAAGTGTTCAAGTAGGTCTTAGTTGTCTTCCTGAGATTATCAATTAAGTATGGATTTGTCAGTTTAGACAAAAGATTTCTCAGCCTGATAAAAGAATCAGGCTGAAGGGGCAGGCATGCATATCGATAAATGTCTACAACTGCGACGGAGGTACAACTCAATGTTCAGATTAGAATTCTCGACTCTCTAGGTCCCTAACTTTAAGATGATAAAAAAAACTTCACCCTTTGAGAACTTCTTTTGTTGATGCCTCCATGTCAGAAATCAAGTTGGGCACACCACAATTAAAGAAATAATCAATACTTCCTAAAAACTTCTGCTGGGCTTCCCTGTCAAGGACATCTGCACCCTCCTGTAAATGCAAAAACAATAAGGACTTGTAAAGGAAACTTAACACTGATACAAATACATATATGTGCATAGCCACACATATGTCTGTGTTAGTGTGCTAAAATATGGGGAGAGATTCATCTACACCCTAGGAAAAAAATTACCATTCTTTCGTTTTAAAAGAAAAAAAATAGCTAACTACAACCATCTATAGCACTGAGAGTAAGGTGAGGAACAAACAACCTCAACTTCGCCACCAGCTTCTTTCTGCAAGTTCCATTCCTAACTGAATACTTGGCTACTACAGATGGTATTTTGAGACAGACACCTTATTGTTAGATGTAGATTAAGGTCCTAAATATGCCCGGAGATAGTTTTAACAAATGGAATACTGACTTAATCAGTTCGTCTCAGATTCGATGAGATTGGTAGAAATGTGTTGCTTAAGATAATATAAATAAGCATTTGCATCAATTACACCTGATATTATAGTTTTCATTATCAAAATGGCTTCTAGGGAGATTGACAATGATAGCAGGCTAAAGTTGTGCTATTAGGTGGTGGAGTTGCTTTAAGGAAATCAGAGAAAGTTGAGGAGATTTAATGACCAGAACACTATGAACATAAGTAGAATCCCAGCTCAAGCAAAGTACCATTATAGCGATGGAAGATGCAAGGACCAAAAGTTGTCTATTTAGCATGTATAAGTGGATTGAGAGTGACAGGAGAAAATGCAAGGAACATTGACTCCATTGTTCCACACTTACTTCTAGAGATGGGAGATGCAGAGTTTCCTCATTTGGATCTCTTTGATGACTCATTTATAGAAAAAATGGATAAATAATAGACGATATTCTGCTCACATGCTTTGAGCAATTTATAAAACATAACACATTATTTATGCTATTACTTCAGATTGGGGGTTGGGGAAGAGATAGAGAAAGCTGGCAACAACAGAAAAGGCCCAGTTCTCCGAGAAACTAAGCAATCATTAAATTTTAGTTGGTGTGAATGAGTAGAAAAAATGGATAAATAATATATGAAACTAGCTCAGTGCAAAGCATATTATTTATGCTATTACTTCTAATTGAGTTGGGGGGGGGGGGGGGGGGGAGAGGAGAAAAGAGAGATAGAGAGAACTGGCAACAACAGAAAAGGCCTAGTTCTCCAAGAAACCAAGCAACTATTAAATTTTAGTTGGTGTGAATGAAGCGGATAAAATGACCTGTAGAAAAGTTTCAGTATATCTAAAAGGAATAAGAGCTGTGTTATGAGTTATGACCAATTAATGAATGATATAGGAATCCTATGTAAAGCACTTACACATAGACCCAACTGTATCTCCACCACAATTTCATCATCTCATATGATTAAAAATTTCCCCATGCTTTGGTGCGGTACGGTATGATAATAGGGGTACGTGGGTTCATCAATTTCTAACAAAAATGAGTATGCGTATCCAGCACTGGCATGGCATGCATTTTGAAGTATGAGTCCTCACCCAAAAATGCTATCCAGGGTTGGAATTTTGGGATACTAGTCCAATGTGTGACACTGATTGTGATAAACAGTCAGTCTTGGCATTCTTGCCAAGGGAATGTCCACAAGCAAAGAACTCACTTTTGTTGACTCTCCAGGAACCCAAAATAACTCCCCACCGACAAGGGAGTCTTACCATTTGTAACACCAAGATACTCACCCAAGATTGCCATTAGAAGGTGGAATCTAAAAAAACAGCAAGCTTTCTGATTCCTCATTAATAGATGTAGCCACAAATGCATAAAGTTTGATTTTACCTTTCTGTTATATTGATCACAAGCAATTCAAATTTCAGGTTGAAGGGTTGCTAACATTTCTAATAATATGGTCAAGAGAGGCTTTTCAAAAAGATTTTTCCATATCTTCTAACTGCAAACATGGCCTTTATCAACAAGAAATAAAGGCAGTTGCCAACATTTGCCAGCCAATACTTAACATGTGAGAGTATGATCAACCATTAACCAATGGTTGGATGAACTATCACAATCTTTGATATATCAGTTGACTCATTACTTAAAGATTTTATTTGTCACTCAGTTTTCCTTGCAAGGGGAGAAAAACTGAAGATTTAGGATAAGAAAGCCATCAATCCTCAACACAGTATTCTGATACATTAAATAAATATGCAATCCTAATTCTCTAACTACTCTTCATCAGTCCAGGCTAATTTTCTGCTTCGAGTAAGCAATTCTATATGTTATTGGATATGCAGAATACAGTTGCATAAGGGATGCACATGCACGTCCATATCAAATTTCAATACTTCTAGTACTTTCCCTCCCTGATATGTATGAGGATTGGTTTCATCTGCTGGTCATTCTTCTTTTTACCAAGTAGGCAAAAAAAACTAGTGAACACTGGCTATTACATCCCCACAAGATCTTTGCTCACAAAGGCAAGAATAGGATAAAGCATAAACTCTAGAGGCATAGGCATTATGGGCTGATGGTTTAAAAAGAAAATTTGTTTGGGAAGTTTCAGGAACTTTTTGAATATTTTTTAACAGTAAAGGAAGACATCTGAACTTAAAGATGAGTATAATTGTAACTGAAAACCTAGAATAAACTAATAACAAAGGAGGCTTAAAGCTGAATAATTCAAATTAAATCTCAAGTCACTAGAATATTAACTACATAGTAAATTACAGAAGCAGATTGGTGCAAAAAAAAGCAGTGTACGAGACTGCACATCCAACTGAACTACTGCTGATGATCTATGAAGCACATACACAGAGAAAGTGTCACACAAACATACATGCATACATGATAAATCTCCTTGATAAATGGTCCTGTTGTTAGATTAATATCCAGTGTAACCAACCCTTTCCCTCTATCCATCTTCATAAATTAACAGCAATAATTCAGCAAAGGCGTTTTGCCTCCATCAATACTATATTAGTACCTATGGAAGCATTTATTTTTGTAATAAAATCGACAACCAGATAAACTTCTATTATATATCAAAACAAAGCTTAGCAAAAGTGTTTTTTACACTGTCTGTTTTCTCATGTAATCAAATAACAGCATTGTTAATAAAAAGTGCATGAAGAAATTTTAATCACGCATAGTAAAGCAGTATTGACTTGAAAAGATACTGCCCCTTACCAATAAATGAGTGCTTCCAAGACTTCTTGCAGTATCAATATATAAATACCTTCCCAATATATTGACTTGAACTCTTATATATAAGTTAAGCACTGTCATTGCCCACACTGAAAATGCCATTCTTGTGAAACCTGGAGAATGAGCAATGATGTAGAAGAAGATTTATGTTTAGTATCTTCAAGACTTCAATATACCCAAGGTGATAAGCTGCAAATGGATGAGCAGAAATGATAAGCCAGATTCATACTTAAGATTTTGAGTCTATCCCATAACTCTAGTTTCTCCGTTGATGTGAAAGTGTTCAACTGACCCTTCCCTTTAATTAGCCTCTCGAGAAGCTGAGAAAGATCCAACTGTTCTGCTATTCGACTACTTAAATCATGCATTGCATGAGGCAATGTTATTGAGTCGGAAATCTTCTGAATATTCTCAAAATGAGCTTGCATCCTAAAAATGTCAATAAAAAATAAAGCATGAGATTGGCATATTTCTTTGGGGTGTGGGGGAATTCATGCGTTCGTAATTCAAACGGGTAAGTTTCACTTAACTGAGCCTTAAGGAGCTCATCATTTTCTCTCTGCGAGGCAAGTTCTTTCTCCAATGATTCAAGCTTATATGTAAATTCATAAAGTTTATATAGAAGATACCCACTTCCTATAACACCAACTGTAACAAAAAGCTTCCTTCTATGCCTTCTCCAAAAATCCCTTACAACGGCAAGAAGTGATGAATAAGCTACAACTATTGGGGCAATAAAGCAATAAATTTTTATTTTTTTTGAGAAACCACATCACAAAGCATGCATAAAAAACCCAGGAAACCATGAAACCCGTAAAAGAGAAGTATGTTGTATCTTACAATTTTCAGAAACATCAAATGATCGCATAGAAAGAACCTAAGAGCAAAAAATACCAAATGAAACGAAATTATCGTTTTACTCATTGCTACAAATTTGACATATGTAAAGACAAAACGAAGAAGGCGACAATTGACATAAATACTAAACAGATACCCAACAAAAAATTCATTAAGAAATTTAAACTGACCTTATAGAAAGCATTTTGCTGCTATAACACTCCAAATTCCGTCACCTGGCATTAACTTTCTGCAAATCTATCAGGATTCGATTCAAGGGCAAGAAGTAAAAAGAAAATATTCTCTTTTACAGTCTTATATAGCACACAACGAAAAAAAAAAAAAACTGCCTAAGAGAGAAGTTGCATATAAGCTAAGGAAATTCCATCCGAAACAATAAATGCTCAACTGGGTCTAGAACTTATTTTGAGAATTGAAAAAAAAGCCTTGAGCTTTGGGAATCGAATATAGGCCCGACTGGGCGGGTTTTTAAAGCTTTATGAAAGGAAAACAATTTCCGAAGTTATAAACTTGTACTATAAGATGTTCTATGGAACCAGCCTTGGTGGATGGATCCCCTTCAATCTCCCCAAATCCTTGTCCCTTCCCCTCCTTCTCCGGCCATCTCCATTGATTCTAACCATTCCATCCCCCTCTACCTCTTAATCTTGTTCCAAATTCAGGATTAGCCACCATTAAAGGACAAAACGAAAAACTTGTCCTATACTAAGATGTTCATTATTCTACGTAGTTTATTATTATGCTGACTTCAATATGATTATGTTCCCAAAAATAAGTTATACTACAAAGAATAATTATATGGGTCCATTACATTACATCTAAAAAGAATTATAATTAAAAGATAAAATTTTAAAATTTTAAAATTTTCTTCCGATTTATAATGAAATTTGTATTAGTATTTTTGATTAAATTCATGTGAATTATATGAAAAATTACCAACCAAAAAAATAATAATTACACTACTAGTTAAGAATAGTCAACCTTATCAAGATAAATTATCAATTTATTTTTTTCTTTATCATCAAATCAATAAATTTTGATCAGGTGTTTTGAGTAAAATATATCATTCGTTGAAATAATTTTAATATATCATAATAAAATAAAAAATATCAAAAATATATTATTTTTTCTCACTGAAATAATTTTATTTTTTGTGCCAGATGTCATTGAAAGAATTACTACTTGGAAAGAAAATTAAGTAATTGTTCAAAGAAGTTAATAGCCTTGAAGATAATCACGAGCTAGTGTTTTGGATTATTTATTTTAGCATAATTTAATTTGTATTTGATTAATTATCTAAAACAGTTATTTGAATTGTAAGAATATTAAAAAATAAATTAAGATATTTTTATCAAAATATTGATGTTTTGTCTTTTATTATAAATGTGTTGTGAAAAAGTTATCAATGAGCAGTTTATGAAAAAAATAACTAAAATTGTATTTCAATTTAACTAAAAGTGATTTTTAGTTTTAATCCAATATACTACTATACAAGTTAAAAATAAATTTCATAATTCAAATACTAAATACATATTTTAAAAAGTTGGCACCATATCATATTATATGTTTCAATTTTCAAACTGTGAAAATGAATACACAAAGTTACCAAGGCTAGACTTGTTTGGGAGCGAAGCTGGAATTCAGTAAGCCCAATTATAAGCCCATTCTAGAAGAGTAGGTGGCATTAGGCCCAACAAAACCAATCAAAGTGGAAAACGAATTGTATAGCTAGCTGGTCAGTTCACTCCAGAACCCTAATTGCTTCATCCTATATAATGTACCTTAATGCTTTTTGGTTTATCCTCGTTAAGCTCTCACGCCCTCAACAATCCACTGACTAAAGCCCTAGAGTTGCAGAGAGCAGAAGCGAAAAACCATGGCAGACGGACTTGTACTCCGTGGTACTATGCATGCTCATACCGACATGGTCACTGCAATTGCTACTCCGATCGATAACTCGGACATGATTGTGACCTCATCCCGTGACAAATCAATTGTCGTGTGGAATCTCACCAAGGAGGAGAAGACTTACGGTGTTCCCCGCCGTAGGCTTACTGGTCACTCGCACTTTGTTGAGGACGTTGTTCTTTCGTCTGATGGTCAGTTCGCCCTATCTGGTTCATGGGACGGCGAGCTCAGGCTGTGGGATTTAGCCGCTGGTACCTCCGCTCGTAGGTTTGTGGGGCACACAAAAGATGTTCTTTCTGTTGCATTCTCCATCGACAATCGTCAGATTGTCTCCGCTTCCCGTGATCGCACAATCAAGCTCTGGAACACTCTCGGTGAATGTAAATATACAATTCAAGATGGTGAGGCTCACACCGAGTGGGTTAGCTGTGTCCGGTTTAGCCCGAATACGCATCAACCCACAATTGTTTCGGCTTCATGGGATAAAACCATCAAGGTATGGAACTTGACGAACTGTAAGCTGAGAAACACACTCCATGGGCACAATGGTTATGTGAACACCGTCGCTGTTTCGCCTGATGGCTCTCTGTGCGCAAGTGGTGGGAAAGATGGCGTTATTTTGCTTTGGGATTTGGCTGAAGGGAAGAGGCTGTACTCTCTCGATGCCTGGTTCTATCATTCATTCTCTGTGCTTCAGTCCTAATAGGTACTGGCTTTGCGCTGCAACAGAGCAAAGCATTAAGATCTGGGATTTGGAGAGCAAGAGCATTGTTGAGGACTTGAAGGTTGACCTGAAGACTGAAGCTGAAAAGGCTGATGTCACCACTGCTTCTAACGCCACCAAGAAGAAGGTATATTTTGTTGAATTTATTTTGCTAGTGTTGTTTGATTAATTGAGGACATATAATAAGTTCTGTTTAAGTTTTATTACTAGGGAACTTGTAATAACCACTGAATATTTTTCATATGGGCCGTGTTAATCTTTTTTCCTAAATTTATTACTTAGGTAGATTTATCCATGTATTTGATGACAATTGCTGGCGTAGTTGAACTGACCCAATATGCTCAAATATTCAGAGCTATACAGTTTTCTAATACATTAGACAATGTTTAGTTTGTTGAATCATGGTGATGCTGTTTGCAAATGATTCGCATGTTTGAGTTTGACATCAAGATTAGTTTCCATCATTACTCATTCTTGTGATGATTTAGTTCCATGTACTCAATTAGTATTTGTAGTTTATGAGCATGCACAGGTTTGTATTTTTATGCGTTAACCTTTATGTTGAATGTAAGTTTTTATCTTGACAAGCATCATAACTAATTCACATGGTCATATGGGCTGTGTTAATTTTTTCCCTAAATTTATTTCTTTGGTTGATTTGTCCGTGCATTTGATGACTATTGCTAGCTTAGTTGAACTGACCCAATATTTTACATTAGACAATATTTAGTTTGTTGAATCATGGTGAGGCTAGTTTGCAAATGATTCCTGTTTGTGTTTGAGATCAAGATTAGTTTCCATCATTACTCATCCTTGTGTGATTTAGTTTCATGTACTCAATTAGTATTTGTAGTTTGTGAGCATGCATAGGTTTATATTTTTATGTGGTAACTGTTATGTTGAATGTAAGTTTCTATCTTGAAAAGCATCAAAACTAATTCACATGGTCATATATTCAAGTGATCATGTTCCTGTAGCTAGTGCATGGTGACCTGTGGTTTTTAAAATCCCTAAACCACTCATTATTGCTTGCTTCTATCCTGTATAATTTATTTATAGCGATTCTCTTGTTGCATCCTCAGTGTAGGCTGGATCCTATAGGCACCATAGTCCATAGTCCTATAGTTGCTCAGTTATGTGCTGCTGTTTGGAATTGTTTTCAATTCTTAATTAAGATTACACATGCCTGTCCATTTTCATGTGGAACTTTCTTTTGAAATCTCCACTATCCAGAATGAGGCTTGGTTTGAATTTTTTTAATTTTTTTTTTACTTGTAATAAATAGCCAGTGTCTGAAACTTTTGTATTCTCTGAAATACAATATGGGGGTTTTTTGGATGTAGCTCACAATGGTAAAAAGATTGATAGTGGAACAAATTTGTCTCCATCTCTAATGTCCAATCTTTGGAGTAGGCCTCGATATTGTATTTATGTTGGTAGCTGTGTTTTCAAATGAATGAATTTGATGTTTTGAACTATATCTGTATCCTGCACTTTTTAATTACTGATGAGACCGTTTCTTGATCATTATCTTACCTTAAAATGATGTAAATTTAAGTGAATTTTTGTTTTCCTTCTGTGTAGGTTATCTACTGTACCAGCTTGGGCTGGAGTGCCGATGGAAGCACATTGTTTAGTGGCTATACTGATGGTGTGATCAGAGTTTGGGGTATCGGACGTTACTAGAAAATCCGATGAGTATTGTTGAAATGCATATTTGTTTTATTTTTGGGAACTAGTTACTCTTTACTGTAAAACGGTTGAAAAAGTTTTCTTAGGATGTTTACTTTTGAATCCTTATGTTTCAATATTTATGTTGGAGATGGCTTTGAGGCCTTTATGTTTTTAGAGCCTTTTGCTTTGTTTTAATCATGACATTGTTTCTTTTGAATGTCGCACCAAAAGTGTTTATTATTTTCCACCGATATTTTTAGTTAATGTCGTCAATCCAATACGAAGATATGGTCAGTCTTAAATGTATGTTGTGATAGTTCTAGTTTTTAAATCAGTTGTTTTGCGCCATAATTAATTTTGCTTGGGGCAAGTCGATGGGAATTACATGGAAGAAGTTTCATGATTGCTCACTCTTGGAGTGATTTGTTTTATGCAAATAAAAAAATGATGATCTTGATTAGTTTGGTAGGAAAAAAAGATAAATCACATAATGGGTTTTAACTAGTGTAAATTCAAAATTTATTTATTTGAGATTTAGAACTTATTTGATTTTTTGTTTAGCTCTCTTTAGGTGTCTATTTGGAAATAGGATTTATAAAGATAATGAACTCTTTTTGTTCTATTTGGTAGTGGTTCATGGATTGCGGAGCCCTATGCTTGAGCCAGTTGATTATTGTGGTTTTTTTGTGCTTAATTAAGTCATTATTAAGGTCTGATTCAATTCTCTAACCCCTTTACCTAGGTCCGATATCTCCTGAGTCATTGTAATGCCTTGGATTGGATCTGTTGGTTGAATTGTTGCTCGGTCAATCTCGACCGGGTGTTGTACAAAATTCAAAATTTGGCTGATTGAACTCTCTATCGGTGTTATCTAGATGGAATCAGTTTAAAAATTGAAATTCAAAATAATAATTGACTATAATTGACTTAATCGATCCGATTTGATTTAAAATATATATATATATATAGTAATTTTTTTTATTTATCAATATTTTTTTATTTTTTTTTATTTCTTGTTTGATATTAAATAATTATTATATATAAGGAAAATGTTTATATGAAAATAATATTTTTTAATTACAATGTTCAAATTAAGTTTGATTGAGTTTCAAAACATTGATTATAACAATAAATATTAAAACTAACAATATAAGGAACAAAAAGTCAATATTAATTACAATATTTAGATTAAGATTTTTCAGACAGAAAGGCCCAAGTTTTATATTTTTTTGTCGAATATGACATGATCCAAAAGATTTTAGCCAAGATAAGAAAGTAGAATCCAGTTTCACTATAGTCGAAAATTGTTTGCCTCTGCTCCCTTCACATGATTATTGCAAGATGAGAAAAGAAATTTCCTGCAAAGGCCTTAAATTTTTCCCTGCCATGTCCCTTTGAATGCACGCCGTGCGTGTAAGACTTCAAAAATTTTCTGCCCTCCAGTCCTTTCTTTTCCCTTAATCAATACAACCTTAATATTTTCAGCATTCCCTTCATTAGTGTATGATAATTTATATAAAAAAATAAAATTAATATATAATATTTTTTATAATTTAAATAAATAATTTTTTAAAAATTTATAATATATGATATTTTAAAAATGTATGATAACTTTTAAATTCATTATATATAAAATATCATATATTATAAATATTAAAGCTAACAGTAAAGGAACAAAAAGTCAAAAAATGCTTCTTGCTTGCAAAGGGGAAAATAATAAAAGAATTGAAATTCTTACATAATATGTGGTATTCCAGATGCCTTCCCAAGAATATTACATGAAAAATACAGTGACATTGGATGAATTTTTGGTTCTATGATGGATCAAGTTTTGCACTTGGGTCGTGTCAGATAATTTTTTGACTTTTTTTTTTTTTCCAATTGTATTGAGTTTGGTTATGTAAATTTCTTTAAAACATAATAGAATTTAGGAACATTTCAAAAGAAAAAGAGAAAATTAATATCAATAAATAATATTTAATTTCATTTTTATTCAACTCCAATTTATTCTTTAAAAATTAAAACTATATTCTTTAATTTTATCTCTTAATCAGCTCCCTTAATTTTTTAAATTTGTTACTTTAAATTTTGAAATTCTCAAATTAAGAAAAATTATGATATGTAAATAAATTTCTCAATTTTATTCTCTAATTAGTTTTCTCAATTATTTAATAATCTTTAAGTTAAAAAATAAAAATAAAAAGCTCACCAAATTAAGAAAAATTGTATCCTTAAATTAAATCCTTATTTTTTTTGTCCAACTCTTAATTTTACACATTGTAATTTTTTAATTTGTATAATTCACTTTTTAAATAATAAATAAATAAATCCACGTCGGGCTTTAAGCCTTTTGATTCATGAATAACTCTACTTGGAACAGATCAGATCATTAAAATGTTCAGTTCATTGTTTAATCGGGTCAGGTCAGATCCAATCCACTCCATTTACATATTTACTGGCCACACACGAATGCCAGCCTTAAAGATTCGGAGGCAAACGCTCGAAGAAAAAGAGAAAGTAATAATAGCTTTATACAATTTGTTATACACAAAAACCGAGTAAAATTCGCTGTAGGTAGACAAGTCTATATCTCGGCAACTAATGCCTCTCAACCAGGAGGATTTCGATGCTCTTTTAACACTATAAGAAAACAATGCTAGGAATAAAAATGACTACACAGAAAATCAGATATGGTTCAGCAAAATCGCTTGACTCGTGCAGATATGTCTTCACAGCTGCAGCTAAATGCATAATCTAGTAGCCTAAACAATATTTGAATCTGGATTTATCCTGGCCCCTTCACAAAAATGTATTGGCATTGGCTCCTTATTACCCATAACCGGGAATTGGAGAATCATGACATCCAAAACTAGAGCAGTTCATGATCCTGAGAGGCTGAGATCGATTGATTTCCAAATAGCTACTAATTAAAACAGGTGCTTATGCTTCATGCGTTCTCTTTGATTTATTTAATAAAAAAGAAGCAAGAGTAACATCACCTGGGTCATTTTCACTGCTCATAGGTTCTCTAACAGCATCATGCAAATTACTCTGCTCTTTAACTAGCTCTGGTCTACCTGGTTCATTCTCACTAGTTGTAATGATTGGTGTGTTCTTCAGATAACTAGATTGCAGATTGGAAACTGACCACTCTCGACTAGTACAATCATTGCAGCCTGTATCTGATTCCTCACTTCGCATAATGTGCAGCATTTCATTTCCATCTTGATGCTTACGTACTTCTTCAGAAGGCAATTCCAATTGCTTTTTTGAACCAGAGGAAGAGCAAGAATAAAGAGAACATTTGGCACCTCGAAACCAGTTTCTTGGATTTGTTTCCCAGCAGACTAGCAAGAGTGATATCACCATCTTCATGACCAGTCACCATATTCAAGTACACTGCATCTCTTTCTGGTCCACTGGGGAGCCACGTTCTTCTCTTTGACTAGATCTGCTCCACTAGGTTCAGTTACACTAGCTGTGCTAGCAGTGTTCCTCAGATCATCAGACTGTGGGTAGCCAGGTGACAAAGTATTAGTGGGGACCCTGTCTTGCAAGACATGTAGTGTTTCTAGATTTGAAAGTGATTCAGACCCAGCTTTTGAGGAGGAAGGAAAGCAAGAGTCAGTATCATTTATGGTAGCCTCAAGTTTTCTCTTCTTTGATTTATTCCATAGAAAGCTAGCAAGAGTGATGTCATCTCCATCTGCTCTTCCACAAAGCTGCTTAGAAGAAGGTAATCCCCTGGGATTAGACCCTTTAAGCTTCTTTTGTTGGTTGCCTGATAACTCAGCACTTATTACCTTTCTGCTTTGTTTGTTAGTAGCAACACCTTTCTTCTTTGAAATAGTTGTTCCAGAAAGGCTGCTTCCAACACCTGCATCAGATATTTTTAATTCCGAACTTTCAGGAGGTGATGAGAAACTATGGCTGTCAGCCACTGTATGTACTTTAGATTTCGGATGCAGCTTAGAAGCTGCCTGCTTTCTGGTGGAATCATCCCAGCCATGTTTATCAATCTCCTCACTATGGGTTGAATCTGGAATGGATAAATGATCATTCTGATATCCAGTATTATGGTTACTTCCTGAAAACATTGATTTATCAGAGGACTCGGTTGACCTATAGTGTTCCCTTGGCTCCACGGTGCATACTTTCCTTCTAATGCGCTGCTTACGGGCTCCACTTTTTTTATTAGAAGTATTCTTACTGATTGCCTTTCTACAATTGTCATTTGTTGTCCCTGACTCTGGACTTTCAGGGACTAAATGACAGCGCTGGCTCTCCTGATCCGATTCAGTAAATTTCTTCCTTCTGGTTGTTAACTTTGAGAGCCTTTTCCCTTTTGTATTCGTTGTCATCAAAACCAAATCTGAGGGCAATGGGGAATGATCTAGCACTTCTTCAACCAAATGATTCCTTTCTGGCTGTGGTTCTGTAGTCTGCTCTTCATGGATGGCATATCCACCACTAGTTTCAACCTCATTGCAATTAACTATATCTTGGACTTCATCAGAAATCATATGAGCTTCCTTTAAACATTTCTTGGGTCTATTCTTCTTGGGAAGATTGCTGCATTCCACAAAAGGTAATAAGAAATTGCTGGCATGTCTAAAGCAAAATCAAATTGCAGAAAATAGTGCAAAACATAATTTCAAGAAAGCTGTTATGGTCCTAAGAAATGGATAAACAAAAACGTGATCTATCAAGATATGTAAGACACATCCTATTAAGTGTTTGAATATGTTACCTCCTCGTTTTCCTTGAAGAATACACTGTTTCAATTTCAGGTGCTGAGCATATCACGGGTAAAGGAAGAAAATCATTTAGTCTGAGTGCAGGACGTTCAGACTCTCTGTCCACGAAGTTGCTAATAAGGGCAGCTTTTTGCATCTTTCTAGCTGCTTGGAGCAAGGAAAATTGGTCAGGAAATAACACCATCCACCTCCTGGTCACAAAGAGGAAACTGGTAAGTTGTTTATATAAAGAAATGAAACATAATTAATAAATCCTTTTTAATTATAGACTCACTTCCGGCATTGACTATCAGTACGCTGGAGGGACATCCTCAGCAACCTTGGACCAGCAATACCCATGCTTGGCAATTGCCACTTTCAATGTTGAATCTTCTTCCTCACTCCACCCTCCCCATTTCAAAGAAGGATCCAAACAATTCACATATCTACGAGAAGAATGCTAAACATTTCAACAAAAATCTCATATCAAAGAAATCTGTAGAAGTTAGATATAATCAGTAGTACCTATCTCTACATTGAGCTTGAGTCCTTCCAGGAACAAATTGAGCTATTTTATTCCATTTCCGCCCAAACAGCATGACTGCTACTTTTAAGCGTTTGTCCTCATCTGGAGTAAAGCCTCCTTTCCGCTCAGGATGAAGAGATTTTTTCCATCTGCATAATAGTAATGTATTAATAGTCAGACCACAAGTAGCAAGTGGACATCCTGTACAACACATTATCTTCATTATTTCATATTTTCTAATTTATTTGCCAATGTATTCAATCACAACCTCTCTGTCTTTCCAACTAGTTGGTAATATAAATTATCCTGGAGAAAAATATTAAGATTCCATTAATAATAGAGAAGACTTTTTTTTGAGAAGTTTGATGTTTTACCCCTTTCAATGACTCTGTCTACCAAAGGCATTTTACAGGGGTGAAAAATTGAACATGGCTGACTGACCTATTAGAGCATTGGGTTCCTGTCCGTCGTTCTAAAGAAGAAGCAACAGATTGCCAATTACTCTCTCCAAAGGCTTCTACAGCAGACCGAAGTTTAGCATCCTCTTCCTCTGTCCACTCCCTATTTAGTATGGAAGGATTCAAACTCCTCTGGTATCTTGCCAAGCATTGGAATGGAGTCCTGTTTGTGCCCATTGATATGGAAATATTAAACCAATTCCTGATTCCCTTCTCTTCGACAATAAGCAAGAGAGTCTTATCCTCTTCACACGTCCAAGGGTTTTGGTTGATCAAGGGATCTTCGTAGTTCAACCACCTGTAGGCATTAACCATATATAATTAAGTGAAAATAAGTAATCAAGTACAGAAATCAATCAGAGTCCACATGGTCAAAGTATGCAGCCCCAAGTATCAGTAACTGAGAATCGCAGACATCTGTGATGATAATCATCACAGACACATTCAGCACTGCCACCTTTGAGTTAAAAAACATGTCACATATGGGTCCCACCTTCGACCTATGTTGACCTGGTACTCACTGAAATCCAACAATGATAAACTTGTCTGTGATGGTGATCGTCATAGACATCTGCAAAGCTCGCTTGATAGGAAAAAATGCTTCACAAGAATCAATAAACATGAAAACAATAGTCAAGAATTACACATAAATGTACCAAGAATCCAAATGCTATTGAAGCGGAGAAATACATGAACAGAGGAACCATCAATATGTAACCTATACCAGTACCCTTTCTTATTGCTCGCAACTATAGACAAAATATTGTAATTCCTTTTCAATTTCCTCTCTTTAAAAAGAAAATAAATTAGAATGCATAAATTTCCTACGAATTTCAACTACTTATATGTAACTAAAGGTGGATAAGGTCTGAAAATGATAGTTAGAACCAAGGAAAAATTAGAACAAAATGAACCCTATTACCCTCAATACAGAGAAGTGGATATTGGACACCACTGTGGTCTTAGATGTTCATGATGAGTGAAGTGGAATCTATGTATTGTATATTTCAGTGCCACCTTATTATTATTATTTTTTTAAACGTACTAAAACTAAGAATTCTACCTTCAAGTCATGATACAATTAATTAGGTTATCATACTTTTTCTTTTTGCCACTTTTCCTTGCACCTTAGAAATTTTGTTTTAATGATAGCATTTCCGCAGTTGCCACCATATTTAAGAAGGTTGACTCACATTTTCCCAGTAACCAGGTAGATTAACATGCTTTCCAAGGAAACAAACTAGAACACAGAAAAAGCACAATTGCAATGACAAATTTGGACCCCTCCCTAAATAAAGTATACCTTATAAAGACCACTTCCCTAACATCTAACATAAACCTTAACAATAAGGATCGGAACTTTATACATGGAAGTAGTGAGAGTCTGAGACCACTCAGAAAATCAAGAGGGAAGCTTTGACAGCATGATGATTTTGCGACTAATTAACTAAGGACATACCTTGCTTCACATTCTGCGCCAGAATGACCGATAACATACATGGAAGCCAACTGATCCCAATTAACTTTAGGTACAAACTCTCGAATCTTCTCTGGTGTTATGTCAAGATCTTTAATTGATGCAAAAATGTTATCAAAATCATTTGCATCTGAGCCCTCGGAACCACTGTATCACAAAAAATTGTTGAAGTAAAGCAATATTAAATCAAAAAGAAACTCAAAACTCAGGCTAGATAGCAATATTTAAAGGAAGCATCAGAAAGGGGGACCAAGAAAATAAGATCCTGTGGTGCAGTCTTTGGAGGAAGGAAATGCATGAGAATATAGCCCTCTTCCAGGATTTTTGGTTCCATTATAAATTTTCAACAATTATTGATACCTCATAAAACTTATAAAAAATTTCTCCAAGTTAATCCATATATTATTAGTACATTATTCTTAACTATTTAAGAGATGAGGCCTAACAAACAGAGATCTTGCACTGTAATATTTACAGATAATCAACATCATTACCTCTAAGAGTTGTTTAAATCCTAATACTGATTTTCCTTATAGTAAAAATGCAAACCATTTGTTTTCTCAAATTAATGTTTGTTGTCTGGTAATATAGAATCCAGATTTCTGAAATTTTCACCACTTCTAATTATTCATTTCTGGGTCAGATTATCCTTCTCCGTTATTTCAATCAGTAAGCATTATTTTGCACTGTGACTTACATATGGAAACATTAATATTCACGAACTTTTCACCACTTTTAACTATATACTCTTTGGACCAAAAGATTGAATAATCAAACATTATCCTGAACAGCCCCTTCAAGATACTCTTCTGCCATTTTCCAATACAGAATGACTACTAAGTACTAACCCCTCAATTAAGTGAAGTATATTATGATACAAACAACCTTAGCATCAAAAATGGCAAGTGACTTAAAGCAATTAAGCTATAATAGTGTCATTCTCTTCAAAGGCTCAACGATGAGATATTTGGTTTAATGCTCATCAGTTCTATGCATACCAAATAATGAGAAAATTGTGCATTATGACTTACATATGGTGATCGAACTTCAAAACTATGATAAGATAGGATCAAAATTACCTAAATCGATCTATTGAGATCTGCAGCACCATTTCCTGAAATTTTTGTCTTATTCCCTTCCCAAGATTTTCCTTATCTGCTTTCGACCATTTTCTCCGATCTAACGAGAGGGGAAACCTTTCCAAGACCATCCTATAATTAGTAACATGAGTATTCTCCTCAGGCCCATAATACATCGCGGATACCTTTTTATCATTGGCATGCAAAAACACAAAGCATGGGTTAATAATTTGAATCAATTCAGCAGACTATACATATCACAGGCCACAATGAGACACTAAATTGCAGAAAATGATCAGTGACCAACCAACCATTTTATAGTTTACTTTTCTTTGTCTTTTTAGGCTGAGACCAGTGATAGAATTCTAAAGTCTTTATTCCTCAAGACATATTACATTAACAATTATAGAATCTCATAGAAATATTGTCCACCCCAAATCCACTTCGTTTTTTTTCTTTTTGGTAAGAGAATAAGAAATACAATCTACCTAGCAATAGCATAGTAACAATCTTTAATATATTCATAAGCAGTATCACAGTAAGTGTATCTTTTCTATTCTTTTTTCCATTATTGCAATACGTGTGTCTAGTTATCCATCAATACAAAAAGAATGATTACTCACTGTGTAAATAATTTGTCCCAACTTACAAGGCAATGAAAATGAACAAAAACGTAAGGAAAAAATTTCATGACTAACCTTTGAATTATTTGAAGCATATAATCTTTTTGCTGATATTAACTGGACACGGGGATCTTTTTTCAGGGACAATGCATGCCCTGTTCTTTTTCTGCATGAAACCTGAAAGTCTTTAAGGATTTTCACACGTTCCTTCAGCTTTTTATTTTCTTCAATTTTAGCTTCAATCTGAATCAACTTACTTCGAAGAAACTTCTGATAAGATCTATTCTTTTTAATGGCATCAATAAGAAGCTGTGCAGACACTGGAAAACTTGAACTTCTGCCCGTCAACTTGGATGACTTGCAAGCCTCTGATTTATTACTCTCGAGGAAACCACAATGCCGCATCTCCACATTCTCACTCAATAAATTAGTGGTCGTACAAGCATCTTGAGCATCTGTTCTATTAAAAATCAATCTGTCAGCAGCTTCCTCCTCAGAGCATAGAATTGAGTTGTTAACCACCTCCGGCTTTTTTAAAGATTTCTCCACGGTGCTTTTTGAAATTTCTGCTGCTGTCAGGATTCAAATTTTTTTTTTTCTTTCAATGAGGGGTTAATGGAGACAAATGCAGAATACAATGTGGAAAGAGCAAGTAGTGTAAACACAACAGTGAATGGAAATATAATATATCTGAAACAAACAGAAAATGAAAAAGAAAAGAAAAGAAAAATCAGATAAAACTACCAATAAGTGTTATTAAAGGCGCATGACCCCCTCGCCTTTGCACCTCTAAAGGCAGGCGCTGCCTAGGCTCACTAGGCTAGGGCTGTGCAAGGAACCCAGAAAAACCGAATACCCGAACCGAACCGATAATGTCGGTTCGGTTAAATTCGGGTATTTTTCTTATTCGGTTTGGTTCAGGTAATTAAATTTAATACCCGTTATTTTCGATTCGGTTACGGGTAGTGAAGTAGAGTGCACATAGGTACCCATGGTTACTCGAAAATCAAAATATATAATTTTTTTTGTTATTTTTAATGTGTTGTTGTATTAATTTACAATTTTATATTTTTATTTGTGTTGAATATGTTAATATAAAGGGCGAGCCTTGGCGCAACGGTAAGTTGTTCCTTTGGTGACCTGTAGGTCATGGGTTCGAGACGTAGAAACAGCCTCTTTGCATAAATGTAAGGGAAAGGCTGCGTACATGTGCGCCCACCTTCCCCTATCCCGCAATAGCCGGGAGCACTTTGTGCACCGGGTGAGCTCTTTTTGAAATGTTAATATATTATGTTTTTTGTATTTTTTTTTTATAATAACTAATGAATTTAAAAAGTATGAGGTTCAAAAACAAAAAAATATAATTTTTAAATTAATTTTAGTGAAATATTGATAAATTTTGAGTAACCGAATACCCGAACAGAATTAGTCATATTTTTCGGTTCGGGTAAATTCGGGTAATACCTATTTTCGATTCGGTTTAAAAATTTATCACTACCCGAACTGACCCGTGCACATCCCTACACTAGGCGCGCGCCTTTTCCATGTTTTGAGGCGCACTCAAGCACACAAAAAACATTGCAAGTTTTTTTTTTTTTTTTTTTGAAAAAGCCTCTTCAGTTTTTTCTTTTTGAGGAAAAATCTTTAGTTTTTCAGTTTCCTCATAAATAGGAAAAGTTAAACATTAGGAAGAGTCCTAAAAGAAATCTAAAAGTCCCTAAAACATTAAAAAACACCCTAACACAACAGCTGAACCAAAATCTTAATTCTAAACAGCCTACGAAGTCTTGAGTTTCCTTGTTACCTGGCCAAAATGCATAGCATATTTTCAGTGTAAGTCTGCCTATTATCTATCATGTTTTATAATTTTATAGTTACTTTCTAAGTCTTCTTCATCTTTTGCTTATACTAATCCTTACTTAGTCTAATCTCTGCTATTGTATACAAAAAACAAAGCTTTTGTGTGGCTTAAACCTTAACTATCTCTACCCTGTTTTGTACCCTGAAAAATAAAAGATACTTAGCAGTAAACCTTAGCTATCTCTGCCCTATTTAAGAAAGTGGAAGCATAAATTCAATTTTTGCTTGTTAGCTTAGTCGACTTCTTTCTTGACATATTTACTTTACCTAGATCGTTTTTTTATTAACCTTTACTTTCTACATGCTGGAATTCTTGCCTATAAAAACTGTTTTCTATGTCATAACTTAATGGTATTAATTTTTACTTGTTGTAAGCTTGGAATTATTATATGTAGATTTTTTTCATTAGATGTGCACCTAACTTTGCTAAGGCGTTCGCCTGCGCCTAGGCTCAAGGGACCCTTGGCACCTGGGTGCGCCTAGAGCCTTTGATAACACTGGTCAAAAGTTGAGACTCTCAACATGACCTCGGAGTCCTTAGTAAATGGTTTACAGTTACACAAACCACATGAATAGATAGACTGTGACTCTAAGCATTCATGAAGAATCTTAAGGTTTACAAGTTTTAGAAGTTTTTAGGCTGTGGCTTAAAGCAGGGTATCAAAACTTTTTTGAATTTCAATAGGTTAGTTAGTTCCTTAATCCAATAAGGGATTTTACTGGTCCGGAAACAGGTATAATTTGGAGCTGGTTGTGAACCAAGAACAGTGTAATCATCTAGATTTCTCCAGTGGTGCATTGTGATGATGAATAACTGCCTAATTGAAGACAAAACAGGAAAATAGGAGGATCATTGATGAAGAAGTAGATTGTGAATACTCTATTGATGCAAGAGAAGAACAAAAGAACAACTACATTAAATTTCTTACTAAAGAAAAACTTTGCTCTACGCACTTACTTCATTTTCACTACGAAGAACACTTCCCTTTCTTTCTTTTTACAGTTTGAGAATAATAACTAAAGTTGTTAAGATAAAAACAAGCATTCCCCTAGATTTCATTTGGCACAATTTTAGTTTATTGCTCGGAAGTCAGAACCACAGATAGGATGCAAAATACATAAACCGGAGTAAAGCTTAACTCCTGACACAAATCCATTACCCAGACAACCCTATATTTGGAATATGCAAACATAGAATCCTTTCATTTTAAAACAATTACTAATGTCAACATTCTCCAGGCACTGAAATCACAATTTCCACATCGAAAAGAAAAATAAAGAAGATACACAATTAAATTTCAAATTGGAGATCTGCATCTCCAAAAAGCTAATACAGAAGCACGCAAGTAAACATGGTTACTGAAGATGCATCAAAAAAGAAAGAACAGTATAACCTATAATATGAAATGAAAGGTTCAGCTCTCAGAAATCAACTTTTTTAGCGTTTTAGTTACTCTTCCCCTTTCGTCCCTCTCTCCTCCATCAAGATTTTAGACATAAATATATAACATTATTGAACGCATAGCAACTTACCATTATCATAGGCAGAAAATCGCTTCTGTATCGCACGGAGTGTTTCGAAATCATCCTCATCCTCGTCAGAAACAGCAGGTGGAAGAGCACACAGAGGCTTCAGAGACAAAATCTGTGGCACATCAGACGTGATAGAGAATCGGTTCTTTATGCTTTCGAGCAATTCATGATCTTCTTGATCATCGTCTGAGTTAGTCACAGGATCGGAACTAATGCCAGCTCCAGAAAAACGGTTCTGTATATCACGAACCAATTCAAGGTCGTCATCGTCCGAATCGGTCGCAGGGGCGGCACCACCAGCTGCGCGGGCACCAGTGGACTCACCATCGCTGGAGGAGCCATCGGAGGCATTGGAAGTTATTTTAAGGTCAGTAGGATCTGTACCAGTGAGGATGCAAGCTTTTCTTATCTCTTCCATGTCCTTATTGAAATCTTCATCGTCTTCACCGCCGGAGAGCTCCTCGTCTTCATTGTCGTCGGCGTGCAAAGACATTGTGAGACTAAGCTACTAGACTAGGGTTTTTTCAGAGATGCCAAAAAGAGAGAGGCAGAGGCGGTGTTTCCTCGATGGAAGGTTGTGAAAGCTTTTTTAACTTGTAGAGGGAAAGCTAATTAGTTTGCAGCTTACGTTTTATTTTTCAGTGAAGATGACGGTGGGGTGTGGAAGGGTTTGGGATGTTGCCGTTTTGGCCCTTTTGGTTTACGACATTGCGTTAGACTATGGTCGGAGTTGTCTTGGGCTTTTCCTCATTTGGATAATTCACAAATATAAGTACCAGAAGTATTTTGGGTTGGGCTTCATATAAAACTGATGGGATTCAGAAGTGTATACACGCGCTTAGAAAGGAGCGTGATCATCTCCTTTAGTTTTACTGAAATTGGAAGAGACTGCGCGGGAAAACATTCCAGTACGAGGAAAAAAAAAAGTTAAAACATGTTTCGCGGCAAAAATTGCTGAGTGAAAACGTAATTTCCCTCTTCTTATAAAAAATAGAGCAAATTGCTGTAGCCCATCTCAGTTTGCTACGCCGATCTTTTTCACGTTCGTGGCGGCGATACAAAACCTCCCTGATTGATCTCTGTCATTAACAAACTATCTGTAATGTCAATTTATTGTCAGTTGCTGGTGAAATTTGCCATTTCCTCCTCTTCCCGCCTATTATCTCTCAGCTTATTATTCTTTCATTTTTAGTCTTCATAAAACCAAGTAGAAAGAAAAAAGAGAGAAGAAAGAAGAAGAAAAGAAAAACGCAAAACCCAACTAGGGGTACTGGGTACCTCATAAGTTGAAATGGGTATCAAAGATCTTCTCAGATTTATGAAACCTTACATCGAGCCCATTCACATCAAAAAATATGCTGGCAAACGCGTAAGTACTCATTCTCATTGATTCCTTTCATTTTCCCATTAAATTTAATCTAGGTTTTGCTTCTTGTGATTCAATCTTTCTTTTTGAACATATTGCAGGTAGGTATTGATGCATATTCATGGCTTCACAAGGGGGGTAATGATATTCATTTCTTTATAAGTTTTTGTAACTATGACTGTAATAGTTATCAGTATATTGTTATTGCTCTTCCGGGTAATGGTGGGAAATTGACAAATTTGATGATTTTTCAGCTTATTCATGTAGTATGGAGCTTTGTCTCAATTTGGATAGTGAAAAGAAATCACGGTATTTAGAGTACTTTATGCATCGAATCAATCTGCTTCGCTACTATAAGATTACCCCAGTTGTTGTTTTTGACGGTGGCAATCTCCCGTGTAAGGCTGCTACTGAAGAAGAGAGACACAGGCATGATTTTGGCATTTCAGTTTCTCTAATATCATACCCATTAGTGTTTCTGAATGTACATTTCGTATTTTCAAATGGCAATGCATTTATTTATTTGCTTAATGAATGATAAAATTATGTGGACATGTATTGCTGATTCAGAAAAAGAAGTGTGAATCGTGAATTGGCAATGGTGAAGTTTAAAGAAGGGAATGTCCGTGTCGCTTCTGAGCTCTTCCAGGTATAAGGTTTTCGTTTTTTGGCTAAATAAAGTTTCTTCAATGTCATTATTTCATAACGGTGTCTTTTTGTGAACTACATCGGAATATGTTAGTGTATTTTAGTTTAACTTTCATCGTTCAGACTCAACTAAATCCCACTTTTTAATACACTAACTATGGTTTGTCAATATTCAGAATCATGTTAATTAATAAAAGTATAATTAGCAACTACTTTGAGTATATTACTGTTTTTTGTCACTTGCATCTCTTTCATCGTTTATGTAAACAGTTTTGAATCTTTTGATGATTGACTCTCCTCTAAAGTTGCTTGCACCATTATGTACATCCACAATCTCCAGCATTCATGAAAGTTATTAGCTACTCTTTTATGTGCAGAGAGCAGTCAGTATTACTCCATCTATGGCACATAAATTGATTCAGGTATGTAGTAATGCTATTCGTTCATATAGACTTATGATTGCTGGTATTGTGGAATGTGCTGATTATTACAAATCTTGGAAGATATTTTTGCTCCTTCTAAAAAAATAATCCTTAGTTAATCTAGTGTAATTTTCACCATGAATTATCTTTCAGATTCTGAGATCAGAGAACATTGAATTTGTTGTGGCTCCATATGAGGCAGATGCTCAGTTAGCATACCTGTCCAGCCTTGAAGCAGAAAAAGGTGGAATTACAGCAGTGATTACAGAAGATAGTGATCTAATGGCATATGGTTGCCCAGCTGTAAGAACTTCCCTGAAACTTTACTAAGGTGCATATGGAGGCCTATTGCTTTCCTGGTGACTCCAGTTTCTGCTTCACTGATGAAGTTGTTGAAATAGTTCTGCTGCTTCTGTACTGCTGTTTAACTTGCAATGGTTGTGATCAGATTATCTTTAAGATGGACCGGGATGGAAATGGTGAGGCAATAGAACTGGCAGAAGGTTCTCAATGCTGTGGCTTCCAAACCTTCCTTTCAAAGTATTGATATGAAATTGTTCATAGGTAAGTTCACGGCAATCATGATGACATATGTTTAAATATGCATTAAATCTCAAGATACTGATAATGGAAAATTGGAAAGCTTATTAAGCGAATAATTATCATGAATGTATTGAACTTGCCATGAAAAAGAAAAAGAAGACCTATGGGGGGCTTCCTAAATAAGTTCTCCATTGATTCTTGTCATGTTTCATCTCATACACAGAAGTTTATGACCAGTTTAAAGTCGCACTTTCACAGGTATGTGTGTTTTTGCCGGCTGTGATTTTCTTCCATCTGTGCCTGGAATTGGGATTGCACGAGCTCATGCCATGGTTTCCAAGTATCGAAATTTAGATCGTGTAAGAATGCTCTAATATTCTGAAAGCTGAAGTTTTTTTTTTTTTTTTTTTTTAATAAAAGCAAAGATTTAATTGCTTTCTTTTGACCATTTAGA
This sequence comes from Quillaja saponaria, assembly GCA_029379385.1. Classification (NCBI taxonomy): domain Eukaryota; kingdom Viridiplantae; phylum Streptophyta; class Magnoliopsida; order Fabales; family Quillajaceae; genus Quillaja; species Quillaja saponaria. Next base: position 9,067,519 of record CM055607.1, read on the forward strand.
AGCATGTTTGTTATACCAAGAATTGTCATTGAACTACTGTTGTGACATGATAGCATTAAGTTAGCACTGCATAGTGTTATGAAATATATATATGATTTCTCACATCCTGCTCTTCATTGTCGCAAACTTATATCTTTTTTCCATATCTACTTCTTAAAACCTAAGAACTGTGATAGAAACTTCATGTTTACCATTTCCTTAAAATATTCATTTCTGATGCAGTCCCAAAACAGAATTTTGCTATAACTTGTGGTTGAACATGATGCAATTATAGATGCACCCTATTTTCTCACACAACTTCCTCATACAATGATAAAATCATGTAACCTAGGAGATAAATTCCTATAAAATGACTGATAAAAGTGGTAATTTGGATATAAATTTATCAATCGCTTTACCAAGGATTTATCACTTAGTTTACATGATTTGTCCGTCTGAGAAAGTTGTGTGGATGTAGCATTATTCTGAATTGATATTCTGTAAGTTCTTCAAAGTTTTTGTTACATAATATTTCTCAACTGATTGTTTAATAAAAGAGCAAATGTACAGAGTGAATTTGACCAATGTTAAGGAAGAAGCATGTGTTGCCTTTATCTGGTTCCATAGAACCTCTGAATGACTGTAGCTTGTCTGGTTCTTACTAGACTTTTCTAAATTCTCATAGGTTCTCTGCTTACTGATTTCTTACCAGAAAATGTGTAAAGTGCAGACTGCAGAAGACCTTTTTGTATGTAAGGGAGAAACTACACCTAAACCGGTAGTAATGATATGCTTTGTAAGTGATGGATAAATTTCACTTTGACCATGAAGGAAAAACTTGGAAAAGAAAGGATTTAATATTCTTTAGTCTATCTATAAATATGATTTCTCAGCGACTTCATGGAGGGAAAGTATAGTGCACTTCTGTTTTTCACCCAAGAAAAATAGCCAATGAAGAGTTTTCAACATATTACTCCATGTATAGTAAGCTTGCAGCAACAATCATTCTATTTGTACTATCAAAACGTGAATAGGAACAGCTCATTTTGTTACGATCCCTTTTTAACATAGAGAGCACAAAATTTGTAAGGATTGCAGGTATGCCAATTCGGCTAGGATTTCCTTTAAACATCTTGATTTTCTTAAACCAGTACAATTTCTTCTCAACATAGTAGAAATGAAAAAGAAAAGAAAAAGAAAAAGAAAAAGGGTTGCTATGATATGCTTGTAGTTGTTACCACTGCATATAAAGTTGCTTGAAGGTGTCTTATAGACTTAAAAATATATACCTCAATAATTTATTGATATTTGATATGATCATGACACTTAAACAAAGGATTCTATTTATTAATAGGCTTTGTCTGTTCTCAAGTTCGAGAAGGGCAACCAGATGCCTGAAGATTACTGCAGATCCTTCAAAGAGGCAGTTGCAGTCTTTCAGCATGCCCGAATGTGCGTAAATTAAATTGCTTGTACTTTATATATAGTGATATTTGCATTTACTGTGTTTCTATCTGGAAATTTTATGTAGATATGATGCCAATGCTAAGGAAATCAAACACATGAAGCCTATATCAGAAAATCTTCTCCAGTCTCTTGAGGGAGAACTTGATTTCTTGGGACCGTATCCTTAGTATTGTGTCATTATTCAATTTTACCTACTATCTTCTCACATGCAAAAGTGTCTCTCAAGATAGCCCCAGTAGCTTTCTTCTCTTTCAGATACAGCAATTCTGTCTTCACACACGATTAAGGTTTCCAAACCTTGTCTAGGTGGTCCCTTTTACTTGGAAATTACAAAGACTCTATATATGTTTGACATGGAGTTCCAGCAGTTACATTTTGACACCTATCTTTATATTTTGGCATTCTGTTATATGAAGATAAAAGGTGAAATGGATTTTTGTTCTGCTTTCTTTTAGCTCAGATCTTTCCCTTAACTATACTAAATCTAACCAGAGAAATTCCTCCTGCAATAGTTACTGCAATAGCTGAAGGAAACCTAAATCCAATAACCATGGAAGCCTTTGATAACTTTCCAGTACGTTCTCTCCTTAATTCAGGCCCCATTGTCCTCCAAACTTCTGGTGGACTCCAGAAAATTGAAGCCCCTGCCGTAGTCACAGGGGACAGCTGCTTTATGGTTTTCTCCCATGATACCAGCGAGGACAAGCACAGGCAAGTCATATAACTTGTGAACAATTTATTGCTGCAATGATAAAGAAACAGGCATATAGTTGCTAACACAGTTCATTCTGTTCATTATTTGCGATGCTATGGGTGGTTTATGATGTTTACAGTGACAAGGAAGAATCTGATCTCTAAGAAAGAGAAGTATTCCAGTGATGCTTTAGCACTTGAGAAACTAATTATGCCATTGGGAAGTTGTGGAAGAGTAGAAAAGACAAGTAGTCCTGATGAAACTCCATTAAAGGTTCCTGACAACAATCCTTTTCAGATAAGAAAAACTCGGATTGCTTTGGCACGGAGTCAGAGTACCAGTGAACAAGTTGCACTTGCTGGTGATTCTGAAAATCAGAAAGTATTGTGTCTGTCTCCAGATATAATTGAGCTAAAGGTGTCAGAAAGTCCTTCAAGTAAAAGGATACTTCAGAAAATTTGCTCAGATCAGATGGAGAGCATCACCCAACAAGTTTCAGTAGTTACTGAAGTTGATAATTTGGATATATTGTGCACAAATAAGGAATCCCTAAGAAAGTATAAATTCAAAGCTAAGGAAGCGTGCTGTTTCAAAAGGGAGAGCTGAAAATAAGAAAATAAAGAGAAGCAATGACAAGAAATCAGAGAATAAGAATTGCAATATCTTGAATTTCTTTTCACGAGTGTAGTCTTTTCACTTATTTTCAGCTTAATTGTTTTCCTGTTTCAGTGAGTTGTCAGGTTCTTCATCGACAACCATACACTCAAATTTGCTGAAAGAAATTAGCAATAAAGTCTTTCCTTAATTTAAGCTAAAGTATTTTCTTACTTTAAGCTAAGCATACAATCATGAGTTAGTGTTGGTGAAACTACATTCTTTCATAGTATTGTCTACTCGTAACTGCATTTTGGAGTATGATACTTGGTGTAGTACATGAGGCAGCGAGCTATTTATAATTCTAATTCTATACTTCTGCTAGCTTCAGCCTAATTGATTAGAGGCTCAGAGCCTGGATTCAATTTACATTGTTTGTCACTAGTGATTTGAACTTATTTTTTGGTTGTTCAGAGGTTAGTTGGCTTCAGTAAACTATTCCCTTCATATTAAACCCAAGTAATGCTTAAGATGAACCGTTTCTTATCCTCTGATTCATTCTGAAGTTGGGCATATCAGTCAAACATAGGTCATGTTAGTAAAACAAAGGTCAAGTTTTACTTACAGCATAAGCTTGTAGTTATGACTCTAACCAGTCAACTGCTTACAGATAAAGCAGAAACAACTGAGAATATATCTATCAATTGGGCAAGAACTACTGAAATCTTTTACAGCTCTAATTTCTAAATTAAATTATGCAGAAAGGTTGGGGAAAAAGGAAGAAACCTAGAGAATGTTACTACTAAGCTAGAAGGAAAACTTCACAGATGACAATAAGCCAAAACTTACTACTATGCTCTGTAACTGAGTCACATATACGTCTCACAGAATTCCAGAGTGAGTATAGCTATAAAAGTTCCTTCTTTATTAAATCCACATGATTACAAAACCAAGAGAATTTACTACTAAGCTAGAAGGAAAAGGAAAAACTACTAAGTAGCTTCACAGGTGGTGAAACGAAATAAACACGAAAGCATTCCCTTAAAAAACTAGATAACTAGACTCCAACAGCAACCATGGCAGCAGTTTAGTGCTTCTTTCTAGTAAGCAATTTCTTGAACCAACTGTGCAGACATCTTTAGGATATCTCTTGAGGGTCTTGAAATCAACATATACAATGCCAAACCTTGATGTGTATCCCAACCTCCATTCAAAGTTATCAAGCAATGACCAAGCAAAGTAGCCAACCACATTTGCACCATCATCAACTGCCTTGCTTCAGCTGAAGCAAATAGTCTTTATAGTAATTGATCCTTGTGGTGTCATGCAATCCCTTGGAAAAAGTGACTATTGCCTGGATCGTCCATGCCTGCAAATCAATATATAAACAAAGGGAGAACATTCAATCAGGCCTGTAGATTTATTTCAGATTTGGTAATCTCAATTTCAAAGTGGCATCGGCTAATACCATTTTCAGCTAAAAACACAGTAGGGTTTCCATAGCGCTCTTTAATGTAAAGTAAAGCTTTGCGCAGGCCCCATGGTACATTGTACAGCCAGCCGGAGTATTCCCTGCAAATGTGACAGTTATATCAAAATTGAGGTTATAATTAGTGCATTTAAATAAAGAATGTCTGTGATTGGGGTCCTGATTTACCTGCGGTCCAATAGGCACACCATTCTTTTCATCTGCAATTGTTCATGAGAAAGTATAAATGAGTAAGAAAAATTAACAGGATAATATAACTACTTGAAATAAATGAGGTATCTTACAAACATATCAAACATTCCAATCCTGCTGATAGCTCAAATCTTTATGTGGTTGTGGAGGGCTAATGTCTTGCATATAGTAAGTTGTATATTGGTTGATTCCCACATAATCTAGGGAGCCCTTTACCATCTTCACCTCTTCCTCACTGAACGTCGGTAGCCTATCCCCAACAATATTTTTCATTGTTTTTGGATACTCACCATATACTACTGGATGAATGAACCTGTATGAAGTCAGCACTGATCAAATTCAAGTATTCAACAAGCTCATTATTTTGAGAAAGTTTTCTTTCATACTCAGATGTTAAGGATTTTTACCATCCAACATGAAAGTCCCTGGCTCTTTGAGCTGCATAATTGTCAGCCTTTGATCTTGTAAGAGGTTCATACCACACAAAGTCCAATAGAATTCCAATCCTCCCCTTTTGTTTTTCCTAATAAACAAATACATTATTTGGTCATTACATACAACTAAGACAACTTCCCGAAGTTTATATTGATTGAGGAAATCCAATTCCACATAAAACTCAAATAAATGTTATTATTACTTGATACTTCTCTCTGTATCTATGAACGGCAGCTGCATGCGATAATATCATATTATGGGCAACTATATAAGGTTCGGTGCCTGAATTGCCAGCTGAACAATTTCCAAATGCTTTGGAGCACCTTCCAGGAGCATGGAACCCGCTATCATAACCACAAGAAGCCACTACTCTTGGTTCATTAAATGTCATCCAATTCTTCACTCTGTCTCCAAAAGTCTTAAAACAGAATTCTGCATAATCTGCATAATCCTTCCTGTGGAATTTAAAGTGTTTATGAAGTTCCAGTTAGACAACAAAAAAAAAAAAAAAAAAAAAACACTACTACTTGTAAAGAAACATCTTCTGGTCTTGTGGCACTTACACTACGTTTCGGCTCAGCAATCCTTGGTATTTTTTCTCAAGGGCTAGAGGAAGATCATAGTGGTATAGATTTGCAAATGGAGTAATGCCTGCAAGGTTTCAGACTTGAGGTAGTTAAACAATTTGATAAAAAGGACAATGTAAAGTGTAAACCAAGGAAATCTTCATTTAAAAAACTGTATCAGACTTGGTATATGATCATATTCATGGAAATTTTACCTCTTTTGAGCATGTAATTGATCAACCTATTGTAGTATGCAACACCTTTCCGATTTACTTTTCCAGTTCCATCTACACAAACAATGTGATCAACAAAATAGATCACATCCAATCTTAAACTTATTTCTTTTTCATCTACTATACAAAACATGTGTATTGATACTTACCCGGGAAAATTCTGGACCATGAAATCGAGAACCGGTATGCTTCAAAGTTGTGTTTTGCCAAGATGTCAATATCTTCCTGTAAAAGTTCACATAATAAGTTAATCAGTTTGGATATTATTCTTGTTTTTTATACTGATGAAATTGAATATTGTTAATGTTATAGTAGCATTTTAGAGAGTTCTTAAAACTAGAGATATCTTGTAACTAGTAATTGCCCTAAGAGATTATGTATTGTCATACCTAATCATTAGTATTTCCTGAGTACATCATTCTTTTTGTTGGACACTACTCTCAATATATTCCTTCCACTCCTTTTCTTTTAACGAACATATCAAAGATTAATTAACTTATAGTACTAGTAAGACTAGAAAACAAAACTAGAATAGTTAACTCTCCGTCTTGCTCACTTGCACCTCTAACCAGAATACACTTGTTGCATCACTTCCATAGAATATATTAAATCTTTTTCCTTAATAAAATTACAATTATTCTTTAATTGATTGGTCCAATTGAGTACAAGAAACAAAACCTAGTCTCTGGAAAATTTTGTTTCAACTGCCCGTATTATTAACTTATGAAATTTATCAATAGCTATAATAATATCAGTTCAACATATTTTGGTAAGATATAACAGTTTTTCTAATGAGTGCCTTAAAAACGAACACTTGCAATAAATATGTTCTAAAATGTAAAACTTTCTAAAAGTAGCAATATATGCATTAAATAGGACTATAAACATGATCAACTATAATAATAAATACTCTATTTATAAAACTTTATAGAACCTTAACAAATGCCCCATTAAAAAAAATCCTATAACAAATACAATAATCACCATTCCAATTATTTCAAAAGGGGTCACATATTAATCAATTAATCACAAATTATTATAATCATTACAAATGATTACATTAAATATAAAGCAATATCAAAATATAGCACAAAAATACAAACATCACACTTGACAAAAAGTACTTCAGAAGAAAGAAGAGAATTTACTTTGTATCGGTGATACTGATCGACGGTAACTTCTGCAGTACTATTATCTGCAATAATCCCTGTCTCCAAACAAATCATATTCCATTATTAATTTCATACAAACAGACCAAATTTTAAAACATTATTTTGAATATTATATTATTAATTTTTACCGGGAGTTTTAATGAATTCATCCCAAATGCTGGGACCACGGCCGTCTTTGTCAGCCATGCCTTCCACCTGATAAGCAGACGTCGCCGTTCCGAACAAGAAGCCCTCAGGGAAAGACTCTCAGCTCAGCCCAGCCGTATCCAAATTGATGGTGTCCGGAAACACTGACGCTTCATTGAGCTCTATTGCAATTGCGACGCACTGAACCACAATGCTGAGTAAGAAGCTCAGCCATGTAGTTCTCATCTTTATAGCTACAATGGACTGAATAGGGGGAGAACTAGTATGGGAAGAAGCGACTACTGTTGAGTTCAGTACTGGGCACCATTTTATAGACATAAAAAAGTTGCATTTAATCATTTTCTTTTTTAAGGAAATAGATAAGATTTTAAATATTTTTAAAATCTATTTCCTATTTACTTGATGATTATCTTTTTTTCTTTTTTTTTTGACATAATCTTCACTATATATAATTTTTTTCTTCATAATTTTTTAAAATGAGTGTTATCCTATTGTAATCTTAACATAATGGAATTTGTAACAAGATTATACATAATTTTTATCCATGTTATATAATTCATGATCTTTATCGTCAACACTATTATATGTATAAAAATACTAATTGTTCGTTGCTCGTAATTATTACATGATATTAGGTTTATAAAAATATAAAAATGAGGGGCAGTGGTACCGTAACTTTCTATTAGACTGTGCATTACAAGCAATGAAAAAATGATAGAGCAGTTATGGTGTAAAAGCATGACTTGCATTGTACTATTCATGTGCTTAGGAAATTAATACAGACAAATTTAAATATGGTCACTAGTAACATAATACCCATTACCGTTTCTAGACTATATTTATATTATTACCTATAACTTATGAACTGAGTTTTAATTTTTTTCTTCTAGGCCCTTTAGCTTGTTAAATTATGGGCACTTCAAACAATACATGTATAAATTTTCATTCACATTCATTTCCCACTGCAAAGCTAAAGTGACTTACCTCATTCAAGGAATATCTTTCGACAAATGCGACTTAACCCATTTCCATGTTACTGTGACATATTGCCAGTTTTACTTGTACTAGTAGCTCCACTAGATAATGTTCAAAATTATACTCAAGAGACAAAGTCCCCAAACTTAAACTAATGACCAGAAATTTTGATTTCGGCCACTTCAACCATTGTAGATATTGATAGCCACCCTAGATTATATAATATAACCTTCTCTTGTACAGGGGCAGGGACACAAGTGAAAGCCAGTGGGGTCACTGGATTTCAAAAATATGTAATAAGTATATATAAATTATAAAATTGACAATATTTATGCCCCACTAATTTATATGAAAAATTATTTTGCTCCCACTAATTTGTATGAAAAAACATTCAGACCCTTTGATATTTTCAAATTTTATCAATTAACAATAATTTATTAGTATCCAAATAATTCACCTACAAATAAAAGTCAACAATATAAAATAAAATTAAGATAAACTGTATTTTATATTTATGAAGTACTACTCATTTTGTAACAGTTATCATGAACTATTAAATTAGGCATATAATAACTAAACTACAATTGACTAAAATTAAATTATATTTGATTCAAGGCTCAAGTCTATCAAAATAGCAGCTAAAAAAAATATGATTGTGTTATTTGAGTGATTTTGCTAAAAAAAAAAATCACGAAAGAAAAATGAAAAAACTAAAAATAATATAATTAGAATTTCTTTTGTTAGATGCTAAGTGTGTAGCAAGAAATGAAAAAATTTTGAATTTCAATAAAAATTTCTATTGGAAAACATAATTTAGTTTTGACAATATTTGTAAATATTAAGCCTAAAATATAGTTGAAAAAGATTTCACATGAAATTTTCTAGATCTGCTACTGCATTGTTTGTCAACTGGTAATTCAAAGTTATTTTTTGGCTGTTCAGAGGTTAATTGGCTCTTTCACATAAAACCCAAGTCACACTCAAGATGAACCGTTTCTTATCCTCTGCTTCATTCTGAAGTTGGGCATATCAGTCAGACATAGGTCAAGTTAGTAAAACAAAGGTCAAGTTTTACAAACAGCATAAGCTTGTAGTTATAACTCTGACCAGTCAATTGCTTACAGATAAAGCAGAAACAATTGAGAAATATCTCCAGCAATTGGGTAAGAACTGCTGAAATCTTTTTACAGAAAAACAGGTGCTGTTAATGGTGACTCTTGGGACTTTCACATATATATGCATCACAGAATTCCAGAGTGGGTATAGCCATAAAAGTTCCTTCTTTATTAAATGCACAATTGCACAAAATTACAAACCAAGAGAATGTTACTCCTAAGCTAGAAGGAAAAGGAAAAAACTACCAAGTAGCTCCATAGGTGGTGAAACGAAATAAACAGAAAAGCATTCCCTTAAACAGCTAGATAACTAGACTCTAAGAACAACCATAGCAGCAGTTTAGTGCTTCTTTCTAGTAAGCATCTTTTTGAACCAACGTGCAGACATTTTAGGATATCTCTTAAGGGTCTTGAAATCAACATATACAATGCCAAACCTTGATGTGTATCCCAACCTCCATTCAAAGTTATCAAGCAATGACCAAGCAAAGTAGCCAACCACATTTGCACCATCATCAACTGCTTGCTTCAGCTGAAGCAAATAGTCTTTATAGTAATTGATCCTTGTGGTGTCATGCAATCCCTTGGAAAAAGTGACATTGCCTGGATCGTCCATTCCTGCAAATCATATATAAACAAAGGGAGAACATTCAATCAGCCTGTAGATTTATTTCAGATTTGGTAATCTCAATTTCAAATTATATAAATAAACAAGAAAGTGGCATCGGCTAATACCATTTTCAGCTAAAATCACAGTAGGGTTTCCGTAACGCTCTTTAATGTAAAGTAAAGCTTTGCGCAGGCCCCATGGTACATTGTACAGCCAGCCGGAGTACTCCTGCAAATGTTACAGTTATATCAAAATTGAGGTTATAATTAGTTCATTTATATAAAGGATGTCAGTGATTGGGATCAGGATTTACCAGCGGTCCAATAGGAACGCCATTCTTTTCATCTGCAATGTTCATGAGAAAGTATAATTCAGTAAAAAAAATTAACAGGATAGTATAACTATTTGAAATAAATGACATATCTTACAAACATATCCAACATTCCAATCCTGCTGATAGCTCAAATCTTTCTGTGGTTGTCGAGGGCCAATGTCTTGCATATAGTAGGTTGTATATTGGTTGATTCCCACATAATCTAGGGAGCCCTTTACCATCTTCACCTCTTCCTCGCTGAACGTTGGTAGTCTATCCCTAACATTATTTTTCATTGTTTTTGGATACTCACCATAGACAAGGGGATGAATGAACCTGTATGAAGTCAGCACATGTCAAATTCAAGTATTCAACAAGCTCATTATTTTAGAGAAAATTTTCTTTCATACTCAGATGTTAAGGATTTTTACCATCCAACATGAAAGTCTCTGGCTCTTTGAGCTGCATAATTGTCAGCCTTTGATCTTGTAAGAGGTTCATACCACACAAAGTCCAATAGAATTCCAATCCTCCCCTTTTGTTTTTCCTAACAAACAAGTACATTGATTGGTCATTACATACAACTAAAACAATTTCCAGAAGTTTATATAGATTGAGGAAATCCAATTCCACATAAAACTCAAATAAATGTTATTATTACTTGATACTTCTCTCTGTATCTTTGAACGGCAGTTGCATGCGCTAATATCAAATTATGGGCAACTATATAAGGTTCAGGTGCCTGAATTTCCAGCTGAACAATTTCCAAATGCTTTGGAGCACCTTCCAGGAGCATGGATCCCGCTATCATATCCACAAGAAGCCTACTACCCTTGGTTCATTAAATGTCATCCAATTCTTCACTCTGTCTCCAAAAGTCTTAAAACAGAATTCTGCATAGTCTGCATAATCCTTCCTGTGGAATTTAAAGTGTTTATGAAGTTCCAGTTAGACAACACAAAAAACAATATTACTTGTAAAGCAACATTTTCTGGTTTTGTGGCACTTACACTACGTTTCGGCTCAGCAATCCTTGGTATTTTTTCTCAAGGGCTAGAGGAAGATCATAGTGATATAGATTTGCAAATGGAGTAATGCCTGCAAGGTTTTAAACTCGAGGTAGTTAAACAATTTAATAAAAAGGACAATGTAAAGTGTAAGCCAAGAAATTTTATTTTTTTTGAAATACTATAATAAGACTCTGGAAATTTTACCTTTTTTGAGCATGTAATTGATCAACCTATTGTAGTATGCAACACCTTTCCAGTTTACTTTTCCAGCTCCATCTACACAAACAATGTGATCAACAAAGTAGATCACATCCAATCTTAAACTTATTTCTATTTCGTCTACTATACAAAACATGTGTATTGATACTTACCCGGGAAAATTCTGGACCATGAAATCGAGAACCGGTATGCTTCAAAGTTGTGTTTTGCCAGGATGTCAATATCTTCCTGTAAAAGTTCACATAGTAAGTTATGAATTTGAATATGGTTAATGCATGTCATATTAACATTTTATTGGGTTCTTAAAAGTAAAGATATATGTAACTAGTAATTAGTAAATGCCACAAAAGAAATCCAGAACAATATCATATAACACAAACACAAACATAAAAATAAAATAAAAAAGTAATTAAGAAAAAACAGAATTTACTTTGTATCGGTGATACTGATCGACGGCAACTTCTCCTGTACTATTATCTGCAATAATCCCTGTTTCCAAACAAATCATATTCCATTGTTAATTTCATACAAACACACCAAATTTTAAAACATTATTTGAATATTTTTTATTATTTTTTTTACCAGGAGTTTTAATGAACTCATCCCAAATGCTGGGCCCACGGCCATCTTTGTCAGCCATGCCTTCCACCTGATAAGCAGACGTGGCCGTTCCGAACAAGAAGCCCTCAGGGAAAGACTCTCTGCTCAGCCCACCCGTATCCAAATGGGTGGTTTCTGAAAACACTGAAGCTTCATTGAGCACTATTGCACTTGCAACGCATTGGATCATAACCATAACGCTGAGCAAGAAACTCAGCCATGGAGTTCGCATATTCTTCATAGCTACAATGGGACTGAGGAGGGAGAGAGTTTGGGAAAGTGAAGAATGTTGAATTCAGTACTGATTGAGGCCACCGTTTTATAGGCATAAAAAATTGCATTTTAATCATTTTATTTTTCTAAATCTAAAAATAGAGATAAAGTGCAAGACACATGTGATTGTAAAAATTTAAATATTTTTAAATTTAAAAATCTATTTTCTCAAAAAAATTATATTTTATTTTACATATAAAGCATAATCATTATCTTTTTTTGACATAATCTTCTCTACTTTCTGGTCTCTGGTACTTATCAAATTGTAATCTTAACTGAATAATTGTAACTGTAGATTGGCTACTGAAGATTTCTCTTCAACACAATGATAGTCTTAATTTTTTTCTATCTTAAAAATAGATAATTAGTTTTTCTTTTTGGTTGGATAACATCTTTATATATTTGTAACAAAATCACACAAATTTTTCGGATAACTTGTTAAATGAATAAGTATATACAGAATTATTACAAGGTTTTACTTAAAAAGTTATAAAATTAATTAATAATAAATTTTAGGTAGATTTCATTTATACATCATTAAATTGTGACCTAAATTAATATGAAAGCAAAGAAAAATATTTGTTAATATATTCCCTTGATTTTAATAGTGAGTTTATTTGAAATTGCTTGATGGTATTAGATACTGGAACCACATTAATTAAGGACATGTTCAATAATTTAATCTAAATATTCACGAGGGCAGAATTATAAACATGGTAAATTTCTTAAAACCAAAAGTAAGATTTAGATTGTTCTTTGTCTATAACTATAAGAAATAAAACAAAAACTAAGAGAAACATAAAAAAATTAAGTAGGAACCAAGATGCTTTGTTGACCAATTAAACAAATGCTTTTTGGGTTTCACAACTAATTATGAGACAGCATTAATTAACTCATGCATTTGCTCAAACCTTTGTCAAGACTAGTAATATGCAGAATTGAGTTGAGTCAAGCATTTCAATATTTGAGTTTGAACTAAAATGAAATTATATATATTCAAACTTGATCTCAAACTTATTTCAAATTCGAGTTAAACTTATTTAATTACTTGACCTTGAATATAACTAGTTAAAATTTTAAAATATTATATAATTGATAAAATATAAACATACCATATTTCGGGTTAAACTTATTTAATTACTTGACCTTGAATATAACTAGTTAAAATTTTAAAATATTATATAATTGATAAAATATAAACATACCATATATAATCCGAAAAAGATAAGTTTATATATTTATTTTATTAATATAATTAATATATATATATATTAATATATATATATATATAATTATTTATTTAGTAATATAAAAATATTAATTTATTGAATTGGTTGTTAAGTTTTGACCTAAATATTAATATTCCATAATTGCATATCTTAGCAAATCTAAATTCTAACTCCAGTTTGACCAAATATTTAGTACTCAATATATAGTTACTCATTACAAACATAATTTGCATGTCAATCAAAATCAATCACATCATTCTATAATTTTAAATTTTGTAGTTTATCTACAATTTATTTTTTAAACTAAACTACTATTTTGACCTTTCAAAAATACTAAATTTATCAATTTTCATCTTCAAGTTTAATTTCATCAATCAAATCATTAAAAGATTTTATAATTATTAATTTCAACTTTCAATGTCCAATTAAACAAATACATTACTAAAAAAATTTTAAAATTACAAATTAAGTCTCACAATGTTGAATTTTATCAATTAAATTTTTGAAAATTTTATAATTATCAGTTTTGTTTCTCTTTATAGTCTCTATTTCACTAATTAAAAAAAAAAAAAAAAGTAAATATTTTCCATGTTAAATACAATAAAAATGTTAATTAACTTGTATTATTAATATAAATATAAATTTAGAATGTAACATTGAAATTTTCTTCTTATTGATACATTAAATTAGTAATAAATCCTTAATCCTCAAATTCAATCAAACTTTTTTTAAGGGAATATTTTTTTTATCTTTAATGCTTTACTTAAGGATTACCACTATGAAATTGTGAATAAATCTTGAAGATTTACTTAGAGGGTGTTTACATACTAATAAAATGAATGAATGCATGCATTGAATGTTTATTGCATGTAATCTTTGGGGGTACTGCCCCAAAAAAGAGGCAACAAATTTTATTTTTTTATTTCTGCAAATCAAATTCATTGAAACAGACAATAGGACCTCAAGTCCCAACTATAAACAAAAGCACAATAACTAATCTGCCTACAAAACATGAGCAGCCTTATTTGGGTAACTATCTTAAGAAAATAATATGAATATAACAGTGCTAATATTGGTTCATCACCTATCAGCAGTTCCAACGTCATAACTTCCATCGCCAAGATTGTTTTTCCGTGCAGTATTAAGCATCCAAGCTTCATATTCCGGCGTTTGACAAAGGTGTAAGCTTTAAAGCCTTTTTATTAAAACTTAATTTTGTCCAGTGCACCAAGATGAAGTGATGCAAGATTGCACAATGCCACAATCATTATCTATATATAAAAAAACACGTCTTAACAACACCCAGCTGGCAGCAACAATAAACATTGCAAACTAGTCCTGTAGAGTCAAGAATGACAGTTCAATCAAACCGCTTGCTTCTGTAAAATAACTAACCAAACAATCAGAAAAAAAGCTCGTATGCCTTCTAATAATCCTTGATTCCTAGTCATAAAAAATTATGTTTAAGTCTTAACTCACTGCAAGCCAAAAGATAAGATAAAATTCCAACCCAGCATATGTCACTTACCTTCACATCTCCTGAGAGGCCTCAATATTTTTATTTCATTGTGGAGTTAACCTCCACACACGAACAAAGGCATCCTCCCCCGAGCTCACTAAACTGTACTCATCAGTGAAAGCTAATGCATAAACCCCACCTAAATGAGCAACTCTTATGGTAATACGATTGGATACTGGTTTGTCAATTTCGTATATGATAATGCACGTGTCCAAAGACCCAGTTGCAACCATGCTGTTATCAAGAGACCAAGCAATGCAGTTTATCCGAGCAGTGTGGTACAACATGTTCTTAAGCTTCACCTGCAAGAGAATCAGTGGAAAGGTTAAGGAAACCAAATTGATACTGTCCTTTGTGATTTTTAGTAAGTCATAATACTCAGCACGAATATAATGGATCTGGAAGGGGGAGAGGGGGTAGTTCAAAACAGAAGATAAGAAAAGAGAGCACAACTTTGTTTTGATATGCATGCAAATATTATGACTACTTAGTTAAACATTGTGGCGCGACATAGAATAGTTCATTATGGCTTGCTTGACTAGTCCTATGCTGGGCTGAAACCAAGGTAATTCATGATGCTTCAATTTTCCAAGATTTTGAAAATGAATTTAGAATTCTACTATCAAATCGCTAAGCAATTCATCTCTCATCAGATAAGTACCCAGATCCCGAAAAGTGCTGTTGTAGACTACATTACTTGGAAATGGGTATGAGATCTAATACTTGTACATGTCTCATGGTTAGACTCTGTTACTTTCAAAACTTTAATTGATTTTCCAATTTGATTTATCAGTGTTATAACCCATGTCCAAGTATCATTGATTGACACAGATTTCAGGGGAAACCAAAAAGATGCAGTAGCTAAAGTTGCAGATATGTTTCTGCCAGGGGTTTCAAGAGCCAAACTACCTCTCGGGAGGCACGGTCCCAGACAACAGCTTCTCGGTTGAGATCACCTGACGCAAACATTGAAACATCCGGAGAGTAACGTATGACACTAATAGCACCTCGATGTTTCTGAAGGACTGCCTCTTCTGTAAGTGTATCACCAGAAATAGAATATATATGTAATTTACCATCCTGCCCACCAATAATGGCTTCACTTCCATCAGGGGAAATAGCAGATGCAGTCACAACAAACCCAAGATTAGTAGTTGACACAATTTTTGTTCCTCTTAGCATAACAACTCCCTGAGTCAATTGAAATCAGAGACAGTTCAGGGGAAAGGAGGGCAAGACACAAGTCCTTTGGTTGACTGCCTATATCAACAGAATCAGCATTTCCATAGTGATCCTCCTGTAAAGAAACTCTCCATACCTGTGTAGACAGACCAAAAAGTTTATAAGGATCTGTATTCAGGCCAAGATAATGAAATTGGAATTTTTATATATGAAATGCTATTTGCAATAGAATATTTCACAATATATTTAACTTGAATTCTTATCAAACCACATTAGTAACCAGAATACAAGTGGGAAATGCCTTGAAATTTGCCTAATGTGCTCTTAGTCAGTTCCAAATAGTCTATTTTTAAATGGCTTTCTGCATATTCAAATTCCATGATTTAGGTTCAATTGGAATATCTTTTTTTTGATATTTTTTCCATTGAACATTACAATCATTCAATCACCATATGATAGAATAATTGGTATATGAAGTAAATTATACCCATAGAGAAGGCCCTCACAATACCATTTGACTTAACTGCTAAATACTGAAATGGTTCCACTCACCTGACATTCCTACTGCTCCCACCACTCTTCCAGTCAAACCTCAAAAAATAGTCAGTCATAGATTATCGTAGAAGGTCCAAGTATATATTCTTTCAGATGATTTTGACAAGTTATTAAGCATCTCAAACTATAGTTTTTTTTTTCTGTACATCTGTTAAGCTTAATCCCATACATGGGCCCATTTCCTAACAAGTTAAGTTTTTCAGACAAATGGTTTCCTGACTTACTAACAAAGCATGGCTGTCAAGGTCTTAAGATCTCAAATAATCAATACTTACACCAGTATTATGTCTTTTCAGTAATTTTATTTCTGCTTCATTTAATTTGTGGTCCACTAGCAAGCGCATACAAAGAACCATATGAAAGGGGGAGTGTTAGTTTGTTAAGATTGACATACATAGTTGAGTCAACTTTCCTAACAGCCAAGCTAAACTTCTACAGGTAATTCAACAATTAACAAATGAAAAAGGTAATCAAATTGATGCCACTTGGCGAGCTCAAAAATAACTGTTAAACAAGACTATAGCATCACTGACAGTGCAAAAGAAATGATATTCTGTTATTTTATTTTTCCGAAGCCAGCTTATAGAGTTTACAAAAGTGAGGAAACAAAAATATATTCACGATAAACCTTTAATTCCTATTTTCCATTTTCTTGGTCCCCATTTCTAAGATTAAAAACAAGTAGATCATAATAGAGCATCCTAATCACAAAGGTAGTGCATTCTGGAGTTTGGACAAAGATTATTCTGAAAAAGAGAAATTTCATTTTACCTTTTACAGAATATAATTTTGCTAGTTCAAAGCGCATCCAAATATATCAAAATTTTAGAGATTACAAAACAAGAGTTTTTCCCAAACCTTTTTATTTGATAAATTGATAATAGACCAGTCATGATGTTGTTTCACGCATGATGTCAGTGTCTCATAAACACATCCATCACAATAAAATAAAACAATGACTAAAAACGCATATGCAGTGCACATTTTGTTTCAAAACTAAATTTTAATTCAGAAAAATGACAAACATAAACGCGTAGATCATCAACAGTATATGCAGAGAATATAGTAAAAATGTCACCTTATTATCGAATCCAGATGCAACAAATTCTTCTTCAGCAGCTGCTACGCATTTGATTTGAGAACTCTCCTTTCTTGGTAATTTACCACTATATCCAATGCCTTGGATCCATTTTATAATCAAACCATCATAACTGCTAGACAGAATAACTCTTGGATTACCATTAAGAACAGCTAATGAAGTCACATTTTTCATGTGCCCAGATATTGAAAGTGGGGCTTTATCAAGATCACTTGCTGAGAATATACTTGTTGTTCCACCAAGAGAAACAGTGACAAGATGATCGTTCAGCCAGAGACAACCAACTAGCATGTCTTCAACTCCACCTGAGCCAGGACAAGTCAATGTTCTCTTTAACTTTCCGTTATTGTCCTCAGATATCTCCCATACTTTTGCTGACTTGTCAGCTGACACAGTCAGCACCTAAAGATAGAATAGAACTCTCAGTGCTTTAATATGCAAAACATACTAGATTGGAGAAGGAATGAAATGGATAGAATATAGAAAGAAGGGACAGCAAAGAGAACTGACAAAAAAACAAAAACAACAAATTTGGATATCACTGATATCCTACTACTTTAACTATATAACCTGTAGTAAAATAGCACATAATTTCGAAACAAAATTTCTTTCAATTTCTAGATTAATTCTCAAGGTAGTTAATAATCAAGGATAAGCTCTGGCGTTGTACTCCTTTGAAACAAAGAGTTTGGTATTGATAATCCATATGTAATATAAACTGTATGCCAATATGCAACCATCAATATAAATATTGCAATCTGTATACCTTGCCACAACGATTAAGTTATATTGATAAATCTATTAAAGTCTAAGAGAAACAACAGCGCTATGCTCACTTCTTTGCCATCAGGACTCCAGCTAACAGCATAAATACTGCCAGTGTGAGCACCTTCAGATGACAGCTCTCCGATCTTCTCTCCAATTTTTCCATCATATATAATGCCCTTTTTATCAGAGCTCACACTGATAAACTTGCTGCCATCTGGAGAGTACCTTATACAATTTACAAAATTTGCATGATCCCTGCACACCAATAAACAAAACCCTTTTTTGAGAACAGTAACTCCCTTATGTGAGACCAGTAACTTGGTATTGCATCAAAATAATGCAAAACAATAGAAATGAATGTCATGAGAAATGGGTCCGTGGGTATTCCATCAAAATAAATGCTAAACAATAAAAATGGTCCATGGGACACTCAAATTCTTGATCTGTCTACAGAGTTTGGCAATGGATGATCAGAAACCTAGGATGACAGGTGCTATTAAAAACCAATATCAAAAAAAATAAAAATGGCATGGACATGGCTGAAGGAAGCACCATATATACAACAGTCTTCTAACAGCACTTTGTTTTTAAAGATTTGGTTTTTCATTTTCTTCCCCATCTAAGAAGATGCTATCAATATGTTACATACATACAAGATCATGGTTACAAAATGAGATATTGGAAGCCAGGCTCCACATAAAAAATTATTGCAAATAAAAAAGTGCTTTTGACACATTTTCTCATAAACCATTTTCTGCCATTCAAAAGGCATGGGATACACTGAGGATCATTTACAATAAAAGTCAGAGCTAACCAAGTATTTGACAGACCTAGATTCATAAGGGTGTACTTGTGCTCTCTAGAAGGATGTAAAGTTTCCATGGATTGTTGAACTATAGACTCTGTTGGAAGAACTTCAACAATAATACACTTCAAACCTTACTTCCTTTTGTGTATAGACTGACAGGTAAATGGCATTGGCAAGCCAAAAGCAATAAGTGCTCATAGAAAACAGTCCATATATAAAGATTTTCTAAAGCCAAGAAGCGGAAGACACTTTATCAGAGTAATTATCACGATACTATTAAACTCAATTCAACATACCTGTGAGATAGCTTAAATTTAAATGGTGGTCCTTCGTAAAAATTCACCAGAAAATCCTCTCCTGATGTTGCAATACGGAAAGGTCTTGTTGGCTTATATGTACAACTTAAAACCCGCTTTGAATGGCCATCAAAATCGCCCACGTTCGTTCCCGAATCCCACCTGTTCACCATGTGTTCATAGAAGATTACTTGACATGCCAACATTACATAGAAGCAGAAATAGCAAAGCACACGCCACTGTAATAGCAGTATTTCACAAAACAACCCAACTTCTTAAAGTCTATGCTACCCAATTGAGATCCCTTACATGAAGACCACAAAGCCCACAACAGGTTCGACAAGTAAGAATGTCAGTGTGAAATGTCAGCAGTTCATGCAACTGTAAAATTCCAAACTTCTTTAATATGTATTGTGCAGGGAAGTCTTTCATATCTTCCCTATCAATTTTGTACTATCAATTTTTGGTAGCATTATTTTACTAACTCTATCCTATTCTCTAGCAGATATTTACTGATTCAAATGGATTATGAACATAACATAATATGAACAATTAGAATGGACAACAAGACAGAATTTTTAAGCATTTTTAGGTAGTAGAACTATCATCATAAAACCAATTCTGCCAAGAAAAGTAAATATATAAATCTAGATCCAATTTGGTACTAGGAACAAAACACTAATGTCTTCTAACATCAATGACAGAAAAGCAACATTTCTAAATATGTTCCATTAATGTTTTTATAGACAATTTCCATAGATTAGGTCCTCTATTGAGCAGTTTAATATTTATTTCTTATTAAGTCCACCGTTGATACTTAGCAGATTCTCATTTCCAATTCTTTCCTGATGTTCTTAGTATCCAAACAGAAGCAAGAAATATGAAAAAACCACACTTACATGAAAGTGCGGACAAAAGACTTCCCTTTCCCTTCACCACAAGCCACGATTCTCAAGCCATCAGGCGACCACTGCAAGTCGTCGATCCGACCCGACAACACCCTGAACTCATTCTTCAAAACGAAACCATTGTGAGTACCCCAAATCCTCATTGTTCCAGAAACATCAGCGGACGCGATCCACTCGCCATTAGGTGAGAATCGAGCTACGGTGGCCGGGTATGCATGCTCCGCATAGACTGAAACTTGGAGTGGGTTATCGAGGTTCATAATGACAACCGATCTGCCATTCGTATAAATAATGGAATTGGATTTGGAATCCCCGGAAATTAGAATTCCACGTCCTCGCTCCGCAGAAGGGACGCAGGCATAGGTCTCTACAAGCTGTGACATTTTCTTTGTTTTTCTGGATTTGGGTGTGATTGTGAGCGGATTACAAGCAAAGATGGGATTTTGGGGAAGGGGAAAGCTGAATGGGTGATGAGAAAAGAGTGGGCAATTTCAAAGTTTTGGTTTTTATATGTTGTCTTTGTGTTAGCAGGGTTGTTGTCTTGTGTAGAATGTGCAGCGCACAAGTGGAAATGATAATTGTTGATTAGGATTCATGACTCAGCAATGGAACTACGGAAATGTTCTTGTTCTTTTTTTCTTTCCTTTTTTAATAGGAATAGATCAAATTTTAATTGAGCACAATTGAAAAAAAAATCAAAAAATTGTTATTGACAGAGAGAAATTGAAGAATAAGAATTATCTTGATTGTAAATCTATACTCTAAGTATTATCTGAACTAAATAAAACTGGATAAATGGAACAAAGAAATGATATTAAAAAAATATTTTATGAAATAAATTTGACAATTAAGTGCTAATTTAGCTTGCCATTTGTACAATAGTATTTTTCAAAATTAACTTTATCAAAAATATTATTAGATAATTGATTTTGACAGCCAAACTAATACGATTTACATTTGAGCAACCAAAATAAGCCAAATCCCAATATAATAACTGCTGTCCTTTCCACTTAAAAGGATTGTGTGGAAGCAGTGTTAGTGTCCCATCATAGTAATAGATGAAAAATTCTAGGCATTCATTTATCTTCTCCCATCAGTCCAAACAAGATCATCAATGATAATTCAAAAAGTAAAAAAGATCATAGAAATTTGAGAAAGGGACTCTGTCCTCATATAATTTTCTCGAGTATTTTGATTGAAAGCAACCAGTTAAGAAAAATAAGAGGAATAATAGAGAAGCTCAGGATGTGGGGATGGGACGTGAATGGCAATACGTTTTCAAGACCATAACAAAAAATTTCATTCACAAATAAAAGAAACAACTATGGGGTCATATATTCCATCTAAGCCGCCCTAATTCAGATTTACATGACAAACAAGATCCAAGACCCCGCTAGTAGGGAGATAACCATGACTGTGCCACTGCCTTTTCGTTTATTTCTTTATGAAATATCCTTCTTTAGTTGTCATGTTTCTCAGCTGCACCATAGTCCATAAGAAAGAAGACTTTTATCTGTTTTTCTTTCCCTTCCAAATCTAGAACAATAGCAAGTTTCTGCATCAAAGAGCTGCCAACAAAATTCATGTAAGAAATTCAGCAGAGTAGCTGAAAAAAAAAAGAAAAAAAAACGATAATCATGTTCACAAAGTTTCTTCGTTGAAGAATTGCAACTTAAGTTAAAACATTAAAGCTCCAGCATTATGGGTTGTAAGCCTTATAATTAAGCGGTACAACTGAAAACTTACGTGAAATTTGTGTCAATTTTGAGTTAACAATGGCAAATAAACAGCCAGCCCAATATACCAAGCGCGGTGGAAGAATCATATTAAGGCATCCTAAATTTTGCTCAAATGCAGTATACTTGCAGGTCTATGAAACCTTTTTTTAGAAAAACTTCAGTACGGGGAAAACAGTGTCAAGAAACATTTGTTTTAATTAGGCACCTAAAAGTACGTGCATGTATGTAGTTAAGCTTAGAATTGAAATGGGCTCAAAAGATTCAGTCAGTAGACTCAGTACAATGTCTTGGGATTTTTATGGCAGCATTTGTTTACGGACTTTTAGATAAGTAAAGATTTAAGGCAAGTGACAGGTATGCATAGAACAATTTGTAACTTCATAGTGTGTTTGTTGTGTGATAATTTGGATGACTTCTGGCAAGAATCAGAAGAACTGGGCAACAGTTAAAGATTCTGAAGCAACAATGACAAGGGAAGTTAAACAGGACTACAAAACAGTAGGGTAGTGTAGTATAAGAAATATGATAGCAGTGTGAATACTCAAGAAAGTAACTTGGAAACAAGCAAGCTGATCATACAATATGACAAACACATCATCTTAAAATATATAAAGGATGTGTGGTCTTTGCATGGTCTAACTTTTCCAACCAAAAGAAAATAGCCATTACAGTATCGCCAAAGAAATAAGAAAAACAAAATAAATATTAGGAATACTAGTATTTCGCCTTAATATATTATTTAATTAGACCTCTATGCATCATCCCAGAAAGAAGCTTCTCTACCTTATAAGTTATAATTCTCATTTTGTTCTAGAGGAGCTTAGAGTTATACATTTGTTTCATAAATTACAGCATCAGGTTGGCAACACATTGTCTTCCATTTCTGGAAGCAACATCATTGCTTCATCAAAAAGGAACAATGGCTTTTAACCTTGTTAAATCATTTTGCTAGGCCTCTGGCTCTATCTATCATCTCAAGAAGAAGCTGTGATTCTCATTTCTTTGTAGGAGAACTTGAATAACTGTTTTCATTAGTTACAGCTTTAGGAGGGCAATGATTGTCTTTCAATTTCAAAAGCAAAGCCATGCCTCATCAAACAACCCCTCTTTACACAGTCCATTGATCATGATGGTATATGTCCAGAAAAGTGTTTTACATTTAGAGTTAAGCAAGTTGTCGGAAACTTTCCCTTACAATAGACTATACTAAGAGAAAATAGAGTTAAGCAATATTTGTTTTAAATTAGGCACCACAAAAGTGTGTTGATATAAAGAAGTAAGCTTAACAGGGCTAAAAACATTCAATCAATACAATGTTACAGTATTTTTATGGTAGCCTCTGTACAGATTTATAGATAACTAGAGAGAATGTCAGTGACAGATATGCATAGAACAACCACGTGACTTCCTACTTTGTTTGCTGTGTGATAATTGTCAAGCAAGAATCACAAGATTTGGGAAACAGTCGAAGGTTCTGAACTATCGATAAGCAACAGCAACAGGGAAGAGTTTAAGAGTTAAACAAGACTAGAAAACAGTAGGGTGGAAGAAAGATGGTAGCCATGTGAAGACTCAAGAAGTTAACCCGGAAACAATAAAGCTAATCAAATAAGGTCAACAAACACATCACCTATTTGAAGATTCTAAAGGAACGAGTGAGGCCTTTGCATGGTTAAACTTTCCCAACCCTAAATAGCCATCACAGAATCTTTATAAACATTAAAGAATAATAGAACATTAACTCAAAAGGGGACACTGGCATCTTACCTTCTGTATCATTTAATTTGACCTTTATCCGTCATCTCAACAAGAAGCTCCTCTGCCTTACGATGCTCATTTTGTTCAAGACGAGATCAGAGTCTCAGACATTTGTTTAAAAATGACAGCATCAGGGAGCAATTCTATAGCTTCCATCAAAAGGAGTAATAATGTCTCACCCTATTATGTCACTCTGCTAGACCTATATCTGTCATATCATGGAGAAGCTGCTCGGGTTTATGATTCTCATTTCTTTGCAGGAGAGCTCGAATAATAGTTTCAAAAGTTACACCATCTGGAGGACAATCACTTTCTTTCATTTTCAAAAGCAACGCCATGGCCTCATCAAACAAACCATCTTTACACAGCCCATTGATCATGATGGTAGTCCAGACATCTGGAGCATAACCTTTGATGGAAAGAAGCTGGGAAATCTCCTGTGCAGTCTTGAGTTTACCAGCTTTGCACAGACCATCAATTAGAGTCCTGTACGTGAATATATCAGGCACAATTCCATCATCAAGAATTGTTTGAATTAATGTGATTGCCCTGTCGAGATGCTGACTTTTGCATAGTGCATGTGACAGGACATTGTAAGTAATCAAATCGGGAGGATTGCCGCTGCAGTGCATCTCATCAAGTAGCTGTTGCGCATCAGAAATTCTCTCGGATTTGCACAAGCCATCCATAAGAGAATTGTAAGTTACAGTACTTGGAATCAATTTCTTGCGATGCATTTCCTTTAAGAGATCCATGGCTTTGTCTACGCTATTAATCTTGCAATATCCGTTAATCAAAATGTTATTACTCAGAACGTCAGGTGAAAAACCCATTTTCGACTATGTCATTAAATATTTCTCTCCCTGTCAACATTACTGCTCAAAGAATATCCATCCATCAAAGCACTGTAAATGACAATATCAGGTTTGACACTTCTTTGGGTCATCATATCAATTAGATCTTCAGCTTCCAGAACCATCCCTTCTTTACGTAACGAATCTACCAGAACACTAAAGGTAATCACATCTAAGTTGATCTTTTTCTGCACCATTTCTTTCAGCAAACAAATAGCTTCCCTCCGTTGGCCCACATTACAGAATCCACGAATAAGAGATGTGTAAGTTATAACACTGGGTGACATTCCCTTGTTATTCATTTCATATAACAAATTAAATGCCTCTGTTAAAAGCCCATCTTTAGACAGGGCATTGATGATTGAATTGTACATGATCCTATGAGGCTTCATATCTCCCATCTTTCGAAGCAATCTAGTAGCAGCACCTGTTTTTCCTGTTTTAGATAGCCCATTGATCAAAGTCCCATAAGTTATTTTATCTGGTTCATAACCAATCTTCACAATCTTTCCTACTAGAGAGAACACAAAGTCTACTCTATCTACATGGCAGTAACAATTGATCATGATGTTCATAGTGGGTATCGAAGGAGAGATCCCAGTTCATTTGTCTACAAAGAGAGATCACAGTTCGATAATGTTTCATTTTCACTATTGCTCCTAATATCTTGTTAGTTTTCCTTATAGACGGCGGATGACACCTATGGACTAATTGATTAAACGAAGCCAAGGCATCATCAATGCTATCGAACTCAGAAATTTTCTCAACGTTTCCAGGTCGGGAATGACTACATAAACTTAGATTTTCAACATTTCGAAAAGCAACGAGAAAGATGGATTTATTAAGGAAGCAATGAACTTTCGGAATTGCATACCTTGCTGCCAACTTCTTCACCTTCACCTTCCCCAGTGCCCGAGAAGACAATAAGCTCTCATCTCAGACTCATTGGATTCCACATTTCCACAAAATGTTTTGTGATGGAAGCACACACACAAGGAGTAGAATGGAGAAGTTCAGAAGACAGAAATAGCGTCAAAGTTTTTTAAGGTTTTTTTTTCCTTCCTTTTAACATGTTTTATTTGAATTAGCAAATATTTAATATAAAAATAAGAATATATTAATCACATCAAACCAAAATTATAATGATTTTCTCCCTCTAAATTCTTCTAATTTGATGAAATTAGAAAAATAAAATTTAAAGGGTACTTGCACTTTTTTCTCTTTTTCTCTTTTTCTCTTTTCTCTCTTCTCCTCCCATTTCTAACTTTAGGCAAGAATATTCCTCTCCTTTTTTCTTTTCTCTTCCCATGTCCTCAATCCAAACTACCCTATCCCTCATCCAAATAAAACCTAGGTAACAATGAGTACTACCCTACCCCTCATCCTAATAAACCCTAGGTAACAATATGAGTATTACTCTAAACAAAACAAAAATTGTATTTCAGTACTATTTCTAAAGAAAAAAATAATTACAAACCACCATATTGTCAATAATCAAGAAGCTTACAGTTAGATTATTCTACTAACCACAACATTAAGGCTTTTTTCTTTTTGGGTCTTAGGATCAATGCAAATCACCTCCTTCATCTTTCATTCATAAACTTTCTTAAATGTGCTGGAATCATTAAGAGACATGCCCTGCACTTCACAGGCACAGAACTACCCACAAGCTAGCTGATGATACTCCATTGATCATTCACACAAGTACAAATATACAAATATTACTTAAATCATGTACTTCAAATACAAGACGGTAGTTAGCTACCATATTCTCCGGCTTTAGATTGATGGTGATGATAATATTGTAATTAAGTTGCATAAACTTTTTAATCTCTGAACCAATGGGTAAGGACAAAAAAAAAAAAAAAAAACAGAATTGTGCTTGAGTCTGAAGCTCCTTAATTGAACACAGGAAGCAGATTTGGACAAGGGGAACTTCAAGGAATCCAGGAAGCAGTTGGTCTGTGAACTTCCAGTTGACTTGTCACCTTATCAGTTTTCCTGATTCCCAGTGCAGAACTTATTGAGCATAGGCCATGTTCACTGCTGAAAATTGTGTTACTCTTCTAACCTACACTTGTAGAAAAGAATCACTGAAAACAGAATGATTTTCCATCAGCAGATTATTTGTCAGTATTTAAATATAACCACTTAAGAATAACATTACAAGAAGTACATCAACAATTCAAGGTGATTTCATGGTAATATGCTTTCAAGATCATAATACAATTGAAGATGTTACTCAAACAACTTTAGAAGATAGATGTTACTTCCCTAAATGGTTCATTAACACCATTGAACTTATGTCAGGTCTTGTTTCAAGTCAGGAAGGGCTGCAAACAATACCCCAGCCAAACAGCTGGAAAAAATATATTGGTACATAAACAGTGTTTCTTCATCAAACAATTACCAACATGAGACAAAACAACATGCTCCACATATGGACTGTAAGAATTATAATTACGCTTTACAATTAAACACTAGAAAATTCCATTTCTGATGTGCGTAGAAGACAGAAACTTTGAACAAAAGTACATGAGGAAAATCAATCTATCATACTTGGACATGGAATAGAGTTTAATGAAAGTTGTCTCAACTTTTACATCCAGGTTCTTACTGAGGAAGGTGCACAAGAAGGTAGTTCAATTTAAGGTATTCCCTTCAGATTCTCAAGTGCGCGCCAAGGCTGCAATGCATAATTAGGGGAAATGTTATAAGACTGGGTCACGAAGAAAAATACTTGAACGATGTGAACAAAGTTAACTAAGGAAAAGTACAAGAGTAAGTATTCAATTAAGACATTGTAGGGTACACTCCAAATGATAATGATACTTGTATACCTCCTAAGGCAGGGTAGGTCGTACACAGAAACCTCTTTTTTCAGATTGATTTTTTCAAATTCTCAATGGAGTTGTGTATAGATTTGTATGGGTTACTTCTGAGGTTAGATAGGTGTAACAGAGGTCCACATAGAGCAACGCTTCACCCCGCCCAATGTTTTAAAAAGCGTTAGGCGCATCTAGGCAATAAGGGTTTATATTGCCTAGGCGCAAAGCGCAGGCGCACTTAAGTAAAAAAAATTAAAACATTCTTAAGAGAAGATATATATAATGATAATGGGAATGGGGGATTAAACTTATATATCACAAAAAAAATATTGTATTAAAAATTAAAAGTATTTAAAGCATATAGAATAACACGAGTCATTTCAAACTCCAAGTCAAGTTCAAACAATAAAGTAAACATAAAATTCAGATGCAAACATCTTTCAAAAAACAGTTCTTCCTTCCTACTTATAAGTTGCTCATTGTCTTATCCTCATCAATACTTGTAGGTCCAACATCACCTAAATTAGCATCATTAGAATTGTAACCTTCATCATCTTCTTCTAATAACTCCTTATGCTCATGTGTATGGTTCTTGGTAGTAGAACTTGAACCCATAAATGTCTTGACGTAGCTCTTGTGTGAGATCTTCCCTCGTCAGCACCCGAAGCTACACTAACATCAAGCCAAGTCAAGTAATCATCACTGTAAACAAAGATCATTTTGTTCTTCTTCAGTCCTCCCAATCAGCCACTCATTACTCTCATCAATAGCTTTTAAAGATTTATGATCAATATTTTCACACAATTTGTATCTTTGCATCAAGGCTCTATTGTATTTGATATACACTAAATCACTCAATCTATCTTATGCAAGCCTATTCCTCTTTTTGCTATGAACCTACAAAAAGAATATACTAAGGTATATAACTAAATGCACTCAAGTTTAAGGTTTAATTAACTATGAATTTAGGGTACTTCATTCTCAAAAACACTCCAATTTCGTTCACAGCCTGATGAGCTGCATGTCAAGCTAAGAACTTTTATAGCAAACTGCTGCAAATTTGGAGTTTCAGCCCCGAAAGACTTTCACCACCCTACTAGGCCTTTGTCTTTCTATGCCTAACAGCCATAGCACTCCCAAATAAACTCTCTGTATCAGAATTTTGGTACAATGGAAGCTTCCTCATAATCATATCCTGCATTTAAATGCTAGGTACCAACCTCTCAATACATTTGATTAAATCTCTATTAACCTCTCTGTCTCTCTCCATTGCAACTGGATCATTGTAATAGAATTCCGGATTCAAATAGTAACCAGCAGCGTGCAAAGGCCTATGAAGTTGACAATCCCACCTTTTATCAATAATTGAATAGATCGATTCATACTTATGCTTCTCATTATCATTAAAGGAGGCTGCAATAGCTTCTTTAGCTTGATCCATTGCCTCATAGATGTACCCCATAGCTGGTTTCTTCTCACCATCGACTAATCGCAACACACGTACAAGAAGGAAACCTGCTTCAGTGGAGTCCTCCTGTGATTTGGTGGTCCTACTTCTGTCGTTGCTTCAAAGAGAGAGTTGCTGCTTTCTAATTTTTTAACCCTAGAATCTAGATATATATTTTTTTTTGGGGAAAGAAGTCTTGTGGTTTTTATAAATAGAAGAACTTAAGGTCTGTATGGCTTTTGTAAATTATACATCATTATGATACAAACAAACACAGCCTTGAAAAAAGAAAAGAAAAGAGCTGAAACTGCTTAGGCAGCACCTAGGACGCCTAGCGCCTCACCTATCATTGCCTTGCCTAGACCAAGCAAGGCAATTTAGGTGCGCCTCGCCTGAGCCTAGGTGTGCCTAAGGCGCGCTTTTCACAACATTGACCCCGCCCCCACCACCACCCCTCTTACAAACGACCATAGCATATGATAAATTATCTGCAAGTTAGAACTCATGAATACTCCTTCTTCCATATTAACAGTATAATGAAGGCATTAGTCTTCTAGTTGCAAACAACCTCACTGGAAAAACTACATTCAGCAATTCCTCTACATCAAGAGCAGGCTCTGATGAAAACAAGGATTCAATTTCTCTACATCAAGATATAATGATATCTTACCATGCTCTATCGTCTCGCCAGACATGAAATCAATTCATGAACAAAATCCCATCCAAAAGATTCTCAACTTCTTTTCTTTTCTTTTTTCAAGAGCAATAATTGGTTGAGTTTACAAGAAGGAAATACAATAAAACCTATTTTATGTTTTGCCTTTTAACCTATGCAATTCCAACATGCACATTTTTTGGACCTAGAATTCTACTAAAATATAACTTGATGGGGAGAGAGGGGGTGGAAGGGGGGGGGGGGGGGAGGAGGGGAGGGAAGACAAAAGAGCATTCAACCCACTTCCAATTAAATAAAATAAACAGAAATAGTTTCATAATCATTTCCTTTCTCGCTTACAAAAATCTTTCAGCATTTTCTCTTCAACTAATACAGTCTTAACTCTTAACAACAATCATTGTTTCTCCCTTTTATTAGATACCCTTTTCAACATATTTGGTTTTATATTCCAGTTGGGAAAGAAAGAAAAATGAAAAATGAAAAATGAAAAGAGGGAGTAGCATTCCAACTACTACGAATTTCACAAGAAGAAAAAAATTGTTGACATGGCATGTTAATAAAGGGAAAGCAAATAAAACATTACATATATATATATATATATATATATCTAAAAGTTTTTTTTTTCCCCTGCATATGACAATCACTTGGAAGATACAACAAAAATTAAAACAGTATTCATCTGTGCATGCACTCCATTAGCTTCTATTGATTAGATTATTGAAGGACATTTAACAATAAAATGTCTAACAAGATCGGAAAGCAGTTTAACATTGTGACGAAAAGATGCAGTCACCAATAAAATATCATTCATATCAGATATGAAAACTAACAGTGGAAAATAGGATAGTAGGCTCGTTCTACAAACCATACTGGAAGAGATCATATAAGGTACCTTACAATTTCTTCCCTAATGCATAACTTAATCAGCTAGCAGGGCTAGGGAACTTAAAGAAATCAAACTTCAGTAAGGGCAAGCACAGTAGAATAATACAAGTTTAAATTTAGAAACCAGACAAAGGGGTCTAACTGTCTACATGAAGAGCTTATCACCTGTTTTGTGTGCTTCATGGAAATGAAATATAATAGATTATCTCAAAAAGAAGCAGCCCTGCCTTAGGATTCTCATGTTGTTCTAGTAGAGTTCGGAAAAATTTCTTGACTATTGATAGCATTAGAAAGGCAATCTTCATCTTCCAATTTCGACAGCAACAGCATTGCTTCAATATGGAGCAATGGCGTGTTACCTAGTTATATCATTTTCCTAGACCTCTATCAATCATCTCATGATGAAGCTGCTCTGCTTGGTAAATTTGATTTTTTTCTTGAAGAGCTCGGATGATTATCTTGTAAGTTACAGCATCAGGGGGGCAATCATTGTCTTTCATTTTTGCAAGCAATGCCAATGCTTCATCAAAGAAGCCCTCTTTACAGAGCCCATTTATCATGATGGTATAAGTCAATACATTAGGATGACAGCCTTTGGTGAAAAGCATCTGGAAAATTTCCTGTGCAGCCTTGAGTTCACCAGCTTTGCACAGACCATCAATTAGTATACTGTATGTGAATATATCAGGTGTTAACCCTATATCAACAATTGTTTGAAATAAGGCCGTTGCATTGTCCAAGTGCTGACTTCTGCACATTGCATTCAACAGGACATTGTAAGTAATCAAGGTAGGATCACTGCCAGTAGGCTGCATAGCATCAAAAAGCTCTTCTGCATCAGAAGTTCTCCCAGATTTGCCCAAGCCATCAATAAGAGATGTGAGAATCACCGTGTCTGCAACCAAATTTTCGTGCTGCATTGCTTTGAAGAGATTAATGGCTATGTGTATCCTTTCAATATTGCAGTATCCATTAATCAAGATGCTATAACTAAAAATGTCAGGTGTAATGCCCCTTTTAACCATCATATCAAATATTTCCCGAGCCTTGTCAACTTTACTGTTCAAACAATATCCATACATTAAGGCATTGCGGGTGACAATATCGGGTGTGATACCTCTTTTAATCATCATATTAATTACAACTTGAGCTTCTAAAACCATTCCTTCTTTACATAATGAATCTATCAACACATTAAAGGTAATAACATCTGGGTTGATAGTTTTTCCGGACATGTCATTCAGCAATTGTATAGCTTTCTTCCATCGGCCCACATTGCAGAAGCCTTGAACTAGAGACGTAATAGTAACAACAGTGTATGGAATTCCCATGACAATCATTTCAGCAAGGAATTTAAGTGCCTCAATTATATGCCCTTCTTTGCATAACCTGTCAATGATCATGTTGTACATCAGTAAATCAGGTTTAAGTGCATGTTCTTCAATCGTTCTGAGCAATCCAATGGCAAGACCCACATTTCCTGTTTTACATAGCCCATTGACTATGGTACCATAAGCAACTTCATTGAATTTGTACCCCTTTTCTACTGCGCTGTTATGAAACTCCAGTGCTTTACAAATCCTATTGTTAATACAGAGCCCCTTGATGAGGGTGGTCAGTGTTATTTTATCTGGTCCATAACCAATCTTCATGATCTTCCCTAATATAGAGAAACCAAAATCTACTTGATGTAGATGGCAGTAACAATTTATTAGGATGTTCAACGTACATGTTGAAGGTGAGATTCCCACGAACTCCATCTGTCTATAAAGAGAAATCGCAGTTGGGTAATGTTTCATCCTCGCAATCGTTCCTAAAATCTTGTTGAAGTATGCTATAGGCGGAGGAGAACGCTTATGAACTATTTGATTAAATGCGGCTAAAGCATCATCTAAGTTACTGAACCCAAAACTTTTATTAACGTTTGGATATTCACAATGACTATAGAACCTCACGTTTTCAGCAAATGGGGAACAAAAATGAAAGGCAAATTTTGTAAATAAGCAAGGAAATTTCGGGGTCGCATACCTTACAGCAAATATCGTCATAAACCCCCAACGTTCAAGAAGACTGTATTATGGATCAAAATCAAATGGGACTGGTTACTACTGTTTGGGTTATTGGCGTTCATGAAGTAGGGGATGCTGCTTACAGGAGAGGCTGTGTATGCTGAAGAGATTGACAATTGAGATGGCTGTGGATATTGGGGGAGGGATGCCAATGTGGAAAGCGAAGTTAGAAGCCATTAGTGAAGGTCTGGTTATCTGAACCATGTCCCTTTTGAGTCATGAAAATAAATTCGAAACTTGTATGATGGAACAGAATTCATGCTTGAGAAGGAGAGTTTACAGTTTACAACGCTGGCAAAGTAGGAGGCATTGAAGACAACCGGGGGTGCCCACGTTTGCTGAACCTGTAGGATCACAGTCTCAGGATAGGATGCGTGTCTGAAAAATAATATTAGGCCGCTTCTCGGACGGATAGGATGTTGGCCGCTGCATGTCACGACTTGCGTTTGCTAGCTAGCAACCCAGGCTGCATAATCGAAGGGTGCCTAAAATAAAGTTTGATATTTATCTTTTATGCTCTATAGATGTGAATATTTAACTTGTCTACATAAAAAAATTATAATATATCTTGACTTCACTCTTCAAATTCAAAGAAATAAAAAAAGAAAAATAAAAAGTAGAATTTTGAAGGATTTGGAGGGGGATATAATGACTCAATTTCTCCCTCCTTTAGAAACAAAACTTTGAAACCAACAATTTGGTACCCTTCTCTCTTGTCTACTTTGGAGTTTGGTCTTCTCCATTCCTCATTCATCCAAATGAGCCCTTAAGGATTAGGTGGTATTGGGCCAGTGCAATTTAACTATTCCACTTCTTAATTGGACTAATTTTTTATTTTTTTTTACTATTCTAAAATTTTGAATCTAGCCAACTAGCTATCCCGATTAGAGAATGTAAAATTTTAGGCTCGAACAGTAACAATATCCCCAATTATATATTCTAAAATGTAGGTTAAGCCATTTTATGTGATGGCTCTCCATTATATACTCTTTTTCATTTTGCTACGTGCTGATTGCTGACCCTGCACCAAGGAATAGCCCCAATTGAGGATCGAGCTCCATGATAGTAAGGAATCCAATTTCAAATTAGAGACTAGGCAATTCTAGAATGGAACTCAATATATGTCAGGATTTTGACATTTTACTTCATATATAAACTTAATTTCTATTATTATTATTTTCCTTAAAAAGTAAAACTTAATTGTTTAAATCTCGATCTTTAAGACGAAGACTAATTTTGTCTTTTCAATAAAAAAAATAGGTGAATGAAAAGCCAAATTGAAACCTCTAAGTTTAGTATCTCCTTCTTAACCAATTGAACTAAGATATTATCATCTCATATTAATTATTACATTTATATCTTATACGACAAGTGTTCGGTGAGTTTAGAAACCGTTTTTATGTCATGATATAGTTTTTGTTCATTCAAAAAATTACATTTTTTGCATTGATCAGGATCTCTGTAAATTGGGAGGGTATAGAATCCGATTTCAATTTATAGATGAGGCAATTATAGATGCAACTCGATATACACCAAATTATTCACTTTATACTATACTTAATTTTTTACCTCGGTTGCCACGCCTTATGTGTCGCGAAATCTAAGTTCCTCCTCAAGATGATATGATCTAGGGCGATAAGCTAATTTCTACAAGGTGAGTTGAATTTCTCTCATACTTTGATAGAATTTAATTCGAAAAGATTATATTTATGATTGAGTGAGAAATGATCATATATTTGTGTTTGAATTGGGAAACCTTTGCAACTAATTGATTATGGATCTCATAATTTCTTAGGATATTCCGATTTTTTTGCGTTTTTCCGTCATACTCTTGGACTAACTTTTCTTTAATACAAAATTAATTTCCCCTAAACAATCTTTTTCCCTGCAAATTATACAAAAAGAAGCAATCTTGACTATCTTTGTTCAAAATTTTGTAATTGTTCACCATTCTTGTTAATTTCCGTATGCTGTAGTTATTGAGATAGATCATTGACTGATAAACTGCCTTGATGGTGCTTTACTTGTAAATTATACCATTTTGGACAAAATTTTTCGAGCAAGATTTTTCTTAGCTTATTTACTGTTTTGATTATTTAAAATTGCATTACTTTTTAATTTGGTCCTCCAAAATTTTTTTCACTCAATTTTAATTCTTCAAGACTCAATTTTTTTAATTAAGTTCTATTTTTCTATTTACATATCATTAATTAATGGAATAACTGTACTTAATATAATGATATGACATGTTTAAGTTGTTCTTGTATCTTACAACAAAAAATTTGGGTCATTTTATCTTTAATTTATAAACAACATAAAATTTTTATATTTGATCTGAATTTTAGAAGTTCTTTATCAAATAAAAAATATATTTGAATGAGATGATTTTTTTGTTAATGTATGTTTGATCTTGTTCCTCTAGATATTGGATGGCACATATATGAAAAAAAATAACATCACAATAATTGTGGACGAATATGCTGCTTGTACAAGCCTTTTTCTTTCTTCCTAAATAAAATCTTAACTCTATTGATAGAACTCACAAACTTCTCTATACATTGTTTTCCACAAGCATTCAGCATTGATGTGAGAAATTCAATATTTTGCATGACCAACTTCATCATGATTTGAAAATTTCACTATTGATTTTCTCATCAACAATCAAGTATGAAGCTTTTGGTATTTATAAACTTTGGAAATACTAAATTTAATCTTCAAAATTTATTGGTTGGTTTCTAAGAGAATTCTCTTCCAGCTTCTTTCCAAAGGCAAAATGAGCACTACTCTCTGTTTCAGACAAAAAAAAGAGAAAGAAAAAAAGAATCCAATATGTTAGTGCATAGAATAATTAATTTGATGTGCTATTTCATTGTTGCACAATGAAGTAAAACTTTGTTTACATAGTTAATTACCAAGTCTCTTATTTTGGTGCATCAAAAAGAAAAAGAATGTAAAAGACTACCTAACAAAGCCTACAGTATCATATCAGCCAAGGGAGCTGGAGAAAAAAATACAAATAATCTATTTTCTAATTTATATACTTGTATTAATTTAGTGCAGGATTATAGTTTTGACTGCAGCTTTTTAGTACTGCAACAGCTTTGTATGTAATATGTTTTCCTGATTATATACATTTTTTACTATCCCTGCAAACTTCTCCAAAAGTAGTTTTAATTGTCTGTAGTAGATGTGTAAAAGACATACAATTTTAATGTACGTATAAGTAGAGTTTTTCTATATGCTAAATGTGATGGAAGAACTGGATAAACACAATATTGAAATCTATTTTATCCCCATAACATCCCTAGAATCCATTCCATAGACAGATTAAAAAGTGTGCTTTATATATAAAACCATGTTCTTATCACTTGACCCTAGTTTTCTCCTGTTTATACACACAGTGTGCTTTATATATGCTGACATACTAACATTTTAGAGCTTTTAGGTTCAAATTCTACCAAGACAAGGAATGGAATTTATGGCAAAGCAGACGGTTGTAGCTCCCTGCTATTATAGTCAGAGACTAATGAATCTCTTTTGTGAAACACTGAATATATTGCATACATATCACATATAAGTGGCAACGCTTCAGTCTTCAAGTTAAATCACATTCATGAAAAAAAAACTAAGCCAAACATAGAAGCTAATGTATTTTATTTATATTTATAAAAGGGCTCACTTATATATAGGGTTTTTGAAAAGGCTGGCGCCTGGCGCAGTCATTTTCTCCAATATGACTAGCTAGCTAGCTAAGACTTAAGAGAAACACAGACCCACACACAGCCTTTTCATAATAAACAGCAACATCCCACAAAGACTTACACATACTCTTTTATAGGATTGAAGCTGAAATATATATATTCTCTCTCTCTCTCTCTATATATATATATATAACTGCTTGATCCTTTCTTCTATGTTCTGCATCTGATCACTCAACGCCTTCTGATAACAGGTTCCCTCTGAGAGTTGAAGAAAACAGTGGCCACAGGAAGGCCCAGGTTAAGCTGCCCTGAGAAAAACCGAGTATTAAAATTTGCACGACAGGGTGGCTGGTTGACAAAACCCAGAGGTGTCTTCTGCTCAAAGAGGACTAAGATGAAGCGATGGATCCCAAGTGGTGGCCGCGGACACATGTATGGAAGAATCTCCTTTCCTACAAGCAACACAGTTCCAGCATACAGATTAAGTCACCAGTAAAATATATTTAAACCTTCACGATCTATCTATCTAAATTTTTGCTTCATTCTAGCATTTTGACAAACAGTTCACATGCACAAACACAAGAAATGGAGCATTGAGTCGCCAAGTGGGGGTTCGTTTGCCACGTGGCACTGATCTACTGTAACACTTGTCGACCTAACATGTGACATGTATAGAAGCAGCTTGGTTATTGAGGCAAACACGTGTTACCTGAAAGCCTGCATGCAATGGAGAAAGAAAGCCAAACAAAACAAAAGGAAAACAGAGGAAGATGAAGATAAAAAAAAAAATAAGCAAGAGGAAGAATTCTAGAAATTAATTTGAGGTGAGTTAAAAAAAATATATATATATATTATTTTCTCTATTTTGTGCCACAAGGTGAGAGATCAACATTTAGGACACGAGGATAGGGAAACAAATTTAGTTCAAATTTTATCATAGTAGGCTGACACAGATGTGAAGGTTTTATTTGGTATAGAAGGAAATGGGCGCGCTGCACACCATGGATGCGATGTAGCCCTGAAATTGATGTTGTGAGCTCTGAGAAAAGAAAAAAGATTTAAAACATACGAAGCCAAAGACATGCATGTGTTTTGTGTAATTTCTTTGTCTGAAAAATATAGCTCGGTAGCAAACCTCAGATTTCTTATATGCATGCATGAGCATTGGAAAATTATATTATTTTTTATGGTGCACTGCAAGCAAGAAGCCAATAAATGAAAAAAATCTTGATGAATGCATGCATGGATAGAGTCAATCCAGCTTCTGTTTTCATTATGAAATGAAACTTTTAATTAATTAATAGTACTCTTTTCCACCAAACAAGGAATTTTTTTAATTTAGAATACCAAAAAACGACTATAAATTAAATTACCTCTGATTGGGTTTGTCCCACCCGGAATGTCCACCACTATCCTGAAAACATGAAGAGAAAATTATATGAAAGCTTTTTAATAAACACACACACACACATAAAAAGGATAAAATCATAAAAAGATATACTAACCAGTGTACATATTCACGCATGCTGGGCTCGCTCGGACTCGGCGCATCAGGATCAGTCATAACCTGCACATATAACCCTACAATCTTGTCAACTAAAAAGAGGAAAAAGAAGAAGAAAGTTCTTACATGCATGCATATGGATGATCAAGCTGCACCTTAATTCACACTACGTTTACAACAAACAGACACAGAAAAACTGAGAGACAGATAAATCAGAGGTTACCAGAGTGTAGAGGTTGTCCATTTTTCCAGTCAAGTTAACCTTTGGAGGGTTAATAGTAAGTGAGGGCTTGATGTTACAGCCATTAGTGACATGTTTGGAGCCAAAGTTCACTGACATGCCAACACTGGGAACAAACATGTCGATGACATCTCCGATCACATGTCCGACAACAAGAGGATCAACGGAGGAGGCCATGAGGAACGTAACAGTGAAAATGTGCAGAAACAGAGAAACTGGTAGCATAAAGGAAGAGGAAGAAAAAGAACAACTCTGGACTCTAGTGTTTTGTGGTTTTCAAATGGTTAGAGAAGTAGGGTTTATATAGCAGTTTTAATTGTCAAAAATGGGGCCCACATGGACCCCAATTGTATAATGATGTAATATACAGTGCATGCACAGGTTAGTCACGAAATCAAGTGGCGTGAATGGATGCCAGGTTTGTAAGAGTCATCGTTTTTGTTTTCTTATTACAGGTGGCGAAATCAAGGCCATCGGTTACGAACCTAACGTTGCAAATGTATAAAAAGCAGTAAATAGTTTCAACCATTTTGTGCACCACAAGATAAGCATTGAGAAGTGAGTAAAGGACAAATCAGATTTTTGGTTTGTTGCGTGGGTCCACATGAAAAATCGAGGGCTATTAAAGAAGATACATATTTCTATTGGGTGGGTTATAATGTACTACAGCACAGTATCTGTGTTTGTAACTCCCACACTGCTACTGGTTTTATAAGCTAATTTGAAAACCAGAGTCAGGCGGACCTAAGACTAATTGTTTGGGCTGTAGCCTGTATGCTGTTATTTAAATCTGTATAGTTTTCTAAAAGCGAATAGAATATTATGGTCTCAGTAATAAAATTAAATTAACTAAAAATAATTATAAAAAAATTAATTTTTCTCTTTAATAACTACTCATTATCCCAATTACTCGCATACTAATTATAACTCTCTTATCTTATATCTTAATAACTACACATGTTCTTTCTACCCACATATTAATTATTATTTTTCTTAGACTACAAAAATTGCAATAAAAACTTTATTTATTTTTTTTTAAAATCATTTAAATCACGTCAATGTGAATATATATATATATATATATATATATATATATATATATTTGAGTTCAACTAATAACTAATTTATAAATAAATCTCTCTATGATTGAAAAGAAAAGAAAAATTAAATTCAACATTGATATAAATTCACACTGCCATATATATTTTCACTTGAATATCTTTTAGTTATTTACCAAAAAAAAAAAAAGAATATCATTTAGTTGTTGTTTAAAAATCATTCTAAGTTTTTAAATAAATTTCATTTTAATGGCTAGTGACGTATTCTTTTTTTCTAAATCGATCTCCTATATATTTATTGATTGATAACCATTATTAAATTAAAAGTGATGCATGTGAAATTATTGTCTATCTAATTGTGTGTAGGGGTGTGAAAAAAATTCACAATCTGTTAAATCTAACCTGATCCAATACATCAGAATCCGAACAATCTATCAAGAATAAATTTTATGATTAGGTGACTTTTTATATATTTTTTATTTCAGGTTGTGTTGGGTAATGGACTTGAGATTTTTTGAAACCGGATGAACCCAACTCACCCGAAATTATATTTAATATTTATTAAATTACATATATATGTAAATATTAGGTCTAAATTTATAATTTTAGTATGTAAATATTAGATTTTATATTATTATTAAATATACATTATTATTTTATCTTTTAACTTTATTTTGTAATATTAAATATTTTTAATTTATGTTAATTTAGTTAAAAAAATATAACTTAATAAAAAAAATTTATCTTGAAATATATTTCAACCCACTCAAGTTTTATATTGGGTTAAAATGTTAATCATCAGGCCACCTGACTTTTAAAGTTGGGTGAAATTTTTAGTCACTCAGATTAGGCCAGTTGAAAAATATTTTACCGTAACCCAACCCAACCTGCTCGGTTGCACACCCCGTGTGGTTTGCAATTACACACTTCTTGTCTTCAAGAGACTCAACACAATAAAAGGCCTTCTATAAATTCTGGTTGCACACCCCTAATTATGTGTGGGTTGCAATTACACACTTCTTGTCTTCAAGAGACTCAACATAATAAAAGGCCTTCAATAAATTCTAAATCCAACAACGATGTTAAAATATTTTATCAATTGAATTAATCAATTCCTACATTGTAATAGAGTTAAAGAAATAAAAGTGATACATTGTTGTTCCATCATTAAAAATGGGCAATGCATCCCTTGAAGGTTCGAAATATGCCAAAGAAACGAACTTGAGAAAATAAGATTTGTTGGGAAAAGATTTCAATCTCAGTTGTTCTGCCCTGGATATACCCATATTTTTGAGCTGAGACGGACTTCGATAATAATATCTTTAAGGCCTAGCCCAATTGCTTGAGTGGTTATTCGACTTTTGCATTTCTAATAGCAGGGGTTTTCTTTTTCAATATTGTACTTTTTTTTCTTAATCTCTAATCCACAGTTTTCTTTACCTAGAACTTATTATATGCACAGCATGGGGGAGTTTGGAGAATAGAATAATTTAGACAGCTAGCACTGAAGAAAATTATCCTACCTTATTGTCGTCTTCATATAATTCAATGTGAACTATAAGAGATAACTGTTCTCTGCCATAGATGTTGACCTTCCAATTTTATTAAATCTCCCATGAATTGAAGCACACGACTATCTCAAAATAATACCACCAAGTACCAAACAAGTGACACCATACACACACAATTTGTCCCTCCAAGACAAAGCATTAGTACCTATTTGCACATGCTATATGAGGCCCACCCATGCTTGCAAACATTTTATCCATCTTTGGACTTTCTCACAAAACTTGCTAGCCTCTAATTCACGAAGGGGAGAACAAAACTACACAATGTGACAGCTAAACATGGACATCTCTAAGTGCAAGGTTCTTGACTTGTTGGGTTTCTCTATGTTGGGTGACTATAGCATAAGATGCATATATAGCAAAGAAATTAGTAATAGTAAGCAGATAAAGATAGGTGCTTGAAGGTTGTTTGATGAAGAATCCTCTATTTCAGAGGAATCAACAGCTAGAGGCATTCCATCACTGTTGAGAGTGCACGACTGTGGATCAGAGCCTTCGGTAGTCATCATCATAGCACGGAGGACTCCAGAAACTGTGTGAATATATGCGGTTCGATTCTTAGCAAGGAGCCATGTCAAGCCCATCAGCTGACAATCTCTGTGGTGCATTTTGATGGTCCTATCCTCCTCTGATTTGCTTGAATTTGAAATTTTCTTCTTATTAAGCTGCATAAAAGCATTGTCTCATCAGAAAACCAAATGTAAATGCCTAGTATTGGGCACAGAGAGGTTTGGTCTTGCAGTTTGTTAAATTAGTACTTGGTTGCAGAAACATCCACTCATAAACATACTCTAAGCTTCCAATTGAAGCCTCAAAAGGAAGCAATACTTATATTATATATGCATAAGCGAGTCATAAACCTACAAAAGCTTAACAGAACCAGTTTTTTCACCTGGGTATTACAAATATTGACTTAATTCATAAATTACATGGAGAGATTTATGATCAGAAGCAAGTGGGCCTTGTCCAATACTAGTTTCTCATCTTTTGAATGTGGCCAGCTAACAAAAATTACTGGTTGAAATGCAACAAAAGCATTTGAATCAGTTCGCAAAACATAAACCAGAAACAAGAATGATAAATCCAAAAAAGTCAGACATATAGTTGTCATCTAAAGCTGGCACCAACATGTCTTTCTTCTTCTTTTCTGCATTTATTGTCATGAGGCGACAAAGAGTTCAAGATATG
This sequence comes from Quillaja saponaria, assembly GCA_029379385.1. Classification (NCBI taxonomy): domain Eukaryota; kingdom Viridiplantae; phylum Streptophyta; class Magnoliopsida; order Fabales; family Quillajaceae; genus Quillaja; species Quillaja saponaria. Next base: position 9,109,482 of record CM055607.1, read on the forward strand.
AGTATGAATATTGTCATGCAATAAGATTAAATTTTCAGAGGATAAAATCTAAGCAGGACCAGATTTTAACAATAACTCCTAATGTCAAATGCAAATACCACCCGCATTTCGGAGCGTAATTATAAATTTCACTGAAATTTTGTTTAGCATTGTACTAATAGTACAAAAAATACTGTCTTTACACGCTACTTCAACTATGGAAATTATAAGTTTGTCATAATTTTTTGCAGTCTGAGCAAGAGGCTGCAGAATTTGTTCTAGCTAGTATAGTACACACGCTGTTAAGGCGCGTTCAAGTGAGGAAGAAGAAGCAGGGGAAAACTTTCCCAATTACCAAGCATGGGAAGAAGATGAACAAGAAACCCTAATAAGCTGTTTCTTCTTCTGTTCAGCAAGATTCATCACAGTGCTAATCAAATTAAACATTGAATGTTCAAATTAAATGCCAAAAGAGAAAAATAACCAATTAATTTAGGAGAAGAACTCACCAAATAGAGACTGTTCAAGCACTTAGAGCAGCCACCAAGACCTGGAAATCCATTGACATTGTTGCTGCTGCTCAAGCAATTTCTCTCTAATCTCTTCACACTATCATCCCCAACAATTTTCCCGTTGTGGGTCACTGAGAATGCCTCGGGACAACTCAATGGATGCAATCTTATGCCGCAGTAGCAATAAACCACATCACAAGTCTCATTGGGTTTAATTAACTGAATTCCTCTATGTTCCAAAGCTTTATCCAAGTCACCCACACATGTTTCTGAATCATCTGGCAACAATGGCATGTCATATGATGTGGTGTGACCAGGCACTGCTTGGCCTATTATGCTTGCTCTGCCAAGGGATGTGGCAGAATAAGCAGAATACAGCCAAGCCGCTAGAACTGGGCAGCAACGGCTACGGCGGAGCTCACTACCTGCGCTACCTTTGTTGGCGCCACATGCGGTCCTTATCCCGTGAAAGAGTTCGTCTGAGAGGTCTAGTGGGCATCCAACAACATTGGACTGTTCTGGGAATGCAGGAATTGTTGCTGATGGAGATGGGTTAACAAGAAGTGGTTGAATGGTGACTGGGTCGGGTTGGGGTAGACCAGGAAAGCATTGGAAGAGAATGGAGAAGATAGCAAAGAAGATGAAGAATGTTGGGTTTGGAGGCATTGGTACGGAGTAGTGGGGGAGTTGATTTTGCTTTAAGATGTGGGAATGGTGTGCTTTGGGGTTGGAGGAGCATTATGAAAAGTAAAGAAGGCAAAGGCTGGTGGGGTTGGGCTGAGTTTGGCAGCGTGCTACCTTGTTGGATCAAGTTGAGTCTGCACAGTGAATCTATAAAAGTTATGTGCACTAATTGATCGATCACAATAAAATACTCACTTTCTTCATAAATTATGAGAATTTTAATAAATTTATTTATTAACTATTATTTATTTGTAATTAACTAATAAATTATAGATTAGGCTCGCATAGTGGGAAATCCAAAAGAAACAAAATAACAAAATAAAAATAACTTGTCAAGATTTTAAACAATTTTTTTATACAGTATTTTTATAATGTCATCAAGATGTAAATCAATAACAGCTTAAGTAATTTTTCAACAAATTATTCTTATATGTAGTTAATATGTAAATTGTATAAATAATAGACGATAACTAAGATAAATTAGGTTAAGTACTAGAGAGTAAATAACGGCACGAGCTATTGAAAATTGTTAATGTCTCATGTTTTGTTTTTTAAATAAACAATAAATTTTAAATTTAAAAATTAATTATAATTTTCATATTAAAAATATTTTAAAAAAAGGATGAAGCTTAATATCTCTTAAATTTTCGGTGAAAAAAAAATTATATATATATATATATGTATAAGTGCTACAATTGATTATGCATACATATTTACAAACACTACTAATTTTATGTTTTTACTTCAAGACAGATAACTAATTTTTCAATATGGTTATAGTGTAAAGAGTCCGAACCAATCAAAGAATTATTATGTTATGCCAATTCAGTTCTGTGTCAGAGAAGATATTAAAGCTTTCAAGCATAAATGTGGCCTCCAAGACACACTACACTCCTCCAGTTCCTTCTGTATCCCCATACCAATACACGTACATTTGTTTCTTGTCTTTCATATCAAAATTGCCAACGCTATCAGATCTCCTTATTCTTGGTGTCTAAATTGGTGGGCATTAGTATTCCTTGAGAATTTGCACCAATGCATTAGCTAATTCAGTCTCACAAATTCCAGCTTGTTCATCTATGGTGGTGATTCTTGAAAAATCATAAAAGCTTGAAGACATTTGCTGCTAGTCCAACCATTACTCCTTGCAGTTTTTCTTACATTTACATGATTGCTTGAAGCACCTGCAGGGTAGGGAAAATCGTTAGATATTGAAAGCAACAAAAGACTGATTTACAATGTGGGGAAATATAGGGATGAAAAGCATGAAAGGAATATAGAAGTGCATAATTGCATATTAATGAAGAGAATTGACCAAGAGATAAAAAGACCACAAACAATATAAAAAGCATGATAAATTAGAATTACGAAAGTTTGACTATAACAATTGCAGTATGATGTGAATTTTTTCTTTTCCATAATTGCAAAACTGAGCACTAATATATTGGCAAGAAGAAACTGAGATTCAATACAATGGCATATACTCTTATGAACGACAATGTATTGAATGAGTCCTATCAGTTCAATAGTAGATTGCTTTTGACATGGCATAATGACTTAAGGTTAAAAAATTGATTTCCTTGATCTATATGATAACTCTGGCCTCGTAGTATAGTGCAAGGTGATAGAATAATGATTGAACTAATACCATTTTATTTACAGTTAAAAAAGCTGCACTATGTGATTCCTCCCACCCAATTGCCTATTCCTATTTTAGGATTGGCTCTTAAGCCACATGTAATGAAACTTCAACCAAAAGTTCAATACCAAATTCCTTCATGTCTTTGACTGTCATTGGAAATAATGCTATGGCAAATATTCAAATTCTAGTATAGCTAATTGCTTTAATATTTTCCCAAAACTATGACCTGCCCTAACTTTGTCTCCAACTGTAAAATTCTTAAAATAAGTTAGTAGCAAGGACCAGTGAAGATAGCTAGTGACTACTGTTTATGACGTTAAATTTTGACATTGTCTGCAAATGAAGTTGAAAGATACAACTTCCCATGGCTGCTGGTTGGCTATGGGTACAACTTTCTATTCCATTTTCTCATTAAAAAAACCTAGACAGTCTCTTGAGTTTTTTAAAATCCAAATTAAATGACACTCGTTAAGAAACATTTTAATTCTAGCTTTAAAAGCAGGATTACGAGCAAGCCAATCAAATTAAACATTTAGTGTAACCAAGTCAAAACTCTTAAAAAAAACCAAAGAATTAGCTACCCAGTAGAGTACAACTCAGATTGTTTTCTGCATTACAAATTTGCATCCTAGCTGCAAAACCAACTCCCATTGGCTAAAATTTAAAAAACCATTATCATAAATCAACTGCACTATTCTTAATCCAAAAGTTAACTACTTAAGTCCAAAAGTTTAGTTAGTAAGCATGAAATTCTGACCCAATTAGTCATATTGAATAAACCCCTTTTGACAAATCAAAACACACAGTCTTTCAATTCATTATGCCCTAACCAGATTAGAAAATTCGGTCTTTTTGAAACACATTTTACTTTTGCTGGCACCAATTTAACACAGGTGAGTTAACTAATAGGCGTAGTATCTATTCAATATGTTAACACCCAAGAATACCAAAAAGTGAAAGATTTTTAAAGCAAGTACTCATGAGCAACAATTTCCAATCAAATTTCATGCAAGGAAAAAAAAGGAAAAAGAACCAAGAAAAACAAAAACATATTGAAAATCAGAAGGCAAACAGAGAAAAGTCTTGTATTCATACCATTTGTTTTGATTTCAGATTAATTCACAAAGGCCTTCTGAGGCTCTATTAGGATAAACAGGAACTGAGCCAAGCAAATGGCTGGTTAGAATACTTCAACACGATTCTTCCATGAATAATATAATGTAGCAGAGGGTAGAAGAAGAAGATAGGCTTTGTAACTTCAACAATCATTTTAGTTTTTACAACAAAATTGCATCCTTCCTGCAAAACCAACCATTGGGCAAATTTTAAAAATGTTGACGTGAGTCTACTACACCATTCTTAATCCAACAGTTCACCAATCAAGTCTCAATTTAATTAGTGAGTTTCAGTCATATTAAATAAACCCCCTTTGATTAATTAAAACCCAGTCTTTGGAATCCATTCGGCCTCAACCAGATTAGCAAATTCAATTTTCTGAATCAAATATACTTTCACTGGCATCAAGTTAACACAAAACAAATATAATTTTTTTTTTAAAACTTTCAGAGCAAGTATTCATGAGCAACAATTTCTAACACAACGGGGAGGAAATAAAAATTCTCAAGGTGCCAATTAAGATCTGATCAAGTCCAAGTAGCTAATATAGCTTAAATTAGAACTAATATTCACTTGCAGTAGTCCATCACCAATAACGTGGATACCAAATAAATAAAGAAGCTAAAACCATCCTAAGAAGTGAAGAATAACATAAAATATACTACATATTGGTTGTAATTTAAACTACGTAACACTCCTGTCTGAAAAAAGCTACAAACTTTGCATTATTAATAAAGCTTCTAGTGCAGAAGAAAGATGTAAAACTACATATTTAACATTGCAAATCTTTTAGCCTCAAATCTGGTGGATTTCATCCAAAAAGGTTAAAATCAAGCATCGTTATGAAGACTAAATATTAATCTTTTGCTGGTTGTTTGAAGACCAGTTGAAATTCTTAAGATGAATTCCTCAGCTAGGTATGAAAAAATGAAAATGAAATTTGATCTATTAATTTCTCAAATGTCTATGGAATTCTCAAGGAATTACCGTAAGTCCTTCATTCATGGCCAATTGCCTTGCCATGTTGACTGCATCTTCACTGCTAACCTACCACATAAGTATCCAAAAACGGTTTAATCTTCAGTTAAGTCAGTGTATATGGTTCATTTCTAATTTACTAATACTTACTTCAAGAACTTTATCCATTACATACATATCCAAGATATCGGGTTTGAATCCAACCCCATTGCCGGTAATTTCATGGGGACCTATTTCATTTGAAAATGTCAAGATGCTGCAACAACTTCTAAGAGAAGAGTGAATGTAGCTAAGACTAAGATTACAAAGAAGAAGTTCAGGGGAAATAGAGTATTCATGAATGAAAAGACACAGGAACTTAAAGAAACAAAATAAGAGACAATGAATTAACAAAGAGCACAATCTTTACCAGGTTTTTTTTACCACCATTTAGAATATTACTTTCAGCTGGCTCCACTCCATACATCTATTAATAGCATGATACAAACAGGTAAAATGTTACAGAACTTTCAATGATAGACGTAACAGAACACCTGAAACATATCATCATATGATTTAAGGAACAATACCTTAACATTAGGATTACGGGATTTAAGATACTGCCCAACACTATTGATAGTGCCACCACTACCGATTCCCATTACAAAGATGTCACCTTGTCCATTTGTCTCCTCCAAAAATTTAAGACCAGTCGTTTCAAAATGCAAATTCGATTGTGATCATCTGGAAAAGCATCTTTGATGTCATCCCAAACATCTGTTTTCCATATGTCGTCAAGGACAACTAGGTACTTCTCTCCTCTCAAGCATCCGCATATCTTTTTCTTCAATTTAATATCATCACTCTCTGCATCTTTTTCTTTTGATTGAACATTACTCTCTTTCTTCAATTCCTCAATAATCTTGGCAAGTGACTCTTCTGATGTTACACACCTCAAAAGGTTAAGAATAAGCTCCATACCTCTGTAATCTTCAGAAACGTTTAGCCATGCCTTGCATTGGAAATTGTTTTTCACATTTTTGTTATTGTAAATGTTTCGGGCAAGGGTAGTCTTCCCTAACCCACCCATGCCAACAATCGAAATGATCTTCATGTCTTTCTCTGAAGTTGAAGTTGAAGTTGAACCGCATTTGTCAGGTATGAGCTGCTTAATCACCGTGGTTGATTGATCGTCAAAGCCCACAACATTGTCTTACTCCACGTTTTCCCTGCGTCTGCGAACTAACTTTGCAGCTTCCTCCACCTCAGTATCTTGGTACGTAAATTCAATGTCATACCTTTTTTTGTTCTCGTATATTTCATTGATTGTCTTCTTGATTATGTCTATCTTCTCTGCAACCTCGTGAAGCGTCAGGGCATGTTCAAAGCCGCATAATAGCTTCTTCAACAGGTTCATCCTCCTCTGCTTGACAACGTTGATGCAGTAGGTGTCAAGGACATCCTCAGCATCAAAAGCAACATCCCTGATTTGTCTAACAACCTCTTTCACTATCTCATGCTCGTTCCTCTTTCCCTCGGAGTTCTAAGGAAGATATATATAAACTTAAGCTGGTCGTTGAGTGATTTGACTTTATCCTCCACCCCTGAAAGTAATTTTGCTTCCTGTGTTATTAGCTGGGACAAGTTGTCCAAGAGAAACGTGACAACACTGTCTACCATTATCGTTATACAGTGATTCTGGCTACTAGTACTCTATGTTGTTCCTCTCTACTTATTCTAGCTATAAATAGATTGAAGAAGCAGACTTACAATGAATTAGTTCAAGTTAAGAATAATGCTCTGATCATACATGGTTTAAGTTAAGAATAATGCTAAACGTTCTGGTTAATGGCAAGTTTGGTATCGCTCGAGCTTGTAAGAAGCAGAAGTTTGGTATCACCCGACCTTGTATGAAGCAGAAGTTTAGTGCTTGGTAAAATATAAAAAGTACAAGCGCAGAGTCCCAGTGTTACTCACAAATTTGTTCTAGAAAAGGTCCACATGGCTTATTAAGATGTGTACAATAAGGAAGGAATGTCAACTCAAGATCACTTTAGTACTCAACTGATGAGAGACTTGGTTTTCTAACCATCCAAGAAGATGATGATTTTACCAATAAACGTATCAAATTAAAGTTTACCAGTTACACCAAGTTTGCTTGTTTCTATTGAATTAGTGAGAGTATGTTTGGAATCAGTATGTTCGTAAAATTACATTCATTCTTAATGAATTTTAATTAAATTCTTATGCTTGGAATGTTTAGTGCATAAAAATTCAATTCATTGTAAATTGTATTTTTATAACTTTTTATCATTTTGAATTCTTATCAAAATATGTAAGATTTATAAAGAATTCAATTCAATTGTATTATTAACAGCATTGTAGACAATATACCTCATATTTGTTTCATTTTTAATTTTTGCAAAGACATGCTTACTGCTATTTTTTCCCTCATATAACACTGACAAAATAAAAATAAGAATAATCTTGTAAAAATGTTAAATTGAATTGAATTCTATTAGTTTTATTATATTTCAAACAATATAATTTTATTGATTTCAATTAGATTTTATAAATGTATTGATTTGTTTCAAACACTAAAATATAATTTAAATTGACTTGTATGGATTTACTCCAAACTTACTCTAAAGAAACCATCCATTGAGTGCGTCAAACTCTACCTCAAGGAATCTGCGGGTGACTTCGCGTCTCTAAACTCCTACGTACTGAATTAGAGGAGGAATAGAGGACGAAGCATCAATGCTAAACCTCCCAAGTAGTAAAGTATATAATACAATAAATAAGAAAATTATTATCAAACAAACAGTAATTCAAGTAGGGGGCAGAACAGATTTTTTTATAACCACACTACTTTTTTCTTGGCTCTATAGTATCACACTGGAAAATGGAACAGAATACATTGATATATCATCCAAATATAACATTGTTAACTACAACAGAGCATCCTGGTAATTTAGCAAGAATAAAGGTTAAACTTACAAGAATGGAATCCTATTGTTAGCTTCTATCACAAACAACAGTTTATGTAGTTGGGTGAAGCGCTTTCTGTCCGCATCCTTGTGAAGAATGAGCAAAGAATAGAATAAAGGCTTCTGAGTTTTCCTAATGTCGATCAAAATTATGATTCAGACATGCATCAAGCATGGAGGGCTGCAACCTTTTGAGTCAAGCCATCTACAGCCTCATCATTGATCTCAGCAATCGACCCATCCTGCTGCTTAAAGCGATATACAAAAAAAAAAAAAAAAAAAAAAAAAAACACAATAACTATATTACATCTCGTTTGCAAAGTATGTGGATAATCATCAAACCTAGTAGTTTTATCTAACATTTAGAATAGCGGTGCCTTTATCTGGAGTATGCAGAATTTAAAGGCAAGTAGTTGTCCTTAATAGTCAACAGAAAGTAAAATACACGTCTACAATAATAGCTAGAAAAAGATGCGGCTGACCCAAAACAAATCCCATACATGATAATGAAATAAGATTATCGGTCACTTAACCAGAAAAAAAAAAAAAAAAAAGGCTTATAAGTGAAATGATATGCAAAATGAGCATCATTTTGAGACCTAAGTATGATAATAGATCATTTTTCTTTCTTGGAGATATGTAGCCATGCACGCCCAATTATTCACTCTTTTCAGTCATTTTCTAATCATCTGAGACACTCCAGCCATATCATTTGATGACTCAATGGGTATGCATTTCCTCAAATGCAAGTGTAGCCAACATGGTCAGCAAGACACAATTAAAGGGAAAAAAGAAATTGTTAGTTACCTCTGGATCTTTTATTGGTTTCACACCTATACACTTTGAAGCACTAATGCTAGCACTCTTTAATAGGCTACGTGTACTGTAGCTGGGTTTAATAGGTCCATTTTGTGCATCTGCATTTGCAGTATCTTTACCATCAGCTTGCGACCTTGGAGGACTATGATCTCCAACGGCATTATGTTGACCATTCTCATCCTTGGGTGCAGCAACTCGCTCTCTGGAAAAGGAACAACACAATTGCTAATGTATGAGTCAAAAAAATGTATCATTACATGGTTAACAGAAGGTTTTGTCTGCCAGCCTCATCCATAAACCAATACACTATAATAATCTAATGAAAAGGCATAACCCATATGCTCAATAAATGACTTTATTTTAAGAAGCTAGATAACGAGAGAGGAAACAAAAATGGATGGACAAGATGAAGATGGGTGAGTCTATCAGCAACAGTACAAGTTCAAACTGGAACAGTCTGGCCACATTATGTATTTTCAAATGCCATATAATCTAAACAGAAGAAATGCCCAAACATTGAACCCAAACATACCTAGGTAAGGAGGCATGCTGCCTTTGCAGTGGACTGCTTCTTTCACCTTTACCATAGTGCTCCTCAAGATGTGCAAACTGTCGCTTGAACCGATCAACCCCGCTATTTTGCCAGAGAGAGATAACATTGAATTACTTACTGATAGTCCCAGCATGAAACATTTATGTGTAAAAGAATCAACCATTCATAGTGAAATTAGATAAATAATGCAAAAATACACATGTATTTTCAAAAAACTTATCAGAGATTTTAAAAGTAATGATTGTTACCGCATAAAAATTTCAATCAGAAGCAGGAAAAATAAACTAAATGAAGTAAGAAGCACCAACTTGATGAGACGGAGAATAGAAAAAAAGAAGGTAAAGTGGCAAGTATCTGAATGAAAAAAAAAAGGTGAATGCACGGGAGAATTAGATCAAAGAACAGTGGCAAACACAACTGAAGGGGCAAGCAAGAAAGTGTCAGTCCATGTTCTGAAAGAAGATGAAAAAGGAAAAGAAGAATAAGAAGAATAAGAATGGTCTAGGATATATTTCACATGAAAGTATGGGACTGAAATAACCAGAGCTCACGTAGCCAGCACAGGTACTGAAGGATCATTGATTAGCTTTCGTTAACAGAATAAAGGTAAAATGACAAACTGAAGCTATTTAATTTGCATGGGAGAATTTTTTAAATAAAAAGCCATTTTCAGGTGTAGACATGACAACAACTTAGTCAGCCAGCAATACAGCTAGCAGTTTTTTCAAATAAATAAGACATAATCTACAAAGCATGAGATGAGTACAGAATCAGTAAATCTGGAATAAAGACTCAATGATGGTTCTTCAGGATAAAATAGGCAGACAAAATTGTTTCAGGAAACTCTTAAACGCAAATGAGAGACATACTTCCATTGAGGAGGATAATTACAGAACCACAGTTTTGTATGACAAAATTAGGAGCTGAAAATTGAGTACAAGGAGAGCAGACAATTATTTCAACTGTGAAGAAACAATCCTTTATACTTTAACTACCAGACACCTTAATACGAGTTAGTTTATATCTTAAACTAAATCACATTAAAATAAGCCTCATTTTTAAGGTTATATCAGTGTCCTACCTAGGGTACATGAAACTGGTCTGCTCTCCCCCACGAAGATACTCCTGCAGCATTTGGGGATGATACTCTAAAATCTGTTTACTTCAAAGATATAAATCATTATAGTCATTACAAAAAAAAGAAAAATGTAACAATATAATTGAAGCAAGAACTATCCAGTTGTAAGACCATGCCTCTCGATAGATTAACTCTCTAACATCATCTTTAGTCAATTTTCTTCTCTCAAACTCAAACTCAAGTTTTGATATGGGTTGTGTCGACGGTTCACGATCAACATTCGCCAAACCATGAAAGTAGGGATCAGCTAATGCCTGAAATCACAACCACTATAATGATAAGAAACATAGGAAGCAATGTCACAGAACAATTACCTTATAATTATTTTAATTACAACTAATTCATTTAAGTTTCTATCATGGTAATTGTTTAAGTCCTTGAAGATTAACCTCTTCAGCTGTTAGACGATCTTTAGGATCAAATGAAAGCAGGCACTCCAACAAGCGCAGAGCCAAAGGATCTGCATTAGGGAACTTGTGTGAGAAAGGAACTGGTTGCTTTTTTCGCATGCTACTAAGATACCTCCTGGCCTTCTCATTTCGAATCTGCCAAAATGAAGATTAAAAAATCATTGACAAGAGGGTGAGGAAGGAAAAGTAGAAAGAAAGCCTGAAACTTCATTATTAAAGAAACCAAGACTAAGATAGCTATGGAAACATAGACAGTTCACTGAATGTTTTAAGACATAAAAAAGTGTAATGAAAATTGATGATTGACCCGACTAAGAGTATCAGTAGTCAGTTTGTGATAGAAAAATTAAAACTAAATTCAATAACTGACCCTTGAAATTGATTCAGCTGGAGGAGTACCAAGCAAATCAGTCATGAGATCCAATTGGTGTACAACATTTTTCCCAGGAAATAATGGTTTTCCAGTGAGCATTTCAGCAAATATGCACCCAATGCTCCAAATATCAATTGCAGGGGTATACTGAAAAATGAAAAGGTTATTACAAATCAAGCATATAGTCCAAGACTCATAAACAAATGCAACTTTCTAATAAAACACAACCAGGAACACAAAATCTCATAGATAAACTTCTCATGTATAAGAGATATTCCTAAAAGATATAACTGATGAAAAAAAAAAGGAATAGATATGTAAATAAAAAAATATATAGAAATTACTAACATGAGAGAGAGAGAGAGAGAGAGAGAGAGAAAGAATTCTAGAATAAAATGAATTACAGGCCTCTGGATACAGCCATGCTTTTATCTATGAACTTGATTGTATTTCAATTAATCCTTTCATCATCAACTTAAACTATTGAGTAAAAGCCTCCAAGTAAAAATGAAATTAATGTGAACTATATCATTCCTTATGCACCAGTGAAGAAATGGGTATAGAGAATAGAATCTTGATTTCTCCTGGTAGTTACTACAGATGCGCTTGAACAGAAAAAGAAAATAACATGCCCCATGGGAAAAGAATAGTCCAAATCCTTCTACCACACCATATCAGTGCAACAGCAAGTCCAAATAGTTTAGCTGACTTGCATGGAACTCGACATGGCTACATAAAAGATTGAATATAGATGAAATCAAAAACACAGAAGCCTAAATACAAAATGCCTAATATTCATATCAACTGGTAAACAATGGTTTAACCGAAGATGCTTTGTACTTCAGATTGAAATGGTACAAACCAATTCCAATTGAAAAACCAAAACTACAGAAAATACCTTGGCACTGAATATTTTTCAAACATGATTTCAGTAAGATGCAACTGCAAATGTTACTGACAGCTAAGAAATATCTTAAGCTCTTGTTATAAATTATAATTCAAGACCTATAATTAAAAAGAAAAGGAGATCCTTTCATGAAATATAAAAACATGGCAGAGGCTACTTCTTTTAGTTATATGACAAGGTCAAAACGAGGAATCATATGTAACCTCTTCAAATTGACACACGCAATTCCAAGTAGAATAAAATACAGTGTCTTGCTACCAGACACTAATAAGATAGGGTTATGGTTATGGTACTCATAGTTCAGAATTCATACAGGGTAAGAGAGGCTTGAAAAAATAATTTACAATATTTCCTATGATTCAGCGAACAGTTTACAGTGTCAGACCAGTAAAGTAGTCTTGGAAAGCTATTCTCATTCCGAATACATAAACTGGAAGCATGCTTCTTCTTCTTTTTTTTAAATTAATAAATTATAGAACTTATAGGGGAAAAAAAGGAAACAAATGAAAATATGAATCAAAATAATAGTTCGAGATCAAACACAAAATGTGACTTACTTTTGAGAAGAAAGAACCACATAGTTCAGGAGCGCGATACCACCTTGTTGCAACATAGTCCTTTGCAGGTAGTAGGTAATTCTAGTTAGCAACTTGTTTAGAGACGTAATTTTTAAGAAGTGAAAGATTTGTCATATTGAAACTGTTAAAAGAAGTAAATAAAGAGTGAAAATCATCATTAAACACAAGACAGAATTACTTACAGTCCAGAATATAGCTGATGGGGAATCATTAAAAGAAACTCGAGCAAGCCCAAAGTCACATATCTTAAGCTTGCAATCAGCATTAGCAAGAATGTTTTTTGGCTTTAAGTCACGATGAAACACATTTGCTGCAAGAAATTTAAAATAAAAAATTAATTAATATTAGTTATGCAAAAGCCAATTCACTACTAAAGACTAACCTGTATGTATGTACTTCAAACCACGAAGTAGTTGGTATAAGAAAAACTGATGGTGCTCAGGAGTAAGATCATCATTTGCCTTAATTACTTGATGAAGATCAGACTCCATTAACTCAAATACAACATAGATGTCCCTGAACTCTCTTCGTGAAGGAGGAAGCATAATATGCTTAATTTCTACGACATCTGGATGACGAAGCAACCGGAGGAGTTTAATTTCTCTCAAGATTCGGGTAGCATCGGAAACATGCTCAAAAACATCATTGATTTTCTTAATTGCAACTTTTTCCCCAGTATGAGTGTCAACGGCAGAACCAACAACACCATAACTTCCTTTTCCAACGACTTCTTGGATCTGGTATCTGCTTGCCTCTCCATACTCCGTAAAAAATTCTGTTTCTAGCCCACCCTTTACAATTTCCAGATGCCATTATTTTGTAAACATAATATATAAAAGAGGTCTAGAGGAGGATAGGAATACAGAATGACTGAGAATTAAATGAGTTTTTTTGGCTCATTCTCATTTCTCTCATACGATTTATCGAATACAGATACTCATGAAGAGAAGGATTGCCACCACACAGATAATACATTAAGCAGATAAACATGGGAAATGATAGCAAAATCTATACTTAAAGTGATAAGAACAAGATCTAGCAAATAGGAGTAACTCACAAAACAATGAAAGTTGATATGTTAAATTCTCACTCTTTTATATTTCACATAAGAGGCAAATAAATAAAATTAATTAGAATTATACTAAATCAAACCCTTCTCCACTTACTTTTGCAATTTCTCTGAAAACAAAGGAAGCAATGAACTTTACACTTGTGTTTCTTGAATATTTAAAAGCCCGTTTTGTTCACTCAAATGAAAAAGATAAACATGACGGAGCTAACTTGATGTCTTCTCCGGTCCTAGATCAAATTTCTGAATCTTACAAAGGCAATTACAGCTTCTACCAACCAAATTCCCTTCCCTTTTTTAGGTCGTGCCTTTATCATCTAGTAACTAATATCTTCATGAGTTCTTCATTTTGCCAATCAAAACTTAAATTTATTTTCTTTAGTAAGCTTGTCTACAAGACCAGACAAAGCTTATAACTATAAATTAATACGTATTACCCAATACCAATAGACTGAATCAAGTAAACAAAAAAAAAAAATTAATAATAATAAGCATCAAATAAACACAAAGATGAAAAATCAAATTGGAGCACTACCCAATAAGCTAAACAATGAAACGGAAAGTGACAGAATCCAGTCTCAGATAAGAGCCCATTCAAAGCCAGATCTCTTTATCGAGGGGCAGATCAATAGAGCAAGAAGGAAATGACAAAAAAAACAAAAAAAAAGGAGACAGACACCTTCTTATGAGAATCCATGGAGCCAGCTCTGAAGTGGGTTTGCGTAGGTACTTTGAGAATCTTTAAGCCACGGATATCAAAATCCTCCTCAATAATCGTGAGCCCCGCTTCTTCTCCTTCCCCTTCTTTTTGTTTCTGTTTGCTAGTAGACGAATGTGCACGCAAATTTTTCACAAACACGAGGTTATTATTGTTAGCATCATCGTCATTATCAATATTCTTGTGCTTATAACTGGTATTGGGATTATTATCAACAATAGTAGTAGAAACCCGACGTTGAAACAAGCGACGAATCCCGTCCAATACACTACCCTGTTTCTTCGGCTTGGACTCCGAACCTATCGATTCCAACATTGCCCGCGCTCTCTCTCACACAAACACACAGCTTTCTCTCTCTACTTGCCCAACAGCTTCGAATTGCCTGTCTAATTTACTTAAAATGCCTTTATCTGTCTCTTTATCTAAGATTTGATTTTGTCACTTTCCCGATTGGTGCGGAGGCCACAGCAAAACATAGGAGAGACAGAGACAGAGACAGAGACAGAGACAGAGACAGAGTTGCCGCGTTTGATTTCGGGCGAGCTCCTCTGGTTGTGACTTTTGGGCAAAGCTTCAATCTTGCTGGATCATTAAATGATTGAAGGAGGTGGCGTATATTATAAGTGCTTTTTTTTTTAATATTAGAAAAAAAAAATAAATATATATATATATATATATTATGATATTATACAAGTTCATAACATAATTCTATACAGATAAGAACCACAATTATTTAAATCTTTCACAAAATAACATAACATCATATTTTATTTTATTTTTTATAAGAAAAAAAGAGAGTTAAATATTGTTTGATAATTTCAATTTAGACATTAATTTAAAAGTAGGTACTTACTTTAATTTTGTATCGTTTAAAATATTTGCAATTTGTTTTATATCTTGTAAGATTTTCAACCAAAAAATTAATAAGTATAGTCACTATAAAATAATGACTTGACAATTTTAATTTTTTACATATCATTATTGTTTATTTCTTAATTTAGTTTTTATTTTATTTTTTAGAATTTATATGGTTATTCTCCTAATTAAATGTCTAAAATAAATATTAAATAGTATCAACTAATATGACATTTTTTTATTTATATTTTTTTATCATTACCTATTATGAGATAAAACTTATGAATTTTGTAAAAAATTAATATTTTTTTATATATTCATAATAACATATTCATGGTAAATAATCATGTTATCGATGTTAACCATTATGTATTTTAAAAATTTTATAAAATAATGAAGTTAAAGTAGTAAAAAAAAAAAAAAAATAATAATAATAAGAATGCAAGTTGATGCTCAACAATAATGAATTTTGAGAAATAACTATGAAAATGCTAAAAATGTAAAATATATATAGAAGAAAGAGGAAAAAATATGTTATGATATGTAAAAAAATGATATGTCACCATTTATTTTAGTGATTATACTCATCAATTTTTTAAAAGTATCTCAAATGATTAAAAAAAATAATATTCTGATTGTCCATTTTGAGAATGAACTCTAAGTTAAGATATTCATAAGATAATTAATATAAAAAATGAGAATTCATGCATTAAATATTTACAAATACTCATAAATGAGATAATATTATAATATTAATTATGTGGGGACTAGAATATAGGACTAAAAGATCCAATATCCCTAATTTAGTTAGTTGAACTAAAATCTCATAGATTACTTTTTATTTTTCAATCTTAAAATAATGTTATCACTTTCTCAATTTTACTTTTTCTCTACTCTTGTTAATGTTGGTAGTCAAATGCCTAATTTATTTGAAAGTGCTTTTTAATTTCTTAAACAGCATGATTTTATAACATTTTACTTATGATGGTTTATTTTTTATAGGTTGGAAGAGAATTTTTTAGTTACAGTATAGATGGTATATTTTTTATAGGATCAAAGAGATAAATAGTCGAGACGAACTCAGACACCATTAACAGTTAAAAATAAATAAATTATATGATCCATACACAAATATATTTGGAGAAAATAGAATTTTAAACTCCTTTGATAATTTTATGAACATATCCTTTGAGAAATTACTACATAATCTACCTAACATATGTTCTCACTCAAACAATTGTATAAATTCAATTGGAGAAGTAATAGGTTGATGTGCATATAAATTCAATGTGAATATACCTAACAGCTAAAAATAAATTACATCATCCCCTTTATTTAGCAAATTTTTTAAGTTACATAATATATATATATTCAGTTTGTAAAGGTATTAGTTTATGAAATAGAAGATTAAGTTGATGTGATATTAAAATATTAATTATGCTT
This sequence comes from Quillaja saponaria, assembly GCA_029379385.1. Lineage (NCBI taxonomy): Eukaryota > Viridiplantae > Streptophyta > Magnoliopsida > Fabales > Quillajaceae > Quillaja > Quillaja saponaria. The sequence goes on from CM055607.1 coordinate 9,126,225, forward strand.
GGTTTGATAATGTTGTAAATTTTTAAGAGGTGATTGTGCTCTCATGACTCTTTTAGAGCTATTTTTAAATAGTTAAAGCATGAGTGTTAGGTAAATTAATGCAAAAACTGCTCTTAATTAATAAGTAAAAGTCACAAATTAGTATTTAGTAAATTTATTATAAAGTTACTTCAAATATTTAAATTGACTATAATAGATATTGATAATAAAAAAATATATAAATAACCTATTGTATTAATTAATAAAATAATAAATACGAATTTTCATTAAAAGCTGATATTATATCAATCTTTTATACTTTTGAGATCAGAAACCAATTTTTAAAAACGCCCTTGAAGTGCTTTTAAAAGCACCATTGGCTTTTAAAAACCCATAACAAAAGTACCTCACTTTTTATTTTACCAAACATAAAAAAATAACTTATACTATTCATAAGCACAGACAACCTCTAAAAGAGTATTACCAAGCTAAGTCTTAATGTGCTAGCCTATCTTATTATGTGTTAATGTGTTAACATATTATCCTCTTGCCAATGATATTATATATTGTGAATTTTTAACTTTTATATAATTATCTTGTTACATTGATTTTTAATTTTGAATATGCAGATATCTTTTCTATGTAAGAAAAATAAAATTATCTATTTTTTTCGAAATTTGGTATCAATAATAATTGATGACTTGATTTAAAATAAATATTTGCTGTAATTTTTTCACAATTGATCAACTCAAATAAACAGTGAAAAAATATTTCAAAATATATATTAGTCATTATATTAATTTTTAATATTCTCTTATTGAACTTAAAATAATTTTATTTATGAATAAAGACAGATCAAATTACATTTATTCATGTATCTATAAGGAGAGTGAGAGTAAAATAAGAATAATTTATTTAAGAATAAATATTCAAAAAATACTAAAAAAAATATGAGAAGATATACAATAGAAATCAAATTAAAAATAGAAAAATATATTTGCTATAATTGACTTTGGAGAGATGTGAGATAATTAGTAGGTGACGTGGTAAAATAATATATTTAACAGATATAAGGGAGAATTAATGAGTGATGTGACACAATTACATGTCAAAATATTAGATAGGTTCATTGATGATGTGTGAACAATATATTATCTAAAGTATCAATTATATCTATATCTATATCTATACTATATATAAAAGAGACTTAGAGGTAGAAATTTTTTATTTTCTTTTATATCCTTATGAGTTTGTAGTATTACATAGTTATGTTTAGTTATTTTGCTTCAAATGAGTTTTTTTTTTCCTATTTTTTCTCTATTTCAATATCAATATCAATAGAATTATAATTATTTTAGGACTATTGATTTCTTTTTTACTAATTTATCTCAATATTAATAAATGTATAATTTTTCAATAATTATATGTCAATAGCAATGCAAATTGAATTTCTATTTTTTTTTATTTAATAAGTATCTAATAATCTTAATTTTTAGATCTTCTCTAATTTTAAGAATTCAAATTTTAAAAATTACTATGAATTAAAAGAAATATAAAAAGTATAGTTTCTATGATTATAATATTGTTGTTTAACTTTCATATCATAAAAAAAAAAAAAAATTTCAATAATTATATGTCAATATTAGTTAATATTAAAATTTTCAAATTTTTTATTTATTAAGTTCTTAATAATTATAATATCTTTTAGTTCTTTTCAAATTTAGGAAATATTTTTTTTTTAAAATACTATGAATTAAAAAATATTTAGAGTATAGTTTCCATGATTATATATTGTTATTTTAACTTTTAATGGAAGGGATTTTATTTTCTTAATATCTCATGTGTTTTTATTAATACTTTTTAATTGTTATTTTGTTTCGAATGTTCTATTTTTAATTTTACTACTTTCAAAATATTTTTCTATTTTAATATTAATATAATTATAATTATTTTTTGACTATTGATTTTTTTATCCTAATTCTTTTCAATATTAGTAAATCTATAATTTTTCAATAACAATATATCAATAGTAATTACTATTGAATTTCTCAATTTTTTTAATTTAATAATTTGTAAATAATTATAATATTATAAATTAATTTTCTTTTAAAATGCTATGAATGAAAAGAAATATTAAGAGTATAGTTTTTATGACTTAAAATATTATTGTATTAATTCTTCCTCTATCTTTATAATTTTTTAAAAATAATTATATGTCTAAATTATTTTTTAAAATTAATTTTTAATATTTAATTATTGATGAATATATATATATTATAAATACGATTTACGGGCATTGCGTGTGCCACAAAAGTTGTGTATATCTATACTATTATAAAAGCCAGAAAAATCTTATGGTCTCTTACTATATAACTTACACATATTTAAATTTTAAAAAAAATAAAACTACTTAATAACTATTAAATAATAACCTCCCACATTCATACTCTCCCCCACCCTTTCACTCTCCTACTCTCTCCCACCATCTCATTCTCCTATCCTCTCCAACTCATTTAATATATAAATATTTTTTCATCAAGTTAATTAAGGTACAATATATATAACACAAGTATGTGCGTGCAAGCCCCTAATATATATATACACAAATATAGGATATGACGTAGATTTAGAGTGGGTTTGATCAAACTGTGATCATCCTCCTTTACGCCTTATTCATACTTGCTTATCACCCATCGTGAATAGGGTATCATGTCCATACTCTACTCCTGTAATTTTTTTTCAAAATTCTAACTCAACCAGTTACTCTTAATTAGAATTGAATAAGATTTAGTAAAACAATATAAATTTCTAATTTATTTATGACAACAATACAAAAAAATATTTTATAATCAATAATTTACACATTTAAATTAAATAAAATCCTAACTTAATTTAGTTTAAAAGTCTTTTTAAAAAAATATTATTTATTCAGTTTTTAATAATTTATAAAAATAAATATAATAAGAGTGCGGAAGAAGTACTTTGGAATTTGAACTAAAACGCTTACCGCAGGGCATAAAAGCGTAAGACACTCGTGGGAGAAATTAAAATTACTATTTCTACTCAAGTATTCCATTTTGTATGTATGCCTTAACTCTTAAATTTACGAGAAATAAAGATCTGCAAAGAAAAGGTATGACTATATATGAGCAAGAGATAAAAGAGAAAAGATCTACAAAATAATTTCACGAAATTTACAAGGTAAAAGTTATAGAATTCATGACTCACTGAACTTTACCACCTTTATGTATTTCAATGAATTGAACTTTGAACCATGATTCACCTTTTTTTTTTTTTTCTTTTTTTTTTTAAACAAACGTGCATGTCAACATTAGTTAGAGCCGACCAAAACATCAACTAGTTGCCTACTTGTGCTACTGGCAATATTTATCAATTTCTATATATGTAGGTTTAGGCAAACTACCAAAGTTTTAATCTGGACTTGTTTCGGATGTCGGTGCATTTTTTTTTAAATTTATTCAAAAAAACTAAATTTAATCAATTCAAGACGAACATGAAAATCAATTCTCTTATAATATGAAATTCAAATTCTGAAAAGTAAAATATATTTTATCTCCTGTGATATCGAATTTTTTACAAATCATGCTTGTATTATTTTTTTTTTCAAAACAGCCTATGAGATTTGGATGAATTCCATCCATTTTAACATAAATAAAATTCATGTGCATTACACCTGAGTTTTTTTTCTTTCTTTTCTTCCTTCCACCCTTTCCTTCCTCCATTATTGTCCAGTAAGTCAAACAACTACAGTCTCCTCTCCCCCTCACCTCCATCTCCTCCCCTTTTAATAATCACCCTCATTTTGTTTTTTGCGTTGCTAAAACTGTAGCTACTAACTTCATAAAGAGCTATACAGACACATTAATCAGTGATAATCACGTATATTCAGAAAGACAAAAAGATAGAAGGAAAAATGAGTTTCCTAGTCTTATAATTCTTAATTAGTCTCAGCAGAAAATTAAAGATTCGATCTTTATCTTTTTTTTAATACTATATATAGTAGTGGGAAGTTAAAAATATGGTGATAATGGGGAATGGAAGAGGCTAAAACAAGATCATAGCCAAAAAGATGGGTTCTTAAAAAATGGTGATCTGACAAAATTTTGAGTTCATGCATCTCTTCGTTATCTATATAAAGGTCATTTGGGTTATAATTAATGGTTCTTAAAAATCTTTAACTTGTCTGCAGTACAATGGAGGAGGGACTTGGAGAGGAAGCATGAAAAGAAAGAAAAAAACTCAATTTTTGAGTTGGAGAGCAACAATGGAGGAAGGAGATAAGGGAAAAAAATAAAAATTGTTCATTGCACTTGGGTTTTATACTTTTATTTATGTTGAAATGGAAAGAATCCGTCTACATACAAAATGATTAAACATTAGAAGGTGTTGAAAAAAAAAAACCAGGTGTACATTTTGTAGAAAACTCAATATCATATGAGACTGTTTCCACGCCTCAAACCCGTGACCTACAAGTCACCAAAGAAACTAATTTACCGTTGCGCCAAGGCTCGCCCTCATAACATGTTATTCAGTTATGAAAGATAATTATACAATACTAGATTACGACTTTGTTTTTTTTTTTTTTTTTATTTGATCACTTTATTTTCATTTTTTAGTATAAAACAATCTATAGATTTTTGTGTTTGCCCCCAAACTTAAAGGCATAGGTCCGTCACTATAGCCATTAGCTTCACGGTTGTTGGTCCGAAAGGCAAATCGGGAGGTGGTGATGAATAGATCTTGCAAATAAAAATTTAATCTTTGCGGATTAAAAAAATAAAAACACACAAAATAGTAAGCAATCAACTAGCAAAAAAAAGAAAAAAAAAGCAAGAAACAAGAATGGTTAGAGAGATAGCAAATAGATGAGAGTATAAGGAAGGAGAGGAGAGAAGAAGAGAAGAAAAATGACATTTATTATTTCTCTCATTTAGCAGTTTAAAAAACAAAATAGAAAATAGAAGAAATGATAGATACATTTTTTATTTGGAAGTTGAGGAAAAATAAGAGGAGATTATATATTAATATATAATTTTATAATTATGTCCTTAAAAAAATTTATTTAGATACTAATAAGTATATAATATAAATAATAGGGATATATTAGTTACAACATGCAATTACTAAAATGTACTTCTCATTTCCTTCCAAATCCTCCCAATTTGGAGGAATTAAAAAAAAAAAAAAATTTAGACAAATTTGGAAAGGTAGATGTACCCCTCTATTTCCTCTCTCCATCATTTAAACAAAAAAACTCCCAAAAATAAAATAAAATTAGTACATACCCTCTCATCTCCTTTCACTCTCCATTCCCCTTTATTCAAATAGTCCCTAAGTTCTTTGGCAACATGCACTCCTTAAGCTATACTGAATAGTGAGTTCAAATCTACTGACATTTAATGCACGTGACTCAATAACCTTTACAACCACTGAATTACAGAGGTCAACAAACCTTTATAAGTTTTTCAAAACTCAAATTCAGTAAAAGTTACCAAACTTAAACTTAAATTCTATTTTCTCACTAACATAAAGCAAATATGCAATTATACAAATCACTAACACTCAACTAACAAAGTAGTTAGAAGGAGATGAAAGTTCAAAGATTTGTTCTTGAGCAAATAGAGAAGAATAAATATGAAAAGTTTGATTCTTGGTATGGAAATTTCAAAGGTGAAAATGAAGGCTTGAGAATTTGAATTTCGTTGTTGTTGGTTAGTAGTTGTGTTTGTATGATTCCATTAATTTTCATCTGTGTCTTGACTTCTTCAATTTATATGTAGAGTTGGATTTTGACTGTTCATCAAAGAAATTCAAACTATTGTCACTGGCAGTGCATGGCTTGAATAAAAGGACATGCACGTATATCCTTTCTTTCAAATGTGTGTCGTAATTCTAGTAAGGTAGTGCTTGGAGCTCTCCATACGTTATGGGCAAGACATTGAAACTGATATTATCCTCTTAAAGAATTTGTCTACTTCTGAATTTGACGAGAATAGTGCATCGAGCAAACCAGCTGAGAAACAAGATAATGATCAGCTTACTTTAGTAGAAGGATATGAAACACAATTGAGAAGTGTTAGTTCAATGCTCTAGTAAAACAACTTTATTTGGTCAGTTTAGCTGACTAAATTAGCTGACTACAGTGAATACAACTGATCAAAATACATCTGACTATGAAACTCTAGTTGACTGATCATTATTTAAGCTGACATTGAAACATTGTGTTTCTTGGACTTTAACTGACTGATTCACTGAAAGAGTTGCAGTTGACTGTCTTTTAAGGAAACATTGTCGTTGTGCTTCAGCTGACTATCTTTTATGAAAACATTATTGTTTGAAAACTTAAGCTTGTAAGTCTCTTCAGCTGGCTAATTAAATAAAGTGTTGTCGTTTGTATTTTTCAGCTAAAGAAAAGCGCAAACGGTCATTGACTCAATTGTTTCAGTCGTTCATATATGTAATAAAAAGTATTCTCAAATTTATTTTTTTTTTAATTGTTTGCATTTGTATGAAATTATTATTTATCATCAAAATCAGTTAAAATGTATTATTAAAATATATTATTAATTTATTCAACAACAATAAATGTTTTTAATTCAGCTAAACAAATTTATGCAAAGATCAATAAATGCTCTATATGCTTAGCCAAAACATATGCTCATCCATTTACGCCAACAAATTGGAATCAATACACATTATTTTGGTTTTCTTTCTCTTCAAACTATCCTCCAAATCAATTATTGAGATTTCATTTTGGGATCACGATATTTTTAAATCTTAAACAACTAGTGAATGCCACTCAATTAAAACTATTTGAACATCAAGTATGGTAGATTAAAAAAGGCATGATAATATTAAATAACTAAATGCTTCTCCCTAAAATCTGCCAAATACAATTATATCATTCAATTCAAAGTTGCAAGCCATATAACAACCAAATGATGCCATCCAAATAATAAAATTTATATGCTTTGAAATTTTAAATGATAACATATCATCGCAAATTTTTGGAGTTTGGACAACTTAACTAAGAAAGTTATAATTTTTTTTTTATATATTATTTATAACCTTATTTAAAGAGATTTCTTAAGAAATTTACCAAACCACTTGACCACTAAACTAATCATAAAGACAATTATAATTTTTAAAAATAAAATAATATTTTTAAAAATAATGAATAGAATCAGAAAAGACAAGTCCGCGTCAGCTAATGTAACCCAGGGCCACAGATGAGGTGTAATCCACAGTGCGATTAACCCAGCCTCATCACATCTGGTTAAGTCACCACTCACACAATCACCGTTTCTAATTCCCCTTTCTCCCTTGCCAACAAATATCTACTTCTTTCTCTGCTCAAAATTTATAATCTTGTTTTTTTTTTTCTCTAATCGAATCTATGGACTCAGCACCCATCCCTACGGTGACTGACGCCGCACCTATAATCTCCACCGTTCCGGCCACGACCCCCACTGTCTTTCCCGTCGAAGTTAATAATCACATAGCTCACGCAGCCAACGCTACTCCAAACGATGCCCCAACTGCAAATCATCCTCCATATGCTGAGGTAAGATAGTAAAAAGAATAAAATTAACTTTCTCAAGAAAATTCTTTCTAACTTTCTCAAGAAAATTCTTTTCCGATCATTTGTTTCTTTTTTCGTTTCAGATGATAAGTACAGCAATCACGGCTCTGAAGGAAAAAAATGGGTCAAGCAAGAAGGCTATAGCTAAATACATAGAGCGAGTCTACACAGGTCTTCCATCTACACACTCGGCTTTGTTGACTCACCATCTGAAGCGATTGAAGAACAATGGCCTCCTCGTTATGGTCAAGAAATCTTATCAGCTTCCGAGATCTAGATCTGATCCTTTCCCTTCCCAAAGGGGTCGTGGACGTCCTCCAAAGCCCAAGCTTCAGCCCCAGCCCCAGCCCCAACCCCAACCCGTGCCAGTTGCCAATGTGGGTCAAAATTCTGACCAGTTGTTGGTTTCTCTTGGGCTTATGGATGAGCCCACGGTGGTCAAACGGAGCCCCGGTCGTCCAAAGAAGACTGATGCTGCAGGACGTCCACCTGGGCCTAAGGTTGGGCCAGGAAGATCTAGGTTGTCGAAGAGACCTGGACGGCCTCCAAAGCCCAAGTCTGTATCGACTATCTCTAATGGGCTTAAAAGGCGTCCTGGGCGCCCGTTTAAAGCCCAGCCCGTGGTCATTCCCTTTTCTGTCCCCGCAGACGGTGCCCCTGCCGTACCAAACTCATCAGTTCCCGGTGTACCGGTTGTGCCAAATGTACCAGCTGACAGTGTACCACCAAAACCTAGAGGGCGACCAAAGAAGAATGCAACCGCAGTACCAGTCCCGGCTGCTGGAGCTGGACCTGAAACAACTGATAATACTGCTGGTGTGAGCAGGGGACGGGGACGGGGACGTAGAGTTTCTTCGCGAAAACAGCAGGGTGGAGCGGCAAAGATTGGAGGAATCAGTACGCCAAAGAGTCCTACTGGGAGATCCGTTGGACGGCCAAAGAAGGTAATATAATACAATGGTTGAATATGAATTATATTATGTTTTTTGTGTGTGCCTACCCGTGTACCTGCATCGGGTACTGGTACTCTCTTGGTACTTTGTACTTTTTTCCTAATTTGAGGAACAACTTATTTCTTACTTGGTGTTTAGCTGTAATTATAGAAAACTTATAAATATTAACAAACAAAATAAGAAATTGCATTGGAGAAAAACTAGTTTTGGTCAAATAATTTAAAATAGGATTTCTATTTATGAAATTATACACCTATTAACTCATTTCTTTGTATTTAGAGAATTTTATTCTATTAGTTAACATTTAAATGCCTTCTTCTCATATACAAAATGTATCATATATATACATTTTTAATTTAAGGTACCACACTGTGTACCATTACAAATCTACATACATGTATCATACCATTTATGGCACACCAAAGTACTGGTATGGAGCTTCCTTGGTGTCTACATTTGTTCTATATTGTTCATGCTTTAAAATATATGATATTTTTAGATATTTGGGCTTACAATTTGCCTAATTTATAAACTTTATCTCATTGATTTCCTAAATTTTCCTTTTCTTTTTTTTCTTTCCGCTAATAATTGTTGATATTCTGCTGTGAAAAACTGTTTATTCTTATGTTATTGATTGATTGACCAAATAGAGCGGGACATGGACTAGATCTTTTACTGTACTTCTTTCTTTCTTTCTTTGGCCAATTATTGTAGCTTTTTTGTTGTTGTTAGATCTGGAAATTCATGAATGATGTCTCCTAAAATTATGAAGTTGCACCAGAAGAAACTTCGCAAGACATTATGTAACATGTTAATATAAATATTAGAGTAGCAAAATTCTGTAAGGAAATCTTCAACATTAAATTTAAACTGTGTATTTAAATTTTCTTAATTTCTAATGTTACTAAATGTTCTTTGTTAATTATTTATTTTTTGGATGCTACTATTTATTTACACATATATCTTCATACTAAATTAAATTGATTGGCCTTCATTTGACTTTGCTTATATGGTATTTGGGTGGAAAAAAGAATGCACCATCAACAACAGCGTCAGCACCTGATTCACCATTGGTTATCCATGATCTCAGGAGGAAACTTGATTACTTTGTAAGTAGAAAGATTCTTGTGGCTATATTGTTAAATCTACACATTTGAAAAAAAAAAGTTAATAAATAAATTGTATTTTCATACTACAACATTATTTACAGCAATCAAAAGTCAAGGAAGCTGTTGGTGTGCTAAAGCCTCAGTTGACCAATGAAAGCTCAATCAATGCTTTTACAGCAATCCATGAATTAGAAATGCTGGCAACACTGGACCTCAATGCACCATCAAGAGATGGAATACAACAACCACAGCCGTTTCCAGAGCCACAGCCACAGCCACAGCTGCAGCTGCATACACATCCACAGAACTTGCCGCAGCAGTATTAACAGCATCAGCAACTGCTACACAGCCATTCCTGCAGCAATTACTACACTGCAGCTCCCCAGTGCAAATTTAGAAAAATTATCTTGGCTTCATTTCAAGGATGATGGAGTTCAGCAGTTGTACAAGTGTTTTTCACCAGGTACATGAAGTAAAGGATCTGTAAAGCTATTAGGAAGTAGCCAAACATTGATTGTCAGATGACCAAGTCCATGTTAAGTTTGTTGTCTGTGCAAGGTTTTAGCGTTTAGATTGACCATGAAGAATATTTAGATTACTGATGATTTCCTTTTTTTTTTATTTTTAGCTTTTGCATTGAATCTGCCCTTTGCTCCTCCTATTCTTTGGATACAATGTTACTGTTTCTTTTGCAGTTAATGTTTTCCTTTAGACCATCCATTTTTTGCCTGGGCTGACACTGAGCACCGAGGGCTTGCAGCCTTGCACAATTGCTTTATGAAATGAGTTTTATTTTACTATACTAGATCATTAGAACTAATGGTATATAATAAACTTTAGGAAAAAAATAATCTTACTCTTGAGTTGCAACTTGCAGAATGGATTTTACTTGTGTATGTTTCTCAGGATAGGGAGAGTGTACTTCAAATTTGTTCATTTTGTATAATTTCCAGTAATGTGATATAAAGAGACTAGATAAAACCAAAGGGATATAGATATTCCTGCCCGTAACAAAAACTCATGTAATCATTGGAAGTGTAATTTGATGTTTATTTGTGTTAGTGACTCATTGAAATTGTTCCTGATTTGAAGATTGAAGCTTCTAACTATTTAAATTTGTCAATCGTGTTTTTCGTTTCCTAGATTTGGTCATTTGGTGTGGTGGCCACACTCTGATCCAACAATGTCGTGTTCTAAGCAGGACTACTCTCTGCCCTTTCACTCATTGACTCTTTCTGTATTTTTATCCTACTATGTGATCTTACCTGCTGTAAATTCAATTTTTAGACTCCATGGGAGAGCATTCATAAGTGATGCTACATGCCTACATCCATTATTGAATTTAGGGAGGAATTTAATCCTTCATGACTAGAATCCAATATGCAACCGCAATCGTGGAGGGGACTCAAATCCGCACAAAAATTACATTCTATATAGACATGGATATTTCACTTTAACCATCCAATATTTCTGAGGAAGCTCACAAAGATTAACTACATATTACAAATGTTCTTGATTTCATGAACGTGAGCCACAACAACATAAGGAACCAAGACTATGATCCAAATCTCATGCAAGTCTCAACACATAATAAACTATCTCTATAATCCAAATCTCAAGCAAATCTCAGACACATAATAAACTATCTAATCAAGAGATTTGAATTCCCTAGTGGGATGTGTTACTCTTTTTAAACTCTTAAGCTTTGAACCCAACCCGTGAGGAAAAATTAATAAATCACTTACGACCGCTCAATCTAGACCTCCTTTTTTTATTTCTAAAGAAAGGTAAAAGAAAAGAATAACTATTTTTATGCTCAGCGGAAATAATTCAGTATGGAGGAAAAACAATAAAGAATATGGAAGCACTTCAACAAAACAGTGCCTGTTAGATTGCATAATTCTAATAGGAATGGAATCCAGAGAAGCAATGCGAAATAAGATGGCCCACAGGCCTCCATTTAATCACAATTTCAATTCACGCGCTCTGTCACGCTCCAATCGTGAATTCACAAATAGTTTGACCCCTTTTTTATTGGACAACAAGTGTCCCAATCTCTAAGTGGATGGTTGGGTACAAGTACAGCAGATTCTACTCCACGCGCATCCTCAGGATCCAATCATAGTCCAGGACCATTAATAAACATTATTAATTGGTGGATTCCATGCGCGTGAAACTGACTCACCTAACTTCAATAATGTTATAGAAAATTAAGAAAGCAAGACCGCGCTTTTCGAGTAATAATAATAAACTTTTTGCATTAATAGCTTAAGACAAGCAAGGCCGCCCTTGTAGGAGTCCACGCCAACTACTTTACGTTTCCACTTCTTTTTATTAATCTATTTTTCTAAAAATGTGGAATTAGTATTTAATTCTTGATTAAATAAATATTATCTTGGACATTTTTTTAATTTTTTTATCTTAACTTCAATTGAAAAAAAGAAAAGAATGTAAGCATATGTTGAAGACATGTCTAGGTTAATATTTATTTTAACTAAATTCTCAATGAATTAGTGACTCATATTTTGTTTTTATATTTAACTGATAAGTGGTAAATGGTAATCATATTCAAATTTTAATTGGTTATGAGCTGAGTCTTATTCTCGGTCTATTGAAGAAAATTCAAAATTGAATTGAAAATGCTAACTCCTTGTTTTTCTTTTATAAATAAATATCATATTATATATATATATATATATATATATATATTAATTTCTTTTAAAATAAAAAGTTTGACAAATACACTTATGAAGTTACCGTATTTATGATATATATATGTATATGCATCAATGTGTTCATTAATAATTGATATAAATGTCAAAAAATTATTTTTACAAATCATTTACACATATAAATATTTCAAAAAAATTCTAAAAATAGAGAAAGAATTGATATGATAATTATATAATCAAAAAAATTATATTCTTAATATTTCTTTTTCATTCTTAGCATTTTAAAATAAAATTAATTTACAATATTATCATCATTTGTAACTTATTAAATTAAATTATTAATAAATTCAATATTAATTACTATTGATATAATTATTGATAAATTATAAATTTATTAATATTGAAAAAAATTAGGATTAAAAAAAATCTATAATCGTAAGATAATTACAATTATATTATTATTAAAATAGTAAAAAATTATGAAAATAGCAAAATAAAAACTTGAATATTTGAAACAAAAAAAAAAATTAAAAAGTATTTATGTAATAGTATAAACTCATAGGGTATTTAAAAAATTTTCCATTAAAAGTTAAAACAACAACATATAAACATGGTAACTATACTCTAAATAATTTTTAATTCATAGTATTTTTAAAAAAAAAATATTTCATAAATTTGATAAGAACTAAAAGATATTATAATTATTAATAACTTATTAAATAAAATTTTTTTGAAAATTTCAATATTAACTAATATTGACATATCATTCTTGAAAAAATATAATTTTTTTATGATAAAAGTTAAACAACAATATTATAATTATAAAAACTATACTTTTAATATTTCTTTTCATTCATAGTAATTTTTAAAATTTTAATTCTTAAATTTGAGAAGAACTACAAATATTAAGATTATTAGGTACTTATTAAATAAATAAATAAATGCAAATTCAATTTGAATTGCTATTGACATATAATTATTGAAAAATTATAGATTTATTAATATTGAGAAGAATTAGTAAAAAAGAAATCAATAGTCCTAAAATAAATACAATTATATTGATATTAAAATAGAGAAAAAATATGAAAAAAAACAAAACTGTAGTCTATTTGAAGCAATATAACAACTAAACATAACTATGTCAAACTCATAAGGGTATAAAAAAAAATTAAAATTTTATGTCTCTAAGACTCTTTTATATAGTATATAGATTATACTTAATTTAATTTTTAACATTTTTATCCTTTTGTTCATGATCGAGGCTTCGTAGAAAGATTAAAAATAGACATCGTTAATTTTTTTCCTCCTTCAGTTCACACGATCATGTGTAAAGAAATCTTGTGTCAAGATCTAGAAGTACTAAATAAAATATTACAAAATTTAAGGCTAAATTATATTTTTGATTCTCATAGTTTGTTTTGGAATTAACTTTAATTCTTACCTTTTAATTTATTGTAATTGAGTCTCTCTAATTTTTAAATCATCCTAATTAGATCCCTGTCATAATTTTTCATCTACATTAACTCTGACAAAATAATATGTACAAACAATATTGATGAAAATTGATGTGACTGATAGCCTAGTTAATTGATAAATTAAAAAATTGACACATTACTTTTTAAAAATTAAAACAAATATATATAAAAAAGAAACACCACTGATATGGGAGAACTACTATAACCTTCTTTCATTGTTCCATCATTAATAGGAATGGCAATGATTCAAACCGAGTCTAACTCGACTCTATCTAATAATAATCCAAAATAATCACTATCCGTCTCGATCCAACTATAAGTGATTTATATTGGAAAGTCAATTATAGTTAGATTCTTCAATTTATATGTTTTTTATATTTTCTTATATAGATTTATACGAACTATAAATTTATTAAGTAAAATTTTGTAGATTTCTAACTAAGAAAATTTTATAGCCAAACTATCTTATTATTATTATATTTTATTTAGTCAACTCTGGATATTGTTCTAACTTATTCTTTTACTGTATTATGTTATTTATTTTCTTATAGAGTTGTACAAATATATATAAATACATGATTCTTATTAGTATAGAAAAATAATTGTAAAAAATCTTAATTAAGTTTATAAGTGAAAAAAAGATTATGGTTGACTAGACTTGATTCATAATCATGACCAAACTGGATCTAAATTGAGACACAAATTTAACAAAAACGGATATTAATCTCATTTACTAAATTAGATATCGACCAATTAATTCACTAGGATTGGATATATCTGACCTGATCTAATTTGTTACCACCATTAATATTTAACTATACACTTGAACCTCTATAGCTCATTAACCTACAAGAAAATTTGCAGATCCAATAAAACAAAATTTCACTCCTTGATAGTTAATTTTGATTCTTCTTCCCGTTTCAAGCACCATCCCCCACCTTCACTTACTCCTTAATCTTGGTATAAGAATCTCTCTCCTTCATCATCCAGACACAAACAAGAACCAGATTTTGCCGAGGATGTGATTGATCCGACCAGATTTGCCGAACTGATATGTTGTTTTCTAGTATTTTGTGGATATGGAAACTTTCTTTAATGTGACTGTTGGTGGCTATCTATGAAGGAGAAGAATATTTCGTTTTTGGTTTTTCTTTTTTTAAAATAAATAAATTTGGTTATTTTTCTAAAATATTTAAACAATTTTATTTTATTTTTTCCTAATAAAATATAAATTTTGTTTTTGTTTTTGTATGCTTTTGTTTATAAGTCCACCCGGCACTATTATATTTGTTCGTTGTGCTACATTGTCATATACATCATTTTTTATTCTACTCCGTTTGTCCACTTTAATTTTAACAAATTTAATTTGAATGAATTGTGATGTTGGTGGTGATTCAATTAAAATGATTTTGAAAATAAAGAGACTCACTTGTAACAAATTTAAAATTAAAATGAATTCTGAATTAAATTAGAAGAACCAAAAATATAAGTTAGCCTATAATCAATCGTACATAATATCCTAGCGATTATTTTATAGGTTATATATATATATATATTAATGACTGCTTTGTATATATTTTATTTTAATTTAATTTGACAAAAAAATATTCATAAATGAAAAGAGTGGGAAATGGTAGGAGAGTGAGAGGGTAAGAGAGAATAAGAGAGGGAAAGAGAGTAGAATAGTGGAGAGATTATTACTTTTTTTAGTCATAATGAAAAAATTATTGTTTGCATTGAATTTATTTTTTTAATACTTAAATATACGACCTTACTCGAACATGATCTGTTTTATAAGCTCGTACAATTGTTTCCTTGAGTTGTATGGTGTAGGAACCAAAAAAAAATTATATTATAATCAGAGACTAGGAGTATATTTTAGCTTTTATAATAATATAAATAGTATATATATATATATATATATATATATATATATATATATATATTTATATGTATATGAGTACCAATGCCTTAATTTGGATGCAACTGCATAATTTTTTTGACATGTATAAATAACATCACATAGATGGCTTGAAAGCAACCTGCTAGTGCATTTCAAGCGTTGGAGAGGGAAAGAATATTTTAGTACAACATTTCTCACCATATGACTTTAATAAGAAACATGTAATTATTATTTACTAAATATTTATTAAATTAAGGGTTTGTTTTAATTAAATACTAAGTTTTAATTATTTTTCATATAGTAGTACTGGACTATATATATATTCTAAGATAGAAAAGAAATTAAAATTGCCTATATATAGCTATGGTCAATGAGCTGTTCAGCTGTGACACTTGTAATTAAGAGGACCTCATAATTGGTTTATATAAATTATTATGATTTTCAAAAATAATGTGAGAGGATGAGAAGCTCCCCTACAATCCCTGTTAATTGGGGCACCATAAAGGACAAAAAACAAAAGAAAAGGGTTTTTTTATTGTCATTGGCGTTATCCACTTCACCTACTTTCCATCTCACCCCTAACTTAGATTAAAAAAAAGACATCATCCCCAAACCTAAATAAATAAAAAATAAAAAATAAAAAATAAAAATTGACGTTCAAGATTCAAGAATTTGTAAATATGTATCAAAGTAATCACTTTTAAATGAACCACAAGAAGAAAACCTTTACATGATGGGTCACTTTCATTTTAATACTAATTAAAAAGTAAGTCATTGCCATCATGAGCAGAACTGTTATTTCCAGGTGCAAACATGCTATGGCCAATAAATTCATAAAATCAATGGTCAACAATAAAGCAGCATTCAATAGCCAATATATATATATATATATGACATTAATTTTCCCTTATCCTACCATATTATTTCATTTAAAAAAATTATAAAAATATATATAAAAAAAAGTAAAGCAAAAGGGTTAATTATATACTGTGACATGTTGATTAAGTGAAATAATATTAAAATTTAAGCTCGTCACATTCAAATTAAGAATAAGAGATTATTTGAGAGAGATTGATATACAAATTGTAGTATAGAGAATGTTGTGTTACAAATGCAGAAAGTGATGTTTTTTTGTTTTTTTTTCTCATTCGGCAAGAGTATGAATATTTCAAATATATCAAACTTTTGTAGGTCATCACAAAAAAGAAAAAAAAAAAAAAAAGAGTTTGAAATATTAAGGTCAAACAATTGCTGTGAGTGATTCAAATGAATTATTAACATTATTAATAAATTAACATTTTTTTTAAAAGCTCAAATTTGTATGTGATAAGTAAGTATTATTATAAAATTGGTTAATAATGGTTAATGTATTTGCATTTTTTTTATATGCTGCAAACAAAATAATTTATCCTTCTATACCTACCACTCTTTCCGCAGCAATACAACCATTTTTAGAAATTTGGCTTTTAGTAGCTCTAGCAATCATTGATTGTCGTTGATCAAAAATAAAATTTTCTTGTGTTTATAATATTTGAAACACCTAAAAATTATATAAGCAAATGATTTATCTTGTAATATTATTCTAAATTTTTGTTTAAATAATCTACTAATCATATTAAATTTTTATATAATTTATAAATTTGATTCTATAAATAAATATAAAATTTTGGAAGAATATTTAGAAAATATATACTAATGAAATCGTATTTTAATACAATTCAAATCAGATTGAAAATGTCTCGCAGATGAGGAGAGTTTAATTAATTAGTTAAAATAGATGTACTAAAATTAAAATGTCTAGTTTAATTAATTAATGATGAATTTTTTTTATAAAAGAAAAAAAAAAAAGAAAAAGAAAGATAATGTGTCCATTTCCATTACCACGCCTACTGTTAACCGCGGGTACACCAAAAGCCGGGGTAGAACCAAATAGGTTAGAGTATTAAATGAGGTTGGTACTTGGTAACTGAAATTTCACCATTTCCAGTTAAACAAAATTCTCCCTTTGGTTCTAAAAGCGGCGTGTATCACAAGGACAAGGATAAAGTTTGCTAGAAATAGCAAAAGTTTAGCTGAAAATAATGGTTTTTACTTTCCGCAACTTATTCATTCAACATTCCAGTTCTGAGCAATTCACCCCAAAAATTTCCAACTCATGCCACTACTCTTCAATTTGGGACGCCAAGCAGAGAGAGAAAGAAGGACTGCCAGTTGGTTTTGCTTCCCACCAAGTTCGCCTTTTTCTGGGACCGTGAAATCCTTCGGCTTCTCTACTCAAGTGGGTCATTCTTTGTGGCCCTACTCTCCCACTTGGTCTTTGCTGTCTCTGCCTGCGTTACCTGCTATTTTTCCTTTTTTTTTTTTCTCTTCTGCAAACTCTCTCAGGTCCATGCTATTTTTTCTACGTTCTATGTTTCCCTATATCAAAAGTAAGATCCACTTTTCTCAATCTGGGTACTCTGGATCTTACTCTGCTTGTTAGAAGTGATGTAAATAGAGCTTCTGAAACTGTTGTAGATAGTGCTGTATCTATTCATTATTTGGGTATTTCGATACTATCTTCAAGAGTGGGTTTCTATTTGTCTGTGTGATGAAAGACGTTACCTTTTAATTGAAAGCATCTGGGTCACCTGGATATCGGACAAGCTTTAAGGATATTGCTTGAAACAGTATTTGTGTTCATGGGATTTGATTGTTTGACTTGATGTCACTTGCGGCTTTGTAGAGCTGTTGGGGAAAAGTGGCTACTTGAATTGGTTTCGAGCTTCACTTCTTTGGTTGACATAGCGATTAGGATTTCATGCTTGGTCCAAGACAATGGAGAGGCTTCTACTTTTCTAGCATTCAGTACTATAGCTTAAAAAAGCAGTATGAAGAACATTCTTAAGAAGCTCCATATCATGTCTAATCAATCAGCAGACGCAGAAGGGTCTACTACATCAAAGGGCAATAAGTCGCCATCCTCTGATAGGCTTTTGAACTCTCTCTCTCATCACAATTCTGAGCATAAACCCTTTTCGGGGCTTTCGGGTTGGTTGCATTCAGTCAGGCATAGTCCTAGTCCCCCCTCATCATCGAATTTGATAAGAGGAGAAAGAATGGAACCATCTGATTCAGTGAGTAGTAGTGGTTTAGATACTGTCTCCGATTCAGGCAGGCGTGATTCAGGGTCTAGCAATTCGAGGGATCCTGACGTGGAGGAAGAGTATCAGATACAACTGGCCTTGGAGCTGAGTGCTAAGGAGGATCCCGAGGCAGTGCAGATTGAAGCTGTTAAGCAGATCAGTTTGGGCTCTTGTGCTCCTGATAATACACCGTCAGAAGTTGTGGCCTATCGCTACTGGGTAAGTTTGTCTCTTCATTTGCCTGACCGATTGTAGTTTGTTTGACCTGTTATTTTTCTAATCCTCACGGTCATTATGCAACATAACAATTATTAGGGTCTAGACATCTCAAAAGTTCGTTAATTTTAAGTTGCGTTCAACAAGTAAGTTGTAGCATGCTATGATATTTTTCCAGAAAAGGCTACTATACAAAGAAGATTGAATGTTTGTTCTATTATGAATTTATTCTACATTCCATGTCACCAATAAAACTCTTCAGATGAATAGATGGATATTTATCCTTACCACTCATATGAGTCTTGTCCTTCAACCTTTATTACCTCCGATAGAAGATTGGAATATCAACCTAGGTTAGTAGAATGTGGAAATTGTGAGGATTATCTGTAGCAAAATGGGACTACAACAATGCTGTTGGGAGTCACTTAAATGTGAATGCTGCTCAGCATTGTCTATGCTTATAAGTGCCAAAAATTAGTGCTCTCATTCATGGACCTATTGTCTATGTTCAGACATATCGAGGAAGAAATGATTGGTGGGGGCAGGGTACAATGTTAAAGCTTCCATCCTTTGGTCAGTTGGTGAGGAAAATGAATGTTTACATCAGGGCGATTCAGAAAAGCTAGAACACAAGCAAGCTAAACAATGTGTCTACATCATTTTCAAATCATGTTTATAATGGTTAAACATGAGTAGTTATTAGGGTATGTGGCATACGTCCTGCATATTGGGTATTTAGTTGAGACTTTCTAATTGGTTGGCATGAAAAATTGAAAAATACGTGAAACTGATCCCGTCAAATCTGATTATGGAGTCATACTATTTAAATCAATTTACGCTTCTAAATTTCAGTCCCGTTATCTCTATGTGGGTCATTATTTTGATCACTGCATACATACTGTTCAAAAACGATGATGCTCCATTTGTTTGAGAATCAACTAGCAAGAAGTCATATAAGTTGTCTTATTTTGCACTTTGAAACTTGGTTTTGTGTGCAGATTATTGAATTTGAGTGTTTCTATAATAAATAAACTCTCAACTCTGTAATCTTTGTTGAAAGTGTCATTACAACCAAACCAATTGTCCCTTCTCTGACTAGGTTATAATCAGCATAACGAAAAGGACAGGGTGGAGCTATAAATGGGTTAGTTGTCATCTTGTTGACTTGATTAAATATATTCTTATTTCTTACATCTATTAGAGTAAACTTTCTGTTTTGTCACTGAGATGGTGATTTGTACTTTTAGCACATTAAGCGATTACCTTAATGTAGTTAGCTGGTCGTGCTTTGTATTTCCTGTTTGGATTCAACTTCAAGTACAGTTCGGTTCTACAGGTGAGGAGGGCTTTCAGAGAAAGTAATTAGGTTGATGTAATTTGGGGCTATTATAAAAGATCTGTTTATTGTAAGGTTATGTGAACTAGACTCATTCCTACATGCAATCTTGTTTCTCAACACTATTTTCTGTTGCATTAATTCCTCTCTAACTTATCTCATATCGTAGATTTATCCGTTCTTCACAGAATTACAATTCTCTTAGCTATGATGACAAGATTTTGGATGGTTTCTATGATCTGTATGGAATCTTGACGGAGTCCACCTCAGAGAGAATGCCTTCTCTTGTTGATCTGCAAGGAACACCGACATCGGATAGTGTCACATGGGAAGCAGTTCTGGTCAATAGATCTGCTGATTCTAATTTGCTGAAACTTGAACAGAAGGCCTTGGAGCTGGTAGTGAAGTCAGGGCCACATTCTATAGTAACTGCAGGTCGTACTTTGGTTCAGAAGCTTGCTGTATTAGTGGCTGACTATATGGGTGGACCAGTTGGAGATCCTGAAAACATGTTGAGATCATGGAGGAGTCTCAGTTATAGTTTGAAAACAACCCTTGGTAGCATGGTTTTGCCACTTGGTTCTCTGACTGTTGGATTGGCTCGTCATCGTGCATTGTTGTTTAAGGTACTTTCTTCCACCATTTTCTTATTTTCTTATATAGTAGTATTCCTTGTAGAATATAATATGAATTATGAGTAAGCATTCTACAACTTTCTCTTGAATAATATGGAGAAAATGTGTCAATGATCTTCGAGATTCTGGCACTTCACATCATGGGTCCATGCCCCATTGTGTGTTTGCTTGTGACTCACCAACAAAACTATACCTTGCTGACTTTTATCATGTAATTTCAAAACTATAATTTCTGCTGGATCCTCACTTTTGAAAACCAATCAATTGTGGACAAGAGGAGAGGCCAAATTACTTAGAAGGAGTGTGAAGCCCTCTAGCCTCAACAATGTGGGAGTTCACACATTGACAATTTCAATCTAACATCTTTGTCGATCTTGCTATGATGGCATGTAAGAAACAGTGTACAAAAGTGAAATTGTAAGTAGGCAATACCTTGCAGATATACTCAGATTAAAAGGATTTATAGGACCTAAAATTTAAAAGTAAAAGCTATGCTTATGCTATTTAATGGTGACACCTTTTGTTAGATCTTCCTAAGTCTATTTGATGGTCTAAATGAACCACAAAACCTAAAAGTTTAAACTGTTAGACAAGGCCCCAGCAATTAATTCTCTTTAAGCACAAGCCTGTTGGGCTTGAGAAGAATTGACCTACACCATTTGGTCAAAGAGGCTCTAATACCAAAGAACAATACAACCTAAAAGCTTAAGCTATTAGATGAGGATCTAGGAATTGCTTCTAATGGACAGGAGGTTACATTATTTCTTATCAAAGTTATTTTCTTCATCTCTTGTAATTTGTATGCATCTATTAGTATTGAACTGTTGGAGTGTCTAATGCTAAAATGTGAAGATCTATTACTCCATAGGGCTGCACATACTGCCTCTGCTGATTTCTAAGTAATATTGTACTTTTTTGTCACTTAATTGGGAATACTGTGAGAAGCTTTCTAAATTCTATGTTATCCTGGTGGACTGCTAAATTTGTACACAAATAGATTTGATGTCTCAAATTGAGATTCTTTCTCGGTGTTGGATAAAGAACTCATGGCCCCTTTTTGTGGCTTTTGTAGCCTTAGATGTATGGCTCTGTTTGTGAGATCCAGTATCAGGTGTACCTGTAATAAACCCCAAAGCTCTTAGATTTGACTTGTTCAACTTACAAGATTGAGCCACCACTGCAGTTTAAAAACAATGCATTCAGTGACTGTAGTTAGTGTAATGTTTCTAATGGATAATATTGTTTCCTCTATTTCACAAGTTTCTTCTCTATTTTTGGAGAAATACAATTGAAATTCAAATGCTTTGATTGTTCTTTGAGAGCGAACATCCAATTGTAAGTCTTAAAATCAGAGGGGCTGGTTAATTGGGATTCTTTTGATAATAGTGTCATTATATTCTGTTGCTTAGTTCATTCTTCTTTTATAAGTATGCCTCTTACTTTCCTGAAGACTTGGTTTATATAAATGTGGTTACATAGGTTTTGGCTGATAGTGTTGGCATCCCTTGTCGGTTGGTAAAAGGACATCAGTACACGGGTTCTGACAATGTGGCAATGAACTTTGTCAGGATAGATGATGGAAGGTATCTGCCATTAAAATTGTACTTTCTTGATGTATTCTAGTAAGTGGAACTGTTAGTTGTATATATCTCTATTTTGATATCACTGAGACATGTTTTTCATGGAAGTGTGAATTCTGCACTTCTTTTCTGCCATCAACATCAAATTTAAATGCATATGATGCTTCTAGATTACAGTTTCCTTAACTATTAAAGGTGCCTGTTTCATCTCATATTCTTCTAGACTAGAAGCTCTATTTGGTTGCATCTTTTCTTGGGTTTGAAATGTTTATGCTTTTGTAGCATTTCCGAATTTGTCATATGCTTAGAATAGGAGCTGCAAAACTTTAAGGTGTCCTCCTAAGAAGTGGCTAATATAAATTTCAGGGAGTACATTGTTGACCTCATGGCAGATCCTGGCACACTTATTCCATCTGATTCAACTGGATCACACATTGAATATGATGAATCTTTCTTTCCGGCTAGTCCTGTGTCAAGAGATATTGACTCTTCTCAAGTAGCATCTTCCAATAGTGGGGTCGGCAGTTCAGTTGAAGAAAATTCAGAATTAGGGACATCTGATAATAGATACATATCGAAAAATGTAGCCTATGTAGGAAAGGAATCTGATGAGAGAAGTAAATTCATTTCTTTTGGACCCCAAAGCAGGCCCGTTAAAGGTGAGGAAGAATCCAAAAAATCATTGAATGAATTAAAAAATCCATCCAATGTTGAGAAGGTCAGAGTCCGTGAAATTCCTGGTAAACCTAATTATCCATACGTGCATGCAAGATCTCCTTCTTGGACTGAAGGTGTCAGCTCCCCTGCTGTGCGTAGAATGAAAGTGAAAGATGTTTCACAATACATGATTGATGCTGCTAAAGAGAATCCTCAATTGGCTCAAAAACTTCACGATGTGTTACTTGAAAGTGGTGTTGTTGCTCCCCCAAACTTGTTTTCGGAAATATATCATGAGCAGTTAAACGTGTCAATGGTTGAGGCGAAGTCCCCAACTGAAGAAAAAGGTGAAACCAAAAGGAGTATTGTACAGCAAGAAACTGGGGTTCTTGAGAATCTTGTTCCTGCTCGGTTTTTGCCGCCTCTGCCTCATCCTAAAGTTCATTCCAAAGCTAGTCCTGATACTAAGCTGGAGTATAGTAAGTCTGTGGAAGGATTAGGGGTCAATCTACCTCTTGATACAAGAGAAGTAAGTGGGCAACATGTATCATCACAGGCGGAGGTAACAGCTGTAAAATATGCGAGAAACGTCCCTGTTGCTGCAGCAGCAGCAGCTGCTGCTGCTGTCGTTGCATCTTCCATGATAGTTGCGGCTGCAAAGTCAAGCACTGATTCAAATCTTGAACTTCCTGTAGCAGCTGCTGCCACTGCTACTGCTGCAGCTGTTGTAGCAACAACTGCAGCTGTCAGTAAGCAGTGTGACCAGGGAAATCGAAGTGATGGTGATACAGATGGTGCTGGTTATGATCTGCGGGGTAGTGGTGGAAGAGAGCATGATGTTGTAGGAGCCAATTCAGAAGGGGAGAGAACATCAGATAGATCAGTAAGTAATGATAGCACCAAATCTGACTCTGCCCTAGATGATGTTGCAGAGTGTGAGATACCCTGGGAAGAAATCACCTTGGGTGAGCGTATCGGACTTGGTACTGGAATCTACATTCTTCTAACAGATTCATGTACTTAAATTCAAATAGATATATCTGCTTAATGTTGGTTTAGAACTTCCAAGAGTTTATTTTCACTTATTTGGTGCATTTCTCTCCTGCAGGATCATATGGAGAGGTATATCGTGGTGATTGGCATGGAACTGTGAGTATTCTTATGCTTTCCAGAATGAATAATAACTTTCTCTGTAATGCTGGCATCTAATACTCCTCTTTCTCATATTTTTCACTTGCCTTGACCATCAACTGAGATTTGTTGTGCATGTGTGTGTAAGATTCTTGTAAGTTTTCATAGCTATTTGAGAGGTTAGAATATTGAACAATATTGGGATTATAAACCAGAATTACAGAAGCAGCAGAATATGGTAAGTGATTAAGGAAAGTACTTTGAAAACAATACGAGCATAAAGAGGGATGAAGGGCATCGACTACTGATAAAAGAACCTCTCAGGGAAATTACATACATGGATGCACAAAAGTGACTCAAACAGAAGAGGATTTTAAATAACTGACTCAAATGCACTTGAACTCCTTCCTTATGTTTTACCAACATTTTCCAGTAGGAATTACTACTTTCTCTGTTTCCAGGTTAAGCCA
Source organism: Quillaja saponaria (assembly GCA_029379385.1). Lineage (NCBI taxonomy): Eukaryota > Viridiplantae > Streptophyta > Magnoliopsida > Fabales > Quillajaceae > Quillaja > Quillaja saponaria. The sequence continues at coordinate 9,151,069 of CM055607.1, forward strand.
AAGCATACTTATTATTTGAATCATCACGGGGAAGTTGAGTTTCTCATCAATGTCATTGATTTGGCTTTCAAGTTATAGTCCAGATACTGATGTCATGCAAAATTTTGAGTTGAACTGAAAGATAAGGAAGAAAAAGGAAAAAATGTTGAAACTGAACATCATCACAGAATGTACTGAAGATTGGAGAGGGGAGGGGGGGGGGGGTGAGTGAGATCCATTGTTCGTACCTGAAGAAATTACTGTAGTTGATTTAGCCTTGTGAGAGAAGATATGCTATTATTGCCATGGTCACCCACTTTTTTATGTATGTAATTAATCTAATTTGGTTACTAATTTGACCCTCATGAACTAAAACGTAAAACAAGGAATGAAAATAATGCAGAAAGAAAAAGGTAATATAATGTGGAATTGGTGTGCTAGCCTTAGAACGATATAATGGTTTCTGGGCATGCAGCACCTTTCATTCCACTAGGCGATCAGTAAAGGTATTCAATCAATATCCTACCAATTTTGATAACTTGGACTGGGTCTCTTATATTCATTGTAAAATTTACTTTAGTAGAATCCTCAACTGCCGAGGATTTGTAGGTTATAATTTTTTTGTAGACAAAAGGATCTAAGATTTGGATCGGAATGTCAAGAACCATACTATAGATGCATTATGTTACATATTGTGAGTTTGTTTTTTTTTTTTTTTTCTAATTATTTGAAGGTGTTCTATAAATGTTCTTGGAGCTTACTTTCATTTGAATCCAAGGAACATAATCTCTTTGGGAATGCTTAATTCAATATTACATACCTTCTGTCATTTATTTTGATATGTATCTGTAATTTCTATGTTTCCTGATTCATTTTATGTTATCTTTTCAACTATGTAACTTTTGGAATCAAAATATTTCCTTCTTATTGCCACTCTTTGGCCTGTAGGAGGTTGCTGTTAAGAGGTTTCTGGACCAAGATATAACTGGAGAATCACTTGAAGAATTCAAGAGTGAGGTACAAGCACACTCGTCACGTAATAAATTATATTTGGTATGAAGTGATACTGAAATTAAACTATTTGCACATTGGAGTCAGAATATCTATGTACCAAAAGATTATATGTTTTTTGTCCAATAACCATTATACTAGACAGCTGTCATCTAGTCTGGTGATTGGATTGCTCTATCTTGGTCCTGGTGCTCACACAAAAAGATGGAAAATAGGAAAGCTAATAGTTATACGCTTTTCCACTCTGGCCACATGACAAAGATTATGTGGATAGGAGCTTTGTGCCTTATTCAGTATAGGGATTTTTTTATTTTATTCATGGTTGACCAGTGCTCCATTTTCCACGTGTGGATTCTGATAAAGTTCAATCTGATTTGATTGGCCATATTTCTTATTTATTTCGCACGATCTTTTGCTACAATATCTTTTACATTCTTTATATATATAAACCATCTTCAACTTGAATTGTTAATACATCTTACCATTGTTATTAACTCCTAACACAAAGACTGAATACATTCAAATGATCATAGAATTGCTTATTTGAGTTGTGGAATGAACTGCAATAGGTCCGGATAATGAAAAGAGTCAGGCATCCCAATGTTGTTCTCTTCATGGGAGCTGTAACTCGACCTCCAAATCTTTCTATTGTTACAGAATTTCTTCCAAGGTATGATGATATTCTTTTCTCACTACAAAGTTCATGAGAGATTTTTTGTTGCAACAAATGTGATTTGTAGAAAATAGTTTTTAATTCATATTTAAGACAAAAAAAAAAAAAAAATAGCAAACAAGTTTTCCTTGACAATGCTCTCTTTCTCTTGTTGTGCTGAATATTTCTTGTTATGCATGGACTGACACAAACGATATGAGACATGCATATATATATATATATATATATATATATATATATTATACTTATTGGGTAAAGTTCAATTCATGTTACTATTATTTTGACGTTTACTCAATTCTTCACAGAAAAATTATGGTGTTACTTTTATTTTCATTAACTATCTCTTACTTAGACAAAGTAATAAGAACAGCACCTCATAATCATATTGGTTTTACTCATATGTGTCATGACATGGTTTATTAAATTGAGCTCTATGTCTACGAGTCCCCAAGTGTTGCATTTCTGTTTGATCAAGTTTTAGGATTTATTTAACTTGGAGCACTGACATGTGGATAGTATATTGTAGGGGCAGCTTGTATAGGTTAATTCACCGGCCTAACAACCTATTAGATGAGCGCAGACGTTTGAGGATGGCACTTGATGCTGTATGATTCTCTTATACTGCAATTTCTTTCAGAAAATAATTGGTCTAAAGTGACCTTATTAGAGAAAACCTGTCTCTTTTGAATATTTAATTTCAGGCTCGGGGAATGAATTATTTGCACAACTGCAGTCCAGTTATAGTCCACCGTGATTTGAAGTCCCCAAATCTGTTAGTTGATAAAAACTGGGTTGTAAAGGTGCCATACTGCCTTCTAATCATATTGCTTTAAACTTCGAGCATACCTACTGTATCCAAGCTAATGTGGGATGACATTATTTTTTTTCCCTGTCACATAGGTATGCGATTTTGGGTTATCCCGGATGAAGCATAGCACATTTCTTTCTTCAAGGTCAACTGCTGGGACGGTAAGTTACAGAGACTTCCTTCTTGCCCCTAAAATTCTTCAATATTCATACTGCTGCAGTCATGAAATTTGTTTCCCCCCATCCGGTGTCTGTACCAAGTCTCCCTTGACTTGATCTTTAATTGAAGTATTGATGCAGGGATGGTCCTTAATTCTAATGTTACATAATTTAATAACTATTAAATTATACATTATAAATCCTATTATTTCGTTCTCCATCAAGTATAGCACATCAACGAACCAGGAGCTACCCAAGACTGAATTCCTGTCCTTCTGTCCCTGAAAGCCCACCTTGTGTACAAAGATATGACCCTTTTCTTGTTAATAAAATCATTACTTATCAAGAAAAAGAAATTTGTTTCCCCTTGATTAAGATTCGCATTTTCCTTAATCCTATGGTTTGCTGGTTGTCCGTCTTTCCTGTGGAATTGTTCTGCTCTTGCATGTTTTATTTATCATTAGTCATATCTTTTTCCAATGTTACATACTTTCTCGCATACTGTTTTGACATTTTGTAATGTTGGTTTCCAATCCCTATGCTCTAGAGTAATTTGTGATCTTGTTTTTCCCATTGTTGAATATTTTTGTGCTGAAAGACACCTGGAATAAGAAAGGTGCTCTCCTTTTTTAAAAGGAATAATAAGGATTAATGATTATATTACGTAATGATCTCTTCTTTATATTGACATATTCGTAACACTTCTGGTTTTAGACTTTTAGTATTGTGTGTTTACCCATGAAAAAGAAAAGGAAGAAGCTGCTCCTGAAATTTTTTGTACATAAAGTTTTGTAAGACTTGGAATGCTGGTTAGACTTAAGATTGAAACATGATTCAGATGGATCTTTCCATTGATTTAAAATTGTAAATGCTTCTAGAGGACATTTTATAAGGAGGAAATTAAAGTCAGAAGGCTAAGCAATTGAGATTTTTTTTCTCAATGTGAAAGATTGGTGATACTGCAAATGTTTAAAGCATCCAACTCAAGAGCTTAAGCTCAAGGGAGGAGCATTACTGAAGGAGGTCCTGTATTTGTTAGACATCAGCCATCTGAGGTCCCTATATATCTTATTGGGGTCTCTGCTCTAGGGGTGTGTGTATGAAATTAACTGTATAAAACCTATCCTTTGGCCCTCACCAACAACAAAGCTTTTAGGTTTAGTGATGCGTAAGAAGATGGTTGTCATGTCTTCGCCTTTTATAAGTTTATATGGTGAACTTACAAATGCAACAGAAGGAACTTGGAGTCACGCTCTTGAAACAGCCTAAGAAGCTTCTAATTGATTGAATTTGTATTTCAGGCTGAGTGGATGGCTCCAGAAGTGTTAAGAAATGAACCTTCAAATGAAAAGTAAGTTGCCCCCCTTCCCTGCTTCTTCTTTCAGGTTAAAGTTTCAGTTTTTTGTTTAAAACTACTGGACATGTAACAAAATATCATTTTGAGGTGCTTGATTTGGAAGCAGAAATGTCAAGGAAAATTTTTGGAAATGGTGGAATGAATTTGAAACATATAAATTTTTGGAAAATGTAAATCTATACGAAACAATTGGGTTGACTTAAGGATAGAAATTATTCTATATTAAACAACAGAAATGTAACTTTACATAATACAGGCTTGCAGGAAGTAAAAGGCATACCAAGTTTTTTAACAAACTGTTTCCCGGCATGGAGGCCCCCTTCTTTTTTTCTTGAACTAATAACAAACCCCCCCCCCCCCCCCCCCAATAGTTGGATTATGATGAATATCAATTATGGTTATATGCAGGTGTGATGTTTATAGCTTTGGGGTGATATTGTGGGAGCTCGCTACTTTGCAACAACCCTGGGGAGGAATGAATCCAATGCAAGTTGTTGGTGCAGTTGGTTTTCAACATCGCCGTCTTGACATTCCGAATGATATGGATCCTGCCATTGCAGATATTATCCGGAAATGCTGGCAGACGTAAGTATACTTCTCAGTTGTGTCATTTATCTGTATGAATTCCTTCTGTTGATCTTTTAGTTTACAGCATCATTTTTTTTCCAGGCTCATATTTATTGTAACATTTGCTAAATGTTTAAATAAACAATATCTGTGAAGTTTTTAATAGCTTTTAAAGCAACAATAATTACCTCCTTATATACATAACTAATGACTCAATTTCTGTGTAAAGAAATTAGGATGCTTCTTGAGACTTTCATATTTTTTAATTTATGTGCTCTATAATCTGTCAATTCTAAATCAATCACCAAATTTAAGCTTTTGTCCAGGAGCACTTAAAAAATGATTTAGAAATTCAAATGTTATTTGATCTTTTTGAAATTGATTGAATTTATACTTTATCTTCTAATTTAGTCTTATTTGTAATGAAATTTTAGTTTTCTGTCCATTTCCAAAACTTTTTATTGAATCCTTTTTCCACTAGAAATATTTGAAGTTGAACCCCAATGGGAGTGGGAAGAAGGGGGAAGGGGCAGAGATGAGAGAGAGAGAGATGATCAGGCCAACATGTTTCACTGTTTAGACTTTCCTGAATGGCTGATTCCCAGGCAACTTAAGTAATGTAGATAAAATTTAGAAATTAATGTTGCTTTACTTAGAAAATGATATATGTTTCAATACTGTAAGTGCAGTTTATCAGTTTGTAGCTGTGTTTCAATTCCTTCTTGGTAAAAGGTGCTTAGAGCAAATACAATCTTGTTACTGGTACCAACTGCCAATCATGATTCCTCATTCATATAAGTATGCTTAATTCTTCAAACAGGGAATATTTAGTAGCGAGTTGATACATGGATCTTTAGGTTTTCAAAGGCGGATTTGTTTCATGGTCTGACTGTAACTTGCTGACCTTATATTCCATAGTTCAGAGCTTTATCCATGGAAGATGTAAACATGTTTGCGTGAACCAGATAGAGAAATACAGCTGTTGCTACTTCTTGCATAATTTTTTTTTTGCTAATATGCATAAAATTCTTCAAATACTGGTTTTAAAACTGTAGCTATTAAGTTAACGAGCTGCCTAATTTGGGCAACAATATGATCAAAAGTTACCAACAAATAGGACAAGAGAGCATACAAATAATATGTATCTTGTGAACCACAAAAAACTAAAACTAAGTAAGGTGCAAGAGATCATAATGAATTACATGCTTGAGCTTGTGAACGAGTTGTGGGGATAAAACCTCAGTCACAAATTTTGATGATATATTGCACAGTACCAAATAGATTAATCTGTTTTTGCACAAGGCAGATACACAAGCCTGATGCCTGGTTTTTTGTGTTGTAGAGAGCCAAAATTGAGACCCACATTTTCGGAAATCATGGCTGCTCTGAAGCCATTGCAGAAGCCAATAACTAGTTCTCAAGTTCCTAGGCCAAGTGCACCTGGCCATGAAAAGGTTCAGCCATCACGAGTTGCAGAAGATCCAGGAGCATAGTAGAGCAAGTTTACAGCTAACTAAATAGTGGTTCTTTCTACTGCTAAATGTGGAGACAAGTTGTAGAATATTTGGGGAGATTTATAGGAGATCGATTGATAGAAGACCATCAACTAACTTAATTCTGATTCAAGATTGTGATTCTTTTTCCCCTTTTATGTTTCTCGTTTTGTATTCTTAGCAGTGCAACCATTCTCAAGGTCGTGTAGTTTGTATAAAATTCATTTGAAATTTTTGTAATCAATGTTTTGTATTTGGTGTCTATATATAGTGACCAGATGGTTGCAGCTATAGTTTGAACTGAAGACGTTATTTGAGAATCACAAAAACAATTTGCTGTTGTGAATAGTGAGCGTAGGAACTGGAGAAGCTGTAATTATCATTGTGGATACAGTTGTGAAATGGATCCAAGAAATTTGATTCGTTGATGCAAATGGATTATATGAACTTGAGAAATTTTTGTGCATTCTCCCAGCACAGGTCAAGAGAATGCATTGAAAATTTTGAAAGCCAAACAAACACATTAGACATGGTATATATAATGTTCTACAGAGAATGATTGACCGATAAGCTTGTTATTGTTGTCCTTCCTACATATAGCACATGGTTCATAAACATCAGCTGGTACACAGCTAACTCAGTAAGGATTTGATCGTAGAGAACAAAGCTGATTGATGCCACAAAACCCGGTATTACCGGTTACTAGCAAGTTTTACAGATGCAATCCTTATTTCTACTGAGAACAGTTCATCACCACATGCTCATTAGAGAAGAGGAAAGGCCCACCACTTGGCTGCCTTTTGTAAACAAAGATAAGATAGGGACCAAAGCCACAGCCAGCGTGTATATATTTCTGTCCCTTGTATTTTACCCCATCTTCACTCTATCCTAATCATGGCTACCTTCTTTCGTTCTCCACCATTTCTCTCCCCGCCCCATCCTAGAACCCTTCACTTTTCCTCATCATCCCAACCACCTCCACCTATAACTCCTCCTCCAGAGCCACAATCCCCAGCGTCATCCCAACAGTTGAGTGCAAATTTGTCTGAACCGGTAGCTCCAGTGTCATCTAAAGCACAACAACAAAAGCCTATCAATTCTGCCAATTCTACCAGAAACGCTGATTCAACTGATTGGATTGCTTCTAACTTAACCAGAAGGTTTGGGATTGGAGCTGGCCTTGCATGGGTTGCTTTTCTTGCAGTTGGTGTAGTCTCAGAACAAATTAAGACTCGGCTTGAAGTTTCCCAACAAGAGGCAAACACAAGGTCAGTATTCTTTGTTCTATATCTAATGGATATTAAAGCAGCTATAAACAGTGAAATTGATTCAAAATCTGGGTGTCTTTTCTCTGCAGGAATGTTGAGAAGGAGGTAGAGGTGGTACTGCCTAATGGCATAAGGTGCATTGTCACTTACTTAATAACTGGCCTATGGAAAGTTTGCAACTTTATACAAAAATACTTCATCTTTCTCATGTACTAATCTCTCCTCTAATTATAGGTACTATGAGTTAAAAGTTGGTGGTGGAGCTTCTCCAAGGCAAGGGGACTTGGTTGTGATTGATCTTAGTGGAAAAATTGAAGGCAATGGAGAAGTGTTTGTGAATACATTTGGAGGTGACAAGAAACCATTGGCACTTGTGATGGGGTCAAGACCTTTTAGTAGGGGAATGTGTGAAGGGATAGAATATGTGCTAAAATCAATGAAGGCAGGAGGTAAAAGGAGAGTTATAGTTCCCCCTAATTTGGGGTTTGGAGAGAAGGGTGCTGATTTAGGTTCTGGTGCACAAATTCCTCCATTTGCAACACTGGAATACACTGTTGAGGTTGAAAGAGTCTCAATTGCACCTGCTTGATTACTCAGTGTGCTGTAAAATATAGTTACCCAAAAGATTACATTAGATTATGTTCAATATGTGACCTTCCTACCTACTTAAGTATAGGTGCTTTGTAATTATCGTGTAATTTTTTTTTTTTTTCTTTTCTTTTAATTAATTCTTTTGGTAGTATGAACTATGACGAAAAACGTTATGAATAATTTTGTACCAGGAGAAAAGTATTGAAGGATCATGTATTGCTGAGATTTTGAAGCCTTTGTGTTGCCTACCTTAAAGCTAATTTTGAAAACATAGTTAACGGTAGGTTATATGTATTATGGATATTAAATATAGGGGATATCCATGTAAATTATCAAAAATAAGGGAAACTGACCATAATTTTGCTTAATCTGAGGAGGTGAAAAAGACTCCCAAATCAATGGAGTCCATAAGCAACGGCGTCGTTAGATTTCTATCTCCATGGAATCTGAATAAGCCATCTCATATTTACATGTTGAAACGGCATGGAGTGAACTGTCGTGTAGTCCATGATTGATGACGGGTCATACTTTGGCAAGTGGCAACTGCCTTCAGCCTCTGATTACAATTACAAGGAAAATGGGGAAGCCTTTGGTGTTCAAATATTAACCACAGACTATTTCAATGAGAGAAGAAACGACACAACCCAAAAGCTCCGTCGTCCTCAATATGAATTCAACCGTTAATACAGTGCAAAATTCATAATTTCTGAAGTACTGAAAACAAAGCAGTATAGAGATAGAGAATTATCAACATGGGTACTGTTATTGACTCCCATTTCTTAGCCCTCACAGCAATTGTCACTGTAATACTCTCTCTCTCTCTCTCGCTCTTCCTCATTGCTACCTATTTTGTTCTATTTATCCAAGACTTTTAGTTTTTGAATATTGTTTTTGCAGGTGGGTTATCAGTTTTTGTTCTTCGTTATCACTGCACTTCTCAAATTCGACAAAGTTACTGACTTTGCTGGTATTATAGCTTTCTTTTCTCAAGTTTTTTTTTTTTTTTATCATTGGTCACCATTAGCATGCTTTATGAGAGTTCATTTGGCGGGTCTGGGAAGGTGGGCGTTTAGTTTCTCAGAAATGGTAGGGGAATTAGAAAAGTCTAGCACTTAAATTATCTCTGGCCTTTTCCTCATTGAGCATATTTTAGGAAGAAAAGTGACAGGTATGAAAAGTATTTCTTCCCCTAAATAGACAAAGAGAAGTACTTCTGCAGCTACAAATGATTTATAGTAAAACTTAGAAAATCAATAAAAAGCATTGAAGAAAAGGGCCTTTGGGTACTGGGAAATAATGGAAATAGGACAAAATCAACTAAATGATAATAGTCTGTCATAATTGTGAGACCAATTATATGATTATGCTCAATAATTCTTTTTGCCCCCTCTCTTGCAAGGGAGTACAAATTTCATACTACTTGCTGTATTGACACTGGCATTGAAGAGCGCGTGGTATTTCCGGCAGGTAATATATGTTTTCTTTTATATAACTGGAGTCTGGAACCGTTTCCACATTTTTTTTTTCTCTATTCTTGGATGAGCTAATAGAGGCTAGTTTGTCTACATGAAAAAAGACCACCCACCTGACAATTGGAAAATAAATTGATACTGCAACCTGTAAGGGTTTACTTCTTACTTCCATAAGATTATGATATATAGCTTGCAAAGAGTCATCGTTAAGATTTGAGAAGCTTATAGTGCAAAAAGGTCCCTTACATGGGAATTTTAAGTTTTCATATAGATTATACCTTTTTCTTTTGAAACTGTTGTTTCCATGAACATGTTTACACTTCATATGCCAATTGGCTTCTGATGAGTTGTCTTCCCAGCATAATGCTGTCGAGCTGTTGTGGAAGAATTCTTCAACTGGACACCCGAAATGGAGAATTTGATAGCATAGCTCATAGACTGGGATATAAGTTATAGTTGACCTGCATTTGTGGAGGACTTAAAAGATTAGAAAAAAACGTGAGCTACTTGCTCCATAGTTCTATTATTGAAACGTTTTTTTGGGGATATATATGGTATACCTATTTTATAGCACTCTGTGGAATAATTTTCATTTTCGAGTTCTCTCTCCGCTTTTTAGCCATCATTGTCTACCGTGTTTCTCTTAGAAGTCGTTCTTTTATTCCTTCACCTTTTCTCAAAAAATGTATTGTGCAGGAGCAATAGAGGACGGTTTTGATAAAGTTTCCTAGTCTCATGTAGAGATGTGTATACTGGATTACCAAATACAAAAAACTCAATAATTGTTACTATCAACTACTTATATGTTGCTTCAGTGTGATATTGTACATGAAATTGTCTGGCAAGTCATTCATCATCTTGTCCCTCTTTAAAAAGTTTCCATTCTGTTCTTTCAGGTAGTCTTGACTTTGTTAGTTGTAATATGGGGTTTACGCCTGGCGCTTTTTCTATTAATGAGGTATGAGTATGACAGATTCACTGCTTAAGTAATTGTACAATTTGTACTGAATAGTTGGTAGCTGGTTTTCCTTTGATTCAAAATGATAAAGTGGTTATTACAGTAGTCTTATTAGGGTTATATAAAGGGAATTCATCACAAATAATCTTAAAAGGTATCTATTTCTTTCCTGCCCCCAAATTTTTGTCTTTTAAGCTGTTTGCATCTTTGTAGCATACTTAAGTAGAATTGCTAAAGGAAGCTGTGTGATTGGTCTTTGTTGCATGTGACCAGGCTACCAATATTTTCTTGATTGCTTATATCTAGTGAAATGCGGATAATTTCCTATTTTATTCTTGTTCATGTGACACCTACTAATCAAAGCTAGGTTCTGAAGCAATTGGTTGACATAATGTTGTTCAACTGCCGCTGTAAAGAAAATTAGGGGGTTTTTCTTTAGCCATTTCTCACTTAAAATTTTAACATTGCTACAAGATAATAAAATATGGTTTGTTTGTGCTTCTTCTCTATTATGATACAACAAATATATTGATGTATAGGAGTATCACATTATTGTCCTCCTTCATGATATGATTTTTTGATTGTTCTGAATCTTCTTATCAGGATTTTGAATTGGGGAGAGGATCGACGCTTTGATGAAATGCGCAATAATTTGGGAAAATTGGCAATATTCTGGATATTCCAGGTTTCTTAGCTTTCTAAGCATTTCAAATGTATTATTTATTAAACACATCTGCATTGGTGGTTCAGACGTTACAGTTTCACATATTAAGTGTGACTTCTCCAGTTTTTAACCAATCCATTCCTTATTGCAGGCTGTCTGGGTGTGGACTGTGAGTTTACCTGTTACAATTGTAAATGCAAGTGACAGAAATCCATTCATCCAGGATGCGGACATAATTGGGTGGATTATGTGGTCTCTGGGTTTTCTAATTGAAGGTACTGCTGATCAGCAAAAATTGAATTTCAAAAATTCTCCACAAAATAGAGGGAAATGGTGTGATGTTGGACTATGGAAATATTCCCGGCATCCTAACTATTTTGGTGAGGTTAGTGTTCCCATTTTAGTTCAAAGGCATCTACTTAAGAATTTGTGCTGTAGCAACCATTTATACAGCTTTGCATATATACATTATATCCGAAGAGGCTTATCACTTATGTGGAAAAGCTTAGGTTAGTATCTGTTTTTTTGAATTTGACCATTAGGGATTTGGACATGGAAATCTCTGAAATAATGGCCAGAACTTTTCAACTCTATTGGATTAGGGCCTTCCCAAATAATTGTTCTTAGAAGACTTGCGTTTGGGCATCATAATCAAATAAAATGGTTTGGGTTTAAACTTAAAGTGTCCAATGAAATCCATTATGGACAATCAATTCATCCACATTTTACTGTTAATGTATTCCTTTTGGTAGAAACTGTTAATATTTTTACTATTGCTTTATGGTTGGTTTATGCCAACCCTGAAGTTAATTACAAAAGCTAAACTTCTATGGTGGCATGACTGGCTAGATGCTGACAGACTTTTAGTTCGTTCAACATCAAATGGGCTGAAAGAATTTCTAACAAGAAGATAACATAAGCAAATAATGTACACTACTTCCATCTGAAAGATATGTAGATGTTACAACTGAAATAGTAAAGAAAATATAAAATAGATATATCACAAACAAGTCTTTATCTTATCATTATGAGGGAAAATAAGGAAAAAGAAAATCTGAACAGGGGAAACCTGAATACCTGAATTCTATTTTTCATAGAAACATAATATTTTTCATCAAACAATGCATTGTATTCCTTGGTTTCATCAAATATTAAACTAACTGGGGCCTTCTTGAATGATTTCTCAGATTTTTCTCTGGTGGGGAATTTTTGTGGCTTCTTCACCTATACTGGAGGGTGCTGAATGGCTTGTAGTCCTTGGGCCAACCTTTCTCACTTTATTGCTTCTTTTTGTCAGTGGGATTCCTTTGCTTGAGGTTTACTTCTTACTTCTGGTTTTAATTATGGCCCTCCTTCCATCCTGAGACTTCTCTTATGACAAATATAATAACAAGCAGGAATCAGCAGATAAGAAGTACGGGAATTTGGATGGATATAGGATATACAAAAGAAGAACCAGGTTAGGTTAATCTCTTCTATTGTTTTCCCCTTTTTTGGATGTAGCTTCGAGGAAAAAGAGCTGAGCCTTACATTTCTTTTCCAGCCCTTTAATTCCGCTGTCCCCTACAGTCTATGGAAACTTGCCCTCATGGTTCAAAACAGTTCTATTTGAGTTTCCTTTCTACAGTCATAATCTTCCACAAGAAGGACCCATTTGGTGAGACTACAATCTTCATCTTCAAAACAAATATGCTTAATAATAGCTTTTTAATTTGTGCTACTTCTTATTTCAATTGCAAATTGGCTTTCATGGGGCTTGGTAGTTGAAAAGAGGCCTTTGTTGAAACATCACCGATTCTCCTTTATATTGGTGAATCATAGATGTTAATTATGATCCTTCCTGTTAATTACGTTTGTCCCATTTGGTTCCAGAGCTTTTCCTTGTGTAATAGATTGTTGTTAGTGGAGTCTTTCCCTTTGCCTCTGGATAAATTGGATTGTAGGTGTTGCACAATGATCTTGATCAATTTGACTGGACTCGTGATTTCTTGTGTGTTGCGAATTACTACACCTAGGTTAATATTGGCTTTAATGTTTTCTTCCCCTTTTTATTCTGAGAGAAGATGCCATTACTCATCTGTTGCCCCCATAATTCCTGGATTGAGCAGTCTGATTAGTCAGATTTGCACATCAACTCATGGAGAGTTTTATGTTGTAAACTTTATGCATCAGATTTATTCATTTATTACAGTGATTTTGTGGTAAATTCTCTCATTTTCTTGAACAAGGTCCTATCATAATAATCGCCATCTGGGTGATTTTATGATTACAGTATGGACTTAAATTAATTGGTAATGTTGAATATATTGATTATGCACTGTTCTTCTAATATTAGATGGTGCTGATTAGTAGTTGTTTTAAAGCATTTACTTTACAATATGTGCAAGGTGTAGAACAAGCGGGGAACAAGGCAGCGATGCTGTAAAGATGCGTTAGTGCTATGATGATTCTTCGGATTTGGTGTTTTATTTCTTTGTTCACCATGATGACGGACTCTATCATGGAAGTTGCAACATTGTCACATTCATATGATCTGGCTTTTAGGTGTTCTTGGCAAATTTATTGGGTACCTTGTAATTCTTGTATCCCCTTCCCCTTTGTTTTGGTTTTTCTTCACCGAGACAGTTAGACAATATGGAGCAGTAAGTTTGAAGACCGACTTCTGCTGATCATACCAAATCACTGCACTTAAGAAATAACTAGTCTTGCATGTTGAATCAAAGTTTCAAAAATTAAAATGATGATAACAACCTTAGTTAATAATCCTTTGTTTAACACATGTAAGGCATCCTCCCTTAGCTTGTGTCGTGCTTCAAAATAAAACGGCATCACCCACTGCAGAAAATGCAATGTCACGGAGACGAGCAGGTTTTATTCACAATTTACGATTTTATACGTTTTAAGATTTATTAGTGTTGTCAGTAGCGTCCTTGATAGGATTTGGTTCACAATGGAGACATCCTAAAAACAGAGGTGAGTAAAATAAATTAACAAAATAAAAATACTATGAATAACAAATCATAACCCTGAAGTGTTATTGATGTTTTGCAAGGAAACAAGAGCGCCAGATCTAGCCTCATTTGATGCCTGAGAACCTGACATTAAAATATAAACCACCCAGAAACGAAGGCAAATGAGGTAAACCAAAGACCATAATTTTGCCATAGGATTCCTCTTCAAAAACACTGCACCAGCCGAAAAAATAGAGTCCAACTGTTGAAACAGTGATCCCAAGTGTTTCCTGCCTGAATGGATTCTATCTTTTAACAAAGGCTTCAACTTAGAATTGGAAAGCCCCCATGTTCCTGATTCCAAGCCCTTTGACGAGGCACTAGCCAAATCAGCTGTATCTGATGCTGACATGTTCTCATCTACCATTCTTGATGCCGCCTGCATTTCGGTTAAAATATTTAAAGTAATTGTCATAATATCTAGAGTAACTATGAGAATTAGCACTAAGGATGTTCGAGTACATCGTACCTCAATTCTGAACAGAAGACTTGCCTTCTCAGAGGACAGGGACTCAACCTAATTAAACAACCAGAAAAATAAAATTTCCTTGATGAGTCACTTATATCTCATTCTAGTTAGAGCTAATGAAAAATCTCGAATACTTCAATTTTGGCTACTAATTGAAAAAAAGAAAGATCAAATCTTTGGACATGAAGGTGACACGTATTATCACAATACAAATAAAGTGACAAATTCCAAGTCTGAACATGACGAGCCAACACAAATTGCTACCACTTAGCAGAATCGAAATGGTTAAACTGAATAAAATCAATCAATTTTATTTTTTCTTGGGAAGAGGGTGTAGATTTCACTTAATATGTGGAATTCTTTAATGGACTTATATTTGTGCATTAGTACTGTAGCAAATAGTAGAAGATAAAAATTGCCAAGTTCATTCATTTTAATTTTTTAACTATCACTTTAATCATTAATCAATTTCAGAAAGGTACCTGAGCTTGTTTCTGAATTAAATGGTCAGTCATCTGACCAAATCTTTGCTTCAGCTCAACTTCCACTTCTATTGGATCCTCCACCTCTTTCCTTGTTATTTCAATATCAGCTTCCAGTTTCCTCACCTGCATTATACAAAATATATTGATAACTGAAACAGGTTTAAATTTGAGGAGAAAAAGGTAAAACAAAAAAGCCCGTGTAACTCAAGATCAATCAAGTTAACAGAACCATAAATAATTTCTTTGAAGCAAAGATACAATTGTGCGACATGCATACATGTAGAACATCTAAAGCTTATCTTGCAATTGGGCAATTTTATCATTTACAAAAGAGTACTCCGCCTCAAGAATTCCTCGCTCAAATTCAACTCCTTTTGAAGCTGCTAACTATAACATTTCAAATTAAGATAAACAGAAAAGAAAAAACTGTTGCAGCATAGTAAATATAACACCCCAAAAAGGAATATAAATCTAACGGGAAAACAGAAAAAATTCTCCCCCCTTAAAACAAAGAAACAAAAAATATCATGCACTGATTTCAGCAAATGCCGAGTATGACTCACTTCACCTTTAGGCAACACTCTTTGATGAGAATTTGATGTCCTCCCTCCGAGCTCTACAATGAAAACAGAGAGAAAAGAAAATGTTAACATTATTTGGTGATACTATTCATCAAAGGAAATATAATTATTCGTGCAGCGGCTTGCAGTGCTTGGGTATGGTTGTTTTTGAGACCTGTGACTACGAGTCTATACACATGAACCACCAACATCAGTGTAACATTTTTACAAGCCAAATCAAATCTATATCATGGGCAGTTTGGTTCGTTCAGCTAATCAATTAAGAGCTTTGATTCCAAGCTTGGTTTGTGTTGGTCCAATAGTTTCAACAGTAGATGAAAAAAATCACCCAATCGGTTACTTTACAGTCCAATAGATAAATAGACCATACCTTCATGTCAATTCTTTCATTTCAATCTTCTGTTGGAATTCTACAACGTGTTTAACCTAGTCCAGAAATGTATGCATAAATGGTAATCTTAATTTCACAAATCCTTTTCAGTTATCTGAATCTCAAACCTGACATATCCAAACCCATGTCAAAATTTACATATGGATTCAAGAGTTAACAGAATATTATTTCCTCCATCCCATTTCATGTCTCAGCGGTCTTTGAACAAAGCTTCTATATTGTAAGAGAAAATGCAAATAGAAGGTAAATTTCAAGCCCTTGGTACATGACTCTGGAACTTAATAATTTAGATCTCCCGGAAACCAAAATACAAATTATGGTCATATTTTATGGACTATAATTAAGATCAAGAAAATATATGTTAGATGGTTAAAAAATAGAATTAAACCATATAAACAAAATATGAATCTACGATATCACACGGTTCAAATTATATGTTAGATGGTTTAAATTACTCTTGAACTCAAATGTTCTCACACTTGACCCCCTCAGCCATGTTTCATGTATCTGCTCCATGTCAGTTTGTGTCAAATAACTACTATTAAAAATTTAAACCAAGAACACAAGATATCTGCATGAAAATCTCAGCATGCCTCTATTTCAAGGGCTCCACTGCACAGTTGCTAGGGAACTTGCAAGATCAGCATTTATACTCTGCAAACATTCCAGACCGTCAGTGAAACCACAGTTAATCTTACCTAGACATCCGTGTTGCTTAATCTTCCACAGATGGGAAATTTCTCATTAGGTAGTTCCCGGAACAAACTAGAACATTACCCTTTTGGAATTGGATAAACACATAAAAAAGGGGGTTAAAACAGTCAGAAATACCTCTAGTTTAGCTAATCTTCCAAGAGCCTCCATTCTAGTATTATTACGTTTCTGCTACTCTAAGTCAACAGCATCCATTGTTTCCATCATTGTGCTCTGCAACTGCGAAGCCTGAAGCAAGGAAAAAAAGAAACAAATACACACAGCAAACAAGCATACCCTAATTATTTTGGGATTTAAGGCTTAACTTGAGTTGAGTTAATTACACACAGCCAACACAGAAGATTCAAGACATTTTGATAAGACTTGGAGAGGAAAGAGTTTGGTATCCAGAAGTATCAATGAATAGACCATTGACTGGTAGGCAATTCTCTGGACATGTTACACGTGGTAAAGTTTTTTTTTTTTATCTAACTAGTTATTTAATTACTGCAGATCTGTCACTTCACGAAATTTCGGAGTAGATTCTGTAGCTGACTAACAATTTCAAACTCTAACAGAGATAGGATCTAAGAATAAACAGAAGCTCAAACTAAGAATAGGAAGAGCATGCTAATAACACAAATAAAATGCCTCTAATTTCAAGAATTCAAACTCAAAACTCCTTTTGCATCATTTATTTTGATTTTCTTGTAGAGAAGGAGTTCTTCATTTGCTTTCATTTTAAAATATATAGAATAAACATGTTAAGAATATTTCTTATAGTTGTCCTCCCAATATACTAATATAATCTTAATGACATGCACTTCTTCATTTGAAACTGTTACCATCTAAACAAGTTCCAAAATAAGGTTAAAGAATCTCTTTAGCTCTGACATTGTACCCCTTTGCTTCCGCTTGCATCAAATTTCAGCTGTAAATCTCCTTGAGATTATCTTTACAAAATCAGTATTCAAGAAGAGTCTTCCGTTGGGGAAGAGTACTGAATATTTTCTTATTGCATAGTAATTCACATAATTTGAAGTCAAAATAAAATTTTCGCTTCCTTTATCATTTGAATCACATATCTAAATCAGCCAGAACTGCAAAAGGAAAAAATGATACATTACTTAAAATTGATCACTGAGAAAATATGAGATGATGTTCCCTATTGCACTTGTTGCTTAGCTCGCTCCTGAAGGATTTTTTTTAGACTTTGCTTCTCTCCCTCCAATCTGACCACCTTATTCTCCCTTTCTTTAATAGTCTCTGTTGCTTTAGCTGCTGCTTGCTCAAAAAGAAGCTTCTCCCTCCTCCTTTTCCTTTCCTCTCTCTTACGTTCACTTTCAGAATCAGATGTTGAACCAGAATCAGTATCTGAATCAGAGTCACGTCACTAGTCAAGGAAGAAATCCCCTTTAAATCATCAGAGATAGAACTTCCAGAGGCTGCATCTAATTCATGCTTCCCCTTTACTGTACTTGTCCATTGATTAGGAGCAAATCTACTCCTCTGAGCATCAGATACTATATCTAATCTGCCTTCTGCAGGGTAATTATGAATCACAGACTGTAAAGAATCTACTTAAGAGAGGTCCTTGTAATTGGAACTAAGACCATTTTCTTCATTTCCCTTACTGTTCGGTTCTACTGAAAGTTTTGAACCAATGCTATTCCCATCAAACTCTACTCTCTCTGTATGCTTACTGTCATTCTTCAGTTCAACACTAGAATGTATCCCAGCTAAACCAGAGGAGTTAGACTCCTCCCCATCACTTGCCTTCCCACCCTATCTAAGGTCCTTGACGGCCCCCGATGGCAACACAGACTTTGAAGCACTATTAACATTTTTCTGATTCCTCTTAACCTCAGACACCAATGAATTCAAGCTCAAAATTCATCAGCCTCCTTCCATTTTTACTCAAACTTCTAACAGCTGCCACGCCATTACTGCTATTCATGGCAGAAGTAGTGGACTGATTAGCTGTACCGAGGAGTTCAGTCCAATCACCATCTTTAAGTGTAGGCTTAGGTTTTGGAGAAGATTTCAGTGCACCAGTAATATCCTTATCCCTATCACTAAGTACGCTAAAACTATGAACACTGTGAGCTTTTCCACGATACTCATTCTTCTGTGGGCTGATTTTCTTCTTCAGTTGATCCTTCAAGGGCACAACACCCCCAGTTTTTACCCCGGTGTCAATATTGGGTTCGTCGGTATATAAGCTCTCGTTCTTGCGAAGTGACTCCGCGGCTTGCTGATCGATCTGAACCGTCCGTTACAGGATCAAAATACAAACCAAATTACGAAATATTTAACGGGGAAGAGATTTAAACAAACAAAAATATTAAACTTTAACAAAATTCCTAAATTATAAATTGTTCTGACCAAGAAGGCACTGGAATTAATTGATTTCAAGTTCAGTAGCAGAAACTGAGTTTGATTGATACATACCCAGTTTTACCCGGAATCAAACCCAGAAAAAGAAAAAGAAAAAGAAAAAGAAAAACAATTTTTATCCATAAAGAATTTGAAGAATAAGGATTTAATCAAAATGCCTGTTGTAGAATATTCTCAGCGGCTTTGAGCTTTGAGGAGATCCAATTCGCCATGATCTTCGATACGTAGCTGTTTCCTCAGAATCAGTGTGTGCGTTGCAACAAAATGAGAAAGTAAGAGTAAAAAAACTCGAAAGGGCGTATTTTAGCACAGAAAACAGGAGGAGTCCATTGTCAAAAAGCATGAAGATGGAAGATGCTTTGTGTCTGTGACAAGGTTGTGATCACTGCCACAAAACCCCTTTTTTTTTTTTTGACACTGTAGATTTTTAGTGGTCTTTGATTTCTGTAAGAGTAAGACTGTAACTTGGACAAGGAAAGAGAGATCGACAATAACAAACTAAAAATTTGAGATTGTGAGTGAGTTACTTCCAGGATGCCATCGTGGGCCCTTGTTGGGCCTGTAAAACCTAGCCCATAATTGGTCTAGTTCTAGACTGGCCTGTTTCTGTATATCATTTCTCAGTCTGCATTAATTAGATTAGAGCCATATAAGAACGAAAAAGAGAAGGAACACCCCAAGTGGTTGATTATTGATTAAGATTGTGTCAATTTTTTAATTAATATTATAGATTTGGAATTTTTTTTTTTTTTTTTTTTTTTTTAAGGAGTGGTCGTGAGAAGTAAGAATTGAGGATCGAGAAGTGCATGTAAGCGGGAAGAAAAGAAAAATTAACAGAGAATCATAATTTAGAGAGGTTAGCAATAAATTTGATAATCCAATATGGGATAAGATTAGATCTAAAATAATATATAATTTCCAATTCAAAGTTCTATCTTTATCCATATCATATCGATCCCTTAACATTAATAATTAACATATATATATAGTTGTACTTGTCTTCTCTTGATTGATTTTTGAACAAGGAATTAATTAACAATAAGAAACATCCCTATAAGTAATTTCTCTTCATAAATCCCTCCTCAGTCAAAAGAGTAATGAAAATGAAAGTGAATGCTAGAGTGAAAAATTAAATAATATTTTGATATACATTTATGAGAAACGGTCCAATCAATTTAGAGGCTCATACAACGATCTCAAAAGCCATCAGAATTTTCTTTTTTATATCTACCATATGATTGTGCCAAAAATTACAAGTATATATGTTAAACACGTATATGTGTGTGTTAAGAAGAAATTAAAACATTGAAGAGAAAAAAAGAATTAAAGATATTGTACGTAGCAAATGAAGATAAATATGTCGAGGTAGCATTTGTAGTAGTGATGATGATGGTGATGATTCTATATCTTATAATGCTATGGAGGACGTCTTAAGTGATGATGATGGTGATGATCATGACCATGACGATGACTTATTTGTGGTCCAAATCCATGAACGTACAAGGATATCTAATGAGCTCCCTCCAACTTCATTTTCTTCAAAAAATCATAGAATTGCAACTTGCAAATTGCAAGAAGGAGTGTGATGAAAAATTGAAAGCCGAAAAGGGTTTTCATTCACACAGATTTCAAAATAGGCAGATGTATGAGAAGATGCATGGGACATATCCGTTAATTTTATATTTATAGATAATCACACTTTTTTTCTTTTTTTGGTAAAAATAAATAATCACACTAATTCATAGAGATTTTGTTATATATTTATAACTATATTGTACAAGAAAAGCCAGAAATATGAATTCTCTGACACTTGAATTAAAATTGAATGAAAGGATTTTTTTGTATTATATGTGAATGAGGTGATTTGATTACATAGAAAAAACATGTGTATAAGTTACTTGATAGTTGATTACATAACGAACCTAACCTAAAATAAATTTAAATATAATAAAGTAAATCCCTCCTAGAATTAAGCTAATAATAAATAGTAAATCATGGAGAATGTTTTACTCTGACACCCCTTATGGTTGACTCGAAACTAGCTTGAGTTTGGAAACCAAATTGATGAAGTGTCTCTCATAGAAAATATTTGTTCTGGTATGTGTTAGGCCACGTGTAACAGGTTGGGGTTGTACTTTCCATAACCATGTTCAAGGATGTCTCACACATGATAGCTAGAGTATGTGCTCTGCAAGGGACGTTTGAAGAGTTATAAGAAATTTATTATTATTTTTTAAAAGGAAAATGATGAAATCTATCTATTGGTTGGGATAGTGAGATAAGGTGAGCTAATATTGATCTCAAATCTAAGATCATATCAGATTTTAAAGCTTTTAATTTTAGATTCATTATGTAATCAAACATGATTTGTAAAGAAAGACAAGATAGAAAAGAAAAATATGAAAAAATCAATATCAAAGTTGATTTGAGGGGGTTGCCACCAAGGTGGAGAGGTGGCAAACCTTAGAGTAAAACTTTTAGATAACCTAAGCTCTAATGCCAACTTGAGTCAAATGATGATTTTGTATTATATATATGTGAATGAGATGATTTAATTATACAGAGAAAGCCTGTATATGTATGCTTCATAGGAGTACTTGAACTTGACACTAAGGGGTAGGAGGACTGATACTAGCCACTTGAGCTCAGCTCTCGGTGCTTACCATTAATTATTATTATTATTATTATTGATTGATTGAGATTTATGCATGTATATCCCATCATGTGTGAGGCCACGTGTAACAGGTTGGGGCTGTACTTTCCATGACCATGTTTAGGGATGTCTCACACATGGTAGCCAGAGTGTGTGCTCTGCAAGGGACGTATGAAGAGTTATAATAAATTTATTATTATTTTTTAAAAGGAAAATGATGAAATATATCTATTGGTTGGGGTGGTGAGATAAGGTGAGCTAATATTGATCTCAAATCTAAGATCATATCAGATTTTTAAGTTTTTAATTTTGGATTCATTATGTAATCAAACATGCTCTGTAAAGAAAGACAAGATAAGAAAGACAAATATGAAAAAAAATCAATATCAAAGCTGATTTGTGGGGGTTGCCACCAAGGTGGAGAGGTGGCAAAACCTTAGAATAAAACTTTTAGATAACCTAAGCTTTACCAACTCGAGTCAAATGATGATTTTGTATTATATATATGGGAATGAGTTGATCTGATTATACAGAGAAAGCTTGCATATATATGCTACATAGGAGTACTCGAACTCGGCACTAAGGGGTAAGAGGATCGGTACTAACCACTTGTGCTAAGCTGTCGGTGCTTACCATTATTATTATTATTTTTTATTGATTGAGTTTTATGCATAATCCCATCATTCAATTATGACCATTTTCACCTTTACTTAATTTTTTTTATACATATAATCATTTTCTTATTTAGTTTTAATGAGTTTTCATGATACAGTCTAAATAATTGATACGAGTTTATATATCAGTCTTAGGACAAACTATTTTTTTTTTTTTTAAAAGTAGCACTCTATAAACTTCCTTCTTACAAATATGTATTTTGCACATACTTTTAAGTCCACGGCTTTCTTTTATATTCATCCCCCTCAAAGGTCACTACATATTTATGCCACATTGCTACCACAAAAGTCACTCATTTCATACATCTTTCGCTTTTAAATGAGAATAGTACAATCAATTTCTAACCCAATTTAAATTTATTATTATTAATTATTATTATTATTTTTTTTTGATGCAGCGGTCAGTAAAATTATTCATTCATTATTCACAACGAAAAAGAAATAATTTTAGGAGAATTGTGTTGATGCAAATTTTGATGGTGATAAAAAATGGCCGACATCTCTCTTTTTGAGCGCATAAACACATCACCCACCATTTTCTTTTTCTACGTTATGATTTCCTTCAGCCACAAAACAAATTAAAGAAGTTTAAAGAAGAAAATGTAAAGATAAAGTAGGGTTTCATCCTTCATACATGCAAGCATTTCTTTACCAAAATGTATGTCAATTAATGTGCATGGTAGTTTTGCACTTTAAATTATATATATAACCATATGTTACAAATAAATAAGTTAATAACTTAATAGTTTTCATTTCAGTTTCTCTAAAGTGCTGGACCCTAGGATAAAAAAAGCACTCATTTTCATCATTGATTGAGGTAAAAAATAAATATAAATAAAAAATACTAAATTACATCTTTGGTCTCTGTAATTTGACTTGGATTTTACTTTAGTACCTATCATTCACTTTGTTGTAATTGGATCCCAATAATTATAAAATTGTAGTAATTGGGTCCCTATTGTCTCATTTTGTTAGTGGTAATACTAACAGAAGTGACATGGATTAAATGATAGCATAGTGGACAAATAAAAAAATTGTCACGTGTCATTACAAAAGTTTATATAAAAATATAAATAAACAAAACTCAAATTTTATTTATGAATAAAAAAGTTAAATTAGAGATTATTAAAACTAAAATATTTATCTTAACCCATTCTCTCCCTACTCTATCTTTTATTGAAATCCAAATTCAGAATCCATAATCCCTAAAACTCTTCCATTGCACCAGACAAACCCAACAAAATTCAAATCTAAAATCTCACAATTCCTAAAATTCTTCACTTCCAACACAGTAACCCAACAAAACAAAAATGCCAACCAACGAACAATGTCTTTTATTGAAAGAGGATGGGGAGGTTATTGTCCAAGAGAAATCAGAGGAAGACAAAGAAAATACTGAAAATATCAAAGGTCCTGAATTTGAACCAGGAAAGGGAAAGTATGGGACACACCAAACAAGTTGATGAAAAAGTGAGTGTTCAAAGTGAGAAGAAGAAGATGAAGAGAAGAAAGAGAAAATTAGAGTTTGGTGGTGAAATAGGTATGTGTATAAGGTGTTGAAGTAGGTGTATCCTGAAAAAGTTAGAGTTTGTCTTTCTAATTATACCTAGCATTTGACAATTTTGGCTAGAGAGATTCATGGGATTGTGGCCACCATGGTATAAAATCGAACCACCTTGGGTAGGATAATTTATAATTGATGGGTTTTGAAATTTTCTCCAAATTTGTTATGTTTAGGTGTAGATCTAGATTTTTCTTTTAAATTTGTTCATTTGTTTCATATGATGGTTGGGTAGTGGTGGGTGGTAATTTAGGTGTTCAATCATGGTGGTGGTTCTGTTGTTTTGACTAAGAAGAAGAAAAAAAAAATCTAAATAAATTATTATTCTTTTTTTTTCTTTTAGTTTTGAATATAGCTTTTTTATTTATAAATAAAATTTGAGTTTTGTTTATTTATATTTTATATAAATTTCTACAATGACACATGTCAATTTTTTATTTGTTCACAATGATATATGTTAGTCCATGTCACTTCCGTTAGTGGTAAGATGACAACAGGAACCCAATTGGTATGATTTTATACTTACGGGAACCAAATTGTAACAAAGTGAATGATAAAGATCAAAGTGAAATTCGGGTCAAATTACAGGGACCAAAGATGTAATTTAGTCTAAAAAAATTATAAATTAATATTATTTTAGATTGGATCGGATCGAATCTGTTATGAACTAGAAAGTGTGATATAATTTATTATTTTTAGTTAATGATTCTGCTATTATGTTTTTCTTATTTATAATAATAAATGAGAGAATATATTTATTGAGAATCTCTTGCAGTTACTCTAAGAATTATTTCTAGTTGATTGAAATTTTCGTGAGTTTAAACTCGTATCTTTATTGCCGATAGTATTTAAAAATTATATATGCAACAATAAGTGAGCAAAAGTACAGTTTATTAATGATTAAAAACCTATTGGCAATCTTGATAACATAGGTTATCTAGATCATCTTCACTTGCATACATATAGATATATATGTTTCTCTTGCATGATTTAATTAGAACAAGGAACTAACAAGGAGAAACATTCCTATTAGTGATTTCCCAAAAACAATTGCAAGAACAGCACAAGTTCCAGCCCTACTCAAGTGCTTCTTGACCTCCTTAGTCCTTACAAATTCTGCATAATTTGTCTTGATAATTGAAAGGCTTGTTTCCCTGCAACTAATCATCTCATTTATCTCAATTAGTTTGTCTTTCTTTCTCCTAGTGATCTTCATGCTTGAAGTAGCTGCTGCTTCTGCCTTTTCATCTCTTGCATTCTTCTTCCCCAGCCCCTCACCGTTATCTTCGCTAATCTTTTATTTGTGATCATGCTTTTTAGAGGCAACAAGTTGGTAATTTGAAGGTTTCATCGAACTGGGAAATTGAGTAGTCTTATGATCATCACCTGCTTCACTCTCCAATACAGCAAAGGAATTGCTTTTGGTGCCATACGTACAGAGACAGAAAACAGAACTAGTAACGCTGTATTCTTTGGGTATTTATTAGTGAATATGAATTCCTTCAATTTCAAGTTGGGTTTTGTTTTCTATTGACAAAGGAATCCATTTACAGTTTATTCCTAGTCAAATTAATTAAAACAATAGTTTAATTCTATTGAAATAGATAAAACCTGTAACCGTCAAAATCTTAATTATTGTTATAAACAAACGATAATATATATTTTTATTTATACTTATTTGTCATTCATATCTTAT
This sequence comes from Quillaja saponaria, assembly GCA_029379385.1. Classification (NCBI taxonomy): domain Eukaryota; kingdom Viridiplantae; phylum Streptophyta; class Magnoliopsida; order Fabales; family Quillajaceae; genus Quillaja; species Quillaja saponaria. The sequence continues at coordinate 9,176,679 of CM055607.1, forward strand.
TTAATTAACATGAAAGTATTTTAATTTTATTTCATACATGTTAACCTAGGTAACCTTGACTTGATTAGTCACCTAATCATCAAGTATAAATCAATTTTTTATTAAAATTTTTGTAGAAAAATCTTCTTAAAAATAATATACATAAAAAATTTGGTTTGATTTGAAAAAAAAAAATATTAAGAAAAATGCTGCACAACCTAATAATTCGAGAGAAATTGGCTACTCTGTTCGAGTCTGGATGGGCCTTCCAATTAGATATGGATCCAAGACAAAAAGCTATTATAGTGGCTTTTCATGCCACTATACAATTTTGATGAAGATTGAAATCTTAATGATAGATACATTTAGACTTGATCTTGTAGCATGAATTTAATCTCATTTTTATTTTCAAAATATATAAATAGTTTTTTCCAAAATGAGAAATTTGAATACTTAAAAATGAATTTGATCAAAATTAATAATGAATCACATTATTTAATTCCTACTAACAAAAATTAATTAAAATCCATCCTCCCGCAAAAAATTGTATTTAAATCTAAAACAAGTTTTGATGGATCTGCATGAATATTTTTTCTCTATTCAAATCAGTGTAAAGCATCATTTTTAATGATATTTAGAATAATCGTATAATTCTCAATAACATAATGCCATGCAAATTTAGGTTTTCTTCTCTTAACTACATCATTCACTAACCTAGGACGTTGTTGGATATGTACAAAACAAAACCAAAAAATAAAGCAAAGAGAAATGGATCCAAGAACATAACATTGAAAAGAAAAGAATAAGTAGGATCATATTCATATAAAAAAATTCACATAGAATCTAGCTAGCTAGGTAGGTCATTTTGCACAGCAATTAATAATGGAAGGTTGTTTAGTTGCAGTTACTTCATCATCAACTAAAAGTATTTGTTCCCCAGCAGGAACAACAGTTGGTGAAGTATTTTTGACATACATTTTTCTTTTTCTTGTTTGAGATATTAATTAGGAGCTCTGAATTAAGTCCATAACTTTCTTTTATATTCATCCCTCTCAAAGGCCATTACATATTTATGCCACATTGCTACCCCAAAAGTCACTCATTTCATACATCTTTCGCTTTTAAATGAGAATAGTATAATCAATTTCTAGCCCAATTTAAATATTTTCAGTAGTTAATAAATTATAAAACCATTAATTTTTTAACTTTTTTTTTTTATGTAGCGGTCAGAAAAACGACTCATTTGACAATGAAAAACAAATAATTTTAGGAGAATTGTGTTGATGACATGCATTGATTGTGTTATGTAGGTAGTGATGCAAATTGATGATGTTAAAAAATGGCCAACATCTCTCTTTTTTAGCACAGAACACATCATTCACCATTTTCTTTTTGTACGTTATGATTTCCTTCAGCCACAAAACAAATTAAAGAAGCTTAAAGAAGAAAATGTAAAGATAAAGTAGGGTTTTCCTTCATACATGCATGCATTTCTTTACCAAAATGTATGTCAATTGATATGATTGGGAGTTTTGCACCTTAAATTATACCATATGTTACAAATCAATAAAGTTAATAACCTAGTAGTTTTCATTGTAGGGTTAATTTTTATCAAAAGTTTGCGTGGAATAGACGTAATTCAGTTTCTCTAAAGTGCTATACCCTAGGAGAAAAAAAGCACTCATTTTCATCATTGATTGAAGGAAGTAAAAAATTATAAATTTTATTTTGGATTTGATCGGATACAAAGCAGAAAACATGATATAAATTTTTTTTTTAATAATGATTCCGCTATTGTAGTTTTCTTATTTACAGTAATAAAATGAGAAAATATGTTTATCAAAAATCTCATGCAATTACTCTAAGAATTATTTCTCGGTTGATTGAAATTTTCGTGACTTTAAAGTCTAATATCTAATTTGTTACCGGTAATATTTATAAATTATATATGCAAACAATAAGTAAGAAAAAAAATATTGTTTATTAATGATTAAAAACTTGTCGCAATCTTGATAACATAGGTTATCTAGATCATCTTCACTTGCATACATATATATATATATGTTTCTCTTGCATGATTTAATTAGAACAAGGAACTAACAAGGAGAAACATTCCTATTAGTGATTTCCCAAAAACAATTGCAAGAACAACACAAGTTCCAACCCTACTCAAGTGCTTCTTGACTTCCTTAGTCCTTACAAATTCAGCATACTTTGTCTTGATGATTGAAAGGCTTGTCTCCCTGCAACTTATCACCTCAATTAGTTTGTCATTCTTTCTCCTAGTGATCTTCATGCTTGATGTAGCTGCTGCTTCTGGCTTTGCATGATCGCTTGCATTCTTCTTCTCCAACCCCTTGCCGATATCTTCGCTAATCTTTTGTTTGTGATCATGCTTTTTAGAAGCAACAAGTTGGTAATTTGAAGGTTTCATCGAACTGGGAAATTGAGTAGTCTCATGATCATCACCTGCTTCACTCTCCAATACAGCAAAGGAATTGCTTTTGGGTGCCATACGTACAGACACAGAAAACAGAACTAGTACTGCTGTATTCTTTGGGCATTTATTAGTGAATATGAATTCCTTCAATTTCAAATTGGGTTTTGTCTTCTATTGACAAAGGAATCCAATTACAGTTTATTCCAAGCCATATAAATTATATAAAACAATAGTTTAATTCAATAGATAGAACATCGATGAAAAAAATTATGATTTTCGGTTTGAAAAAACTTTCAAACTGCCAAAATCTTAATATTGTTATAAACTAACGATAATATATATTTTTGTTTATTCTGATTAGTCATTCATCTTATTTAACTGACACGAAAGTATTTTAATTTTATTTCATAATTTTAACCTAGGTAACCTCAACTTGATTAATTACTTAAAATCATCATGTATAAATCAATTTTTTCTTAAAATTGTAGTAGAAAAATATTCTGCAAACTAATATGAAATCCAATTTAAAAAAATCAAACTAAAGCTTTCATTTATGAAATCCAAAATAATTTATAAATGGCTCAAAATTTTGGTTTGATTTGAAAAAAGAAGAAGAAGAAATATTAAGAAAATTGCTGCACAACCTAATAATTGGTGAGAAATTGGCTACCCTGTTCAAGTCTGGATGAGCCTTCCAATTAGAAAACAAAAGATAAATATGAATCCAAGACAAAAAGCTATTATAGTGGCTTTTCATGCCACTATAAAATTTTGATGAAGATTGAAATCTTAATGATAGATACATTTAGGCTCCCTCGGTCTTATGGCATGAATTTAATCTTATTTTTATATCCAAAATATATAAATAGTTATAAAAAAAAATGAGAACTTTGAAAACTTAAAAATGAATTTGATCAAAATTAATAATGAATCATATTATTTAATTCTTAACAATAAAAATCTATCATTTGCAAAAATTCGTACTTAAATCTCAAACTAGTTTTGGTCAATTTACATGAATATTTTATCTCAATTCGCATCGATTATATGTGTCATTTTTAATGTTATCCAAAACAATCATATAATTCTCAAAAACATAATGCCATGCATATATAGATTTTCTTCTCCTATCTACATCATCCACTAGTCTACATTCGTTGTTGGATGTCCAAAAGAAAACCAAAAAGTAAAGCAAATAGAATTGAATCCAATAACATAACATTGAAAAGAAAAGAATAAATAGGATCATATTCATATCAAAAAATTCACATAGAATTTAGCTAGGTAGGTCATTTTGCACAGCAATTAATAATGGAAGGTTGTTTAGTTGCTGTTACTTCATCATCAACTAAAAGTATTTGTTTCCCAGCAGGAACAACAGTTGGTGAAGTACTTGTGTCAATATTGATTTTGGCTTCCAAACTCTTTTGGGTGGTAACATGATGTATTTTAGTGATCATATGTAAGAAAGCTTCCTCAACATTCAAATTCTGTAAAGCAGAAGTTTCCATGAAACATAAACCTTCTGTTTCTGCAAAAGCTTTACCTTCTTCTTCATTGACTTGTCTTGAATTAAGAGAACCCAAATCAGATTTGTTTCCAACTAAAACAACAACCACATCTTCGTTTCCAAATTCTCTGAGCTCCCTCAACCAATTCCTTATATTTTCATACGTTGATCTTCGTGTAATGTCATACACTAATAATGCCCCTAAAGCTCCACGGTAATATGAACTTGTAATGGCTCTAAACCTACGTATACCAAACAATATTGTATTATATATTAACCTTCAAAAAAACTAAATATATATATTTTTTGAGAGCTGATCATTTTGGAGCATGCGATGGTCACGTGAGCATAGTTTCTTAGTACTCTCAAAATGAAATTAATTGCTTGATTGACGGGTCGGTGAGCAGAGCAACCTTTTTAGCCTCCTCACATGCATCCCCTTTTCAATTTTCCTCTCTCTTTTCAAAAGCAATAATGCAATTGATTAAAATTTATATATATATAGTTTTTTCAAACCTATGTTTTAAATTAAACCACTAAGATAGAATTCATTTATTAAAATCTATTAACTTATCAACTGTTTTAGGCTGATGAATGCTAAAAAGATCAATTCCACATATGCTGCTTAATTTGTTAATCAATTAATTTACATCGAATAAATGAATCTTCAAGAATTAAATGAAATTATATATGTAGAAATTAATTAACTACCATGTTAAAGAAAAAGACAATAAAAACAGAGCTATCACGTAAACAAAGCTACCATCTGTATGTAAGTCATGTCTATTAAATTTCATATTTATTAGATATTTTTAACTAATTACTTTTTTAACACTAATTAAAATGAACAGTTTAATATTTATTATGAAATATAAGAAATTTTGAGTTACTAAATATATTAATAAATGTAATAAAACCGATATAAAATTTGACGTGTATAATCTACACAATAATTTTTTATAATCTACCGTTAGAATTAAGATAAACTCATCTTTTATATGTATATATATATATGCTTCTACTTTACACGTCTCCCCTCTACATAAGCATGTTCCTACTTCCACTCATGATAAAATGGGAAAAAGAAAGCTCAAAAGAAAGTGGAACATTTTTGGTGAGATCCCACCAAACACAATTTTGAGATAGTTCCAAATTCCAACATCAATTTCTGATACACTGTTCTTTTCGTGAACACCAATTTCTGCTACACTGTTCTTTTAGTGAACTCTTTTTGTGGACATATTAATTAGCTAAATATGATTCATATATCATCTTTTGGATAGATTGATAGATTGCTAGTCACATGTAAGATTCATTCACATTCCATAAAAATTACACAATTCAATTTAAGTGAGTCTTAAATTTCAATCTATTTAAATCAATTACATAAGTTATTACTTTTCTTGATCCAATACATTATTATTAATAACTCCTAATATAATCGTATAATTCTTAAATAGATTTTTTGATCTATCTATGTTTAGTCTAATAAAAATAATACTCCCAAAATCATGTATATAGAAATTTCCATTAAATATTTAAAAAAAAAAAAAAAAAAGGTTTAATTTTTAAGAGAAAGAATGGTTCTTCAAGATGTTTAGCATGACCCACAAGGCCATCTAATTCAAAACAAACGGTGCAATGAGTCAAAAATCAAATTGAAGTGGATTTGGTCGTGTCCAATAATGACAAAACCGAGAGTTTGGACCTAGTAAACTTAATTATTTTAACCTGCCCTGAGCCTACAGATAGAAAAGATAAACCCTTAAGAAGAAAAAAATAAAAATAAATAAAGGAACTAATCAACTTTCCTTCACCATTAAGATTAAATAAAGAACAGTAGAGCCAAGAACAAATAAACAGAAAAGGATAAGAGGAAGAAAACTAATATATAGATCAAAAGAAATTAATTAAATTAAAAAGATAGAGATCAATGGATGATGATGGGATGGGGTTTGTATAATAATAACAATAAATATTACCTTTCTTGGCCGGCGGTGTCCCAAATTTGAGCCTTGATGAGTTTATCCCCAACCTTAATATTCCGGTAAGCAAATTCGACACCGATGGTTGGTTTGGAATCCAAACGGAATTCATCTTTAGCAAACCTTGATAGAAGATTTGATTTTCCAACCCCAGAATCTCCAATAAGAACTGCCTTAAACAGGTAATCACACTCTTGATCATCAAATGCATGATCTGCCATTTTTATAATTTCTCTTTCAATTTGCTTGATCTTCAGCTGCCACTATTACAAACACACAAGGAAAAAAAAAAGGAACTTCTAGAGCTTCCTCAGCTTGGTGGGAAGAAAGTCATGCTCTGTATATATTTACAAAACAAAAGCAATCCCAAATTCTTAATCTTTTGGAGGGTATTGAGTATTGTACATGTGAACTAATTTGATAAGACATGATGATGGCTGTTCCTTAATCTTGTCCTCTCCATATACCTGTTTGGTGTCATTAACAAAGTAGGAAAAATAAAAGGGTCCAACCATGTTGTTCCACCTGTTTCAGTTATAGAGTAAGCTTATCTGACCCTTCTCGATTGGGTTTTTCTCCTGTATTATGAGGACTTTTTTTTATATATATTCTTTATTCATTGAAAATGTATTCGATATGATGGTAATGATTTCAAATTATGTCCTACTTGGAAAATATAAGATTAAATAGGATCATTTCTTAGTGCTTAAGATGCTTTTTACTATGATGAAACCAGTTTGACACCAATTAGACTTGAAGCCGTGTGTAATAAAAGCCAATTTCATATTTTCGTAATCGGCTCTCCGCCCAGCATATTGGTTATGGGCCAATGGTGCTTCAGCTTTATATTTTCCTTTCTATTTAACCAGCAGACTTGTATTAGACTGGCATGGGGAATGTTTCTATACAAATTTGGGCCTTTACAGAGATTTAGGCCCACACAAACTAATGAGAATTTGCTAGAAGTCTAAAAGGGAAAATATCTAAGCCAGCTCGATATAGCTGTTTATAAATAACTAGAAAATCTTTGGCTAAATTATATAGTCTTTGTAGTTTATCAAGAGTGTCAATTAGTTCCTCTAATTCAAAATTGCAAAATTTCATCCTACAATTTTCCAAATCATGCAATCAACTCCTTCCTATTAACTCCCATTTAACTAAGCCTAACAGAAGTTGACATGGACATAACAATGCCTATGTGGCGTCTGATGTGGACACAACATGAGACGTCTGATGTAGACACAACAGAGTCCAAATCTGGGTGTTGAGTGGTCATATAACATACACATGACCAATCCATTTTCCCTCCCATCCTTAGGGCTCGAATTTGAAAATAAGAGGAAATAGGGTTTCTAAACTTTGCAATTTCTCTGAATTGGACGCATAGACGAAGAGAAAGGGAAGCTTTGTTGGGGTTTTTTCATGCAATCGTAATTCAAGCACGATAGGAGCTTTAAAAATTGATTGTTGGTTTTGGTATGTGTTTGATTTCAAAAGTCCCCATAGTTTCAATTTTCAATTAAAAAATGATATTTTATGGGTGCTACCGTTCTTTTGTTGTTTAAAAGTAAAATTACAGTGAATAGGACCACTTGTGAATGGTAGGACAACTATTTGTCGAATCTGTATACTTTAAAACACTGATATGGTTGTGTGGGGACCAAAGATTGGATTTTGGTTTCTTGTGTTTTATGTAATTTTTTTGGTTTTTGTTTTGCTCCAAACGTAGATATTGACACACCCATTAAGATACATTTGCATCACGAGGATTTCTTTATTGAAGAGGATAATGGGTTAACATATAAAAATGGAAAAGTTGAAATATATCGAACCTTAGCAAATTATTGGTGTCACTTTGTAGCAAGTGATATGGTTAAGGAGGACTTAGCATACTTTAACTTCAATAGACTGCTTTGGAGACCTATTGATATACCTTGTAGTACTGACTTAGGGTTTTTATTGGTGATCAAGATGCAATAGATATGATAAATTCAGCTTGTACTCATCTAGATAGGTCAATTGCATTGTATGTAGATCATTCTTTAGAAACTCTTGAAGTGATTGAACTACTGCCATGCTCTACACATGCAGTAGACACCCAGAATGAGAATGAATGTGAGGGTACTAAAAGTGAGCAGAATGTAGGTGAACAAAATGAAAATGAGCATAATATAGACAAGTAGAAAGTAGGTGAGGAAAATAAAAATATAGGTGAGGAACATGAAGGTTATCAGAATGTTGTTAATGAAGAGGTGGATGTTGACATAGATATAGATATGAGAGATGGCTAAGAAAGTTTAGATAGTGATCACAGTGATGAGAGTGTAAAAGGTTTTGACTTAACTGACAGTGATGAGGAGATGAATAATGACTACTTTGACCAATATGTTGATCAAGATGAGACAGAGAATGCTTCTACTTCTGCTAATATTTCTAAAAGACATAAAAGTAGTGAAAAAGGTAAAGAAAATGTTGGAAAAGAGAAGGTTGCTGGTCCAAGTTCAACATCTGGTATGCAGATTGATGAGGATTATAAGAGTGATGACCTACACAGTCTTATGAGGTCTGATGATGATGGAGCTCGTAGAGTCAGATTAAGTAGATATAGTAGTGAGGATATATGTAACGATATTATTTGGAAAATGGGCATGGAATTTACAAACCTGACTGAATTTAAGGAAGCCATAACTGAGTTCTCTTTACCAAATGGGAGAAGGACAAAATTTGTTAAAAATGATGCTGTGAGATGTAGAGCTAAGTGTAAAGGGAATAGTGGTTAATGGGTGTTATGCAGTAAAGTAGGTGGTCAAGAAGTGTTCAGGGTGAAAACAATAAGGCCAGCATATTCATGTAACAGGTCCTTTGAAAATCATTTTGCTAAGACTAAAAAAGTTGCTAAAGTCATTATAGATAAGGTGACAGTAAACCACAAAATGAAGTTGGGTTTTGTGGTAGATACTTTTCGAGAAAAGTATACAGTGGGAATATCGAGGACAATAGCATATAGAGCTAGGAAACATGCAATCAACATAATTGAAGGAACACATAAAGAACAATATTCCAAGCTTTGGGAATATTGTGCAGAGTTGAGGAGGGCCAGTCCAAGAACCGCATTCCAGATCAAGCTTTGGAGGCCTCAGGTTCATATTCAATCTTTATTTTAGAGGCTGTATATATGCTTTAATGCATACAAGAGAGGTTTTCTAGTAGCCTACAGATCTATTATTAGCATTGATGGATGCTATTTGAAGGGTGAGTATGGAGGGTAGTTTCTAGTAGCTGTTGCAGTTGATCCCAATGATCAGTATTTTTCTTTAGCATTTGCAGTGGTTGAGTAAGAAACTAAAGACAGCTGATCTTGGTTCATTGAGAGATTATTGGATGATATAGGAAATATTTGACACCACAAATGCGTTTTCATTTCATATCAGTAAGTAAGTTTGTCAATCAATGTTAATGAATAAATGGTGAACTCATGTGGCCAAAAGCTCAAGATGATATAATCAGACCATCTCAACAAGTCAAACCACTTGGTAGGCCTAAGAAGAAAAGAACTAAGGGCCCAACTAAAGCTGAAGACGAAGTTGAGGCATCAAGCACCAGATGACATAGAACAAACACAAGTCTTAAGTGTGTCAGGTGCATGCAATATGGCCACAATAAAAAGACTTGTAAGGCTTTTGTCATTCTGTTTTCTGGAGAAATCCAAATGGGAAGTGAATCTAATTCAATTGTAAGTGGAATTGGAGTTAGCACTGGACCTGAAGCTGTTGACAAGGAGACTAGACCAAATGTCACCATCCAAATTGGTGGTAAAGGCAGGGGTAAGATAGCTAGTAAGGTTGGGATACCTAACATGGGCAGGAATGCAGCCAAAGCTCCAACTTGATCCATAGGTGCTGTTGGGAGAAGAGGAAGGTGGCTCCAACTGGATCCATAGGTGCTGTTGGGAGAAGAGGAAGGGCTTGTAGGGATAGAAAAGGAGGATCAGCTAGGGGTTTAGATAGGGAAATGCAAGTTGAGGTGGAAATGCATGCAGAGATGGAAATATAGATGGTGAAAATGTAGGTAAAAGGGATACTGGAATATTTAAATGGTTTTACTAATATGTATAAGTTAAACAATGTAGTTTTTTTGTTTGGTTAAGGATTAAGTATTTATATGGTGTTTACAGTGTTGACAATGTTATTTAGTAACATGGTCTTAATTATTCATCACTTTTTTAGTGAGTTTACAGTGTAATAATTGTTTTGTTATCGATGGAAATGAAAAGTGATTTTTTTTGCCTTATGTTCAATTCATTTCATATTTTGTTAGCAGTGCACAATAACAACACAAGCTCTTGAACTAACACAGGAAGTTTCATTTCTTTTCACTTTATTAAAGATAAATTGTTTCAAATGAAGACTTATGCACATCATAACAATACAATTAAACCACAAACCTAAACACAATCAGACCACTAAACCATAAGACTAACATTGTCAGCTACTATTCAATGAATTGATAAGCAAGCACTGAATCCAGAAACAAACACCAAGAAACCCTGCCACATAAGAAATCTTCCTCCACCATTCAACCTTTTCTTACAGACATTCAACCTTGCCTCTAGGTAAGTAATTCTTTTCCTTTGTTGTAAGATAACATACCTTCCACGTTTGTAAATTTCATCATCGATCCAGACAAAGTAATTACAAGGGAAGCCAACCTACAAATATAAAAAATCAATAAGAACCAAACCAGATTTTCAGAATACAAAAAAATCCAAGTCTGCCTTATATATATACCCAGAAATTTGGACATACCCAATAAATACCTTATACCAGCTTTGTGGTCCCATGCTGTGCAGAGTTTTGCAAGCTCACCACAATGACAATATCGTGGAAGTTCCCTAACATCACTACTACTTGAATCAAAAACCATAAAAGAACCACCTATTTCATGATTTGTAAATTTCAGAAGGTCCAATCATATTCGAATTACTATTTGCAAGAAAAACCTTAACAGATGATAGTCTTCCTCTTCGTATAAACTTCCAATTCAGAGAAATTGTACAATTCTTAAAAACCCTAATTTTCACTATCTGAGAAATCGAAGGAATTAGGATGGGAAGGAAGAGGGATTGGTAACATGCATGTCGCATTACCACTCAACACCAATATTTGGACTCTATTGTGTCCATATCAGACGCCACATGGGCATTGTTATGTCCATGTCAACTTCCATTAGGCTTAGTTAAACAAGAGTTAACGGGTGGGAGTTGATTGTATGATTTGAGAAATTGTAGGGATGAATTTTGCAGTTTTGAATTAGAGGGACTAAACTGATACTCTAGGTAAATTATAGGGACTATATGTATAAATTAACCAAAATCTTTTTATCTAACCGCGTTAGGCTCCATTTGGATTTTGGGATGAGTGGACCGTCTAGGCCGCACTGCAGCCCGCGTCTCGCGTCTCACGTATCATAAAATGCCATCCCACCTCTTTTTTTATGCCCTTTATTACTTAATTTTCTTTTCTTTTTATATCAACTTAAATAAATAAATTATTATTATTATTATTATTATTTTAATTTTAATTTATACACAAATTTATAAATCAAATTTTGATCACTTTAAACAATCTAATACACCATAAAAATATGAAATATAGATCAAGTCTTAACCTATTATTCTAGTCTTGCATCCAATCCAAACAAACCTCAAAAATTAGTCACATTTCTTGAAATCCATGAATGTTGACCCAGATTCAAAACATTTTTTTGTTTTTTCATTTTATTTATTTACTTTTTTTTGTGTTCACGTGAGACACGAATCATGATTCCATGGTTATAATCTAAAGAAGCACCAGTGGCCCATATTTCCTCTTCCATATAAGTCATTTATTCGATATCAATAAAGAGAAGGAGCAGAAGGTCCAAATGTGGACAAGAAATGGCTGTCCAAATCCAACTTCAAAGTCTCTATTTTTGCAATGTGGCAGCCAGTATTGAAATTGAAAAAACTAATTTTGCCTCAGTAATGAAACCAGCAACACCAATTTCTCCAACATAAAATCTTAGACTCCCAGTCTAAGTTCTAACTTAACCTTTTGTTTATGAGAAATGGATAGGATCTCTCCAAAAAGTGTTTATAAATGAAAAAACAATTTTGCCTCCATAATTGTATGAGTCTTTCGCCTACAAATTATTCTCATCTTCTTTAAGAATATGAGAAGATCCAGCTTTTTTTCTCCACATTTGAAAAGTTAATGATTTAACAAATTCTTGTACAATTAAGTCCTATGAATTCACCCTTACAAAGACTAATATATGTAATTAAAGCTAATTATAAAATAAAATTTTTAATAGGTATCTAAAAAGATATTGTTTAGTTATAATAAAATTAAATTTTTTTTTAAATTATAATCAACTACCATACTAAATAATACAAATTTTTTATTTATAAAAATTTATGAAGTGCCCGTCATTATATAAATCCTTACATAAATCCTTACAGAATTAGCACCACATTCGTTGGATCTGCTTTTCATAAATATTGTTGGCCAGTCCTCCTCTACAAGTTTCCTATGATTGGGATTCCACAAATATATAATATATAAATATTTAAATTGATTTAAACGAATATATTGACTAGATTTTAAAATTATGAGTTATTAATTTAATTTGTAAACTATTAAATAAATTTTATTGCAAACTATAAAAATGAAATTGATAAGTTAAGCACATGCTTTTTACTATTTCCACGTAATCTTTCCCCTTTTAAGGATCTTGTTTGCTTGGGAAGAAAATATATACTTTCCCAAGAAGAAAAGTTAAGAATGATATTCTTTTAGAAGAAGAAATTTAATAACGTAAATAGAAGTATCCAATCAATTAAACAAAAAGCAAAATAGAGATAGTAGTAATTTAAGCAACATTAAACACAGATAATAAAAATTATACCAAAAGAAAGCTGAAGTTTCCATTTCATAGCAATTGGCATTTGATAATCTAAAAGTTTTCAGGTTAGAAGCTTACTGAAAGTCGTAATTTATAAGCGATGATATCATACAATAACCCTAGCAGACAGACATTCAGATTTGGATCCGTGAAATTTAGAAATGTACCGTCCGTACCGGAGCACAAATTGCAAATCCTAGAGAAATCTAAGCTGCGGAGCCTTTGTTAGGGTTGTTTTTGTTGGTCATCATCTTCTGGAACTCCTCGAAATTGACGTTTCCATCGCCATCCGAATCAACCGATTTGATCATTCGGTGACAATCCTCGACCGAGCACTGGATCCCCAAACGGTTCAAGACGAGGTGGAGTTCGGTGGCAGAAATGAGGCCATTCTTGTCCTGATCGTAGAGTTCGAAGGCGTCGCGGAGTTCGGATGCGCCGCCGTCTTCAGAACCGGAGCGACAGAAGGCGGCGAATTCCGAGAGATTAATGAATCCGTCGTGGTCAGTATCGAGATCTTCCATGACCTGCTTGAGCTCTTCGGAGGAAACAGAGGAACCGAGGGCTTTGAGGACGTCACCAAGTTCCGTTAAGGAGATTTTGCCGTCGCCGTTGGCATCGAAGCGGTTGAAGACTCTTTTGAGCTCGTCCAAGTCTTGGAGGTACACGGAGGGCTTGGATTGTGAGTCGGAAGAGGGATTAGGGTTGGTGTTAGTTACAGGGGCCGGGTTTGGTGGTGGGTCGGTTGCCATTGTTACTCCCTGAATCGTTTCTGAATTCTAAAAGAATGATTGGCATTTATTTATAGAAAGAAAAGAAGCCTTAAGAAGTGAGCCTGTGCGTGAGGAACATGGGGACTCTACATAATTGTATGTTTTTAACGAGGACCTGTGAGACAGAAGAGAGAGACATGGAGGCGTGTAAGAATTGACCGCTACTCATATATAAATTGTTTTGCTTGAATATAATATAGTATATTAAAATTGTCTTTTCTATTGTAATTTTAATGAACAACGGAAATAGGAATATGTACGGTGACACGCGTATGTAAGACACGGGTTTGACGCGTTTTTGCGGGAAAGACTAAAAAAGCGAACCACATGATATTGACAGAGAAGAAGGTGGTTGCTTGAAATTGTAGACACCTTGTCGAATTCACTTTTTAATTAACAGAACAACTGATTCTCTCAACCACGTCCATACGCGTTTAGCTGAAGATATTAAGGGAGGCTGTTGAGTAAGGGCTAGGTGGAGTTCTTTTAAGTTTGAAAAATTAAAATCAATCTTGTACTAATATCAAAAAAACTCTATTTTCTAAAGAGGCAACTGCTAATACCTAACAACCTTCCAATTGGCAGTTTGCTTACCAGTTATAGAAATTTACTAGTTGTTCTCTCTTTTTCTTTGACAAACTATATTCTAGATACCTGAATTTGAATTGGTGGCTGCTGTTGTAGGAGTCTCAATGCTGACAATTTCTTGCAACTTGTGTTCCAGATATGCATACATTTCTCTATGCAGTTCCCTGCTAGCTTCATTTCCTCAATGCTTAGTGAACCATCTTCTTTCTTGTATCCTTTATCCGAGCATATAATTCTGTTTTTCTTCATTGTTGCTCATCTTTGTTGATTTTTCTCTAATTCTGACCGGTACATGATCATATGTTTGGTCATCTTAGTGTTTCTATTTCTCCCAACTTAAAGATACCAAGCCCATATCATGTAACCCATCAAATGGTCGACAATAACCCATAACTAAAAGGTCATTATCGGTTGGTTTTACCGCAAAACTAAATCAACCGAAACCAAATTTGTTGGTTTCGATTGATTTCTTAGGTGTGTTGGTTTTTATTTATTTTTTCATATCAAAAACAGAAATTTTGATATTAGTTTCTTATTTTGTGTGTTTTTATTAAAACCGAAACCGAATCTTTGTTATTTTTTTTATTTATTTGAAAACCTAGCCCAGTAACCCCATTGCTTTATATTTTTTCATCGGCTCATTTGACTATTTGAGTCCAATTTTATCATAATTTTAAATAACACTAGGTCTAACGACCCATCAAAAAAACCAAGATCAAAAATTAAAAATACTGAATGCTTGATTTCGGTTTCTAATCGACTCACCCTCCCATAACATATCAGTTTACCAAAAACTACATACCTCATTCAATATGTCTGAGAACCTTTTAAGCAAATTGTCATGCTCACAAGTCCAGAAAACGTCATGCCTAAATCTCAATGCCTCTTCCACTTTGTATTCAAATAGGCCGTCTACTATACAGAGCTCAGCTGGAGTACCATGGAAACTATAACTGTAAGGGGACAACAGAAAATAGAAGATACATGTTACTCTAGATCGCTTAGATAGAGGGAAAGGATAAGAAAATAATCTTCTATATCAAACCAGACTTATTTCTTGGATAGATGAAGTTAAAGTGCAAATGTCCAGTAACAATTTGCATGACAGTTCCAAGAAACAAGCATGTTATACTTTATAGTTATACCTCCTGAGATCATACATTTGCTTCCACGCAATCACATTTCTGGACAAGAGGTCAGACATAATTACTTGGTGAACTGCAAATAAATCTCAAAGAACAAAGAATCTGAATTAATTGCACATGTCCTCTGCAATTTCTGCACAAGCGGGCTTTCTGTGATTCATCTGTCATCTCCCATCAAATGGTTGTAGCGTTGAATCTTCAGAACGGAAATGCTTCTTCACTTTCCCATTTAATTTATCAAGAATTCTCCAAGTAACACAAGTCGGGAGCCAGCCCATTCCGTTTCATTTCTCCCAGAATTTGGTAAGCTTCTTTTTTCAAACCTAGTTTGCATGCGCTATTTATGACAATGTTATAACTAAAAATATTAGGAGACACCCCGGCATCTACCAGTTCATACAAAAAATGACAGGCCTCGTTCAATTTGCCCAAGTGGCAGAGCCCTTTCAGCATTGATGCATAAACAAAATTATCATGAATCCCTGAGGGCCAGATAACATTATCCCAAAATTTCTTTGCCTCTTCTACTTGGTTAGTTTCACACAGGCCATCAACTATAATTGTATAAGTAGTACTGTCAGCAACAAGATCAGCGCTTGACATACTTTTTAATAGCCCCATTGCTTCATTTGCTCTTTGAAGTTTGAATAAGCCCCGAAGAATGACATTATATGTCACAACCCCAGGGATAATTCCTTTTTCCGGCATCACTCTATGCAATATATCACGAGCTTCATCAATTCTTCCAACAGTCAGTAAACCAGATATAATTGAAGTGAAGGTCACAACATCCGGAGCAGAAAATTTACCAATCATCATGTCATTTAGTACCTTCAAAGCTTCATCCATTCTCTCCATCTTGCAAAACCCATTGATAACCGGTATTAAGGGTAATTACATCAGGCTGACACTGATTCTGAAGCATAAAAACAAGTACATTTAAAAGCTCGGTTAGGTTATTCACGAGACAAAGAGCTCTCAAATATATGTTGCAAATTCTAGTTCTATCAACATCATTGTTACTTAGCATGAGTTTAAGAACTTCCCTTGCCTTGTCTATATCTAACTCTTTACAAAGGCCTTCTACTAGAACCTTGTAAGTGTACTCAGATGGCAAGAATCCAAATCCAATCCCTTCCTCTAACAACTGATAAGCCCGCAGACAACCACCTTCTAGACAAAGCCCATGGATGATGCAATTGTAGGATACCACGCTTGGAACAAAACCTCTGTTCCTCATTATGTAAACAATCCTAGAGGCCCCATGATGCCGCCCAACTTTGCAAAGCGAATCTATCAGCTGCCCATAAGCAAAATCCTCACGCACACTCTTCCCTTGTGGAAAATCTTCTGCAATCCTAAACACTTCTTGAAGAAAACCTTCTCTACATAAAGATTCAATGAGATTTGCGAACGCAGCATTGTTCAAAGACCAATCCTCTTCATCCTTCATTTTCTCCCATAACTTGCAAATCAGTTCCCTCCCACGTTCAACATCCCTCTTCATAAGAACACCACGAATCACAATGCTATATGTTAGCGAATTAGGCATTACACCATTCTCACACATTTCATCGAGCACCTTTTGTGCACTACTGACGTTGCCAATCTTGCAGAACCCATTTATCAGAGTGGTGTAAGAAACAGTATTTGGACAATGCCCTCTACTCTTCATATCAAAAAACAACCTGTGAGCTTCATTGGGCCGCGAAAGCAAGCAAAGTTGATTCATCAAACGGTTGTAATTAATCAATGAAGGTACAAACTCAGGCTTAACATTAATCAAACACCGAATCACATGCAATGTGCAATATGGGGTTCGAGCATCAAGTAACCGAGCGATAATGACATTGCAAGTCCGCTCGTCTGGAACGCAATTTGAAGTAATAAACAGTAATATCCGATGATGGGCTTCAGAGAACTGATTGGAATCGCATAGTGCGTGAATGATGCTACTAAGGTTAAGAGAGTCGGGTCTATACCCATGGAGCCTGAGACGGTCAAGAAGACGAAGCGCCTCCTCGACATTACGGTCTATGGTACAGAGTTTGTGAATCTTCTTAGTCCAGTAAGTTGGGTCAGCGATGGTCACTTCTCGATCATGCAGCTGTTGGTGCTGGGATGGAAGTGTGTTCGTGGAGAGGAATGCAAGGGAAATAGTTATGGCTTTGTGGGTGATTAGCAGTTTTGGGGACAGGGTACAGGCGAGAGACCTTAGTACTTGCATATGGCTTGTCTTTGAGGAAACGGTGACTTTCCAAAGGTCTGAGGATTAAGGTAAGCAGTTTTATTTTGCCAGGCCGTTGTAGTTGACGTTAATCACGCCTTGTAGTGAAGGATCAATCCTAAAATCAAATTACTCTTTTGTCCATTATTTAATTAATTAATTCAAGAAATATAACTTGATGATTAATCTTCAACAACATCTGGTGCCAATGATCTCTATTCTCTAGTATTATAGAATGGAAATTTTATTTTATTTTTATTAATCAAGAAAAATAAAGGTTTTTTTTTTTTTTTATTTCAGACAATTACAAATCTCTATTGCTTTCTAAAAAGCACTATATATTTGTAAATGATTTTTTTTTCTAAGTAGTTTTTATGAATTTAATTTAAAAAAAATACTTGTTAAATTATAATAAAAAATATTTTTTTTTAAAAATATTAATTTATATATTAAATAATACTAAAATTATAATTAACTTTAGTTAATAATTATGATTAAATTTCATTTAGGTCTTATGATCATTGTATTACATACGAGAAACAGAAATCACAATTATCTTATCACTCCTCTCCAGTCATAAAAATGTAGTTAATTGGAATGATTGCCTCAACTGAGTTAGTGACAAGTTCCGATAAATGAATACATTAATATATAATTACCATAATTCCCACAAATCACTCCCAGTCAATGAAGTCACTGAAAAGTAACCAGTGACATGAACTGCATGGCCTCAACTCAAGTCAACAATATCATTAGCTGAATCTACCATATAATAAAGATTTCTATTAGAAAATTACACTACAAATTGAAGACTGAATCATGACCGACTAACATAGTAATTAATATTCTTACATTAAAAAGAAAAGATAGGTGGTGGGATTAATGTAAATAAAGTGTATTACACAGACCCAAATCAGCGGTGGTGAGAACAGAAAGTGACCAAATAGCTAGCCTTAGTACAAGTAGCAATACTAGTTGGGTCATCATAAGCATAAGAATAAGCCTTGGGACAAGCCACCTTGAAAATCTTTGAATATGCAGTGGGCTTGCAGGCCTGTGGGCTCCCAAAGCTTCCAGTGCAGCAATATCTTGGCGAATTGAAAGCAAAGCAAGCACTTTTACAAGCCACCACTCTTCTATTGTCATGGGACCTAACTTGCAGCCCCACTGGGCACATCATGTTCAGGTCGCTCACACACCCAGCATAGCTGCATTTCCCAGATCCCTTAAAAGGGGTTATGGAAATTGGAAGATTGTACCCATCAACCAGGCTTACATCGTAGAAATCTTGCTCGTTTCCGAAGGTGAACTCCGCCAGTGTAGCAGGAGGTGTTCCACCCAGCCCATTGCAGAAAAGGGAACCACCACAATCGCCGGTAGCACAGCGCCCACGGCCAGATGCATCGAAGGCACAACCGTGACGACCCCAGAAACGGCCGGACCAGAGAGATGGCAGCTGGAGTGTGTAGGCCTTGTTTGGTGGGAGCTTGAAGCCTCCCCGTGCTAAAATTGGCTTCCCTGCACCGGGTTGAATTCCTGGCCAAACTGGGTGTTGGCACTTGTTGTAGAGAGTTAATGTTGCTGCTGACACTTCAAGTACTGTGAAAATTCGAAGAATACACACACTTTGATTCACATTGTTTGTTCAGAAAATCTATCTGGCTACGATTTTAAAACAAAAATGTGAGTGCAAGTGTTTGTGAAAATGCTTGAGTACAAGTGTTTTGTGAAAATGCGTGAGTACAAGTGTTTGTGAAAATGCGTGAGAGTGAGTACCTGAAAAGTGGGAGAGTAGAATAGAGGAGAGGAAGAGAGTGAGAATGGCTCTCAGCACCATGGCGATGAAAATGAGAATGCTGGGGTAGACTGATTCAGGGACTGAGTTTCCAGGATAGCATAGAAGAATGGATCTTCTTCTCACTTCCCAATCCCTCTATTGGATGCTAACTATAACAGGGTTTTTATAGAGAAGAAAAACTAGCAAGTGGACTCTCCCCACTCTGTAATGAACTGAGATGGATACTAGGGTTACTGATTCATTAGTTTATCACTTTACAGAAACAGTGAATAATGAATAAAGTAGGGTTGAAATGTGGACCTTCTAAATTAATGACCAAGGAGTGAAAAGTGTAAGAATGAGTAAATTATATTTGCTGTCAAACCCTTTTTCTTTCTTAGTTTTCAATCCCACATGGCACAAAAAATTAAAATAAATTGTATGATTTTTACTTTGGTCATCGTGATTTTCACTAAACCTGAACTCGGTAATGGTTTGCTAAGCAAAATGCAAATGCGATTGGAAAGAGTGAGTAAGTGACAGATGACAAATTGCTCATTACCCTAGGATGTCAGAACTCAGAAGCTCAGTGGGAATTGGTTGTCTCATTGTCTGGATTTTCACTAAAAAGAAATGCCGTATACACATTTCACATGGAAGAGAATCAGCCTGCTACTTAGTGGTGCCCTACCACTACGACTCTATGAGTCCTCAATTTGCAAAAAAAACTGTGCCCCATCGTTCACTCTCCCTCCCCCTCCCCCTCCCCCTAATTGTAAAGTTACCTTACCAATCTATGATATTCCCAACGAAAATCAATTTTCTATCAGAATTTTTGTTCAAACTGGTACGTACACTACCTGTACAACCAGAATGCACATTATCAATAAGCGTGACTCTCACGCCACATCAGTGTAGTCTTCCTACTAACTTGAATAGATAATGGGAAAGTTCGAACTATAATGATCGGAATCCACGCGCTCTAAATGTACGTGGGATTGCATTAGTTATTCATCGTGACCGTCCATCATATAGTCGGTGGAGTTGTGAGGTCACTAGCTGTACGGCTTAGATTGATTTTGTAGGTCGAGTTGTGTATTTTTCAACTGAGGCGTAAGGTGCACGTGAACAAGAAATATTAATTATTATTTCTTGCACCACATATTGAATAGATTCTATTGGGAATTGCTGTCGTTTGTCCACATAGTATTGTTTTATGAATTTTTAAAAAATATATTGTTTAATGTATAAATTTTACAATAATTATTTATGTTAATTTAACAAATAATCATTAAAACATCAGTTAAAAATATTTATTTCATAATATTATGTTTTTACTTAACTGGTTTATTAAAAATTATATCTTTTTACAGAAAAATAACAAATAAAATTTGAACCAAATGGTAACCAGCTGATTAATATTAAAGTGAACTAACGGAAACTGAAATAATAAAAGTAAAAAGAAGTGGATTGATAATCGTTAATTGGAACTTTTACTTTTCACTTTGTAAAGTTAATATTTATGTTAAAGAACCTGCCTCCCGTTCATAGAAATCCTCGATATCATTGCAATGATTCAAAATTAGTAAAAGGAGTGTGGGCTGGGCCGATTTTGGGCTGTTCAACCGTAATTTCCTTTAGTCGTAATTGAATTGGACCAAACCCAAAAGGAAGAAAAAGATAAATGTCTAACAATAATCATAAAATAAGAAAAGAAAGAAAAATAAAATTGTATAAATTGTGCTTTGCTTATGATTCACATGAATTTAATAATTTCAAGTTAGCAAAGTCTTTAAGCTCAAATTTCACTTGAATATTGAAGTTTAAATAGCAAAAAACAAAAAAGTATAAATAAGCAAGAAGAAGATTACATACACAATATTATATGTTGGATGTGAGAATTATGACTTTGTGATTTGTTATGAGTTAATCTGTAATTTTAGCTAACATTGTTACTTGTTATTAGTAAAAATAGATTATTTGAAGTATACCTCAAGTCTCAAGTGATATCATCACTTGTAAATGTGAATAGTAAGTATGAGAAAATAATACACGAGACATAATTTTCATGAATAATGGCAAGTGCAGAGTGAGGAAGATAATGGAGGGAGTGTTTGTTGCCGGCAAAATAATTGAGCCGTCAATGCACGATGTATATTTGGGTACAGACTGAATTGCCGCTTCACTCAGGCGAATTATATTGAGAATCCAATAAGAAATCTAGTTATTGAATTGATGGTATGCATATGCATTTGTCTGTCAGCTTATTATTTCTTGTTCTATAATATTAATATTAATGTTACGTATAACATTACTAGTTAAGAATAATTCAAACATTGGCAGCTTGCAATTTATAAATTACATTAATATGTAGTGTACTTATGTAATACTTTTGCATTATGTTTCTGTTCATTACAGTACTTTTCTTATCAGTTAGTGTAGCATATAAAATAGTAAAAAAAAAAAAAAAAGGTCCATTTCTATAGACTATGCATGTATGTATGTATGATGTGTTAGATATGGTGAATAAGAACAAAATTTTACCTCATTTCAGTGACAATGCAATCTTCAGCCACCGTTAAAGTTGATTTTTACTGTAAAAAGTTAAGCAGAATTGTTATTCAATTCTGGGTAGTTTTATATATATACTATTTACTTTGTTAAGATTTAGGGCTTTCCCAATCCAATGCTGGTTCTTTTCTTTTTTCTTTTTTTTTGTTTTATAGTTATCTGTATTAGGGATTCGTATATTCGTTGTTTGACTGGTTCTCTAAGAAACTATGTTTTCTGGACAAAACGACATGATCTCATAAGTCACAAGACAGACTGTTTGGTTTTGGGGCCAGTGCAAGAAAGTGGAATATGAAAAATATGGGTGTGGAAAAATTGATTCCTTGTTCATTGGTGCATTGTGGCATTAAATTAGAGGGAGGAAAATGACGTGGGAAATACAACATTTTAATTTCTCTTTGGTCAGATTTTTTTTTTCCCCAATTCAACATATATTATTGAGATTTTCATGATTATCATATTAACCAACTTCATTTATTTGGTTAGCAAAAAGCATATATCTAACTCTTACTATGTGTTTAATTAATTACTTCTATATTGAGATTTTAAATTTAGAGAGACCGTAAAGAGTAAAATTTTAATAAATTTTATTGTCCTGAATAACTTATTCTTAAATGAATCAGATAAATAATTAGTTGAAATATGCTTAAATTAGTCCAGGCATACTTGACTGTTAAAAAAAGAAATCATCCCCTAAATTCAAACCTATAAAATTAGGAGTTAAGGTTTAAAATTTATTTATTTTTGGTAAGAAGTTTAAAATTTAATTTGAGATAATGTGAGGTTTTAGAGGAAGGGTCAAACATGATAGGCGTGCACCATGATAATATCAAAAAATACAAGTGAGTACTACGACATGAAAAATTATATGGACAGAAAAACTGAAAATTTGATAATTAAGTACATAAATTACTTAAAAGAATGAGAAATGAAACACTTTATTTTGGTTGAATTGTAGTAAATATCTTCTATTTTGATTAAAATCAAATTATTTTTTTTCAAGATTCGGATGAAGTTTGACTCTAATTAAGCTTCTAACCTACGAGCAGAAGGTCAACTGCATTTATATTTGGATTACTAGCTACCATTCTCCCCTAAGCAATTTGACCCCTTTTTTTTTTTTTGGTATAGATATTTGATCCATTTTTTCTTGCTCTTTTAACAGTTGTTATGCAAATAATTTTATGTCCGTTTTAGAATGAGTAAAATAATTGTGTTTCACACCGTACTTTTGATATCATGTTTTGATTGTAAGTAATAATATGAATTGTATACGTATACTTGTTTTGACAAATTAAATATTTTTTTTAGAAAAATATAGCAGTATACTGTTTAGAAATAAATAAATAATTTTTATTAAAAAATAGCAGTCTATTAGTATACTGTTAGTTGGTTAAGTTTTAAGAGGAGAGCGTTGATTTTTTCTAAGTTGAGACTGAGAGTCGTTTCAGCAAGGGAGATATGGAGATATGTGTAATTTACTCTAACCAAATATTTATATTTATCTTTAATTTCTTGAAAATGCACTTTGATCTCTTTTCTTTGTTCTTCTGTATTTTCCATTGATGTGATCAATACTTCACTGTCATAAATTCTGCTGCCAACCAAACTTATTCCCTTGGAATTTATTAAGTGCATTCTGCCAGAAGAAACCATGTTCATTTTCCAAATATGCTACAAGAGAACAAAAAAACTCTCTAACCCAAATCCTTAGTTATTTCAACATCCAATCTTTCACATCACAATCCTTTTTTTAAACTTTACCTCACCATCACAATCTTACCTCCAATTCCTTTAAGTCTTCATTGATGACTTCCCCCAAGCACAATCCCTTTCTCTTTCACAGCAGAGAAGCACATGAAACATCAACTTAATTACTTAATTACTTAAAACAAGGCCTTTTCTTTTCCACATTACCCTCTGAAACATTCTCTCAAATGTCAACAATTCTTTGATTCAAACAACATGGTCCAAATGCATTTTAAGGCAAATTACTTTCATTCATAGTCAATAACCTACTCAATGAAATGTAACATCAAAAACATTATAAATACAGACCCCTATTTTCCCACAGAATAAAATATTAAATCAGATGTTACACATCCTCATCACCTTACATACATAGCATAGTTTTGTTGTTAATCAATTCTTCAATGGAAGGAACTCAAAAAACTGGTTGGGATTCATGCTGGCATTCATTGCTGAAACTGATATCTCTCCCTCCTTTTGGTTAGTATTCTCACTTCCATCACTGCTTCTAAGAGGGAAAAGTTGAAGGGTTTGAGATTCCACACAACTTTCTTCTTCCATATTATTGATCATATTGTTTAAGTGACTAACACCATTATCTCTGTAGGGTGAAACAAAGAAGCTGAGGTCATGGGTGGGTTTAATGAGCTTTGATGGGTCCATCCCTCTTGCTGTGGCTGTGGTAGCTGTAGCAGTACTAGTACTAAAGACAGTAGTAGTAGTAGCTGCAGGGTTGTTTATGAGGTGTGTGGCAGAAGGAGAAAAGGGAGTAGGACAAGACAACTGCATCATCTGCCAAGTGGCATTCCTTTCCACAAAGTTTCTCTTTTGTTGTAATTCTCCTTCACCGAATTGGATCCATCCATCTGCTCTACATTCTGCCACTGCTGCTTTTGCTGTCCTTGGTATTGAAACAGATTCCTGAAAGAAATTAATGGAGGACATGCAAACACATGAAAAACTTGATTAGTAGGGCACTTCTCAAGCTTGTCTTTTCATAAACAAGGGTGCTCAGTTCCAAATAAGAATATCAATTGGGTGTGCCCCAAATTTAAACGGTACTGGGTGCATGGCCTGGCCTAAAATCTAAATGACATGAATAAGCACAGGAACCAAAACCCATACCAGCAGCCCCGACAGAAAGGAAGCAATGCAGCTTTTAGACCTTTTCATTTCCCAACATATAAAGCTTTTGTTGTTTACTTTCCCTAGCTTGCTATTGCATTTCTTCCTATACTACATATACTAACTTCCTTTATATAAATCTAACCTAGCTATAGCTCAATTTGATCCAGTAATCATATGCTAATAATCACTGTTTAATGGGATCTTAAAAACTTTTGGAGATTAAAGTTTAAAGTCATCCAAGGTTTTCATGTCTAGTCCATGAAGAAAGACAAAAGATAGACAAAGGAAGATAGAAAATTAGACCTCTGCTAGAGTACTGCAATTTGTAGAGGGTGCCCAGTTCTTGGTCTGTTCAACTTCAAACATTGTCCTACTTGCCTCTGTAGACAAAAAGAAAAACAAAAAGAATAAAACTTTACATCTCAAACCCAACAATTGGAATGGAAAAAAGCATCACATACTACTGCTTTATATCTAACATCTCTATCCTCTAACAACAAAAAAGCCATACATTATATAAACGAAACAACAAACACACGCTAATCATATTATGAGATGTTAATCAATTTTACCCAAGTCTTTCTTTTCAAAAGCATCATGGTTGCCCTGATCAGGAGCTGATGATTCCATTTGACGGCGTCGTTTCTGTCTTTCTCTGGCCTTATGATTTTGAAACCAATAGAACACATTCTTCCCTTCAATCTTACCAAATCTCCTTAGCTGTGCAGTGATATGCTGAATTTGCTCTGCTGATGGTGTCCTTGTCCCTCTCCTATACAATTCTTCTAGAGCTCTTAACTGCTCTGGTGTTGGATTCCACCTTGAGCTCACCACAACTGGTGGACTAGTGAAGTCTCTCTTAGTCTGCTCAGCCACAGCTGCCATACAACAAACATATAGTATTCACAAAAACACACGCAAATACAAAATACAGAGAGAGAAAGAAGCAGAGTTAAGTGGCAAGAGAAAAATTCAAGAGCTAGCTAGCATACCCAGATTGTGATATTGAGAGAAGAAATCAGAACTGCCATGAATACCGAGAGGGTTTGTAGTTGAAGTATTAATATTGTTATTAGGAGAAGTGCTGAGTGGCCTTGGAATGAGAGGCCTAAGTTTCCTGCCACTGAATGAGTCATTCATGTTGAAATCTCCAGCAGCATCATTGTAACCCATCATCCACATTTTTGACAAATAGCTAGATTACACTGAAAAACACAAAGCTAGGGTTTTGTTTTCCTCTCTAGCTACTGATCTCTCTTTGGTATAGCTAAACTAAATAATTGTGTATAATAATGAGGGAGGAGAGAGTAAGTACGTATTATAAAAGTGGGAGTGCTTTAATAGATCTCTCTCCTCTGTGTCTCTAACTTAAGGAAGTTGGGTAATGGGTTATTGAATTGATGAGGAAAAGTACTTAGAAAAGAATGGTGGTGGAGTATAGTTGCAAAAATGGGTGTAGAACATGCAAAGGAAAGGTTGTGTTTGATATGGAGGTGAATCAAAAAATGGTATTACTTAACTCCCTCCCAGGAAAAGTAGACAAGGTTATATAAATAGTATAGAATGATGCTAATAAAGAAAAGACATTGTTGAAAATAGGGTTGGTTGAGCTGAAATAGTGAAGTATTTTTGGGATTCAGACATTGAGAGATTGGGATTGATCACCCTAGAAAGAGAGAGAAACAGATAGGGAGAGAAAATGAAGGTGTTGGTTTAATATGGGACAAAGTAAGGAGGACATGAGGTTGACTAGGCTATTTTAGAGAGAGAAAAATCAAAGGATTATGTATGTGTGAAAGAGAGAAAGGACAAAGGCAAAAAAGAAAAGATCGATAGATAGAGAGAGAGACAGAGAGACAGAGAAGAGTGAGGAAGATGAGGAGCTATAAGAAGCGTGGAATTCTGGGAGGTTTTTGGGAGTTGCGAATGAAAAACGACGTGACGATCATGAGGGTTATCATAAGCCTCATCACCCACCCTCTTCTCTTTTTAGTTTTTACCTTCCTTCCCCCATCTCTCTCTGTCTCTCTCTCTCTCTCATTTATTGTTCCCTTCATGTCTCGTGCCTTTCACACTAATTCTCAATCCGAACTGCCCCTCTCTCTCTCCCTCCTTCTTACCCTTTTCTTTGTCTAATATCTTGTCCTTGCACTCACCTTTCTCTATCTCTCTCTTGAAGATTTATGTTGCGAATCCTTTCTTTGTCTCATATTTAGTTTTTACCCTTTTAACTTAGATTGAAATTTTAAATTTAACAAGACTCTTATATATATAGTGTATTAGTGCATTATTAGTTCTCTCTCTTAAGGTTCAATTGTCCATATGGCTTGTATGAAAATTCAATCTCAATCTCAAAGATAAAAAGAAAATAAAATAAAATAAAATTGTAAAATTATATATTTGTCACAATTTGAAATCATCATCATCATCATCATATTTTTCTTCACCTGCATATGATCTATCTCCTGTTTATTAATAATAGAAGAAGATTGAGTGAATTATAAACTTTTGGGACTACGTACTGTCCTATATCTTATATACATCTGTGACTGTATCCCATATGTCCTGTGTGGGCTATAGCTTAATTTGCCTTTACATGCAGGCTGCAGCTATATCTCTCTTGTTTACTTGTAAGATATTATATATATGGACCTTTGGACATTACCATGGAATGACTGACTCAATTCTCGAGTGTGTGTAAGTGTGTACTCTCTTGTCCTCAGAAGAAGTTGCTGATAGAATTTGAAGGGCCATAATTGTTTAATTATTTCTAGCTTTTTGTTGGTTGAAGGGCCTACTTCTGCATGATTCTGATCCCCAACTATTTCTATGTCTCTTATTTAATATTGCTCTCTATGTATATAAGTAATTCATGCAAATATATATATATATATATTTGGGTGTATACTGTAATACTCCATGTGAGTTCAAGGCAAACCACAAAACAATGCAGGAGTATTAGTGAGTGTCTAATATTTTTACAGTAATTATATTTCCTATTGTGCAGTGCCAGTAAAAGACCTTAAGCAGTTGTCATTTCTGACCAGAATAAACAATTAAATTAATATTTTATAGAGGAAGATGGCCTTGAATTGACCTGGTGATACCTCAAGGCTCAAGATCTGATTCCATTAGGTTTGACCTACTCTGACTTCCAAACTAGCCAATAGGAATGTTTTCTCCAGACCCAGCTTGCGCTCTTTTTTTCAACCAAAACAAAAGGGCTAGAATTCCTTTTGGAGTACTAATTAAACCAGGCACGAATTAAGTTCTTAATTGGAATATATATAACTTCTAGCTAGCTAGGTTATCTTTCCGGAATTTCAAATAATTATAACTTTATAAGGACATTTCCATTAGCTAGGTTATCTCTAATGGTGGACTCAATTCTGGAGTGTGTGTAAGAGTGTACCTCTCTTGTTTCGAAACCTATAACTATAATAATTAAACCAACTAAGAAGCACTCTAGCTACCAATTTATTTAGAAAACAATTCTGGACATTTTTGTAGAAGCTGGTAGAATTTCGTCCATGAAATACGTTTTCCAACAGATGGAAAACAAGATTGGAAGTGTTATTTACACTTCGCTCATGCATTGGATTTCACAGTGTGTGTGTGGGACGAAAAATGGATGGCAATTGGGGTGTTACCTAACTCTTGTTTCTCATATATATACTGCATAGATGACAGTTTCATCTGATAATATATAATAGAGGGAATTAAGGAGGCAGCCAATGTTTGCAAAAAAGATTCTTCAATCTGGGGTTGCTCCAAATTGCTACAGTCTATACGTACTTACACCTTCATGGAATACCTCTTTCGTTATGTTGAGTAAAAATCACACTGACTATCCTTAAGCTGTTTTTCATATTGTCTGGATTGGAGTGTAAAAATTATACAGGATCTAATACATGAATTTATAACACATTAGCAATAAAGTTTGCATACCTGATTAAGCCATAGTAGCTGATATGTGAAACCCAAACAGACACGCCTCAGTAGAATACTTATACAGCTAAGTTTTTCTCTCTGTACTTATATAGCTAGGTCTCCTCAAACATCCCATACTATAGCTTTCGAAAATCCTATAAATCTATACTAATAGACCACTTTGGAGGCAACCACCTATATAACCATATAAGATTTCTCAAGCCGAGAAAATTTAATTACTCAAATTTATACTTCTTAACTGAAATACTATTCAAAAGTACCTCAAATGATCACTTAATGCATGTTACAAACTTTAAACCAAATTAAATTAAAACAAAAGTTTCTACTAACATATGTTTTAAAAACATGAGAGTACGATAATATTTATCTCTAATAAGGGAGAGTACCTACTGTTTTTAGTTTCAAAACATATAAAACATGTAAATTCAAGAAGCCTTAACAATTATATATATATGCAATTATATTACTTTCAAACATAACATAATAGCATATACTAATACTATAATTTATGCACATAATTTTTCAAATCTAACCATACCATAAAATTGAAAATTTCAAATAAAAAATGCTATAAAAAATTTAGTAGGAGAACACCACTAGAGACCTGAGGGTGAACCTCACTCTCCCTTGGCGGGAGTGGGCTTCATTCAAGGTTGGTTGAAGCTTATTCAACCTCCAGCCGGGTCAACTTGACCCGATCTAGAGCTTATACAAGTCAAACTGAACTTTCTAAAAAGGGTCAACTTGACTCGGTCTGGAGCTTATACGGGTCAAACTGACCCATTTCTGAAATTTTTTAATTTCATCCCAATTTTATGCCATTTATCAAATGTTTTGCTTGGGTTTTGTTTTAAATTGGTATTCTAACAATAAACCTTTAACAATTTCATGTTTTATCAAGATAATATGTCAATTAATTGAAATTATTATACTATGAACCCTAACTATATTTCAAAGTTTTAATTTGAATTTCCCAAAATTATGTGATTTCACATTAGTTTCTAATGAGTATGGAAACATGCTAGAGGCAAAACCCATGATCATAATAGATAAAAATGACATAAAATCATAACTTTTCTAATCCAAAAATTAAAATTCAATTTTCTGTCAAACCGAATCTTAAAATTTAAATTTCTTAACTTATAGTTGATGAAATTATACAAATAATATATCAAATTAAAGATATTTTGAAGAGGAACAAAACCCCTAACATTAGGAATTTAATTTCATACATTTAAGGTTTTAATTGTTGAGTTTAAAAATCTGACTTAAATGAACCCTACTATTTTATGTCAATTAAATAAATTTCAGGGTTTTAAATCCATGTAGATTAGGCTTTGATATCAAACGTAAAAATTATACAGGATCTCATACATGAATTTAGAACACATTAACAATAAAGTTTGCATACCTAATTAAGTCATAGTAGCGGATATGTGAAATCCCAAACAAGCACGCCTCAATACAATACTTATAAAGCTAGGTCTTCCTCTCTGTACTCTCTCTGTATTTACTAACAACTCTCAATAAGGGCAAAATACGCATGAGAGATGAGAAGGGACCTAAATATTTATTAACAGATAAAACTCTAAGAGTCCTCTCATTAAAGACTCCTAAAGTCACTTAGCTTATATTTACTATCAATCTACATCTAATCAGATAAGAAGTATGCTTAAACCCTATCCCAAATGATCACATAAACTATATGGGTTTTTACCAGCATGTCTCAAATGGACCAAACCTTAAGCTCATTTTATTATTAAAAACAAACCATATAATTAATGGTAACCCACATATGAAATTTCTAACATGGAGACCATTGCATACTTAATTTGCTAGCTACCTACAACATTTTTGGACTTTTGGATTAATTTTTCCCTTGTGTAATACTCATTCAGTCAGGCTCTTTTGTTTTTGGCAGTCTTGTTGCTTGAAAACTATGAAACACGGTACTACAAAAATGCATGCCTATTGTACTCATTTGATATACCTTGATTCGCATACATACCAACTTAAATTGCATTCACGAAAAACTAGTTCTGGTGGAATGATTTTAAATAGAACTAGGTATGAACCTGGTATCTGTACGGTGCACACATTAAATTTGAAGCATTTCCTTTGCTTGCAAGTTTAAGCATGCTTTCTAAAGAGTTAAAAAGCCAGCTAAAAAATGTTCTGCTCTGTACTTTTGGTCTACTGCATTCAGAAACTTCTGGTGCTGCAATGTGTGAACTTAGTTGATTTATGGAGTCTTTACGGGAATAATTATCTTGTTGGATTACATGGAAATGCAAAGAGACCCTAGAGATTTTTGGAGGCTGGCTAGGGTATGTCACAACCTGATAAAGCTACATGAAATATATTGATTTTGATTTGTTCTAAAGTTGGTGAGACTTGAGCTAAATATAACCCCAATTCTTCATTAATTATATGAAAGAAAATCGTCCTATTCTTTGTGGAAGCACCCAAACTTTAAAGATTGCTGGTGAGAATGATGTGCTTCTCGGGCAAGTTAATCTTCACTATTCAAATGAATGTATCATGCTGCAGGAGGAAGCAAATGAGAGTAATTCAAAATCTGGTGCTGATGCTCCTCTCACTCTCTAGGTAGTGGCCTAATACTTATTTAGAATGATGGATAAGAGCATATGACCATGGATCCTGATCAGGTTATAATTATTCAACCATCATTGAAGTAAATTGTGTGGTTGTTACAAATCTGATGGTGCTTTACTGGGTTTCAAAGACAGTGTGAAATTCAGGACTGGACATTCTCTTGGAATTCATCAAGCTGCTCTTTTGATTTATTGGCTTGGTTGTTTAGGATCCGTTGGAGGCAAGGAGGTTGGACAGTAGCTGTGGCACATTGCCAAACAGTGGACATGACGATGAGAATTGGGCCTTTGATGTATGTGCAGCAAAAGGAGACTCGATAAACCCAATACTGTTGCTGACCAATTTTTGGCTTCTACCATAGAATGATTTACATGAATGGTGCCATATCATCCTAGTTGGACACATGCAACAACAACAACTACAACAAAATCAAATATGGAGTGCCTTTTAGCTGGCCTTCCATAATTTAGACATTGCATTGACTCTTTTGTCCCTCTTTTGGATTATTAGTTCAGCGATAGCAATTGGACAATTAAGTTTCTAAAAAACTAAAGCATAAATTGAACACCCCATGTGAATGAGATGATATTTGGCTTTAAATCCCTCTGAATAAAATAATTAATACAAAGAAACTGTTAAGCCGGTGCTGCTGAATGCAAAACCCACAAGTGGCAACTACTCACACAACCAACAAAAGACATTATCATTATTTCTCTTTATCAGCAGACGGTGACACCTCAACCGTTAGATTCTGATATTAACTCCAATCCTCGCCCTCCATTCCAAGGTCATTCGTGTAATTCCGCACACCCACTAATGGTGAATTTGGAACATTTCCAAGCCTTGCTATAAATGACTTCAATAATCTCTTCCCTCTTTCATTCCAAGCTCTTACAAGGAATATAGTACAGTGAAAAGGTTCATCCACTATATTTCCCAAATTGCCCCTCAGCAGTTATTGTTACCCAAAGCAAAAATGCGTGAGATTCTTCACATTCAAGGAGGGCAATGTGGGAACCAGATCGGATCAAAGTTCTGGGAGGTGGTTTGTGATGAACATGGCATTGACCCAACTGGCCGATACACTGGAAACTCCGATCTTCAGCTTGAAAGAGTGAATGTTTACTACAATGAGGCTAGCAATGGCCGCTTTGTGCCACGGGCAGTGCTCATGGATCTTGAACCGGGTACCATGGATGCCGTTCGGACTGGTCCTTACGGGCAGATTTTCCGGCCAGATAACTTTATTTTTGGGCAATCGGGTGCTGGGAACAATTGGGCTAAAGGACATTACACAGAAGGTGCTGAGCTAATCGATTCGGTGCTTGATGTTGTGAGGAAGGAAGCTGAGAATTGTGACTGCTTGCAAGGTATATGGGTTAAGTTTTATACCACAGTATTCTTCTATTTGAAAAAAGAAAATTGTGCTACCGCATGGAACTATATTGGATTACATAAACTATTCCATTAAGTGGTTTTTATTTTCTTCAACTGTGATTGTGTT
Source organism: Quillaja saponaria (assembly GCA_029379385.1). Lineage (NCBI taxonomy): Eukaryota > Viridiplantae > Streptophyta > Magnoliopsida > Fabales > Quillajaceae > Quillaja > Quillaja saponaria. The sequence continues at coordinate 9,209,564 of CM055607.1, forward strand.
CTGTTTGATCATTATACATGTGAAATCCTTGAAGGGTCTATAAAGCTTGATCTTTTAGTTCTAATCAATTAGAAAAAAGATAATTTAATTTGATTAAATAACAATCCTTTCTCTATAAGACCCTTTGAGAATTATATTTCACAATTTTGACATCTGGGATTTGGTGTGTGATAGATAAACAAACATTTTCATGAGACTGAGAACATACGTCTTCCTATTAGCTTTGTAGTTAGTGGTGGTTTTCTTATAATTTTATAAGAGAGTCACCTTTTTTTCCTATGAATGATACGGTATAAAAGAAATTGTTGGGTTGGAAGGCTAGTTCAAATTAACACTAATTTAAATTCTGAGTACAATTTCTTATGTTTGATATGAAAGGATTCCAAGTCTGCCATTCACTTGGAGGTGGGACTGGCTCTGGAATGGGCACTCTGCTCATTTCCAAGATCAGAGAGGAATACCCAGATCGAATGATGCTCACGTTCTCAGTCTTTCCATCTCCAAAAGTGTCGGACACTGTTGTTGAGCCTTACAATGCTACTCTTTCTGTTCATCAGCTAGTGGAGAATGCTGATGAGTGTATGGTCCTTGACAATGAAGCACTTTATGACATCTGCTTCAGGACTCTCAAACTCACCACACCAAGCTGTAAGTACAATAATCATTTCGTTTGAGGTTGAGCTTCAATTTGATAATTCCGTTTTAAAGATGACCTAATTCAATCATAACTGTTTCCGTAAAAAAAAAAAAAAAAAAAAAAATGAATTGTTAGGACTTAGGATGAAGGCTTATTTTAGTTTAAGTCACTTGTTTGACTTTAAAGTTCTTCTAACAAGTAATAAATGTTATTTTGTTCCAGTTGGTGACTTGAATCATCTAATATCAGCAACTATGAGTGGAGTGACTTGTTGCTTGAGATTTCCTGGTCAGCTAAACTCAGACCTTCGCAAGCTAGCTGTGAATCTAATCCCCTTTCCACGACTTCACTTCTTTATGGTGGGTTTTGCCCCTCTGACATCTCGAGGATCACAGCAGTACCGTGCACTTTCAGTTCCTGAACTGACACAACAAATGTGGGATGCCAAAAACATGATGTGTGCAGCTGATCCACGCCATGGCCGGTACCTAACAGCATCAGCTATGTTCAGAGGCAAAATGAGCACAAAAGAAGTAGATGAACAGATAATAAATGTGCAAAACAAGAACTCTTCATACTTCGTTGAATGGATTCCCAACAATGTTAAATCCAGTGTGTGTGACATCCCACCAAAAGGTCTTTCCATGGCTTCAACTTTCATTGGTAATTCAACCTCCATACAGGAAATGTTCAGGAGAGTTAGTGAGCAGTTCACTGCCATGTTTAGAAGGAAGGCCTTTTTGCACTGGTATACTGGAGAAGGAATGGACGAGATGGAATTCACTGAAGCTGAGAGTAATATGAATGATCTTGTTGCTGAGTATCAGCAGTACCAGGATGCCACAGCTGATGATGAGGCTGATTATGAAGATGAAGAAGTGGACACTGAGAACTGAAGGTTCTACCAATTTACTGTTTCATATGTTACAAGCAGCAAGTAATGTTAATTTTCAGTTTCCTGTATTCAACTATTGTGTGGTGTGGAAGTTAGCTGTTGATATACTATGATAAGCAGATCTTGTAAACCTGCTTGATTCTTTTGCTGAAATTTGAATTTCTTTCGAGGGAAGACTTCAATAGCAGCAAAAATGTCTCTCTAACAGGCCAACTGCTTCAGCTTTCTCCATGTTTGGTGTAAATATTATGAAAGCTATCTTTTTGTTTCTCTCTTAAAAAAAAAGGATCCTATTATGGTTGCTGCAGCCTAGCATACAAAGAGATATAATGCCTCTCTGTTTTCTGTGCCAAAGAAATTGTATTCATCATCTTTCTTTAAGACATGAAGATAAATTCAGGTGCAAAAAATGTGTACGAGTCATAATAGCTATTGGTGATTTCATGTATTTCACTTGAAATACTCTACTGGAGGGAATTTTATTTTTTATTTTTTTCCTTCCTTTTCTCTGTTCTGGCTTGAGGCAAACGTAATAATCAACAGTTACTGTAATCTGTCTTCGCACAACTTTTGGGAATGTTTTACACTGAATGCGGAGACAGAGGACCACTAATACACAAAATTCCCACGTGTCTCACGTTTGTAAAACCCAGTTGGATAAAACTAGCATGAGTATTGTCCTTTTCCATTCATGGTTCAAAATTTCCCACTCTGATATCCAGTTTTCCCGACTTTCCTCTGTCTCTGTCATGAAAACCAATTGCTTTCCTCCTTCCGTGGTTCTAATATTTTGCTAGCAGAGGAAACCAGAAACTAAGAAATAAGAACCTGATCTGAGTTTCTCTAGCACATCCATGGCTAGTCCATGCCCAACTTCAACAACAGTATGGAACACAACAATAAGAAGTGACTCTGCTTCTACAATCTCATGCAGTTTCAACAAGCAATCCATGTTCCTTATCACCACTTCCTTATTTGACGGTTCATCATCTTCATGTTATTCTGGTTTTTGTTCTCATCCAACCACATCTAGAAGCTTCACATACAAGAAAATCATACACAACTCAAGAGGCAACAAATCTTATTTCTCAATTGAAGAGTCCAATCCATTACAGAAGAAGAAAAATAAAGCTCTGAAACAGAATCACGGTGTGAAAGTTGGATCCGAATTGGTTACCAGAAAGCGACTGTTTTGGCAAAAAGTTTTGTCTGCATCCAGTAAGATCAGGAGTATTGTCCTGCTCAACATGATCACCATTGTTTATGGTATTTAACTCAATCCATTCTTTTCTCTTCCATCAAAACTCAGTGATGGAAAATTCCATTTCAAATAATTTGAATTGCATGGATATGATTTAATTCAGCTTTAGAACCTTGCTTGTAATTGCCTTCAATTTTCAAGAAATTATCATATAGGAATTCTGCGGAGTTACATATGTTGTTAAAAATTAGTTTAGTTTGCCTTTGTACAGTTTTTTGGATAAAATTATGAAATAGATATCTTCATTTGGTGGTTAACTCTTATAGTCTAATGTACCTTAGGATTGTGATCACCAAGTCTAGATTCCAGATAACTTATATGACATTCTTAGTTTTGGTCTATAATGCCCTCCTCGATCAAACTTCTTCCCCTTTTTCTTTTGTGTTTGTCTATTCTGTTTTGTTCAGTGATGTTGTTGGTTCAATTTCTTGGAATCTCATTTGAATTACAACATTGTTTTCAAATTGCAGCAAGTGACACTTCAGTTATAAAAGGAGTTGAAGCTATCATGGATCCAGCAGCCTTTTCTGCAGTGAGATTCACAGTGTCAGCCATCCCTTTTCTGCCATTTGTATTTCAGGCACGAGATGATATTCAGATTCGCAATGCAGGAGTAGAGTTGGGATTGTGGATCAGTCTAGGATATCTCAGCGAGGCACTTGGACTACTTACATCTGATGCTGGACGTGCATCATTCATTTCTCTGTTTACAGTAAGCTCAAAGCCTGAATTATTTTGGCACATGCAATATCTTTTCAGTCCATGGGAGGCCTTTTGGACCTGTCAATCATACAATAGGTCAACAGCCATGGAAAAGGAAAAGTTCCGCTGATTGTAGAATTTAGGTCTTAAGTATCGCTCAGAGTAGTTAAATCTGGTTGGCAGCTTCAACAATTGTTATTCTCCTTCCGTTGTATTTACTTAGATCAATTTACTTTAAAATGTACCATAATGCTGAGAGTCCATTCACTGTTGAAAACACAAACCATCATGCAAAAGTTTTTGTCCAAGCATTATTCCATTTTTATGACTTACTGCTTATACGAGTAGGTTATTGCAGTACCACTTCTTGATGGCATGTTAGGTGCTATTATTCCTTCCCGTACCTGGTTTGGAGTTCTCATGTCTGCTATTGGGGTTGCTATGCTAGAATGCAGTGGATCCCCTCCAAGTGTAAGCACTGCACTGATTCTTCATCTGCAGTAACTGTTTTCTGTGTAAATGAAGAGATTGTGAGATTAAAAGAAAGGAAAATAATTAAGATAGCATAAATTTCAATGTTTTCATGACAACTTCACTGTAAATGGTTGATTAATAACATTGTTTTTTAAAAAAAATTTACCTGCATTATTTGTTTTCATTTCTCAGGTTGGAGATCTTTTGAACTTTCTCAGCGCGATATTTTTTGGAATTCACATGCTTCGAACTGAACATATTTCACGGAGCACAAAGAAAGAGAATTTCTTACCCCTGCTTGGTTACGAGGTTTGTACCCTTATCATGAATGAATCACCCCCTCTCGTACACTTGGCTCGTATGGAATTTTCTTCAAATAGTTTAGCATATGTACATGAACATTTCATTGTGTATCTAGGTGTCTGTCGTTGCTCTGTTATCCACAATTTGGGCCTTTATAGGAAAAAGGTTTGATGGTAACCAATCAGTATGGACATGGATGGAACTGTGGGACTGGATGGTTGCATTTCCATGGATACCTGCACTCTACACTGGTGTTTTCTCTACTGGTTTATGCTTATGGATTGAGGTAATTAAGGTTTTTCAGTTGACACTACACCAACTTTTGCAGTTGAACGACTTAGGATACAATTCACATGGCTGCTAAAATTGTTTTTACACAGATGGAAGCCATGCGCAATGTTTCAGCAACACAAACAGCCTTAATTTATGGGCTGGAGCCACTTTGGGGTGCTGGTTTTGCATGGTTTCTCCTTGGTGAAAGGTGGGGTACGATTGGATGGATTGGGGCTGCTTTAGTTCTTGGTAAGTCTTCTCCTCCATTTTATAATCTTTAATTTGCCTTAGTCCCTTAAATTTCAGATTGTAATAAGCTCTATACCCTAAGTTCGGTTAAAAAAAATAAAATTATAGTTCTTTCTTTAGCTTATGCTATATAGTCCTGAAACAGATTTATGTTTAATGGAACAACACTTTGTTAAGTTCTTCATGAAGCCTTTATAACTGCCTTAAACACACATGCAAATCCACAAATATGTAGAGGGGATACAAAGAGAAAATGTACTTAAGGTCCTATTTTGTTGCTTTATCCTAGTGCCTACAGCTACAGGCTAATATCAGAAACTCATGTTTTGAATCCCTGAATCTAATATGTCTCACAATTCAATGAAAGCACTTGCAAACTTATTAGGCTGCACATTATGTTAGGTGGAAGCTTAATGGTGCAGATGTTTGGATCTTCAGAACCCAACAGATTTGAGGCTGAAGAGCATAGCCAGAAAGGTGATATATTGCTGCTTCCAAATAAGCAAAAAATGCAGAATGGTCTCTCTAAATCACCCGTTGTTGTCAAAATCAAATCCAGAAAGGATGTCATGTCATAGATATGAACAAGTGATACCTTCAACATTACAGCTTCAAGTGCATATATTTAGGTTGTATATCTGGTATATATTATTTACAATCAAAGTTGATTCTTGATCATTCCAACATCTTCAAGATTTTGAAACCCTTTCAACGTAAATGAAAGTTACATAGAGAATTTGCAGGTTCAGAACACAAATGACTCAAGAACTCAACCAATTAGTTTTGAAAATTCTTGCTTGAAACAGAAAGGTGTTAAGTTTCTATGACATGTAACGTCATTTAAGATAAGTTTATCGCCATCAAATATTCTCATCTCCACGTGGAAGATGTGTATAACTACAAATTCTAGTTTCCCCTAGTAAGCCAAAATAATTGGTTATTGCTTCTAATGTAATTATTTTATACATGCGGCCCAAAATTCCTCTTTTCACCTCATGACGGGGTAATGGTTGGCAAAATTTGATTAGAAAGTCAAAAGTTCAATCTTATGTACGAAAGTAAAAAAATAAAATCTCATGACATGTGATATTCAATGGCAGTCACAATTACTGACATGATTGATATGCTGCCCTTAAGCTGGCAACCATCCTGCAGGGTGTAGGCAACAATACTACGTATTTCTTGCGATGTTCTTTGCCTGCTGATATTACTTGTTATGAGTCAGTAGTTTATGTTAAATTTCGACTATCTTAATCCGAATTGATCAGACAATAGTAATATTCTTAGACAACACAAACTATCATTTATTATGCACTACTTCCTCTGAAACAGGGCAACTATCACAATCGAGATTCAGAGTACATAGGCAAGCTAAATTCTTGCCCTGTTTTATCTAAGACATCACTAAAAATAGAATGGTTATTCAAGAAACCATACCATTATCTAGAGACAGTAAGTGTTTACTTATTGGTAAAACAGGTGATATGACCAGAATCCAGGCATTAGCTTTTCTTGGCAATGAACAATCCCCATATCTGCTCACCTGATGAACTCCTGACCAGCTTTGCCTTCCAACCACCAACTATATCATTGTAGTCTTCCTGAAATAATCAGTATGCAGTGGATGAATGGTGAATAAATTGGGATATGAGCAAGTTTTCCTTCAAATATAATTCGATAACAAAAACAAACATGTGAGGGAAAACGCACTTCAGAGAAGTCATTGATGAAAGCTTCCCTCTCCTTCTCAACAGCATCTAATTCCCGCTGAAGAACTTTTATGAACTGAAGCACAAGTAAATAATTCTATTATAATTCCAGAAGGACAACATATTATAAATTTAAAGGCAACTACAAGGAAATGTGAGTTAGGAAAACCTGATCAGTACGATCCTCCGCAATGACATCAGTAAAACCAGCATCCTTGAGCATCTGGAGATGATTTAGTACAAACAGGAGCTTGTAACATTAAAGGAAATGTAAACACGAATACATTTACAAGAAAAGGATAAGAAAAGATCAGCAACGTCAAAGACATTTGATGCAAACATACCTGACCGTATGCTTTCACATCATGGAGATCGTATCCTCTTTGCTTAATGTATGCAGCAAATTCTGGTGTTGGGGTTCCAGCACATCTGCAGTAATCACTAATTAAAACTCTACCTCCTGGCTTCAACCACTTGTAAAATGATCTGAACAATGCAGGTTTGTCCTACAACAATTCAAATTGAAGATGCAAAAATTGCTTCTGTGAGGAACAAAAACCAAATAAACTATGTAAAGCTTTTCTAAGTACTAGATATTAGATAAAGAAGTGATCTGGAAAGTCATTACATCAGACAACTTAATGGTCTCTCCGCAACCATGATAACTATTCAATTTGATGTTAACACACATCAAATGTGTATGAATAAAAAGTAAAGGATAAAAGTGTCAAGCAACTTTTTTCATGATATTGGAGATGATAATATTCAGTTACACAAGATGTATCTTTCAGTCTCATTTATTTTATGGAATCCGAAGAAATGCTTAAAAAGCTTAAAGGAGTTGAAATAATAGAAAGAGATGATACCCCTTACTTGGATGTGTAAGATGGTATCACGGCTGTAGATCACATCAAATGTATTGTCAGGGTATGTTTTCTTAGTACAATCAGCAACTTCAAATTCAACTGAGCACTTAAGACCAATAGCTCGTTCAAGAGAAAGAGAAATCATATTTACAGAGAGGTCAATGCCAACAACCTCAACATCAAAGTTCTCAGCCATATGGAAGTCGCCTCCCCCAATACCACAGCCAACATCTAGTACTTTCTGACCAGGCTTAAGTTCCAACTTTGAGACAAATTCTTTAGTTGTTTCTACTCAAGCAAGAAGAATAATAGTAAAATGTAGTTAGAATCTGGAAGTCTGCCTATATTAATGTTTAAGATCAAGGAATCGTGCCATGAATATGCAAAAAAGGAATAAAGCCATGAAATTCTTCAAATACATGAAAACTTTTAACAATGAGGCCAATAATGATTCAACTGCATTTCAACAATTGTATAAAATTGTGTGCTCTACAGGGTAGAAGTTGTTGTCTTTTATGGCATGTTCTGCAGAATATCTCTTGCAGGCTGCGGGACATGGGATCTGCTAACACTTGCACAAAAAATAAAGTGTGGACCCAACCTAATTAGATGAGATTCGTGCTAGTTGAGTAGTTTAGCTGAGTAGATAACAAGTAAATCAAATTCCCAGAGTATCACGCACCATCAATTAGTCCAAACTCCAAAATAATATTAATACACTTTGTTTTAGTATCTAGGTCCCCGAAATATACTGATTCAATATATATACATATATAATATTTGATATATAAGTATAAATGTGGCTTAAAAGAAATAGGACCTCTAGCTAAATCAACCATTTCACTGCATGCCACTTAGTCATGAGCTTATGTTTACTCCATTTCATAAAATTGCACAACTAAAAGTACAGAACAAACTTTTTCAATTGTGGATTCTTCTATTCCATCTGTTAATTATACGAAATAACAATTCTCTTCCAGTTAGAAAGCTGTCATAGTAGCCAAAAAGAAACAGACAAGAAAAGAATTTAGGAAGGGAAAGTAAAGGCATCTGAAGAAAACATTAGTCATACCTAATCCTCCTGTGCTGACAAAACCTTGTCCAAAAACTCGTTCATACCGCAAAATTCCACTGCATTTATACTGAACATTATCTAAGAACAGCTGGAACCCCCTATCTTCTTGTGAGCTTTCCTTTCGCCATGTCCAGCAAATCTGCATAATACAAATATTGCATGCATTTCTTGTTTGTCAGATTGTTTCCTAGAAGCTTGATATAATTCAAAAGGAAAAATGAAAAGTGCGGCTAATCTCATCTACCTGATTTTGATTCTTCTTATTCCGCACGTAAGCTCCAATGCATTTATAGCCAACAAGAGAGAGTTCAAAGGAATTTCCAGAACCATCAGAAGCATGACATTCTTTAAACACCTGTGGTAAAATAACATTCAAGACAACTTTACATATCTACAAATCTTTGGCTTACTTCTGACAAAAATGTGAGAGCTCAAACTAAAATATAAAAGGATGAAAGATCAGCCGCAAAAGACCAGAGCATTCTTTTAAAAAAATAATAACATCTATGAAGATGCAGCCTTTTCCATTCTGGTTCAAATTAAGTTAGACAACACCCAAATTACGAAAAGATTCAACCAAATATCCAGCTAACTAATCCTTTTACCCTCTTTAACAGAAATATATTGAATCAAAACAAGCTTTAGAGAAGATATCGTGGTACTATAACGAAAATATCATCATAGACTCTATCTTAAAGTCATGCAAGATGCTCACTGCAGATACGTAAGTTTTGCTGCTATTTTGTTTAAATTATGGGTTTCCATTTTACATTATTTCTTATCCCTCAAGGATTCTGCAGTAAAGGTTGTGTTTCTCATTAAAGTGTAACAAATAACTACATCTACTACTAGACCTCTAGAAGTGATCAGAATCAACTACTAATAGCAGTAGTTCAAAACCAGCCTCAGTTTGATGTCAACCTCATTATTCAATGGATATTAATTCTCCCAATGTTGACCTTAAGACTCAGAATCATCTATATCACAAATATTTCAAGAATTCAAGCACTTGCATTTGACACAGATCCAGAAATAAATGTACAACAAAAATGTAATTAAGGGGGCCAACCTTCGTGTAAAATCTGGGTTCTCGGTATTGGGTAGGATTGCACTTTCTCTTTGAATCTCCAGATTGATGGAAACAAGATTCTCTGAAGAAAATATGCCCACCAACTTTTAACCATTTGACCATTCGCTCTGCTAGACTCTCAACCTGAAAGCAACAATAACATAAATGCTTAAAACAGGAGAAGCAGTGAGAAAGAGGCTAATAAACTTTATTCTTAAAGCAAACAGACCATTAAACTAAAAAGTCTGGAATCTTCTCTTTTATCATGAAAGTGTATACATGGAAATATGACCAAACGAGTCTTGACAGTACCAGTTAGTTAGAACATTGAAGAACCGCAAAGTAAAAACGATATAGACAAGAAAGAAATTACAATATTCAATTAATATTAAAATTACTATTAATTTTTGATAGGCAAGTGTTCCCAGAGATGATTAACGCAAGACTAGACCCTCCATCCCTTAGTTGTGAAGGAAGAGATCCCATTTCCCCAAGCAATGTACGAAACAGATTAAAATCTACTCGTGGGCAAGTTACAGATACTAACTCCACTTTCATCGATGGCAGAAGAAGAGCAAGGCCAAAAGTGAGAAAATAAAAGGAACTGATAAAAAAAAATAAAAAATACATGCCCCAATAACAGAAACTATTTTACTCGACTCTTGTAAAACCAGCTAACCGCTCACCTCTTTATCTGAAAGATATATAAGTAGCCAATTAGAGAATATTAGATCAAATGATCCTTCAGAAAACTGCAGCTCTGGAGATGTGACATCAGCACACATAAACTTGACATTCTTATAGTGTCCATTAATGCTTTCATTCTGCAAACAAAAAATTGTGGATGCAAGATTCAGATAGTCCCCCACAAATACAGAATATCATTCTGGTTTCACAGGCATCAAGGGATGGTTTTCAAAAAGTTAGGAAGTAGTAACTACCTTCTTTACTGCACTCTCAATGAAGTCCAAAGCAACCACCTGACCAGCCTTCTGTGCTAATTCACCAGTAAATCGACCAATACCTGCTCCAAGCTCTAAAACCGATTTTCGTTCATATGGTGGAAGTAAAGAAAGTACCTGTTTTTGTTTTCACTTATTTTTAGTGCCAAAAAAACTGGAAATTCAAGTAAAACAACCAAAAGTAAATGACAAGGACAGAAAGAAAATTAAAATGAAAAATAGTAAAACTTAGGCATTGATTGGTTCAACTTTTCGCTTTGCAATCACATTTGGTGTTGTCATAAACCAAAAGGTTAGTTTTTTATTTGATTTTTGGTTTTTTGCTTTGTAAGATTAACTATAACAATCTTTTTCAACCCAAATAAAGCAATATTCTTCTTCTGTTTTTTATGGTTTACCCAAACAGTGTTCTTAAGCAAAAGAGGGTAAAGGAAAAAAAAGAAGAAGAAAAAACTAAACTTTTTAAGTGTTACCAAATCAAACGGTGCTGTAAATGAAGGAAACGTTTCAGTGAACATTACAAATGCTATCAAATTGAAAATGTGCAGTGTCAAGAGAAAGAGAATTATACTTCAGGACGCTCTTCCTTATCGAGATCTGAGGCTTTGGAATCAAGCATCATAGCCTCCACATTTAAGTCGTTTGAATGCTCCATCCAGTAATTCTTCTGTATCTCACGCTCTTGTTCACCTCTTCTCACTCTCCTTTTAACTCCTTCAATGCAATAGACTTCTATGTCACGCCTGCTTTGCTCTTCCTCAACTAGCCGTTTTATAGAGGGAAATGCAAGGGCATTTAAGAGATTTTACTTATTTTATGGAAATGACAAATATAGGTCACAAATTTTGTCACATCATATTTTTTTATCTTAGCCTCAAATATTTAATTTTTCTCAATTTTGTTTATTTATAATTTCAATAAGATAAATTTATTATTTCTAGCACAGGCGCACAAAATGCTCATTCTTTTCATACAAGAAAAAAGAGATTTATGCTATTTTCTACATCACATAATCATTTCTTGTTCTTGATAAAAATGAGAGGATTCAAAAAATATCACTTTTAAAATGACAAAATATATTAACTGATTTGTAAATTATGTCATTTAAACTTTGCTAGCATAGGTTAAACTTCAACAACTCGTTTTAAATATAAATTCAAGGACATAAGTATAATACCAGCATGAATAATTTCATTGTTTTGCAGTTTTTACCTTAGATAAAAAAATAGAAACAATATATAGACTTTCACGAACAAAGTTTTTAAATTTTTTTTTTTACCAAATTTTTTTTTAGTCAATTACATTTTATCCTTATCATTAGTTATAAACTATTAGTAATACAATTCATATATTATGGAATTAAATTCAAGGAGATTATATGCATGTTTCAATAATTTATTACGAAAACATGTTGTATGTGATTTGTAACATCTCTCATTGAACTCAAATAAGAAGGATATATTATTGACTTCTTAGCGATAGGAACCCTAATCTCACCACCCCATAAACTCTTGCCACGTATTTACTGGGCCCCTACCCTTCATCTTTTGTTGCAGAATGCCAGAATCTTTAATCTTTAAATAAAAAATCATATTAATTAAGTAATAGTCCTTTTATTACTTAAAATTATAATTTCATTGGGTGATGGTCGGTTTGTGCATTTAAAATATTTTAAAGCTTTGGATTCGAATCAATGTGGGCCCTCTTACATCAATTATTTACCCCCTAGATTATTTAAATTTCATTCTAAATATGAATTAGTAGTATAATTTATATTTTAGTATTCAAGTTTTATTTAATTTTTAATTTCCCAACAACCACTAACTAAACGTGTTTAGAAGTCATATGAATTATTAATTAAAAAATAATTGAATGTTAAATATACCAATGCAAAAAGTATTCATTCTAACAATTAAAAAAAATTCCCTTTTTTTATTTGAGATAAAAAATTGATGAAAAAAAAAAAAGTAATCCTCAATTGCTTAATTTATAGACACAATAAAATAGATAGATGCTAAGTCATATGCTTATCAAAGATATAATTATATATACTATGCTTAATGAAAATTATCTATTTTACCGAAAACTTAGTTTAAAAAGTTGGTATATTTTTTATTTTCAATGTCGAGTTCGAGCATTTCTAGTATATTCAAAAAAAAATTAAAAATAAAAACTAAATTAATCCAACAATATGTTATTACTTCAACTTTTAAAGTGTAATTATATTTTTTACATGAAAAGCTGAAACATAAGAAATAGCATGAAGGATTGTAGAAGCGCAAATTGAAAAGCCTGCATATTTAATTGACACTATCGAGATTGCATCTTGTAATCTTTGGAGATCCAAGAATTATCATGTAATATTAAAAGTTATGTCATTGTATAAAATATTTACGTTTTTACTACTCAGAAGACTGTACGATATGTCCAAAAAATATTATAAATAAATAAATAAAATAAAAGTTTATGTAAGTAATCATGTGAACCTAAAATTAGTTGGAATATGGGGCAAAACTAATAGAAGTTACTAAATCTTCTTTCCCAATATCTCAAACTTTTTTATCTCGAAAAATAAGTTAAAATGTTTAATAGACTATTTGATGTACACTAAGCTTTTGACATTGTTGACAACTTTAATGTTACTCGATGATGACATTTGATTAGGAATGAAAATTTGAGATATTGAGTTTGTGTCAAGTGTAACAAACTTAGTTAACATGATTGATCAATTCTAATTATTTGACACGATTAATAATTAGATAAAAAATATTAGCTTTAATATCAAATTATTAGATTAATTATACATCACGGCTCATTTATTAGATCTAACGATATAATTAATAACATATCAATTTTTATAAGAATTAGTTATTTTCTTTATATTTATTGTGATTTTACAAATATAACATTGCACTTTATTTAAATTAAAAAATTAAATGTATTTTTTTTAATTCAATTAACCATGCTAATATGTGGGTTGTGTTGCTTCCAATTAGTTTATATGTTTTGATTTCAAATAAAACAACCATAAATACTTATTGAGTAAAATCATGTCATTTTCGTGTTTACTGGTCCACATGTAATAACATGACACAATAATTTCATGGTCTAATCATATGAGTTCACTATCAAGTAAGGATTTCAATTAAAAAGGTAAATATAGGAAAATTAAAAATAAAACAATAAATTGAGAACAAAAAAAAAAACAATAATACTTTGTGAAAAAAATTGTCATATCATAATTTTTTAGTAACTACACTCACCTATTTCTGGTTGACATGTCTATATAAAAATAAATAAATGATTACCTTCAAAATAATCTCTAAGTTGATGCCTTCAAATGATAGTGAGCTCTAATCATATCAACTTCTTTTCTATTTGAACTCATTTAATTTTATATCGTTCTCATATCAGATTTTCATAGTGTAACTCTTGCTAGATATATTCCATAAATATAGACTATGGAGCAGATCTTAAACATATGCATTAATAGATATAGAACTATCTATTTATTGATACTCTTGTTAATTAAATATAATACTCTATATATATAGAGTTCAAAATTGAAATTCAAGAGCTGTTCTAACGATGAATAGAGCTTGTGATTTTCTTTGCCTGCTGATATTAGTTGTTCAGAGCCAGTAGTTTATGTTGAATTTCGACTATCTTAATCCCAATTGATCAGACAATACGAATATTCTTAGAGAACACAAACTATCATTTATTATGGACTACTTCCCCTGAAACAAGGCAACTATTATCACAATCGAAATCCAGAATACATAAGCAAGCTAAATTCTTGTCCAGCTTATTACAGGCACACAGGATAACTTTATCCAAGACATCACTAAAAATAGGATGGTTCTTCCAAGAAAGCATACCATTATCTAGAGACAGTGATAATTCAAGCTAAGTATTACTTATTGGTAAAACAGGTGATGTGACCAGAATCCAGGCATCAGTTTTTCTTGGCAATGAACAATCCCCATATCTGCTCACCTGATGAACTCCTGACCAGCTTTGCCTTCCAACCACCAACTATATCATTGTAGTCTTCCTGAAATAATCAGTATGCAGTGGATGAATGGTGAATAAATTGAGATATGAGTGAGAATTCCTTCAAATATAATTATTTTGCAAAAACAAAACATGTGAGGAAAAACGCACTTCAGAAAAGTCACTGATGAAAGCTTCCTTCTCCTTCTCAACAGCATCGAATTCCCGCTGAAGAACTTTTATGAACTGAAGCACAAGTAAATAATTCTATTATAATTCCAGAAGGACAACAGATTATAAATTTAAAGGCAAATACAAGGAAATGTGAGTTAGGAAAACCTGATCAGTACGATCCTCCGCAATGACATCAGTAAAACCAGCATCCTTGAGCATCTGGAGATGATTTAGTACAAAACAGGAGCTTGTAACATTAAAGGAAATGTAAACACGAATACATGTACATGACAAGGATATAAGAAAAGATCAGCAATGTCAAAGATATTGAACGCAAACATACCTGACCGTATGCTTTCACATCATGGAGATCGTATCCTCTTTGCTTAATGTATGCAGCAAATTCTGGTGTTGGGGTTCCAGCACTTCTGCAGTAATCACTAATTAAAACTTTACCTCCTGGCTTCAACCACTTGTAAAATGATCTGAACAATGCAGGTTTGTCCTACAATAATTCAAATTGAAGATGCAAAAATTGCTTCTGTGAGGAACAAACTCCAAATAAACTAAGTAAAGCTTTTATAAGTACTACGTATTAGATAAAGAAGTGACTGGAAAGTCATTACATCAGACAACTTAAAGGTCTCTCCACAAGCATGATAACTATTCAATTTGATGTTAACACATATCAAATGTGTATACGTAAAAAGTAAAGGATAAAGGTGTCAAGCAACTTTTTCGTGAAGTTGGAGATGACAACTCCAAGGTTTGAGATCGCTAAATAGCGAAGGGGGCTAGTCCATGAGAAGTAGGCGATGATCCCTCACATGGTTCTTATTTCCTAAACCCAGGATCGCTAAGTTCAATTCCGAGTTGGATTTCTATTTCATTTCAGGTTTAGGAACTTCTTTCTTTTACCCGCTTTCCCCGAAGAGAAGAGTGTAACTGGTATTGTTGCACAAGATGTATCTTTCAGTCTCATTTATATTGTAGAATCCTAAGAAATGCTTAAAAAGCTTAAAGGAGCTGAAATAATAGAAAGAGAAGAAACCCCTTACTTGGATGTGTAAGATGGTATCGCGGCTGTAGATCACATGCAATGAATTGTCAGCGTATGTTTTCTTAGTACAATCAGCAACTTCAAACTCAACTGAGCACTTAAGACCAATAGCTCGTTCAAGAGCAAACGAAATCATATTTACAGAGAGGTCAATGCCAACAACCTCAACCCCAAAGTTCTCGGCCATATAGAAGTCGCCTCCCCCAATACCACAGCCAACATCCAGTACTTTCTGACCAGGCTTAAGTTCCAACTTTGAGACAAATTCTTTAGTTGTTTCTGCTCAGGCAATAAGAATAATAGTAATGTAATCAGAATCTGGAGGTCTGCCTATATTAATGTTTAAGATCAAGGAATCCTAGCATAAATATACAAAAAAGGAATAAAGCCATGAAATTCTTCAAAAACATAAAAACTGTTAACACTAAGGCCAATAATGATTCAACTGCATTTCAGCAATTCTATTAATTGTGTGCTCTATAGGGTCGAAGTTGTTGTTTGTCTTTTATTGCATGTTCCGCAGAATATCTCTTGCTGGATGCAGGGCATGGGATCCCCTAACACTTGCACAAAACTAAAGTTTGGTACCAACCTAATTGGATGAGATTCATGCTAGTTGAGTAGTTTAGCTGAGTAGATAAAAAGTAATCAAATTCCTAAGTATCACGCACCATCAATAAGTCCAAAGTCCAAAGTAACACTAGTACACTTTATATATATATATATATATAATATTCTATGTATAAGTGCAAAAACCACTATATGTGGCTAAAACGAATTAGGACCTCTAACTAAATCAACCATTTCACTGCATGCCACTTAGTCATGAGCTTATGTTTACTCCATTTCATAAAATTGCACACCAAAAGTACAGAACAAACTTTTTCAATTGTGAATTCTTCCATTCCATCTGTTGATTATACAAAATAAAAGTTCTCTTCCAGTTAGAAAGCTGTCCTAGTAGCCAAAAAGAAACAGACAAGAAACAAATTTAGGAAGGGAAAGAAAAGGCATCTGAAGAAAACATTTGTCATACCTAATCCTCCTGTGCTGACAAAGCCTTCTCCAAAAACACGTTCATACCGCAAAATACCACTGCATTTATACTGAACATTATCTAAGAACCGCTGGAACCCCCTATCTTCTTGTGAGCTTTCCTTTTGCCATGTCCAGCAAATCTGCATAATACAAATATTGCATGCATTTCTTGCAAGTCAGCTTGTTTCTTAGAATCTCGATATAATTCAAAAGGAAAAAAAAAGTGCAGCTAATCTCATCTACCTGATTTTGATTCTTCTTATTTCGCACATAAGCTCCAATGCATTTATAGCCAACAAGAGAGAGTTCAAAGGAATTTCCAGAACCATCAGAAGCATGACATTCTTTAAACACCTGTGGTAAAATAACATTCAAGACAACTTTACATATCTACAAATCTTTGGCTTACTTCTGACAAAAATGTGAGAGCTCAAACTAAAATATAAAAGGATGAAAGATCAGTCACAAAGGACCAAAGCATTCTTTTCAAAAAATAATCACATCTACGAAGATGCAGCCTCTTCCATTGTGGTTCTAATTAAGTTATACAACACCCAAATTTGTACGATTAGATTCAACCAAATATCCAGCTAACTAATCCTTTTACCCGATTTAACTGACATATATTGAATCAAAACAAGTTTTAAAATAGAGAAGATATCGTGGTACTATAACCAAAATATCGGCATAAACTAAGGTTCTATCTTAAAGTCATGCAGTGCAGCATGCTCACTGCAGATACACAAGTTTGTTGCTATATTTGCTTAAATTATGGTTTCCATTTTACAGTACTTCTTATACATCAAGGATTCTGCAGTAATGGTTGTGTTTCCCATTAAGGTGTAACAAAATTATATATACTACTAGAACTCTAGAAGTGATCAGAATCAACTACTAATAGCAGTAGTTCAAAACCTGCCTCACTTTGATGTCAACCTCATTATTCAAGGGATATTAATTCTCCCGATATTGACTTAAGACTCTAAGAGGGCAACCTTTGTGTAAAATCTGGGTTCTCGGTAATGGGTAGGGTTCAACTTTCTCTTTGAATCTCCAGATTGATGGAAACAAGATTCTCTGAAGAATATATGCCCACCAACTTTTAACCATTTGACCATTCGCTCTGCTAAACTCTCAACCTGAAATGCAACAATAACATAAATGCTTAAAACAGGAGAAGCAGTGAGAAAGAGGCTAATAAACTTTATTCTTAAAGCAAACAGACCATTAAACTAAAAACTCTGGCATCTTCTCTTTAATCGTGAAGGTTTATACATGGAAATATGACTAAACGAGTCAGACAACAATTTAATCGTATGCTGATAGTGCAGTTAGTTAGCACATCGAAGAACTGCGGAGTAAAAATGACATAGATAAAAAATAAATTACAGTATTCCATTAGTATTCAAATTATTATTAATTTTTGATAGGCAAGTGTAGTGTAGGCTCCCACAGATGATTAACGCAAGACTAGACACTCGATCTCTTAGTTGTGAAGGAAGAGATCCTATTTCTCCACAAGAAATCTATGAAACAGATTAAAATCTACCCGTGGACAATTTCCAGACACTAACTCCATTTTCATCTAATGGAAGAAGGAGAGCAAGGCCAAAAGAAAGAAAATAGAAGAAACATGATAAAAATAAAAATAAATACAAGCCCCGATAACAGAAACAATTTTACTTGACTCTTGTATAACCATATAAAGGCTCGCCGCTCACCGCTCGGTGCTCACCTCTTTATCTGAAAGATACATAAGTAGCCAATTAGAGAATATTAGATCAAATGATCCTTCAGAAAACTGCAGCTCTGGACATGTGACATCAGCACATATAAACTTGACATTCTTACAGTGTCCATTAATGCTTTCATTCTGCAAACAAAAATTGTGCATGCAAGATTCAGATAGTCCCCCACAAATACAGAATATCATTCTGGTTTCACAGGCATCAAGGGGTGGTCTTCAAAAAGTTAGGAAATAGTAACTACCTTCCTTACTGCACTCTCAATGAAGTCCAAAGCAACCACCTGACCAGCCTTCTGTGCCAAGTCACCAGTAAATCGACCAATACCTGCTCCAAGCTCTAGAATCGATTTTCCTTCATACGATGGAAGTAAAGAAAGTACCTGCTTTTTTTTTTCACTTAATTTTTAGTCCCAAAAAAACAGGAAATTACAGTAAAACAACCAACGGTAAATGACAAGGACAGTAACAAAATTAAAATGAAAAATAGTGAAACTTAGGTATTGATTGGTTCAACTATTCGCTTTGCAATCACTTTTGGTGTTATCATAAATAATAAAACATAGTTTTTTTTATATTTCTTTTTTGCCTTTTAAGATTAACTATAACAATCTTTTTCAACTCAACTAAAGCAATCTTCTTCTTCTTTTTTATGATTTTATAACTAACTTTTTATGGTTTACCCAAACAGTGTTCTTAAGCAAAAGTGGGTAGGGACAAAAAAAAAACTAAACTTTTTCAAGTGTTACGAAACCATACTGTGCTTTAAATGAAGGAAACAATTCAGTGAACATTACAAAGGCGAACAAATTGAAAATGGGCAGTATCAAGAGAAAGAGAGAATTATACTTCAGGACGCTCTTCCTTATCAAGATCTGAGGCTTTGGAATCAAGCATCATAGCCTCCACAGTTAAGTCACTTGAATGTTCCATCCAGTAAGTCTTCTGTATCTGACGCTCTTGTTCACCTCCTGTCACCATTAACGTAGAATTCAAATATATATAGTAAAAAAAATCAATTAAAAAAATAATAATAATAAAAAAGAGTTAGCAAAGAAAAGGATCTACCATTAGCAGCATAAAAAACCGAAGCCATTGTTGCTAAAAAAAATGCAAAGAGAAAGAGAGAAAAGGGAAATGTTGTTTAGGATAAAAACGAAACGAAGAGGAACAAGGAAAATGATGACTAAGAACCCTCAACGGCAATACGGGACCTAGAGAAACTCCTGCCTCTTCGATTCAATACCTTGCCTCTCTGCTGCATAAACAGCCTCTCACTCTCCTTCTACTAACTGCTTCAATGCAATAGATTTCTATTATGTCACGCCTGCCTTGCTCTTTCCTCAACTAACCGTTTTATAGAGGGAAATGCAAGGGCATTTAAGAGATTTTTTTTTTTTTTTTTTTTTTTAAATGACAAATATAGATCACAAATTTTATCACATGATTTATTTTTATTGTTTTTCTATCTTACCTTCAATTATTTAATTTTTCTCAATTTTTTCTATCTATAATTCCAATAAGGGAAATGAATCATCTTTGATATAGATGAAAGTTAAAATAGGTTTGTGTCATTTTTCTCTCACAAAATTATCTCTTCAAATTGACAAAACGAGATATTCTCTAATGACAAAGTAAATTAACTAGCTTGAAAATTATGTCATTTAAACTTTGTTACCATAGGTTAAACTTCAACACCTCGTATAAAAATAAATTCAAGGATATAAGTATGTCGGCATGAATAAGTTCATTGTTCTGTAGTATATGCATATTTCAAAAGTTTACAAGAAATATTACAAAAACATAACATGTGGTATGTGATTTGTAAAATCTCTCATTAAAACTCAAATAATAAGAAGTTATATTCTTGACTTCTTAGATTATTGGGGGACCCTTAATAATTTGGCTTTCCCCTTTTGTGTGGAAGAGGACGAAGATATTGGACGGGAAGCAGCGAACGGCCGAAGAAACTTTTTTCTTTAAACGATTATTGGATCAGTGAATCAGTTCTGGAATCACATCACCCACATGAACTCTTGCCACGTAGTTTACTGGGTCCCTAACCTTTATCTTTTCTTGCAGAATACAAGAATCTTCAAATAAAAAAAATCATATGAGTACAGAAATAGCACGTTCATTTTGCCTTTTATTACTTAAAATCAATATTTCGTTGGGTGAAGGTCATTTTTAAATTATTAAAGCTTTGGATTCGAATCAATGTGGGCTCTCTTACACAATTATTTTACCCCCCAAGATTCTTTTAAATTTCATTCTAATTATGAATTAGGTTAGTATAATTTAAATTTTAGTATTCAAGTTTTATTTAATTTTTAATTTCCTAACTACCATGAGAAGAATAGTGAACTAGCTAAACGTGTTTCACAGTCATATATAAAGATTAATTGATTATAAAAATTTCATTCTAAAAAAATTTATATATGCTAAGCTTAATGAAAATTATCTATCTTTGATAAAATAAAATAAAAACTAAATTAATCCAACAATATTTGTTATTACTTTAACTTTTAAATAGCATATTGTAATGAATTTTTTTATTACATGAAAGGCTGAAACATAAGAAATTGTATGAGACCAAATTCAAAAAGCCTGCATAGTATAATTGACACTATCGAGACTGCATCTTGAAATATTTGGAGATCCAAGAATTATCATATAATATTGAAAGTTATGATATGTCCAATTTTTTTGATTAATTAATACATCACAGCACATTTATTACATCTAACTATTAACCCAATATAATTAATAACATGTCAAGTTTTATAAGAATTAAGTTATTTCTTTATATTCATTGCAGTTTTGCAAATATAACCATCGTACTTTATCAAAAATTAATTATTTTAAAATTTAAAATTTAAACTTATGTTGTTGTATTTCAATTAAACATGTTAATATGTACATGGGTTTGTGTTGCCTCCAAGTTGATATGTTTTTATTTCAAATAAAATAACAATAAATACTTATTGAGTTTAATCATGTCATTTTTGTGTTTATTGGTCCGCATGTACGTAATAACATGACACAATAATTTCATCTTAATCATAAGAATTAATTATCGTATGAGATTTCAACTTATAAATCATTCTCAAATTAGGTTTTGTTTTAATATCTTTAAGGCACTCACCTTTCTTTCTTTTTTTATTTATATTATTAATTTGAGACACTTGATCAAAAAATCAATGAATGTAGTCACCAGAAAATAATAACATGTTACACATTATAATATATATATATTATATTTCTTATATATCATTTTTCTTCTTCTTATTTTTTAGAATTTCATAGTTATTTCTTAAAATTCTTAGAATTCATTATTGATAAGTATCAAATAATTGCATCATTTTTTTTGTCTTAACTTGGTTATTTTACCATAAAAATAAAATACATGCTAGAAAATGTCAATAACATGATTATTATTTTTTTCCTAACTTTTTTATTCTTATTATTTTTCTAAATTATTCACCATGATTATTCTTTTTTATTCTTATTATTTTATTGAAATTTATGAAAGAATATTAAGATTTTCTTCAAGACACCGGATGGTCCCTAAACAGTAAACGCGCATGTACAATAACAACGAGACAACTATTATTGTGGGTCTCAACTCTCACGCGGAAAACGCACCGATGCTCCAACCAAATATATATCATTGTACGCAGTCGGCTACAGCTTAACAAAAGTTCAATAATTTAAGGTACCTATTTACCAAAAAACCACTCATGCCTTACCTTGCCCAAAATTGGTTTATACCAGGTTTGAAGGGTATGATAGGTATTACACAAGTATTAATAATTGGAGGGAAAACGGAAATCAGGGAATCTGTTGCTCCTCAGTTTTTTTTCCCTCTTCCATTTTGTTAGGTATAATTTTATTCTTTTTCTCTCAAGTTGAAGGGTATGATAGGTAACAGTGTTAGCCCAGCCGATGTTGTTATTGTTAGTTGGAAAAAATATTTATAAGATATAATATTTTATAATATAGTTAATATAGAATTTAAAGAATAAGTATTGACACATTATCAATAAACTTATCTAAAATACTTTGACACATCATATTATCACATTATCAATTAATTATCTCATATCTCTTTTAAATTATGTTATTTTGTTACATCACCAACTAATTTTCTCATATCTCTCATAATTTAATAATGCACAATACAAGTTCCTAACCCAACAAAGTGTGATTTAAGTGATAAGACACGCTTGAGCTCAGTGGTTAAAGAGCCTCTGCAATGTTAGCGGTTTGAGCCTATTAGAAAACACTTATGAGACAGAACAATCACTAACCCTGAACGAGAATAGCCTCATGTGTCAAAAGGTGTGGAGGTACTTATGGAAAACCAAATATATATATGTATGAGTTCCTACTTCTTCAATCTAATTCCTATTATCTACTATCTCCCATTTTGTTAGATATTATTTTTCTCTCTCTCAAATCTCTCATTTTCACTTGTTTTATTTATTAGTTTTAAAAATATTTTTTTCTAAATAACAATTCCTAAGTTACTCTATTTTTTATATTTTACAAACAATAATATATATCTTACATGTATATGAATAAATCTAATTTAATTTGTCTCAATTTATAGACAATAAAGACTTAATTTCAAGAAAAAGTGTATCAAAAAATTATCATAATGACAAATTTTTTAAATGATTTTTCATTATTTATTAGAGATGATTAATTGTGAAAAATTAGAGTAAATTTATGTATAAATCAAGTCAGCAATAAGTATTGATGCCAAATTTTATATTTTTATTTAATTAAATAAGAAAAGATATTTATATATTCGAAATTAAAATTAAAAATTTATGTAATATTATATTTCTTTAAACGTTAAAAATTTACAATATATCAAATATCACCTTAAAATTTCCGAGTTCTGGGAAGGTGTAACATGTTGGAACAAGCCTGAAAGGATGATGATTCACTGTTGGTTGTGGAAGGAAGGAGTAATATAACCTGGGGGAATTTTCTTTTCTTGGATCTAAAAGTTTTTATAAAATTAAAAATGAAAACTTTAAAATAAAAATAAAAATTAATAATATAAAATTATAACCTTTACATCATTATTTTTCTATTTTGGTTATTAATTAGGTCTTTAGGCTTTTTTATTTTTATTTTTTATCATGGTCCTTCATAATTTAATTTATTTTAATTTAGTTCTTAATTAAATTAAAATTAATAAATTTAATTTTGGAGATGAAATCTAACAACTAAGAAATATTTCTTAGAAGAAGATAAAAAATAATAATAATAGTAATGCATGAAAGGAAAAATCAAACTCAATCATTACCAATTTGTTTCTTTAATTTCAAAAGTTATATTTGAATTTATTTATTTTTCAAAAAAATTATTTTCATGCACTTTTAACCATATCAACTAAGCATGATATGTTTCATCTAAATTTGATAGTTTTGGATTGATTGAGAATTTGATTAAAAAATAAATTAAATCTCGGAATAATACAATAAAAAAAAATCTTGAAAGATCTGATATAAAAAAATTAAATTAAAGACCGAATTAAAAATAGATATAATTTTCATGGACCAAAACAATAAATAAGTCTATAAATAAACTATTTAGCATATTTATAATTTTATTAATATATTATTTTATCTATGACAATTTCAATTTCCATGACAGTACTAAAGTAAAATATTTAATTTCTTACACAGAAAAATATATATATATTTTTTAATTCTTACAAATTTGTTTCCAATAATGATGTGTTCTCTTAAAGAGTTTATATTAAGATATTTTAATTTTAATTTTCACTTTCTATACATTAGAAGAAAATAAATCTCAATTTTATTAAAACTCTCATGAAGATAATTAAATAAAATATATTACCTGAATATAATTAGATAGTTTTAAAATATCTTATTAGTCATAATTATTTTGATCAGTTAAATAAAAAGAGTGACACTTATAAGATATAATTAATGTAATACGACACTTTAAACTCAACGATTGAAGAATTTTGTAATGACATCAATTCACAATGAAGTGATTGTTTTCTATAGAGTTGTTGTCATTTATTAAATTTTGTGAGAAAAAATTATAATGTTCTAAAACTTATATTTTATAATACTATAAAATATCATATATTTAAATATTAGCTTTGGAGGCATGAACTTTAATTTTATAAAAGAAAAAAGTCTTGATCCTTGAGGGGACAAGTAAGGCCGCTGGTGGACCCCATAGATCCTTCATTGATTTTGAGATCGAAGCAAAACTTTAGGATGAATCCCGACGGATACAGGTCGAAGTCCATCCTAAGTATTTATGTGTTTTTAGAAATTATTATTTATGTTTGATAGGAAACAAATTTATAATGAAAAAGAAAAAGAAAAACTTGTGTCTATTATAAGATTCTTTAATTTGCACCGACAACTAACTGCCGCCATTAAAAAAATTAAGGGTAATACTAATTTAATACATGTTGTAGGAAGGGTTGCTTAAATTTTCTGATCATTGGTCTTTTTCTTTTACTCATTTTGTGTTTATATGATATTTATGTATTTTTCCTTTTAATTTTTTAATATATTAATATATTATACCTCATAGTCTCATACCTTTTTTTTTTAATTTCAAATAAATGATTGATTTATCTTATTTAGAAACAAAAACAAAGCTTGAAGACAAATTAGGAGTTGTATATGAAATATAGGTTCAGTTGATAGATACTAGGGTGAGAATTATTAAAGGAGAAAATTTGAGAGAAAAAAAAAAATCATTTGATATATTTAGACATTGTTAGACTAATAATTTTATTTTTACTATAATTAAGAAATTAATATCTCATTTGCAATCATACATAGATGATAACTCAATTAATGTTATATTAGAATGTTTGTGCTCTGTGCATATATATTTATTTATTTATTTATTTATTTTCTTTCTTTTCAAACAAATAGTAATTTATACATTTGTATAAATTTATAATTAAGATATATTAAAAAAAAATTATTATTTCATGTTTGTGGCGACAATCTCTTTAAAAAGAAAGAAAAAAAATATAGACCAATAGTTTTATGGAAAAGTGACAAGTTCACTTTTTCAATGCCGAGTGTGAAGAATGCAATATGTCACTTTTCTAGCAACAATCGGAGTTGTTTTGACACAAAAACTTCAGGAATTGACCCCTCATAATTAGAGGCAAATAACGTTAAAAGTTAAAATATATGGAGAGTTTTGAGTTGCATGATAGGAGATTCATCTCTCCCTACACAAAAAACTCTTAACTTATAGGTGAAGATGAAAATTAAGACTAGTTTGGTTTCATGTTTAAAAATTAGTGTTTTGAGAGTAATTGATTTTGTTAGTAGAGAGATTATTGAAGAATTGATTTTAGCAAAATCTTTTTTTTTTTTTTTTTAGTTATTTAAAAAAATGATTTAAATCATCAAAAAATTAAAAAAAATAGATTTAGGGTAATTTTGTCAAAAAAATAATATAAAAATTGTGTCTTGTATTTTGTTAAAAGTGTTATGAAAATGCTACGCATGAATAGTTTATGAAAAATAAGTTAAAATTATGTTAGATGTTTGACCAAAAATTATTTTCAATTTCAAATAAATATATTTTATACAAATACAAAACTAAACTCGGCCGTTAATTTTAATTTCTATGATGATGCCAAGAATATTAAATTCCAATTTCTAGTATATGGATTGTTTAGTGAGTGATGAAATGTCAAAATAATGCGAGAAATTAAGGGAAGTGATGGACAAAATTTTAGACATTAAAAAATTACTTTGTATAGGGTAGGGACAAATGTAGAAGAAATTTTGTTGGATGAAATTGTTCTGGAGGCCATGAATAAGTAAACAAATATATATATATATATCAGTTCCTTACACTATTCAAACTCAAAAGCCTAAAAACCCAAAAACCCAAACCAAGTTTTAAAGGACAATTTTTTCTATAAACCACATGGAGTTTTGGGCCAGTGTTTTTAAACCCAGTGAGCACAAACAGTACTCTCCAAATTAGGCCACCAATGGCCCAATCTTTCATTCAAGGTGTTACAATAGACTCATGTAATTAAAATAAAATAAAATAAAATAAATTCATCTTCTTACCTCATGAGACAAGATATTGATTTCCCTTGTGTTAGGCAAATGTCCTAAATCAAGCAAATGAGCAACACACTATCAAAGGCCCTAACTTAGCTAACATCATTGTGGTCTAGCAGCACCTACCGTTTTCCAAGAGGTTAAAGAGTCGACTTTTTTACAAGTTTATTTGGAAGTTTATTCTCCCTCTCCAAGAAAAAGAAAGAAAAAAAAAAAAAAAAAACCCTAACTTATGGTATTGTAGAGATTTTATACCTTCTTACATACTTCTCAATTTCGTCATGAATTGAATAATTAATTTTTTTGGTTCATAGATAGCATTATGTTAGACTAGTGTTAAGGGGAATTTGGGTCGAACCTAGGCATTGGGAGAAATGATGTGACTTAAGTCTCGATGCAAATTTTCAAATCCCCCTTATTGTCATGTCTCCTACTTAATCTTGCTTGGAAAAAAAAAAAACTAATTTCCTAAAATTGCGCATGCTTAACAGTGAAAGAAAATAAGTGTAGAAATAGTCCCTTACACTAACTTTTCGGTGCATAATCATTGTACTTGTAAAACTATCTTATAATTAGAGACATAATCAAACCAAATGTAGATTTTGTGTGTGAAAGACTCTATATTTGGAAACGACAAGCAATATGCTTGTAAGAATAAAATTCCAAGAAGATAATGGTTAAGCCTTTAGTGAATCTAAAGTTAGACCATAATAATAGCAATACAAATTATGACGGTTGATTTTCTTTATCCTCTTCAATTATTTTATAATGGCCAACAATCTAAGATCTTTAGAGTTACATCTTCTATGGAGTTTCTTGTTGTTCCCACTTGTAGCCCTAACTTTCATGCATGTATTATTGGATATTATATAGACAGCATGCCATGGATGACTTTCTTATAATAACTATTAATAATCTTTATTTATTGTTACTATCGGCTTTAAGTCTAAGTGCGAGAAGCAAAAAGTACAAAGTTTAGGATGTCATATTTATTAGGATTAAAATTTGATCAACTAGTAGTTAATGTAAGTAATTTTTACATTACCAAATAAATAAGAAAACGTATTTAAGATCCAATTAAATAGAGTCTAGGAGTAATATAGGACGTTAATGAGAATGTCTTAAAGCACCTCATTTCATATTCTAATGCCCAATTAAAATATAGAGTATGTCAACTCGTTTGCTAATTTAACTGCTACGACATCTAGAAAAGAAAAACCACGTCCTCAGTTCGAGCAACAACAAACTAAGCTTAGTAAAATAAGATCTTCTCGATCCCCAATGCCTAGTCATAATATTGCAATCTTAAGGCAAAGATCAAAACGACATGGTTGTATTATCGGTCGCGAATTCATTGCTAGAGTAATTAAGTAACTTTATTACACTTGTCAACGAATAATAAAAAAAAACCAATGTGTTTATTTATATCTTCAATTATCTTTAATTTTAGTCAAATAAACTGATGTGTTATAATTTTATTGATTGATAGTGTAAAACTTTTGTACCAACAATTGATGAAATATATATTAACTCCAATGTAAGCAATATCTCAATTGCTAGTTGGTACACAAATTAAATATCATGCATTTGACCGAATCAAAAAAATAATTAATCAAGGAATGTGTAAATTAGTCCGGATATTCGAAACCACTAAATTCAAAAGAAAATTAGATGTCATGTTTGAACTTCAAGGCTTAATTGAGTTTGAAATTTTCTCATTCCTCCTTTTCCCTTCCAATATTCAAGTTTGAAGTATTATAGATTGGCAAACCTTCTTTTTATTAATCTATTAATATTATTTATTATTAATAATTTATATACCAATGAACTACTTTTAATGAAAGTAACTTTTATTTTTGGGATGAATCAAAGAATTTCGATTAAAGTAACTTTTTTGAGTGAAATACGGGTTATGGAGTGCTTTAATTAATTAATTAATTGTGTATTAAAGTTATACTTATGCTGCTGAATTTATGGGATAATGGGGATTAGATTAATTAATTACCAGGAAATTACATATATTGTGAGATTCTTGTAGTTTAATGGGTATATAGGCCAGCAATATGTCATTACTTTATACACAAGGAAATTCAGACACGCTCATGTAATAAGTCTATGATATACTACCAAATAATCATTTGGTTAAAGGTTACTATCAAATAATTATTTAATTAATTAGAGGCTATGATAATATTAAATAATCATTTTATTTAAAAATTTAAGTTATTAATAAAATCGCACTGTTATATAGTTTCTGTTATCTTACCATTTATATAAAATTAATAAGATATGTTGAAATAGAATGTTTATTTAGTTTTTCTCTTTTCAATACTAGAATTTTTTGAGGTAAAAATAGGTCAATTTAGCTCGAGAGAGTAAGACTTTTATTTTATTTTTATTTGTTAAAAAAAAAAAAAAAAAAAAAAAAAAAAAAAGAGGCCAGCATATATACTTTATACTAAAATCTGAGTATTGAATGTAATCAATAAAGTTTTCACGTGCACTAGACAATTGATTAACATTAAGAATGAAGAGGGTATATGTAGATCAAAGAAAGAGAGATACAGGACAAGCAAATCTACAAAAAACAACTTTAATTAATTATTAAATGCAATTAAATACTATTGCATTGATCTATGTAAGATATATATGAAAATTACTTTTAATGTGTCCAAAGAGAATTCAGACTACCAAGAATAAAACAAGAGCACCCGCACACTTGTCTTTTATTTTGTAAATATATATATATATATATATATATGAATATTTGGTTTTGCGCATATTTATTTTTTTAATTATCACACTTACATATAAAATTATGATTTGAAATAAAGTTTATTCACAAGAATTTCGTACAAGAAATCATTTTTTTAATAAATAGAGAGAAGTAGCACTTTAGGTTTTGGAAAAAGGGTTTGAGAGGTTAATATCATCGGACAAAAATATTTAGAAATCAAATATTAATAAGTAATAAATTATTAATTAAACTAATTAACAGCCAACCTAATAAGAAAAAGAAATGAAGAAACATGTATTTGTGTGAGAAAGTAAGAGTGAAAGCAAAGTAGAGCTAATACAAACGTGACAAGCCCACAAACCCTTGTCTGGAAAATGGCCGACACAGCAAAAGTTAGTGGGAGACAATCAAAACGTTACTCACAGGCCCTCTCTTTCTTTCTCCCTATCTCTCACAAATTATCCTTTGTATCCATCTGATAAAGACAACACTGACGATGCTTGCCTTTTCTTTCACAAAGCCTTTGCATTCAGCTCATAGTGCTTTGTTTTCTACTTCTTTCTCTAATCTATCTGTACTTGTAATTTGGAAAAAATCCCCACTAATTTACTTGTTTAAGTTATATATTTTTGCTTCTTCCTTACAAAGTGAGTGCATAGGTTTTTATTCTTTTTGATTCCCTTGGTATATCTCCTAGATATGGGTGTACATATATTAGTTATATTATCTTTATGCTTATACTATAGTACATAACAAGTATAACACATTCTCCATTATCATTATTATCTTATTCTTGATATTGTATTTTCTGTAAGAAGCAAGGACAGATAGAGCTAGGAAGGTCAATTTGAAATAATTGATTTTGGTTTTTCAATTGTTTTCGGGCTCGATAGGTTCAACTTTTAGTAAAGTTGAATTTTAATTTCATTTGATTCCTTGTCGTAAATATGTCTAACGTGGGTCTTAAACTAGAATTTAGATAGTCGTCTAGCTAGCTTTGCTGTCAATTCATTCTTCTCGTGGACAAGTGGTGGTGTTCAATTCCTAAAACAATCATAATTAGTGACATAATTGTTCCTTAGGGCCGTTACCTTTGACTAATCTTTTCTTTGATCTGTTTATATGGTTAAAAGTAAGAAATTAGTTTGCAAGAAGTAATTTACCGAAAGCCCCATAAAATACAAAGTAAGAAAAAGGAAAAAATTGAATGATGGATGTGATGTGCATCCAAAGGCCAGTATGGTAAATCCCTGATAGAGTTTCTCGCTAAAGCCCGTTTAATTTTTTTGTCGTTTTCCTTCCGGCTAATACATTTTGGTCATCATGATGTTACGTTAAATTGGTGAGACTTTTAATTTGCCTTCGTACTTCTAGAGAATGTTGTCGTTTCATTCCTAATTTCCTCTCTTGGTTTATTACCTTTCTTATTTATTCTACACAAAAATTAAAGTTACTTTATAAAAATATTAAGATCTAAACTACACAAATCTAATTTAAGTAAGGTTTCTCTTGAACACTTGTTAAGTTAATATAAAATATATATAATATTCATTTCAGTTATTTTTTTTTTTATTCTAGTGCTATTTTAATTCCTAAAATACTATATTTAAAATATTTTACTTTACAAAGATTATATTTATTATATTTTAATAAAAGCATCTGTTAAAATGTTTTTTAATTAATTTATTATGAAGGACCGGGAATGAAACTAACATCATTTCACAAGTTTCACGTTGGATTCTCATAATCAATTGATGTATGGATATTTTTTTTTCTTAATTTGTTGATTGTGAGATATTATAATAATATTGAGTATTAAATTAAGATTAACCTGTTTGTATTAAAATTTTATAATGTGATGTAGAGATTGACTAATTAGTAAACAAAAAAAACAATATGAGCTTGCACTTAATTAGATAACCAAGGAAACAATTTTTATTTTTTTTTCATAATTTCATAATTCAGACCAAAATTTAGATCTACACGTTTTTGCTAGACCATGAGAAGGTCATGTATGAACGAGAGACTTAGCAAATTTATTCGGTGTAGGAATGGAGACGCATCTTGACCAAGGAAATAAAGATAATTCAGAGCAAGATCTTAAATCCTCTCAAGTTTTAGCAAAATACAGAAAGGTCATGTATGAAAGAGAGAGATTCAGCGATTCCATTCGGAGCAGGATTGGAGAGGCATCTTGACCTTCTGGCACGCTAATGTACTGACAAATGCTTAATGCTTGGTGTCTGGTGACATGAATAGCCAATGTGCCATGCTCATCACCCATATATGTATATAAGTGGCCATAACTATTGGCAGCCAAGTCATCAAGTTATACCCCATGCATAAAGGGTCACCTATCTCTAGTAGGGACTACCTCATTCAAACATGTTCTTCTTAAAGCTAAGTAATACTGCTGATATATATATATATATATATGTATATACATATGAACCTTCTAAGCTCCTATTCTGCCCAACATGAACTTCCAGAAGATAGGTAAATAATCTAAAGGGCATATATATATATATATACATAAATATGGCACTTGAGCATATGTTTGACCATTATACTGCAACAAGATTCTTGATTCCATATTGAAGTTTTTTCTTGCCATTCATTAAAATATTCCCAATATGAAGGGTCAGAAAATCATCTAATATATATTGGTAAGGTATTATATATCTAATTTCTTGGCCCAAAGAATACGGATCTAGTTAATTATTTAGATAAAGATATTTAAATGGCATAAGGAAATGAAAAGTATATCATTTAAATCCTAAAATAATTTAAAATCCTAATTTTTCTTTTCAAAATATTTTTTTTTCCTCTTGATAGATAGACTCTAAATTTTATCAAAAAAATAAATACAACTTACATGAATAAATTTGGAAGAAATTTTTTTTGAATTTTGAGAATATAATAAGAAAGCTTCTAATCTTAGAAGAGTACCATAATTAGGAAAAAAAAATCTTTAAAAAAAAATTTAGAAAATAATATAATTGTTAAAAGCCAAAATAAACATATTAATTAATTGAAAAAAAAGGTCTTGCAGGATCACTCTCCCTTCAAGACTGATAGAAACTAAGAGTGAAAGGAAATGTGTGAAGGAAAAGGTAATATGTTTAACTCTTTAACTAGAAGAAAAGAATATACATTGGAGATGAAAAAAAGGAGAAGCAACATTGGATTGTGATTATTGTCTCCTAATATTCGATAGAGGTCCACATCAAATCAAAGGGCTATCTTATAATGGAGGGTCCTTGTGTGCACTATCTCCATGCATTGCTAAAGGCATAGATAGTTCTCTTGTAAAGCATATATCAACTTCAATTCATCATTTTTCTTCTTTAGAATGAGTATTAATTACAAATTAAAACATAAGTTATTTCTATTAATTAAAACCCTAATATTTTTAATTAATAAAAAGTATATATATATAGTCTCGTCAACCAATTCAATTATTAAATCATTTAAAAATTAAATCTCGATGATAGTAATTATTAATCTCTTATAATCTCTCTCGGGAAAGTGTTAAGAATTACCTCAGTTACTTTAGATAAAAAAAAAAATTTGAAATAATTTTTTGAATGAAATGCTTGATTAAAAATCACGAGTTTTCACATATTCTCTTGGTATCTCATTTATCAATTTAAATCAAAAGTAAAATTAAGATTATCTTTCCTTTATTTATTTCTTTTATTTTCTTTGATATGAAGTATGAGAATAATATGAAATTCAAGGATATCATAATATATAACCAACAGGTAAAACATTTTTTTCTTTTATAAATTAACTACAAACACGATTTTACATTTTCACTAGCAAGGACAATTCATCATTCAAAAAAGAGAAAAAATAAGTTAAAAAGAAAGATTCATTTGGCAATGCTTGTGCTTCTGATTTCAAAGGCCGTTTACACCACATAGCCCCCAACAGAGCTTTGGCATTCATCAACAAAATCCATCATTTCATTTCAGAGCCCCAACAAGATGTAGTAAACAAGTGTTATGGGCACTGCAATTAACATCCCAAATATAACACTGCAATTTATGCCAAAAAATTCAAAATGTTATATTAGTAAAGAAAAGAAAGAGAAACAACAGAGACGTAAAAGAATAATTCTTGTTGGAGAAAAGAATTAAACTCACCCTGTGCTGAGAATATCAGGATGGACATTGTATTCCTTGGCAAAGACAAAGGGGACAATTCCCTGTGGAAGAGCTGCCTGTGTTTGTTTTGGCAATTTGATTCCAAGCACATGAAGGGCAAATAATGAAATAAACATGTTAGTAATGGTTCAATTCTTTGTTGTTGTTCAGTTACAAAACTCACAAACCGGATTTTATGTATAACCCAGTTCATTTTTATCTTCTTAATTTATTGGGGCTTGATTAGATTGGCTATTTGTCCTTAAAAATTCAATCCTTTTCTCAGAATTAAAGCGAAATGGTTGTGTTAAAAGGAAGCAGAAAGGTAAGATTCAGGGGGAGGGATTGTGTATGTGACCTGGACAATGGCAACATGTAAAAGAACTCCTCTGAGGCCAACAGCAATGGAAGCAGCTGCCATGACAGCTGGACCTGTAAGGAATCTCACAGCCATAGAAAAAGCTGCCATGGAATTTCCACATGCTATGATCCTTGGTTGCAAAGCCATGAACAGACCTGTCAACATTCACATCAAAAGCATCAGCATGCCTTCACTGACTCACTGTTAGTCGGTCACCCCCATTGTGAAGGACCTTTCATCATCACCACCACCAACCCATTATATCAAATCCAACACAAACTTGGCAAAAAGTGAAACAAAAGAGTGAAAAAGATAGATAAAGGAAACACCACATTATCATAATTATACTGTTTGTTTACTTTCCTTGCTTTATATTTGAAGTTGTTTGCATACTTCATTTGCTTTCTAAAATAAAATAAACCATTTAATAATGAAAACACAAAAAAGAAAAAGATTTTGTAAGGAAAGGATGTTTATACTGTACTGACCAAGACTGAACATTGCCATGCCAAGCCCAGCATCTGACAGGATTGAAATGGATTTTGCTATAATTGCAGGCATTTCAATATGATACCTGCAAGAAAACCCAACAAGGAAAAACCATTCTCAGAATAAAAAACCTAGAAAATTTACTAGATTTCTATAAGCAAAGGTATCAAAATGTGCAAGATTTTTCATGGAAGTAGTTTGAGAAGGGAAAATTAGTACCTGTATGACACAAGGGACCAAATGAGGCCTATTAAGCTAGAGTAGGTATTGGGGTTTCTTATAAGTTTTCTCCAAACCATAATCAATATAAGCCTTGTCATCACACTTGTTGGGGGCATGACTTTTGGTTTCCCTTCTACCACTTTCTCAGGATCACGGTGGTTCATTTCTCTGTTCCCAAAGCTGAATTCATCTTTCTCTAAGTAATCCTCTTGATTATTTCTATGACCCTCAACTGATAACCAAAACAGATGTTAGAAAAAGAATGAAATGAAGCTAATTAATTCAAGAAAAAAAAAAAAAAGTTATCACCTTTTCCTGGAGATACAGCCAATTTTACTTCTTTCTGATCATGAGCTCCATATTCCTGGCCACCAAACACATCTGATACAGGTGAAGCACTTGAACTCCAAACAAACATATGAAGGTCTTTAGTTCCATCCTCTGGTTTTTGCTGTGCTTGACCATTAGGCCTCTTGGCATTAGCATTAGCATTAACAGCAACATTTTTAGAAGCAGTGGGTGAAAACATTCCTGGGTTTGGTGCTGGGTAATGCCCTGTCCCACCAGGCCCATTATGGTAATGAACCCTTGGCTTACCACCAGCAGCACCATCTTCTTCGAAATTTGACGGCCTTGGCGTTGGTCCCCTTGAAGTTGAAAACCCATAAACATCTGAAGCACCAAAATTGGAATTTCTTCCCCCAGCCATCATAGAATAGAAATCTGTGTGATTAAAACTAGACCCTCTTGGAGTTGGATTTCGAGAAGACTGCAAAGAGTAAATCTCAGCATTGGTAAGGTTGGAAGGCCGAGGAGTTGTGGACAGACCCTGTGACCTCCTTGAAAAAATGTCTGATCTTGAAGCATTGGATCTTCTCACAGTGACATGGAGCTTACCATCTTCTTTAATTTCAGCATCGGTTTCTAATGGTTGCCTTCCATCCAATGACATAATGTCAGAATCGACGTGGATTGAGACAATGGACCCTGCAGTATCTGGAAATTGCTCAGAGATAAGCAATCTAGCACCTCTATATTCAAAGAGAAAGAGCATCAAAGTGTACCAAATGATACATTGAAGGACCACAATTTGGACCATTAAACTCCCGGAGAAATCTCCGTACATTCCTTTAAGTAAAGGAATACCCATAACCAAAGTGTTTGGCAGAGTAGAAACTGAAAACAGAGTTATTGTCCATTCCAAGCAGCCCCTTTTGCTCACTTTGCACCACACTGCAAGAACAGTTAGAATCATAATTTTTTGAAGGGTATCAGCAGCAAGGAACCGGAAATTCATTTCGTAAGGATTGTTGGAGGCGATGAAGTGAAAGGACAAGAGTGGTACTGCAAATAGAGCCACAAAACGATTGATGCCAGAGCATTGGTCAGGAGAGAAGATCTTCCACCATTTAACTGAGCCATAGGCTAAAATCATAGCCACGTAAAGTGGAACCATTGCGGTCATAACATGGTAGAAGTCTGATAAAGTAATCATCTTCCCTCAATTCCTGAAGAACCCAAATCAATAAACACTCTTTAAACT
This sequence comes from Quillaja saponaria, assembly GCA_029379385.1. NCBI lineage: Eukaryota > Viridiplantae > Streptophyta > Magnoliopsida > Fabales > Quillajaceae > Quillaja > Quillaja saponaria. The sequence goes on from CM055607.1 coordinate 9,245,656, forward strand.
CAGAGGAAGAAGAAGAAGAAGAAAAAGAAGGGAGTGATGGTGGTATTGGTGACAGTTGTGATGGTGATGATGAAATGAGTTGGGGATATGGGAGAGCATGTGTTTTGGTTTTTGGGGTAGTGGGTATTATGCAGAATACAGCAATATTTTTTCAGCTTTGAGAGTTGCGAGCAAGCTTGCACTTGCAGTCCCCAAAGCACACAGAGGCAGAGAGGTTTTTTTAGCTTTTCTATTTTGGTTTGTTTTCTTTCTTTTTGTTTTGAATTGTGTTTGGATTTGGGTTTTGAGGAGAGTGGCCTATAGTGGGGGTGGTGGTATTTGACAGGAGTAAACTTGGAAACTTGGTGTGTGACTCTATCTTCTACATGGGTCAAATTTGTTACATAAAATGCGGAAAAGCCATTTTGGTTGGAGGTGAATGTGTTTCCAAGCACTTGTTTGTAGAAACTATTAACTAGAAACTACTCTGTAAGCTTTGTGAAGAGCCTATGCCTCCTTCCCTTTTTATTTACTTATTCTTCTTTGAAACTACTGTTTTTAAAAGAAAAATCATTTTAGTTGATGAACTAATATTTGATTCATTTAAAATTTATACACTATCAGTTATATAATATATCACTAACGTCCATTATCACACATTATTTCAATTCAAATGAGTTATTGTCTTAATATAATGGCCAAAATATCAAATTTGACGTATTTAGATGTGAGTGGATTAGACCTTGAAAGTTATATAGATATAAAAATCGAGATAGGGCTTATAGAAAGGAGTTTGCAAAATGAAAATTAATAACGTGGACCCTGAACAATTTGTCCATCTCTTAACCGAATCAAACACTTGTTGGCAGTCCATGAACTTCAGGTTACTCTGTTAGGTCTGGGATTACACACCATTCCATGCATAACGTTGAGCTGTAGAAATTCAAATGAAATATGTAAGCATTGGTCAATTTTGTTTTCATCAAAACGTTAGGGTTCAAATCTTCCATAAATTCTTATCACCAAACATGAAACACTATATGCCAATTACTTCATATAATATTGTATGAATTTATAAACAATAGCTCGTTATAAAAAGTAAACAAGTTATTAGTTAAGTTGATTAGAATATCTTGTTAATTTGTCATTTATTGAAATTTAAATTTAAAAAATACTTATCAGAAAATTAATTATCACTTCCTAACTTTTTGCTCAAAATTTAAAAAATACTGTATTAGTTATATCTTCGATCAACAGAAAAAAATATAATATATATTACAAAAGATGGCATGCTATGTATGTCTGTGATCAAATAATATAAATACACTCCATAAAATATATTTTCAATTATACTTTTACTATTTATTTTTTGAATATCAGAATTTAAAAGTCTAATTAAGATGTTTGAATATAATTATAAATTGCTTATGTACAAGAGAATTCTTTTCACAAAGAAATATGAGTTATTTATACTGTGCAAAGGAGCATTTTAAGAGATGATAATGTCTGTACGAAAAAGTATATGAGTTGAAGAGAATAATGGTTTAAAGCAGAATATAATGCTGACTACCCATTATTATGTTTGGCACAATTAGCAGCGTGAGCTTTGGCAAAAACATCATCATAATGGTAAAAATTTGTGATTTATCTACTGAATTACTATTAATGATGTTTGTCAAATTGAACTAAGGTTAATTAGATTAACCTCTCTATGTGGTTAAACAAAATTATTAATTCCTCTCCTAGTAGCTAGAGAAAAAAAGGCAGAAGGTGAACAAATTATATGGTAAAGATGATTTTGAACCCCATGCATGCATGCATGGGATGGTGCATGCATGGATATATAAAGTCTCAATTAGTCTCTTCTATCAATTGGAAAGTATGTGAATTGATCTCATAAAAAAAAAACTTTCTAACTTATGTAAATCATGAATACCGTAACTCATTTTCCATGCATGATCAATTAAGATCCAAATCAAGTAAACCTTAATCTATGTTTCAAAAGTTTATTAAATTGTGAGCTAGACAATGTATTATAAAGAAAAACTTCTTCTTAGCAAAAATAAAAATAAAGAAAAACTTCTTATAAGATTTAATTTCTTTTAAAAATTTAATATAATGAACATTTACAACTTGATCCGTGTTGACATGCCACTAAATGATTGGTTGGAATAGATTAAATGACATTAATAATTAGGTTAAGTCAAAGGAGATGAAATGAGTAGAGAAATAATTTTTTTGTTTGGATCCTTAAGGAAAACTGATTTTTGAAAACGGTCTTGATTTGATTTTGGCATTTATCAGTTTCTGATAATTAATAGCTAAAATAGCTGAGCTAATTAGTAGTTATTGTTTAAAAAATCACAATGAATTGATAGGTTTAACAAGTTAAACTAAGCATTTGAGTAATATTTTAAATCGGTTTATAATGTCATTTAAGATATACGCACACAATTTCAAATCTTGAATAGTAAAATTACACACAAAATTTTGAATCTTGCAAATGATAAAATTGATTAAAATTTTTTTGTAAAGTATTGAATTAAAAATTGATACAATTATAAAGACACACACCACTAGATAACTTTTTAATTTTATTTTTTTATACTAACATGATTAAATTTCATTCGGACCAATTGAGTTCACACAAAGCAAAGTGATAAGAGAAAAACAAAGTTTAGGGAAACTTGTTCCCCTTACATCAGCATCTTAATGAGAAATAGTGCAAGCAGACTCCGTAACAGAGTTTTTTTTTCTTAAAAGAAGTAGAACAACCATGGTATGAATTTTAATTTCTAATCTGTCAATAACTTTTTTGATAGTTAAAAGAAAACCGTATTTAAGATCCCAAATTTTAGTCAAAATGTTAGTGCCAAAACCAATTTTGATGAAGAAGCATGCTACCTCATTTTCCCCAATATCATCTAATTCGATCATCAATTCAACCAAAAACTCGATTACCTATTAGATTTTTAAAACATCAACATCTCAATTGATTTCTAGCCAGTAGTGATCATAGATTAAAAACCCAAGCATGCATGCGTTGAAGTTAATGATTTGTGCCATTGGATTTGGGGGATGAGATGTGAAAGCTAAAGCCTAAAGGGGAACACACAACATTGGCGTGTCAGTCTTATATCTCTTTGATATTCAAAACTCCAAACACCACGCTTAACTGCACACACTGCAATAGGGTTTGTGTTTCCTATGACTATAAAAAAGGAATTAATGCAAATACACTTTTGTCTTTTTCCTATTATTATTTATTTATTTATTTTAACAATCTCTTGAGTTTCTAATTAAAGGATTTTCTTTACAACAAAAAATTGCGTGCATCCCCTCAATTTTTAATTCAAATAAAATGGACGTGGATAACATATAATAACACATAACCATTTGTTTAATTAGAGGATAAAACAAAACTACTACATTTTTTTAACATGTTATATATTAATATCAAAACATTCCATTGTATCTAACCAAATTATAGAGTAGGATTTAAGGAATATTCTACTTTTTTAAGATTTGAGAATAATATGTTTTAGGGTCAACAACGTCATGACATTCCTAATGTACGTGCAAACTAAGAAATATATATTGATGTAAGAAACACACGAGAAAAAAAAGAAGAAAAAAAAAGCATATTTGATAGGAAATTCTAATATTTATATTTCATTTTATGCCATTTATAAGTTTTTATTTTTTATTTTTCTAATTATAATTACTTTGGCTTTTGTTTAGGATTAGAACAATCTATTACTACTATGGTCTATATATATATATATATATATTTCACAAACAATAGGTAGCTTACTCTTCTATCCTTCATTAATTTTTCCATGTAATAAGAACTTTAAAAGTAAAAATAAATTCGGATGTCTCATTCCCATTGTTATGAAATCCAGATTTATTTTCTTCCTTTTTATTTTTTAATAATTTGAGTCTAAGAGGGTGTTTGTATTTAATTATAATTTAGTCAAATCTAATTTTTTTTAAAATAATAGATTGTTTGGTTAGAATTTTTTTACATTCTAATTAGATTATTTTTAATTTTTTATTATAATCAGAAAAATAAGAAATGATCACTTGATACTTTTCTGTTCACTTTTAATCACAATTTTAGTAAGTTATTTCACTAGATTATTAATCAATGTTTCCAAATACTTTATACAATTTAATTATAATCAACAAAGTCTTATTATTAAATATAATTAAATAATTTTAAGTTTAAGATGTTCAACTTACAAGTCTTGTGTTCAATTAAGAACGAACATATTATACGGTTAAAAGAGACATATCATATACACTAGCATATGTGGCACATGTGAATAGTATTTATATACATTTCCACCAAAAATTGACTTACATTTTAAAAAATATAATTAATTAAAAAAATTAATCTCTATGTTAAGTGTAATTAAATAAACAAGTAAATCTAATTAAAAATTGAATTCATAATATAAATTTATAATGTTTTTTATTAATTCTTAATATAAAAGAATAATTAAAAAAATATTGTAATAATAAAAACTATACTCTTAATATTTATTTTAATTCATATTTTAGTTTTTAATTTTAGGTTCATGAAATTGAAAATAATTAAGAAAAAAATCAATAGTAAAAAAGAATTACAATCATATAAGTATTAAAAATGAAAAGAGTTAGAAAAAATATAAATTAGTCATTTATTTGAAACTCAAATTTTAATATAATAAAATAATTACTAAAGGCTGCTTTTTTGTCAATGCAATTAAATAGATAAAGTAAATATATAAAAAATGAAATTCATAATATTATTTTTTTAATTCTCAAGATAGAAGAAGAATTAAGAAAATAATATTATAATAAAATAAAAACTATACTCTTAATGTTTCTTTTAAATCATAGATTTTTATAAAATAAAATAAAAATTGATTCCTAAAATTGAGAAGGAATTAAGAAAAAAATTAATAGTAAAAAAGAGTTATAATCCTATTATTATTAAAAGAAAAAAGAAATAGGAGAAAAAAATTAATAGTCTATTTTAAGTACACTATTTTAATACTATAAAATAATAACTAAATGGTACATAGTAAAACTTGTATATAAGAAAATAAAATATATATATCATTAAGCCATTATATCTAGTATAAATAGGATTCGAATGATAACTGGAAATATGGTTTTGGGAGACAAATCAGATGGTGTTGTTCTGTTAGAGCTGAGCTAGGCTCTAAGGCTAGGACTTCTGACTACTTGAAACAGAGATTTCAGGAAAGTATTGGTAGAGTTGGATTCTCTAATGGTGGTCAATCTTGTGAAGCAGGAGATTAGCCCGGAGAATGCTTACAAGCCTCTCATTAGTGATATCCAATGTCTTCTAAAGTTGGATTGGGAAGTTCGTTTAAGACATATATATCGTGAAGGTAACAGGGTGACAGATCACTTAACGAATCTAACACTGGATGGTACTGATATTGAAGCTCAATGGATGCAAGTCCCTGCTTCTCTATGTTTAATTTTGAAAGTTAATAATGTAGGTGGGGCGTGGTAGCATAGAATAGCTATCTCTTCAATATAGTTTATTTCTGTTGTTTTCTTTCCCTTTTAATCAAAAATATAAATATATTGTATATAGCAAGTGAGAAAATGATATTAAAAAGGAACTTGAACTGTGAGATCAAATTTTACCTTCCCAACTTGCAAGAAATTCATCTGTTTATTCAGAATTTGGGTCTATATACATGATGGCATCTTTATTTCTTAATACTCCATAAGCAAGAACACTTGATTGCTTTAGTACTAATTTTGCTTTCCTAATAGTTCCAATCATCATCCATGACTCATAAACAGAACGCCATGTGGATTATCAATTTACTGTTGGTCGTTTATTTTTCTATATTTAGCAAGTGTTCTCTAATTTTGTGGGTTTCCAGTGAGCCTCTTTAGATAACAAAGAGCTTTAACAAGTATGTCTCTAGTCTTCAGTGGGCCCATTTTGACAGCCTAAAAATGCATTATTTGTCTGCAAGGCCCAAATAGTGTCTCTAAGCCCGCATTACAGAGACACGCGAAGGGCATTTGCATCTCTTCAATAGCAACAGTGTAGGAGCATATCCCACACATTGTCTAACCAAATCTAATTCTCTCTCGATATGTTTGTCAGAAAACTCAATTTGTGCGAACGCTTCCCCTAACTAACGAAGAGATCTTAGCAGAATTGCCACATATACAATTGAACACAATTTTGCAAAGAAATAGCTCTCAAGAAAAGATGGGAAACATGATTAATATCATTTAATTGAATAGTTGAACCAACTCCTTCTTGCTTGAAGAAACCCTCCACTTTAATTGGTATTTTTTCACAAAAAGCAAACATGAGACAATAAATCCAATTGTTGATTATGTTCCGCCTCTTCCTCAGATAAACACGATCAAACAATTCCCAATCATGGCCTTTGCAGATCGGATAATTCATATAATATACAAAAAGAAACTCTAGATATTTGATATCTTTATCTTTGAATGAGATCTCAATTCCAATTGCTTAAGAGAAAGGAAAAAAAAAACTGTTTAACTAGAAGAAGAAGGGAAAAAAAAAAAAAAAAAAAGCAACATAAAGTTTCAACAATAAAAGGCAAAAAGAATTTTTTATTTTTATTTTTTTTTTTAAACAAACTTCTGATCAAATCAATGAACAAAAGTTTTATATCTGCTAAACCAATTCCTCATGCACAGAAATAGGGGAAACTCAGCTGCCCACAGAAAAATGTAGCAAAAAAAGAGATACATTTCAATAATTCTGATAGTGACAACTGACAATAAGAAACAAGAATTCTCACCCAACTTAATAAGCATATACCAGGTTAAGATAGGCAACCACGAACACATACAATGTTAAGATGGGTAGCTACGAACACATAGAAGGTCAGCTTCTTATGCATGCATATGGACCAAGCCAACCGTACGTTGAAACTCACAGGGATGCCTAGTGGAAGAAGCTGGCAATTATCAGATATATACGACAGAAGCAGATGAACAAGGGTTGATCAACTCATAACCCTTTGGAACCTGGAAGCTCAATCCATTGCAACTGGATTTCAACTTCACCGCATTCCACATTTCTCAATCTAAGGACAAGATCTTGGATGACCTTGCCGTTGTCCCAGGTGACGCTGCTCTCCTCAGCCAGGCAGTTTTGTCTGCATGGGTGCACTCTAGAGATAATAGTTCCACTTGGGAGGCCTCCCAAGTGCATCTTCAAGGCTTCTATATATGTTTTGATTTCAAACTCTGCATCTCCCATTTTGTCATCCATGCTAAAAGTGTCATGGTCGTATACAGTCTGAAATCACAAATGATCAAGCACTGACCAATCAGCATGCTAATAGGCAAAAGTTTATTTAACACTGATGTCAGAATTTTTTAAGAGATAGATAGATATAGAGAGAGAGCATATTAAAGCATTGGGCCACCTATCCTTTTAACTTTTGACAAACTGCAAGTCTTAATAATAAAACTTTAGAAGGACAAGACCCAGTTAGGGACTGCTCCCAATAAAATCATATATGTCTACTGCAAATGCATAGGTTGAAGGACTGGAAGCAAGAAAATCATGGAAAAAATGCTCAAATAGTGGACTGTGTCAAGGATACCTCTTCTGAGACCCTTCAGTGATCGACCTACTTGATTAAAATATTTTATAATCCATCTGTAACCTACTTATGGAAGATGAAAAAAGTATACAGCATAAATGATGACAATACAATACATCCACATACAGCAGCAGGAAATACTTCTCATTTTCATGGGGCAGCGCCTTAGAGTACATGACATAAAATTCATAGGGTGATTATGTAAATAAACACGGAAATGTGAATGCATTAAGCTGGGTTTAGTATAAGAGGCTACCAACTGTGATTCATTTCTTAATGATAATCGGGGATTACGTTAAATATGTCAATGTGATGTTAAATTTGGAAACCTTCTGTTCAACTGGATTCAGATAGCCAGTATCATACGACAGTAACAATGTACTTACGAGCTTGACTGGAAGATTAGGATCGGTAACAGAAAGCGTAAGGTCTTCATTCCACTCAGGATTAACATCCTTCTTAATTACGCGAGTCTTAAGTTTCTGCATAAGAATTGCAGATAATACAAAATAAGAACCAGATAACAAGGAGTAATTTGAAGCCACACATTCATATCAATAAGATTGTGAGACGCTACCATGTTAATATCAGTTATAACATCATGGAAGAATCAAGGTAAATCGGGAGAAAATAAGTTGAACTGATGAATCCACAATCTATGTAACAAATTGATTTTATGAAACCATGAATGCCTTTCTAGAAACATGAAAATAATTTAATGTATAGATCACACAATGAGGGTTATAGGCTTATAGCTTTGTCCAACAATAATACAAGCATATTTTGATAGTAAACAAAAAATAAAGATATATATATATATATATATATCATTTTAACAAAGGGACAGTTTGGATTGGCGGCCTGGGACATGCATCCCACGACCTAGTCTGTTTGGTACGTAGCAGCCAGTGTCCTGCACAGTCTGGGTCGCGTGTCCGAGAAGCTTCTCAGGGTGCTTCTCGGCCGCCCATCCCAGGTGCAGTCACACTAAATTTTTTCTCTTTTATGCCTTTTATCTTTAGGTTTTATTTTCTTTTTGTCTCCCCACTACCAGAGCTTTTGGACAATCCAAACACACTAAAAAAGGAATGCTGTTTTTTTGTAATTTACAAACAAATCTGATTTTCAGACCAAGATCATAAGCCATAGCAAACATACTAAAAATGCAGTCCTCACCTCGCCGCCAATCCAAACAAAGCCAAAGCAAGCTACTACTGACATTCATTGAACAGGTACCATAATAGGGAACCCATTTGTTATGGAAGATTCAACCAACACGAAGTCAAACTATATTTCCCAAAATCACAGAAATGATAACCATGAAATTCCATTGAATTAAGAACATCAAAGTAAAAAAGGGGAGGTTTGATAGAAAATTTAGTTGAAGATCATTTTTTTTTTTTTCCTAAATCAAAATAAGCAAAAGAAGAAAGAACAAACAGAGATCAACAGCAGTGAAAATTTATTAACTTTTCTTCAATTTAAGAACGTTTTTAACCTATCTTCAATCTAAGAACGAAATAAATAATGGGTAATCAGAATTACCAAACAAAATGAAAAGGTTTAGACAATTTCCTACCTAGGAGGACTATGATTTAGGGGATGAGAATAAAGAGTTAGGACCTGTTTTCCCATCTTAACGACGACGTAAGGATCGCTACTACGAACATCACGAACTGCAAGATTAACACCACGCTTGACACGAATCCTAAGAAGGCCAAGCAGATTTTCCATTAGAGACTTTGTATGACCTTCAGGAGTCTTCGGTGAAGTATCCGCCATTTTTTCTGTCTTCCTCCCTCCCTCTTTAGATAATAAAATAATGAGAATGAATATTTTATGTATCCAATCCAATCAAATTAATCCGAAATTATCAAACACACACATATATATATATATATTAGTAAATAACTGAAAAATAAATATTATACCGGGTACAACGGTGTCATGGAACTTACCAGGCTTCAAATTGTATTTTCTGGAAAAAGTTGTTACTTTTTCCAGAAAATTTTCTTCAGAACTTCAATTCCCCAATATGTTTTTTCGACTTCTGAGTGTACAAGTTGTTGTCGGATTTAGATGTGGGTTTGATTTTTTTTTTTTTTTTTTTTCAAGGGGAGGGAGGTTGAGTCAAAAGGCTTTGGTGAGAGACAGACAATTTGGAAGTGGAGGAAAGTTGGAAGGCTTTTCTGGGAGAAGATGACCGGTATATCCGGTTGACAATTGGATGGGATTTATTGGTGAACGTTGACTGCCGTAAAAGACGCTTTGGTCTGCTTCGGGCCCTAACTAAAACTAACGTGGATTGCTACTTAGTCATCGTGTGTTCGTGAATCTTGTGGCTTATAATAAGCCACAAAAAACATAAAAATGATTGTCTGTTTTAATTTATTCATGTTTGCTTTCTACCTGCTGGAGCAGGTAAATTACTGGTGACGATTAAATTGGCATGCTTGAGTTAACCAATTACTTCTTTCTTAGCCATCAAGTAAGCTATATCTACATGGAAAACCATGTTGTATTAGGTGACAAATTGATCTCACACTTGATGAGTTTCTCATGATTGTTTGTAGATTGTAGATTTAGTTTGGGCATTCTACAAATTTGAACTGAAAGCCTATATCTACAAACTTGCTGGTTGCCTTGGAATTGGCATAATGAACATCTTATTGAAATTGAATGATTAAGTGGTATCATGCTTTCAAAAAGAATAGCGCAATTCTGCAAACTGACTTGTCAATATATTATGGACAAATTACACTCACCTTCCTTGAATTTTAACAAAAAGACACTCAATTTCAAAGTATGAGAAAAGTAACATTTCCCAAACCCTAATTCGAAATGGGATGGAATTTTTTTTCTTGATTCAATTTTATTTGAAATAAAAAATTATATTTTATTCTTTAACTTATATCAAAATCCTATTTAGTTAGTAGTTTATAAAATTAGACTATATTTTTATAAAAAAAAAAAATCAATTTTTTTGTAAAATCAAATCTTCAAATCTTTTCTTATCAAGGCACAACAGATTTTCTAATTTATTACTTTAATGTCTTTCTTTGCATTAAAACATATACTAGAACAAGCACACTCCAAATAGCTTCTATCTTTATTTGTCCATGAAAGTATGAGATGGTTTCTTCATGATTCTCTTAACTTCTTCATATAGATTCATCATAGCATTATGAAATAACATATCGACAACTAATACAACAATCACTGAATTCAACCAAAAACACCCATTTAAAAGTCCATGTTTTTTATTATTTTTTTATTCTTCCATTCAAACACTATGATTTAATCATGGTTAACTAACAAATAAAGCATATTTCGTTTAATATTTTGTTAGTTTATTAAGATCCAAATAAAGGTAGTGTTGATTTTTTTAAAATTTGGAGTTGAATGTTGTTCACTAAATCTAAAGGCAGGTTAGTGTAATTTGTCCATATATTATATACTTTTTATATAATTGATATCTCTTATTTCGACAATCTTCCCTATAAACATTTTTCTTTTTTTTTGAACAGTGGAGTGCTCGAGCTCGGTATTGAGGATAGGGACAAATACAACCACTTGAGTTACGCTCTTGACAGTCTTTTTTTCTGTTTATTTCTACTTGTATGAGAATTTTTATATCATGATTATGTTTAGTGTAGTTATTTTCTTGTGGGGCTTTATAGTAAACATCATAATAATGATATTTTTTTAATTCATGTTTTCATTATGTAAATGAATTAAATTATATACTCATTATCAGTTACTAAATTTAAGACACGAATTTAATTTTTTTAATTTTGTGAAAATATAAATTTAAAAACATATTTAACTATTTATCTCTTAAACATTATCTTTTAAACAATTTTTTTTTTCAAATCCATATTGAAAGTCCCATTTTTAAAAAAGAAAATATGTTAAGATGCTAAGGAAAAATAGCCAAAAAGAAATGTAAAAATCAAATCTCCAAAATTGCATTATTTATGTTCTTTATAATTATTACTATAAATGAAAAAGGAAAGAAAAAAAGAATTAAAAAAATCTGCCCTCAATCTCCATGAATTTGTATTTGCAGGCGCGCCATTGAGAGTTTCAGTTGGTACCAAGAAAATGAGAAGTCATGGAACCCTGGGAAGCACTCGACGTCGACGATTCAGACCTCTCCTCTTTTCTCCGCCCTTGCAAGCGCCAACACCACAACTCACTACCCAAAACTAGCAATTCCGCTGCTGTCACCACCTCTGCTGCTGCTTCTTCTTCTTCTCAGCCAATTCTTGAACTCAATTCTCAGTCCCTTACCGAAACCCTAACTAGTCCCCAATCTCAAAATATTCTACAAGGATCCGATTCTAGTGCCTCATCGTTCCGCCTCATTCCAGGACCTGCCGGTGCCGTTCAAGCTGCGATGCTGCGGAAAGCCCAAAACGACCAGAGCTTTATAGGCTGTGGGGAGGAGCCTATTCCCACCCAAGAGTTTATTAGACGGGTTGTTGAAAATGGTGACGAGAACGGTCACGATTTCACCATGAATCCATGGCTTTGCGGTTTGGATTTTCTGCGCCGTAAAGGTTTTTTTTTTTCCCTCAAGTTTCGGTTTAAAATATTTTGCTGCTTTACAGAATACTAATTTCAGCTTTGACTTAGAGTAACTTGTTGTCTCTTTAGGTAATGTGGATAGTAATGATTCTTCCCTATATACGAGTTTGAGCTCAATAAAGAAGGGTCTCAACACTGACAGAGTAGCTCAGGTATTGCCATTGATTAAAGGAATCTAGGAATCGTGGGGTTTTTTTGTTATAATTGGGCTGTAGTTTTTTGTGGTTTGTATGCCCTGTGAGTTTCCTGTGTGTTGAATCCTGGGAGTGCAGATTTGCTATGATGATTTAATTCATAAATTGTTCACATTTGCTTTGCTGATGAGCTTTAAGATTTTAGGAGAAACAAGAGAAAGCACAACTTAACACCACCACTCTTTTTCACTTCCTAAAGCATAAATCAAATTATTGGTGTTTCAAGTATTCTGTTGCTTGAATTTAGGTTCTTGCTGTTATCAAATCCTGCACCCCAAATGGTCTTGGAGATGTAATGGTGACTCTAAAGGTGAAGTTACTAGAATTTTGCTTTCAGTGTGATGGGTGTTTGGCTGTTATTTAATCTTTCTGAAGATATGGGATATAGCTGACACACTCCAAGTTTTGGTTTCAGGATCCTACAGGTACAATAGGTGCAAGCATCCACCGCAAAGTGCTTACTGAGGGAGAGTTTAGGAAGGATATATCTGTGGGTGCTGTTTTGGTACTCCATAAGGTTTATTACATTCTTTTGTGAAACTTATATTATTTCATGTCATGAAGGCATATAAATCTCCACTGTTATTTACTCTGGAATTAGTTTCTTCCTGTTTTCTCTCTTAACCCCCCACCCCCCCACCATTAAAAGTTGGAGTCTGTTGCCTTCTGCAAAGTTTCTTAGTTTGAGTGAAGTGTTCTCTATTTTCAGGTTGCTGTCTTCTCTCCTATTCACTCTGCTTGTTATCTCAATATAACACTGCGCAACATAATCAAGGTATGTGTCCTTCTTTGTGTTTTACATTTAATCAATTCATGAATAATACTGCACTATTCAAGGACATACTTTTTTCCAATCATATACAAAAGCCATTTCTACTTTTTTGATCGGACCTTTTGCTATTATGAGACCATCACTCTGTCTTAAGAGTTTGTACGATGAAATATGTAGCTATTCTTAGTTTGAGGATGCAAAATTTGTTTTAAAATTAGTTTCTTTTCTTCAAATTGCAAGTGTAACTTAGTGTATCCATGGATGCACAGACGATTAATGTTCTGTTTGTGCTTTACATTGAACCTATTATTAAACAAAGTGAAAAGTTAAAAAAAGAAAAAGAAAAAAGAAAAAGAAATATAGGTATCTGATTTGAAAACTCAAAATACATGGTTGTGAAGATGTCAAATTTATATTATAAAATTCATTGATTGTGCTGATTCAGCCCTAACCTCCTGGGAATCTGTCCCTTGTGTAGTGCTGCATTTGATGTGATTTTCCATTTTGCAATGTATTTTTGAAAATATATTAAAACCATATTATTCACTGTCTTAAACTGTATTATAGACTTAAGTTCTAAAGTGTAGTTCATTCAAAGTGGTAATTTATGATCTTAAAAAGCAGGATAGAAGAGGTGAATTGACATGTTTCACTAATTAAGGGAGGAAAAAGGATAGTTAGGTGTTTTGCTATATGCTAATAAACCATTTCCTTCAACAGGTTATCTCTAAGGACAGTGGGCCTCCTTCAAAACAAAATTCTCTTGCATCACCAGTCAGACAATTCAGTCCTGGTAAAATCCAGGTTTTACAATAGGCACATCCCCTTCCCTCACCCTCTCTTGCAGCATTGATTGTTAGATGTGCCTATTCATCTTGATGCTATATTTATTTCGTTTGTTTGTCTAATAATTTGCCTTCCCTATTGCAGGAAACAATGGAAAGTCATGGATGACGCCAGAGAAGGCACTCTCTTTGTCAAGGGAAAAAACGGAAAGAATCATGAACAATTTTAGATTGAGTTCACAGTTGAGTGAGAACACATGCGAACAATTAGAAAAAGATAGACCACTAGGAAATGACCACATTGGTAACGGTACAACAGGAAGCTCTAGCACTTTCGTAGACAAAGAACAAGTGACAGTGGGAGTGGGTATGTCCAATGGAATTGTCAGGCTAGCGGAAGGAACTGATAATGGACTACATACTGATATGGACGATTGTCATCAGAGTGGAGAGAATCCAGCAGGAAGAGCTAAATGTAATGGTGCCTCACAGAATTCGGTTGAACTCCCTCATAATCTAGAAACTGGGATAAGGGATGATAATGGAAAGGAGCCTCAGAGGCCAATTTCAAAGGCTTCACTCCCACAATGGACAGAAGAACAGCTGGATGAGCTCTTTGAGTTGGAATGACTGATCTCTACTTAAATACTGTTGTTAACAATTACATATTCAACAAAGATTAGATATTCCAGATGTCTTTGATGAGAAGTTTAGAGCTGTATGTTTGAACTCGCAGTCAAATTACCCAATAGAATGCTGTTTTTTTCCTGGAAATACCAAAAAGAGTTAATAGAAGTGGGTACATTGTTACTTTGCTGAGAAAGTGCCCCTTGTTTCTTACAAGTGGCATCTAGTCTTCTGCGAAGGATACTAGATTTTTGCTTCTGATATGCTATATTTTACCTTGGCCAGAATGCTTCCGATATAAAATCTGTTCCCGCGGATGTTATTGTTCTTTAAAATCTTATTAATGACTATTGCCAACTTAAACTGAGAATGTTTCAATTGCCTCTTACATCCATGACTTGGGACTCTTTTTTAGGTGAAAACAATCAGCCTTTTGAGTTAAAACTAGCATCTTAGTAACGATGAGCAAACACATTCAAAAGCTTTATTTTAGTCCATTTTTCTATCATTTCATTTTAGCATTAATGATGTCAATTTAGGTTATTAATCAAAGCCCACCTTCTAATCATCACATAAAGTAGAACTTAAAACTATTTTAGATCTTATCATGAAATTTTACAAGAAGATTTACTTTATTTACTTGGACGAATTATAGATGAAAGTTAACCAAAACCTTTTTTTTTTTTTTTTTTTTTTTTTTTTTTCTTTTCTCATACTAATATCACGAGAAAGATTACAATCTCCTGGTTTGGCTTTATTAATTCCTCAACACAACACACTCTGGGATTTGGAAGTTCCATGCTAATCAAAGGTCATGAACTCCACTTTTTCATTCATTGTCAATTATTCCTGCATGGCCGTTCATTATAAACTATTCCTACGACGGCCAATCCACATATTTCTGAAATACAGCAGCGAATGAACAAATAACAGATTACCTTGGCAGGACAATTCAACAAAGATAGAATTCCAATCTTAACGTAATTGATCCCACTTGAATGAAATTTTTTGCATCTAAACTCAGCTATAGGCATAAGCATAAGCCTCTCACCTCACAGAATTACAATAAGAACGTGTTTGTGAAAAGAAACAAAAATGGACCGGACATATGGTGTCAATAATAATTATAGGTGCCATGTAGTAGAAATCCAATTGAGCAACGAAATTCCTCCCTTTCTAAATTACCTTTGACATGTAGAACGGAGGATACTTGATCAGAAAGCACATCTCGGGCTTCTCATCTATCAGACTGCTGTAACTTTGAGATGTATGGCAATCAAATCAATGCTCTGGCCAAACCAAATCACAAGTTTCTCAAGCGTATGCCATATATTGAACCCTTTTCTCAGCGTCTTAGAATCTTACATAGGCCATCACCCACCTACTGAAAAACCTTCCTCAATCTTTCAGCAGACAAGGATGCTCTTTTATTGGTTGGTTCGAGTACCAGAGCATATCTAAAATCTGCAGTGGAAAAATGGCATTAGGCCCATGGCTTGAATAACGGTTCCTTACTAAGGACACAAGACAACCCAGGGACTTTGAACTTGGTGGTCTCAGATATCAATCCTTAGTTTCGTTTTTCTATTTCTTTTTTTTTCTTTTTTTTCTCAGGGAGAGGGGGTGTGGGAAGCTTCATTGGGAGGTCCACGGGGCTTGGACAACAGAATAGGGGATAGCCTGCCCTTTCCATATAAGTCCCTTCCCCAAACTCAAAAAAAAGGCATTAAATAATTCAAAACTACATATGAAGACTTACACTCAACACAAATCAAAGTTAAACAAATCATAATAGTTCAAATTTCTAAGCTATTGAAAAGCAGCTCTAAAACCTAAATTTCTCATCACAAACTATTTGAAGACTAATGCTGCCAGACCAATCCTCCTAGTGCCTTTCTGTAACTACATGGTTCTTTAAGCCCATTGAAACTATAAGATAATTTCAAGTACTACACCCAACTCAAGGACGACCTAGCAATCTCAAAATTGGACTGTAT
Source organism: Quillaja saponaria (assembly GCA_029379385.1). Lineage (NCBI taxonomy): Eukaryota > Viridiplantae > Streptophyta > Magnoliopsida > Fabales > Quillajaceae > Quillaja > Quillaja saponaria. The sequence continues at coordinate 9,262,234 of CM055607.1, forward strand.
AACACACAAGTCAAAGTTCAGCTATCATTGACCACTTTGTCTATTACCATGAGGAATTATTAGAGGTAAGTATGATCAAAACCCTCAAAATAAAGAGTGGGCCCGTATATGAATCCACATATGGACGCAGATGCCAGCTAAGATGGGGTCTAGTTGGTCATGCCTATCTAAGTCTTCACCTATTCTCACTCCCTTTCCCTTAAAGAACAATCATGTCAGACGGAGGGGCCATTGGTTCAAAAACTGCTGGGCTTTGTGACTTACTAATCAATAAACAAATAAAAACAGAAAGTCAATGGTAACATGCACAAGATACCATATGAAAACGGAAAAGAAGGATCAATGGTCTTACCATCAATTGCCTCCTTGTAATAGCCAAGCATCTCTCTTGCTGTACCTCTCCTCAAATAGGCCTTCACATTCTGCGTATATAACAAAGAGCAGGAAGAATGTTAGAAAGACCATAAATGAAGATAGCCCAACAATTGAGCACCAAGAAATACAAGAGAGCAGAAATTCCAAATAAGATCTACACAAAATGGTAGCACCCTGAGCACTGTGAGCCTGTACCCATAAAAGCCCCAAACCTGGATTCTTATCATAAATAAACACTTCAATTTTCATAGGATTTAAAGAAGTAAGTACAAGCAAGACCTTGCTTGACATTGCATGATAGAAATCAGAGCCAATATGTTCTAAAGTATCCAGAAACAGTTACTTATGACACAATTCACAAACTCCACTATTGCACAGGAGGATTCTGAGTACAAAAATGCCCAATAGCCCATGACACCATCTAAACCTTCATAAGTTGACAACCTTTTGATATTATCTTGATCCCCTCAAAAAATGAAATACACAATCAAGGCATTCTTCTTCATCTTCATCATTACTTTTTAAATACGAAGATATCTCAGACCAAGAAGTCCAACAAATAAATTTAATGGATCTAGGCCGCAGCGAGTGTCAAGGAAATGAGTATTCCATACACTGTTAACGAGGACAGTGTTCACAGCTCAGGCAGATTCATTTTCATTGATGAGATCCACTCTCACAATATTTTCTTAACCATCTTACTACTAGCAAATCTAATTTAATGTGGCATGAATACAATTGTTGTGCGCGTTAGTGTAAAGAAAAAGATGTAAAGGGAAGCCCTATTCTCCCAAAGCTCTTTTACTAAGAAAGATAAAGTAGTTGTGACTGGAATTCAGGTATTTGGATAACCTTAGCCATGGATGTAGCCTCATATGAGAATAAAAGTTCATTTTCCCAGAAAGAAACTTGCTTTCGGAGGATGAGAAGAACGTTCGCTATAGAAGGTGGTACCTATGGTAAACCCTCCGTACCTATCTCTTGATTCTAGTATCCCCTTTCATTTCAGCCTTCAAGCCTGTTGTGTCTTTTTAGTGGAGTTAAAAGCAAACAATAACATGTGAAATCATGAACTTGATTTGATTTCTCACCTGTGAATTTTACTAATTTCCTTCCTTGTGTTACATTCTCACGCCAAAAGAAATTATATGACTTCAAAGCTCTAGATGGTCTAATATTGCAATCCAGACCAAAACAGAAAAAGAAAACAAAAGGTCATAATTCCTCTAAAATCAATTCAAGCAAAAGCAGAATTGACTTTTGCAACTCTTCATGCATCTCTATTCCATAAGTCAATTGAACATTTATTGGTGGCCAGTAGTAAGAAATTTCACCATCAAGTATCAAGGTACTCAATGTCAAGACGAGCTACTTAAAGCAAGCACAATATCAGTACCAATTCAATCAGAGAAATTCTAATGAAAAGAATTTTCACCTTTTTATCAAGGTTGATAGCTTTCGTGCAATCTTCCTCAGCAAGAATGTAACTGAAATGACAGAGAGAAAATGTCAAAGGCATATAAACAGATTTTTTTTTTTTCGCCAATAAAACTTACAAGAATGAAGTAATACCTCCCAAGTTCCAAATATGCTGCAGCCCTGTTACTATAGTATGTTGCATTCTTCCCACAGAGTTTGATAGCTTCTGAGTAGAAACCGATAGCTTTCTGAAATTGTTTATCTTTGAACGCTTGATTTCCCTAGATCAATGAATAGAAAGCACAAGAAAACAAGGATTTAGGAGAAGAAATGAAATAATCAACATGTTAAATGCAGCTTGATAAGAAAACTTCTAGCAAACCAATTTTAGAAAACATATGTAAATTTCCAGGATCATATATATTCAAAGCCCTGAAAATGATTGCCTTTGCAGAAGAGACTTGCACTTGACAATCAAAATGATGTTCAGGTGCCAAATCTCAAATTGTCTACAACATTAAATCAAAACTTCAATAAAACAAAACGAGTGTGAACTTGAAACACCTATCAAGGAGAAAATATGAAATTATTGGAAAAGGCACCATGGAGATATAAGTATAACCATGTAAGGAAAAAGTCTGACTCATAGGCCAAGGGCCTTGGAAGTTAGAATGGTGATTGTGACCTAGCGGCTAGCACTACAAGGGAAAAAGGTTGGGTGCAAAGTCAAGAAGGTGGTTGAATCCCAAATGGAATAAAAAACAAGGCCTTGAAGGAGAAGGGTACAGCTAATGTGTTTCCTGAAAAGGGGAGGAAAAAGCAAAATGAAGAAACTTTTGGCTCACAACCAAATTTAGACTCATATCATGAAGCATACTCCTTGAAGCTGTTAACAGTGAATGAATGAGAGATGGCTCCATCATGAAACTTCCTTGCCCTAAAGGAAAGGTGCTACGAGCAAGAAAAAGGAAATGACAAATTACAAATAACTAACTACTATGCCTAATCATATCGTATATCTGTCCAGTCTGAATGGTATATCCATATACTATGACACTATGACAGTAGCAGTAACTACAATAACAACATACCTTTTCCTTAGCAATTTCAGCTGATTCTTCCAAGCTGACAACATTTCTTGGTAGTTTAGTTTTTGCGGCAATATCAGCCTGATCTTGAAGAGTTGTATATATGGTCTGCACTGTGTCTAGTAGAAAGCGATCAGCACCATGCCGGGCTATTAAGGACACTGAAATAGGACACCTGTCATAAAATCCTAATGGTACAGAGACCTGAAAGGGCACACTGAGGAAGATAATGATCAAGGTTGAATCAAGTTATACATTAATCAGGATGTAAAGACCCTAATTCCCTTTATATTCTAGAAACATCAAATAAATTTTAAGACCATTTATACAATAGCGAGGGACACCAGAAAGGGAGGACGAGAGGAATGAGAGTATCACCTGGCAGCAGCCTGATATGCTAGCAATACTCAACAGACTAAAAGCACGGCTTTGATAGTCCTCTGATAGGATCTCTTTTCCACCAAGTTTAGGAGGAGGATCAGCAATTGTAGGGATCACCAGAACTCCATCATCCTAACAATTTCAACAAGATAAACAACTTAAAAACTTAAGTGCAAGTTAAATATTGGAAGCAAATCCAATATAACCAAGTAGGGCAGCCCTCACTAAGGTCCCTCCTAAGTAGAAGGCTTATGGTGAAAAGTAGAAGGAAATATTCAGGAATTTGAATGGTAAAGTTCCCTCTATTTCATCATTCCGCTAATGTGATTGTACATCATATGCTTGTTACAGAAATGTTGTACTTATACGTATTAGGAAGAAAACAGATGTAAGTTTTCTAAAAACAACTAAAGCTTTCAGAGTTGATGCTTTTGAAAGAATATTAGGTTTAAAGTTGCATGAAGATTCAAGTGATACAGGCAGATATTAAATAACCAAAAGCATTATCAATGCAACGGATGTGGGAGAAACTACCCAGCAAGAAATGCCAACTAATTGATGAATGCTCCATAATAATCAGTTATCTCATTATGCCCTTTAACATAATGTACAAAAAATATATATATATATCTTTTATATTATTTTAAAATATAAAAGAATTTGAAAATAAATTATTGATGAATTACTTATTTTCATTTAGTTTTTAGTTAGAATTGAACTTATTAAAAAATCACTTCAAAATGTCTAACTATAGATAGCATAAATGGTTTAAAATTGTTAGGAATTTACAAAAAAAAAAAAAAAAAAAAATATTTTACTTCAAATAACAAAAGTAAATGAAATGAGAGAATCTACATGTCTTAAAATTCAAACTAAGTACTAATTCAATTTAATTTAAGCATATTATAATTTATAAATTTTCAAATGATTTAACATTTTATTCTGATATAATAAAATCAGTAGTTATTTAATTAGTCTAATTTATTTTATCAAAATCTATGGGGTTAATATGTATATTTTATAAATTCAGTGAGGTAATTTTTAAATTTTCGCCTACATCTAAATAAACTTACAAAATTTTATTAAGTAAAAAAAAAAAAAAAAAATTAAAACTCGAGTGGAAGTCAATTGATTCAAGTCAATGTAGCTCCGCCACTGTTTACTAACAATAGTTAATTGCATTCAATGATAACTTTAAGATCCCTTGCATTGTTTAATCCACAATATCCATATCTATCTTTCTCCACTTTACAAGTCCATAAGACTTCTGATGATTACGAGTTAAAATTTAGCAACAACTTGTTCTGTTGCAAATTTATTTAAAAATGGATCCATGTAGTGGGTCATATCATATGACAAATATATTGTCAGTCCTTAGCAAAGGACTGATCAATTCACTATGTATGACATGTGGACAGACTTTCCTACATTGCAATAATGAACAGTAAATACATTACAAATAGAAATATTTATAGTTAACTAGTACATAGTACCAAGGTATCAAACTATCAATACTATTGAATATATGCATCAATTATGCAGAATCATTACCTTCAAGAGAGAGTTGATAGCTAAGCGCATTTCATTCCTAATTAATCTGCAGTTTTCAATCTCTATATCTTCTATCTCTAGGGTTTCATGTAACTGTGATGAGATGGCTGGATCAAGAACAGGCTTTACTGAGTTTATCCAATCGTTGTGGTTTTGTCTGAATTCATGCCTGTGTATATGGAAAAATATAAAAGTTAACTTAGTCCCCTTTGGAGACAATACAATAAATTGGAAAGATAGATGTTAATTCACCATATCAATCCCTCTTTCCAACAAAAAGATATATTGCTGAGGAAATTAGTTTCAGAGAAATTAAAAGGAAAGTAACACTTTACTACTAATGAAGAAAGAAGTGTATAGCATTATTACAATCAAACAAAACCAAATAATATTTAAATAAAAATTAGTAAATACTCCATCTACGCATACATCAGAACCAAACCTTGAGGGGCCATGACTACTATGTAATGGTGATAAAGTTAAAAGACATAGATGCACCCACAAAGAAGAACAAGAAATGTTAGCATGAAATTAAGAATTAATAATATGCAAAGGAAAATTCCCATTATGATGATTTTTGTGGCCCAATGGACCAAATAAGAAGAACTATTTTTCTAGCCGTTTCCAAGTAGTTCAAAAATAAGGATAAAGTTTCATACATACATGTGTTTTGTGACAGACAAACAGCATTACTAATAGTGAGATTTTCCTATGCCATATAGTTAACTTTGCAAGAATATTTGCATATCATATCAGAAGGGACCTGACCTTTGAAGAAGCCGCACAACATTTGCAAGTTGTCTCAGTGAAGAAGTTTTCGATTCCCCATTTGTTTTTTTACTATAAAATCCTTTCAAGCTAGGAACTTTAGAATTGAAATAGTGTTCGACACTTTCATGCTTCAATACTTGCCCTGAAGAAATCAGATAGTAACATAAGAAAAGATATGAAAATTTCATGACAGAACAGTAGAATTATAAAACAAAAAATAAAACACTAGGAGTTTTATAATGATGACAACTATGATGAAAGCTAACCGAAAAGAAGTAGCTTCAAAAGAACATACTTCCAAAATGCTTCTCGGTGGATTTTATCACCACCTGAGCAGTCCTGTCCACAGGAATCTTAAGACGTTGAAAGCAATCATCAGCTATTATGAATTGCCGAGGACTCCGTTGAACAGAAAAAGGAACTTGAAGTAATATGTGGCCAACACGACGGAGTATATTAGGATCCTTCGCAATCCAACCTACAAAAGAAAAATTAAACTTGAAACACCAGACAGCATTTAAGGTGGGCAGAACAAAAAATAATAATAATAACATACCAACAGTGTCTAGACTGGTTGAAACAGGTATGATTCCCACATGAGAAACAGCCCCATGAGAAGGTCGGAATCCAATAACGCCACAAAATCCAGCAGGCACTCTCACCCCACCAACAGTATCGGTACCTGCCATGTGCTGATAGTATTAGGACATGTTCTTAAATCTAGAACTCTAGATTGACACGAAATTGAAGTATGAAGTGTTAAAGTAACTCTACTGGAACATATCAATAGCCAAAAAGAAACAAGCTCTGAAATTAATTAATTTGTGAATAAAATATCAGACCAGAAACAAAAGAAATCAATAGAAAGAATTGTCAGATAAACTGACTTGTGACACTGTTATGCAAAATAACTATTCTCCCAATCCCACAAAGGATGACTTCCTTTCTACATTGGTTTGCAAGAAAATACATGGCCAGTCAATCAATAATTGCATTATTTTCCTACAATGCCCCTCACCAGAATCCTGTCATTATAATTCATCATCCCCAACTAATTTTTGTTTACTGTGCCAATAAAGGGTATTTAGAAGAAAACCCAGAATATGTGAGTATCAACTTCAATCAAGAACAGATTCTAGAAAGATAGCCACAAGAAAACATTCTGATCAAAATGCCCTATCCAGAAATCACTACTCTATTTCCTACATTAAATAACATAAATCTAGCAATCATAGTCCAAGTCCCAACCACTCCAAAAAGTTTTCTACTGAACTATTTGAAAGCTGAACCATTTTAGAGCTCCACTGGTCCACCCACCTCATAAGTCAATACCAGTAAAGGCTATCAGCCTATCACACGTTACGACTTAAGCCTCCACAATCGTTCTTTAGCTGGAATCTTTTTTACAACTATCAATTGTAATAATGCTATTTAACATGTATCAGATGGCTGAATCAACCCAGGGTCATATTCCAAGAAAGCATTTTAGTTATTTATTTTACAAGAAAGACATGAAACCAGATGTTGGAATGAAGGGATACTCAACTAAATTGATGTGAAATATATCAAATGGAAAAATGTTACTCATCTCAATCACAATCTAACATTGTATATGTCAAGAGCAATCAAAAAGATCCAAGATAATAGGAAACAACTATGAAAGGGACATCAAGAAGCTCACCCAATGAGAAATCAACAAGATCAGCCGCTACAGCTGCTGCAGCTCCACTAGATGAACCACCAGGTACTTTTGCAGGCGCTGCCGGATTAGTCGGGGTTCCATAATGCTTATTTTCCCCGCTGATACTGAAATGAGGCATCCCAAAGACAACTGACATTACTAAAATCCAAACAAATATAAGAGAAATATACAAGAAAATAGTAGTTGACACATAATCCTTTTGTGCATTAAATTCATAACTTCTTATTACCATCAGATAGTTGTGAGAGAAAAGTTACTAAACAGATTATGTAGGTATTTCCTTAAGGAAAGTTTTCAATTATTGTAAGTTGCTTGATAATATTACAAATTGGGCTGCACTTAAAAATCAGTATAAGTAAAAAATAGGCACATAATATAGTAAGTTGATTGGAAAGAATAGAATTTTCTAAATACACTAGATTGCCCTCACAAATTTCAAGAAGAAAAAATTATAGCTTCGTCATTCTAATCCCTGACTTAGATGAATTGTATCAGGCCGATACGAGCTTAATAAAAAATAATAATACTTTAAGAGACCCAGACTATCACTTCCAAAACTAATACAACTGCAGATCCACCTGTATTATAAGAATATAGTACCAAATTTACATCATATGGTAGACTCTTAAAAAAGAACAAGGACCGTCTTTATCCTCCCTTAAATCCCTGTCTTTTCCTCTTATTTCATCCTTTAAACACAGTGCAATGAAAGGGCACTTGATTATAGTTTTTTTTTTTTTCCTACAGCTAATCATCTCCTCAATTGCTTTCATTTGTCCTGGAGCTCCTCCTATCAGTAGTTTCTGGCTGATGCCCAGATCAACAATTTATGGAAGACAGGAATATGAGGTAGAGGTAGGTTGCAAAATGAGTTGGAAGTAGTCCCTCACTATCTGATTTTCCTTATCTGCAGAATCATATAAACATCTCTCTTCACAACATTTATTTGACAGCTAGACACACCCTATGCTTTAGAGGAACCTTTTTGTTGTAACATCTAGACTCCACTAATTATAGAGGTTAAATTAGTATTTTTCTTTCCTTTTCCTAGTGTAAAGAGTTGTGCCCCTCTGCATCTCTTCTAATAAATATTTTAATTTCCAAAAAAAGTTCAAACTCTAAATTCACATGCAAGAGTATCCATGCGATCAAATTACACTACATTATATGTAAAAAATTGCAGTGGCTTTGCTATGTAGCACCAACCCATATGCTAGTTCATCCACAACAGTTCTCCCAATGCAAGTGGCACCTCCTTCAACAAGAGCAGAAACCACAGGTGATGTCCGGGAAGCAGCATCGTGCGTCATCGCCCAGTCAGGATGGCCAAATGTGGTCACATGTTTTTCAACATCAAATCTGGTAACCATTATAACAAGGTTTTTCCACTTCAGATTTCAGAATTCAGAAGATTAAATAAGAAAAGCTCAAATATATGCATGCATTTGGCTATTTACATCTATTTACATATGTAAAGTTGAGTTTTAGAAATTTAACAGAAGAGAGAATATTGCTGTTACAAGCCACACAAAAAAAACACTCTCTAGACAAACTACGTTGAGTTTACTTTCACAACCCTGGTATATATTTACTGAGTTGCTCAAGAGCCAAAATTTCTGACACCAACAACAAGAAACTTGATGGAGCATATATTATGAATTTATATCAAATACTAAAAAGCTAACTACAATGTTATTCTTGGTAATGCAAGATTACACCAAGAATACAAAAAGGAAAAATCAATCTATTAATATATTATAGTTAGACCTGATCAAATCAAGCTATCTATTCCTCTAGAAGTAGAGAACAATTAATTAAGCATCAGAAGTCGATTTTCCATTATCCTCGACAATAGCAGGATTTGAAAAATGTAGCACAAGAAAGATATTTGAATTTTGACATCATATGAACACGAATGTTTAAGCCCCAGGATAGATTTTTAAATTTATTTAGTTAATAAAAAACTTTTTTTAACTTGAATCGAATATTAACAGAAAAACAAAAGTCCCAACTAGTAATAGAGCACTCAAAGTCAAACTGTTGAGCGAAACAGACATAAGATTTAAATTTCAGTGGCAACAAGAACCATAATAAAAATACAAACTTAAATTCACTATTGTTACTCACTCCACTCCAACGGTTTTCTCGTCAAACAAACAGATAACTCTTTCTCTAAGAAAATTAAGAAAAGAAGAATCTTTTGTGTAGCTTACACGTCTGAAACAGCGAAAGTAAGGCCAGTAAGTGGGTGAGGAGCTTTGGGAGGTGCAGGTTGAGGAGGAGGAAGTAGTTCAAGCTTCTCGATAAAAGCGCCAAAGTCAGCTTTGATGGTTTTCTTTAGCTTTCTCGTCATCATCAGAATTCCGGCCAAACCCAAACCCAACAATACCCATAAATTGGCGGATTGAGACGCCATGTGTTTGAAGCTATATTCTCAATTCCCCGGGAGAGAAAGAGAAAGAGAAGAGAAGACTGAAGAGAGGTATAACAAATAGTACAGTGACGAACACCGAAACCTAGACTGGTGGGAAATAAGATAGGAGGAAGGAAGGAAGTACTTAAGCGAATATTATATAATATATTATGTGGATATAATTTCAAGAACGACCACCAAGTTTCTCATAATGTCACGAGAAGCCCATGAGTTCACTTTCTTATTATACCTAGTCCAAGTAAACAAATGATATGTCATTTGTCAATGATGTTTTTACTTTAAATTATTTAATTATAATTGAGAATTAAATTATTATTTATTTATATAATAGTTAATTTTTAAATTAATATATAATTTTTGTATAATGTTTTTATAAGAATTGATTACAAATTGTATTAGTATTTAGTAAAATAATTAGTAATTTGATTTTAAAATTACCAAAAAATATACTCAAAAATGTATTCTATCTTATATAAAGTAATTTTTGTTTTGGTAAAAAAAATAAATTAATTTGATTGAATTTTTTTATAAATATTAAAATTAAATTACAATCATACTAAGCTATGTCAATTTAAATAAAAATATGAATAAAATATAAATTATTATATATTAATCTCAAATTATATTGTTCTAAAAATATAACCATGACGCAATATTAAACAGTAACTGAATATAAATTAATAATTAGGGTTATGATAGCAGCCTTTATAACATACAAAATTTTGGAAAAAAAAAAGATTTATATCAACCTGAAACACCCTTTTTTGCTAATAGTTCATTTCCTATTTTAAACGATTAATGATTGACTTCCAATCCAAGAAATCCAAATCATTTTAGTTTTTACTAGTTCATGTCTCATAAAACATTTTTTTTATAAAATATTTTATCATTGAAAGTAAAGCTATTTATATGCAGGCGATTTTCGTGTAAGCTAGAAAACATTTAAACTTAAATTGCTAAATACTATCACGATTTATGTGTTAGCAACCATGTAAAGACAAATTATTTTAGTTTTTTGACGATTTATTTCTCATAAAACATTTTATAATAAAATTGTTTAGTAATCATATCATTTATATATTTGACAATTTATATCTTAAGACTATAATAATTTTCAGTCCAAGCATCTTATGTTTATAAATTATATTGACTTAATGATTTATTGTGATCAAAATGCCTATACATGTATTTTCAATCGATAAAATGTATGAAATGTGTCACATTAAGGATTGGTTTGGTAATATTGTGATTTTTTGAATGGTAATATTGTGATTTTTTGGAAGGTGATGTGCTATTTTGACTATCTTATAGCATATTTTAAAAGTCAAATAAGTAGTGTTTAGTAAAATAATATAAAATTACTGTCAATAATTAGAAAGCCTTCAAATTAGGATTGGTTTGATAATGTTATGGTTTTTTTTTATTAAAAAATAAGGTTATATTAGTTTTTAAAATTTTTTAGAGTATAAACTAGCTCTTAAAAGCTCATCTTAAAGTGCTTTTAAAAATACATTTGGTTTTTAAAAGCTTCAAAACAAAAATACTCTAACTTTATTTTTCTTAGCAAATATAAAAAATTTGACTTATGCTCTTCATAAACATAAGCATCATTCCAAAAAGCATTACAAAACCAAGCATAAATTATGTAAATTAATGTGGATATAACAAAATATTTACCGATATAATTAGCTCGTATATATATCATCCTTATATATACTACAAATGTGTCTAATATTCAAAATATTTTAAAGATCATCTATAATGTTTTATCCAAAATTTATACACTTTTACTACCTAAATTAAGTTGTGAAGAAAGAAAAAGAAAAGATTGTTATTAAACATAATTCAAAGTCGAGACTTCATAATAAACTTTGAACATATTCCATAAATATAAGTTAAAATGTTATTATATTTCTAAAGTAAGATTGAAGAAAAAAAATTGCCTGTGAAATTTTCCTTTCAAATAAGACTTTTGTTTTAAATTTACATTTTTCTTATTCGATAGGTGATGTTCTCTTAGGTTACAAGTTAGAAAAATCTATTAAAACATAATCCATAATATATTCTCTAATATTCTCTAAGGTCACGAGCATATGAAAATCAATTGTTTTACTTTTTGGTGATTTATGTCATAGAATTTTTCCAATAAAATTGTTTATTATTTCTATTATTGAATGTAAATCGTCTTACATTCAAACAATTAACATGCTAGCAACATTTTCACTTCAATTGTTGTGCGCTATGACAATTCATTTTTAGGAAAGCCAAATCATTTTAGTTTCTGCTAATTCATTCTCATAATTTGGAAAACATTTATCCGATAAAAAACTTTTAACATTGAAAGTAAATGGTTCACATTCGACGATTTATGTGTTAGAAAATATTTTAACTTAAATTGTTAAATACTATAACAAGTTGTGTGTCAGGAAACATGTAAAAACAAATTATTTTAATTTTTGATGATTTATGTTTCAAAACGTTTTCTAATACAATTATTCAGTTTGATATCATTTATATATTTGGCAATTTATATCTTAAGAATAAAATGATTTTCAGTCCAAGCCTCGTACATTAAAAAATTATAATCAACTACATTGAGCTAATAATTAATTGGGATGGAAATCCCTATCCATATATTTTCAATTGGTAAAAAGTATGAGATGTGTTATATTAAATTATATTAATTTATGTGCATTAATATGCACATAGCAAAATATTTACTAATATAAGTTAAAATGTTATTATTTTTCTAACATGAGATTGAAATAAAAAATTGCTCGTGGATCTTTCTTTTCCTATTTTGATGAAGATTTGTTGTTTTAAAATTTGACACTTTTCTTATTTCATAGGTCATGTCCTCACAGGTCACAAGCAAGAAAATTATATTAAAACATAGTATATTATGTTGCATGGGAATAGTATATTTCTTATATTCTATGGAAGAGTTACATCAGAAAGAAAATTATTTTATATCCTGACTAAAAACATTAACCACTGCTAATCAGCTCTATATTCCAATATTACTATTAAGAAGCTAAATGGCAAAATTAAAGAGAACTTTCCGCTTTCCTTTTTCTTTTGTCTTGCTTCAGGATTAACACAATAAAATCCGGAACTTTGATAAATCAAAAGTTCAGGCCATATATAGTTCTTGCCCATCTTTAATCATCAATGTAGTAATTATCAGGCCAAGCTGAGATTTTCTTATTCAATAAATTCAACATTCTTCAATAATAATAACTTCAACTGACTTCAGTTGGAAAAATAATCAATGTGAAAGAAAAAATTGCATATACGTATATCTCTCACCAGATTTCAGTATATTTGTCAAATGACCAAGCAGCAAAACCTGAAAGACAGGGCCAAAAAAGATAGGAACTTGGACAGAAAATCAGTCTGAACAGATAAACCCAGTTTAGTTTTCTTTTTGGCTGAGGACTCAATTTAGGCTTTGATCCTTGAAGGTTCTCCCACAACATCCTCCATTCTTGTATACCACTCTCCAATATGCGTGTGCTCCACCATATCCCTACCAGACCTCAGATAACGGAATAGGTCTCAACACCCCGAAGACAGCAAGGTCAGCTAAATTAGGCTTTGATCCCCCTGACATGATGAGAAGAAATATGTTTGACAAGCAGAAAAATATTGATATATGAGCCATGCAGAGTAGCAAACGCAAGAGACACATCTATATCTAATAGTACAAGATGTGAAAGGCATACTACTTAAGTGAAAACCTGTATTATCTCCTAATAAATTCAGAAAAGAATATGCATTTTGTAATTTAAAATTTTAATGCAGCTCTAAGCGTGTATTTTTATAACTATAATACAGTTAGTTTTTCTATTCAAAAGTAAAAAATGATCGTTTAATGTGTTCACCTTGACACTACTGACTTAGTCGTTCATGAAATTTCCCGAGACTATCACAAAGTAAAGAGATCTTGGTGCAGTATTAACGATCAAGTCACTTGTTCAAATTTTAACACCAATAAATGACACGTCATATAATCTTCAGGGTTGAACAACCAACAATATTTACTAATATAAGGCGTATCACCAGCAAAGGTTTAGGTACCTAAACACTGAGAAACTTGGGGCTCTGGGGCTTTCTCTGAAGAGTAACAAGGAGAGGTATACTCTTAGTCTCTCAGCCAAAAAAAACAAGAGGTATACTCTTAGCAAATAATAACAAGAAGAGGTATACTATTAAAGTTGCAATTATTATAAACCTATAGGTTTGTGGTTTTTGACTAAGGGAAATTATAATTAAGTAACCTCAACTGATTGATTGAGGATTAGTTGCGATCTCTAAGATTACAAGACTTCAATTGGAAGAGTATCCAGCTTGCTAAGATCTACAAGAAACAACTCCCTCTTCTAAAAATCTGCTCTCATTTCAAAATCTAGCAAGCTGTGAAATGGTGGTTTCTGTTGCATAATCACATGGCCTGGCCCTTTTGGGATATTTGGAATATCCTAGTTTTGGGGTATACTGGGTGCCTCAGAAAGTGGGAAATTTAATATTTTAGTGATGAAAGCAGTTTGAACCTTTTATCTTAAACATGCCATTTATTAAATGAGACTTGACTTGTTGAATCAGAAAGAAGCGTCTAAATCTCAAAATATCTCATTCTCATTGCTATTGATTGACAGAGGGGTGCAATTATGTGTTTCCATCATGAAGTGGATGCATTTCATGAACTAGCAATTTTCTTTTTGATAAGTACGGATGGGGAATCAGGGGAGGGGTCGAACCAAGGGCTCCATAAAATAGAAATTGACTACTAATGTCAAAGTGCATACCAAGGAACTCGCGGCCATTCAGAGCTTCCACCCATGTTTCTGCTGATTCATAGAGGGCAGCACGTTCATCAGGTAATGTTATATTTCTTCTTCAATTTCTTGGACACAAAATACATAGCTGCAGCTCCAGCATATTTCACCAGTATATTTCTCTGTAAAGCTAAAATTTCCTGCAATTCAACAAAGCATATGTGAGAAAAGTTCACCAACCTAAAATCATGTTCTCATGGTGGATATGCAACCTGAAAGATGCATAACTAAGAAGCATATTTGGACTCAAATTAGGGACATCTGCAAAGAATGATTTTGAGATAAACTATCGCCTCACAAATATGTTTGTATGCACTAGTGAGAGAGTATCTTGGGTTCGCCCCCTCCAGCAGTGCTTTGATGGATTATTACTTATTAAGAAAATCAGGTTTATGTTAAAAAGAAAGAGGAACAAGTAGAAGGAGGATAAATTTTATTTTATTTCCCATTAGAACATGTTAAAAGAAGAAAAATAAAACACCTAATAGTACAAAGGCCCTCTATTCCCGTTGAAAAATCAGCTAACCACACTAGAAACACACTGCAATATCAATAATAATCCTAGAAAACTTGAGCATCCACCTCCAACCAAACATGCTAAACTAATGTGACACACTGAAACTCGCAAAAAATCCCTATGATCTTTCATATTCTTCTTGACAAAACCTAAACCCCAGTATGTTTGTGGAAAAATTCACAGTTTGTCATATAGTGTAATAAGCCTGTCTTGGACACCCCATCTAACAGAACAGTGTAAATATACATGGCAAGTTCACATCCAAGTAGAGAGACAGGACAGGTAGAATCAAAGAAAAAAAAAAATGTAAATATGCTATATGGGTTTGAGGCAAACTGATGGCAATTTCATCTACTTATCTGGTAGTTTGATTCCCATCCCAAGACTTTATATTTTTCTTTCTTTTTTGATAAGTAATGATTTTATTAACAAGAAAAGAATCATCCTATTATAAATATTCCTCTGCATCATTTCACCACAGCTGAATCTTCTTAGAATTCATCTATATTCTTTAAACTTGTAGTTTAATCATGAACCTGTACTACCTAGTGCTTTAGCCCCATCATCCTACCTTTTCTGAGCCATATTAGGAAAAGATATTTGCCTCTTATTTTGAGCTACATACTACAGTCAACTAGATATCCTCCAACAGACTGACCCTTATACTGTCTTTTCCACACTTGGACAAGCAAAGCCACATCCTTAACAATTTTAAACAGTCTATATTTCTATTTACTTCATGAACCACACGTCTTACTCATCTTTTTCCCTTCAGAACCAAAATTCCCACTGAGCCCATCATACTTCACTGAATGATTTCGAACCAAAATTTCCATCGTAAAAAATACCAACAAATCTAATCCTTCTCCCCTACTTTTCACTTTAGAGAATATAATAATTTAGACATTGCATGTAGCAATTCCAACTTCCAAAAATGGTATGGTCTCACTGTCTAGCCAACTTTTAGTCATTATACTTATGAGAAATGCTTTCACTGATCCATTATCTTATTATTATTCATAAACCTCCCCCTTCTAAATATATCTATTTCAGGGAGCCTAGGTGCAAGCTCAAGAAATGCAACCAATTAAGTCACCAAGACAAAACCTCAAAAGAAGTAAAAAAAAAAAAAAACATCAACACTCCAACCAAACAAGACAATAAACTCAGCAGCAGCTTGAGGAAATTCAACTGAGAAAAAGAGAAGACAAAAGCACTGACTGCATGGCCTATTGCTCAACCATAGTGAGCTAACATTTTTTTTGGTCTTGACATGGAATGAATACGAGATCTGTCAAAACTGGACACCATATTTGTAGACAAATAGGATAACTTCCATGTCGGATGCTGATTCATGACTTGTCTGAACGCACAGCAACTATTTTCCGCATATACAAGTAAAACATAGCCAATATAATCTTCATTTCACCAAACATTCTATGATTCTATCACTTCTACATCACTCAAAATTGGACAAAATGAGTACCAACAAGTTTTTTCCCTTTTTACTTTCAGGATGAGTAAAAGTTATGGGGATGATAGGCTAAGGGGTATAACTGATGTCCATAAGATGCAAGCAAAATGCCACGTCCATAAAATATATGCAATGAAATGAGAACAAAGCGTGGAATATAACAGTTCAAGAGCATAACAAATCCAAAAAAACATATTCCAGAGGAAAAAAAATGGACAAAATGTATAGCGGCTAAATGTTTCCCTTTTTTACTTTCTGGATGAGTTGAAGTTATGGGGATGATATGCTAAGGGGTATAACCAATGTCCATAAGATGCATGCAAAATGCCACGTCCATAAAATAAATAAAAGAAATGAGAAACAAAGAGTGGAATATAACAGTTTAAGATCATAATAAATCCATAAAAACATATTCCAAAGAGAAAAAATGGACAAAATGAATAGCAACAAATTTTTACCCTTTTTACTTTCTTGATTAGTAAAACTAATAGGGATGAAATGCTGAGGAGTATAACCGATGTCCATAAGATGCAAGCAAAATGCCACGTCCATAAAAATAAATGTAATGAAAATGACAAACAAGAAGAGTGCACTATTATAGTTCAAGAGCATAATAAATCCATAAGGACATAAATCCAAGGGAAAAAAATGTTGAATGGACTGAACAAAGGAAATCATCAGAACAACAAACCTCTTTTTTGTCCTGAGAAAACAGGAATATCCACCTCCAATTAAATAAATACACAATTATTTCCTCCTTAGAACATATGTATTTGGAATGTTCATACAAATATTTTTTCATATTATGAAAAACTATATAAGATTAGTAATATAATCTCAGCAGAATGAAATATATATCAACTATATGCTAACTGTCTAAATTTGTAATTACCATTGCTTGTGATATAATCAAAGGACTCAAGGGCCTCAGAAGTATTTCGGTATATGTTTGGCGATAAAACATGCACCAAGTGGTTATCAACCCACCTATATCACAAAACCACAACAATTAGCTGGAAGGATCTATAAGTAAAAAAGTTTTTAGCTCCAATAACACTGAACTACCTTGTGATCTCTGTCTGGTACTCAGGTTCAATCAAGTCAGTTCCAGTCTTTCAATTGTGATTTGTATCTTATTGATGTATTGTCAGCAATTTGACTTGTCATTTTTTCATTGCCATGTCAGATTATCGTGAATATCCTTTTTGATGTGTCAAGTTTGTTGTGAAAGAGAAACAGCAACACTAGAACAAGTATTGAGCTGCTAATGTTTAAAACCTAAATTTTATTGAAAAAGCAAACTTTCACATCATTATTATCATGAATAATGATATGGTGAGCGTGGTGGCAAGACTCAAATACTCTCAATTATTGGATAGCACACCACCAATTTCAATAATTCAGGGACTTGACTAATAAAATTATAAGTTCAGATGCTTGATTGGCAGCTGACCCAAAAGGCCAAAATGCAATGATGTAACACTTAATTAAGCACTAAGATTAAGATTGCCTAAGACTTAGCCAAATTATGACTGCAAGTACATCAGATAATTGTATAATAGATCAAAAGGACAAGATCATGCTACCCAAAGGAAGTAGACATTTATAATTAAGAACACAACAAACTGAGAAAAGCAACTTAGTATTTTACCTCTTTCATATCAGCCTCTTATATTGGGCCAAAATGTGATTACTCGAAAAAATATAACACAAGCAGAAGGAGAAGTATACCGGCGCCATTTTGTCTCTTCATCATCTTCTGTGTTTGAATCTTCCTTTTTCTCAGGAAGAATCTTCTGGCCCAACTTGTCAATGATAGCTGCAAATATATAAGAAGCTACATTAAAAGAAACTTTACATGGAACAGAGCAGTACAAATAAGTACATAGTTTTATACAAGGAGGGTTACAATTCTAAATCAGAAATCAAATTGAGAAATCTTTAATGGGAAAAGACCTAATTTTTAGACATAGTGGAAACCTGATGAATCATTTAGCTGCTCGCCATCCACTACCAATATCGGCAGCTTCTGGTAGTCAGACCATTTGATTTCTTTCTTACTAAGTGGGTTGACCTCCACAACTTTGTATGGTATAGCATGGTAGTCCAAAAATGCTGATAGATCAAGAAAAGTCACCAACTTAGTAAATGATATAAATAGCACAACAATAACTATTATCACTACGTTCTACAACTCAGATAGGAAACAAAATGATAGGAAAAAGTTTTAACCTTTCTGAAACCAATGAACTAATCGACCTTAAAACAAAAACAATGAGTTGTTGGATGATGGATCCACTGGGGATTTCCATACAAATAAAATAGAAATCCCATCTCTAGTCAAAGGACATTTACTCTGAGCCTCCTGCATCTTGATTAAGAATTCAGCTGAGAAAAAAATAACTATTTTTTTTTTTTGGAAACAGAGTACATACACAAGAGAGAGCAGAAGTCAACATCTAAAATAAAGTACGTGATTCCGTTTTTTAGAAAGAACTAAATCTTCAACTGAAATGAACTTAAGCCAGCCAAAAGGGCGTAAGTCAGTAAATTTCAATTTTTCTAGTTTCATGGAAGCCAAACCAAATGTCTTGTAAATTGTAATTTTCATGAACTACATCTCAAGATAAAACCTCAAATATCAATCCATTTCATTTTCAAAAGATGGTAATGTCTATGAAAAATGTAACTTGAACCACATTAACATCATTAGTTTCAAATTCACAGCATAAGATCAACGTAACAGATATTGTTCTCCAGTAAAAAAATACAAAATTAAAAGAGCCACCTTTAACTTTATTGCAGAAAGGGCAAGCTTCGTACTGGTAAAGAACAACATCATTTGGAACAACCTCCGGTGGCAGAGGCTCCTTAGCATAGACTTCCTCAGAGAATGAGGTGGCTGCGGCGACAGTGACCAGAGCTCCAGCAACACCAAAAGACGCAGCTTTTCCAGTGGCACCAGTAAGTGAACCAAGTAGCGGAGAAAACCACTGCTGACGAGTATGTGAATTTCCGGTACTGCTACCATAGAGAGCAACCTGCAGCAGACGGTGTTGGACAGCGAATGATGTGGCGCCACCGCCTTGAGCCATGATAAGGTTTTTAGAGAGGACGGAAGAAGCAAAGGTCGACGCTTTCCTCATGGTGTATCAGATCTCTCCGAGATGGGTAGATCGTTGGAAGCTTTGGGAGAAAGGGTTTATGGCCGTTTATGATCACGAATAAGGGTTTTAGGTATGTACTAAAACAATATAAATCTCCCATAAATTGTCAAAAGTGAGACAAAACCCTAACAAAATAATTAGGGTTGCTTGGGTTAGATTTTAAAAGATTTACATAATCAAAATTTGGTTTTGGTTTATATTCGATCATTTCAGTTATCTTGTTATTATTGTAACCGAATCGAACTAAATTAATAAGTTTAGTTCGATTTTGGTTATATTTGGTTTTTTATTAGGTTAAATTTTAAACTTAAACCCGTCAATTTTTTTTCTAAAATATATATGTTTTAGCTTTTAGGCTACATATAATTAGATCTAATAAATTTTTTATTGTTTTTTAAATTATCTAATATAAATTGTTAAATAAGGCCCAATATATCTTAAATAATTGATTTTTTCTAGAAAAATAAAAATTAAGAATATATATTGGTTACAAAACGAAAATATTTGATAATCAAACCAAACAATTCGGTTATTAAACAAAATAGAAAAAATAAAATGAGATCGGTTTATAAAAAATGAGTTTGGTTTTAGTTTAATTTTTGGTTGTAACCAATAATATTTTACCTTAAAATTAACCAACAACGGTATAACTATTAAAATAATATTCAAAAAGTATTATCGATAAATTGAGTCTCTTCAACAATCCTTGTTAGGGGTACTTATACATTTTCACGCATGATCATAATCACGCGGAGGAACTTGAACTTTGATCTTCTTATTCACAAGCATAATGTGAGTAGGGTTTCATGTTACGGAGGATTTTGGGTCCTATTTAAGCATTAAACTTCATAATGACAGAGCAAGAAGTGGGACTTTTGACTATGTTATTAATTGGGTCAAGAACAAATTATTGGGGTGGAAAGCTTATCATCTCTCCCTTGCAGGTAGAATCACCCTTGCTTCTTACTAATAATGGTTCTTTCTCCAATGTTTCAGTTAGGAAGTTATTCATCTCTGATTCTGCTATCAAATTGGATTGCTCCTTGTTTAATATTTGTTGGAGGGTCTGTGTCATTCCTAGAGTTAAGAGTTCTCTGACTACTCTGTCAAGACAAGCTGATGACTAATAAATGCAGATGGGTTAGACATTGTTCTCATTCTATGGCCCGTGAGTTTCGTGATTTTTTTCTGTGAAAACTGATTATATACTATCAAAGATTGTACTTATCCCTTAGGGATTTGAGCTAACCTTGTTCTTGCTGGGTATGAGCTCCAATTTTTTTACTGCTAGCTTCAAAGGTCGGCTGCTTCTTAATCTCAAAGATTGTTCTGGCTTCTCTGATTTGGCTATTCCTTGGTCTTCTATGTTTGCTTTTGTGGCTTGGAGGATTTGGAATGGGAGGAATAAGATGATTTTTTTACTGCTAGTTTTAGAATTCCTCATTAATCTTAGTCTTTTCATTGCTAATTTGATTAAGGATATCTGGAAGATGTCTGATCTTCACCATCCTGTAACTCTCAGGTATGAGAAGCTCCTTGCCTGGTATTTTCCTGATCCTGGATGGGTGAAGCTTAACTGTCACGGGGCTTCTAAAGGGTTTGGTTTTATCAGTAGTTGTGGTAGTGTGATCAGGGGTGATAGTGGTGAATGGTTAAGAGGTGCGGCTGTTAACCTTGGTTATGGCTCCAACAATTATGCTGAGTTTTTTGGAATTTACCATGGGTTTAATTTAGCTTAGAACTTAGGTTTCAAGTTTGTTCTATTGAAAACCGATTCTCTTGTTGCTGTGGATATGATTCAGGATTAGATCCCTCATTTTCATCCCCTGCACCATTTAATTCATAGCTGTATGGACCTAGTCTCCAAAGATTGGTAAGCTTTATCATGTGTATAAGGAGTGCAACTTTGTTGCTTATGGTATGGCTTATCTCGGTGCTTCCTTGAGCTTGGGTTCCTACTGCTTCTGTGAACCTCCTCCTGATTTAATTGAACTTGTTAAGCAAGATATAATTGGTGTAATTAGACCTAGATTTGTTTCTGTTTAGCTTTTGTTTGTTTTTTGGGCTTTTGCCCAAGTTTGTAAATAAAAAAAAAAAAGAAAAAGAAAAGAAAAAAGAATCGCCCTTGCTCAATACGTCATTATGGCAATGCTGGATTTTGTGACGCAAAGCAACATAATTCGTGTGAATACTTGCAATGAAATTGGAAAACGAGGTTTTGCAAGGTGAAGACTTGCTCATTGTCGGCAATGACAGTAAATAATTTATATTTAGAAAAATTAGTTTTACAAGTCCTTTTATGTTACTTACATAATCACAACCCATATTAAAATTTGGTAACCAAACACCTTTTATAAAAGAATAATCACTTTTGAATTACTAACCGAAGGCTTGCTCAAGTTATGTGAAAATCTATTATTCTAAATTCAATTATGTTACTTACATTTCTTGTTTAGGTGTTAGGAAAAAAAAGAGAAGAATTTATATTTTATTATATAATTGTATAATTATATTTTAAAAATATTTTATTTAAAATTAATAGATATTTAATGAAAAAATAAAAATATAATAACCATGCAAAAATTATAATATAATTTATTCTCTCATTCTAAATACTTCAAATGTAGAAGAATTTAAAAAATTGGACTTTGAAAGTATATAGAGATTACAAGTACCCTCCTTTTCCTCTCGTTTTAAAATTTTCTTCCAAACGAATGAAAATGGTCGGGTTAAAAAAAAGTAGAGAGGGTTAAATAAGTAATAATCTTAAATATAAACCTGAAAACGAAATCGAAGAAAAGTCTGTCCCACGTATCAACACTTCTCTAAAACCCAACGTCTAGGTTGATAAACCCTTGACCCTCAATTCAATTTCCATGGCCACCAAATAACCAACATCTACACCGGCACAGTCCCTCCAACGGCGGTTAATTCAAAAAGATGTCAGCTTCAAGGTTCATGCTTTTCGGAACCGCACTCTTCCGCACCCCTTGTACACTCTCACCAGTCCCTCCACTTATCTTCTTCCCCAAACTTCTTTCTTCTCACTCCATACGGTTCCGTCGATACAATTCCTCTTCTTCCGTCGATTCAATCACCTCCGAAAACCCAGAAAGTTTATCCTCCCTTAACCAACACCAGCATCACCCGTGGCCTGAATGGGTGACTTTCGTCGACCGCTTGAAGACTAAAGGTTATCTTATCGAGTCCTCTCCTTCTTTTTCTTCTTCCGCTGAAGCTAGAGATGAAGCTGATGCTAGTACTAGTGATGTTGGTGTAACAGTCGCTACTAACAGTGTTTACATGAATATGAATCTCGTAAAGGATGCCTGTCTCAGCTTTGCCCGTGACCGCTACGATGTTTTCAAGTATGTTCTGTTTTCTGTTTTCCTTTCTAAAAGTTTGTTCTCTTTCTCCTTATGTGAGTCTTTGGAGCTCTGTTTACTTTCGGGAAATTTTGGAAATGAAAAGGGATCGCGAGTTTTTAGCATCCTGTATAAAAAATTTGGATCCGAGTCAGACTACATGCAGCTTTGATATCTACTAAGCTGAGCTGATTAGAGCAATTGGATTTTACTGAGAAATGATACTGATGTTCTGTTGGGTTGTCAAGGAAGTCAGTCTCATATTGATTTCTGATACTTGTACACTTGTACTATTCCCTTATTAATTTGACCCTTGTTAGTTCTTTTGCAGGTCGCTGTCCTTAGAGGATATTCAAACAGTTGTCGAGGGTGGGTGCCCTAATCTTTTCCGAAAAGCTGTTAATTCAGCTAAAAGGTTAAGAGTCCATGTCCGATTGGATGAAGGGGATGTATGTTATATATCCTTTATTCTTAACATTCAAGTATCAAAGTCTTATGCACTATAGTTTATACAATAGTCTCCTTAGAAAACAGAAATTGAATTTTACGAGACTGCATTGTTTTCTTTTAAACTTCAAGAGAAGGCACTTTAATACTAAAGTTCTTGGGGAAGTTAATTTCTTTTCTGACAAGTTTGCTAATGTTCAGGTTTGTGGTACTTGCAATCTTCGAGGTTCCTGTGATAGAGCATATGTGATTCTAAAAGAATCAGAAGCAGCTGCTCGTACTGTGGATCTAGTGCGTAT
Organism: Quillaja saponaria; assembly: GCA_029379385.1. NCBI lineage: Eukaryota > Viridiplantae > Streptophyta > Magnoliopsida > Fabales > Quillajaceae > Quillaja > Quillaja saponaria. The sequence goes on from CM055607.1 coordinate 9,286,062, forward strand.
AGTTTTGTTCTATGCATTAGATCCACTTGTTATTTCAGGAGGAGAGAAGCCTCCTGGAAGACTACTTGTTGAATCATCCGCTAGGAAACTTCTCTCGGAGTTGATTGACTTAAGCGAATCATCCCCTGACCCCCCACCTCCAAAGCCTGCTCCAAAGCCTGCTCCAAAGAGTTCTCCTAAGAAAGACCCATCTTTGAACCTTCCGAATGATAAACTATCTCAAGATGTTGAGATGAAGAGAGGGGACTGGATGTGTCCAAAGTAAGTCTATCAACTGGCATGGAAATATTCAGAGTATGTGGATTGTGGAATGATGTCTCTTTCTTGCTGTTCAATTACGAACTTGCATTTTGTTTTAAGGTTTAGAATTAAGAGGGTATCTCTTTCTTGATATCTAAATGAGGAAAATATCCCTAACTATAAGAAGGAATAAAGTAAAGAAACTGTTGTATTAATGCATTTGTATTAGCATTTAGCTCCTGTCCTAAATGTATATTGTGTCTGCAGTCATGCTCTTCTCCATATAATCAGCTAAATTTGCAAGTAAAATGGTATATGGAGGAGAGAGACAGGTGTTAGATCTAATTCCTACCTTCCTTTGTAATGTTTCATTTCCTTTCCTACTTATCATACTGGTAATAATCATTCCCTTGGAATTCCTAGTTATTATGAATACTGTATCTTGTTTGATTGATGCCTGTTTGTTTTCTTGTAGGTGCAATTTTATGAACTTCTCTAGGAATTTACGATGCCTAAGTTGTAAAGAAGATGGGCCTAAAAGGAGTGATCTGGATGATGTTGAAATGAAGAAAGGAGATTGGACCTGTCCAGAGTAAGTCCCTAGCTGTTTTTACAGGGATTTATTTATTTATTTTTAATCAGAATAGTTTTCTTTGGAACAAGCTGCTGCTCACTAATTTTAGCATTTAACTTTTAGTTTCTACAAAGATCCAGAAAATTCTTGACTTCGATGCTGAAATTATTCCTTTTTGAAACTTCCAGTTTAGAATGACATTTGTATTAACAAGAAACACGTGATGGATATTTGTTCAGACTTCAAATTCATTTTTTGGTAGTGCTTTGTGAAAGTTATTAACAGCTTAGATGCAGTATTGATTGTTTTGTCTTGATTATACAACCAAGAGCACTCATTCATGATTAGAGTTACTATTTAATTTCTCTAGTATTCTAGTTGTGCATTTTTTTATGTGAGAAAGTGGTTTCAGTTTGTTTAAAGCTCTCTTCGATCATTTTTCTAGTATGTATATAATGGTAATATATATTTAAACATGCCAGCAACTGCAGAGTGCATTGCTGACATTCTTGGAGTATTGTTCAATAGCTCTATAGGCCCAATGTCAAGTTGTATGGTGAAAGTTATACTTTTCCAGGCAACCATTGTTTTAATCTAACATACACCAATTAATAGATGCAGTATTGCATTAAGACGAGATAAAGAACTATGGTATCACGGTGGATGTAATTTTTTCCTTTGCCAATAACCTTCTTACCCAATTCCAACATATCTCTTTAGATGCTAATATTAGTGAAACTTCTGTTGATAGGCTTAATTTTTCAGCCATCTCCTGTTTGTGTTTTTGTCCATGCTGTCATGGAATGGTTTTGTTCCATGTAACTCCCGTATTTGATATATTGTTCTGATTTGCTGAATGGTACTCTTTGTTACAGATGCAATTTCATGAATTTTTCTAGGAATTTACGATGCTTAAAATGCAAAACAGAGGGGCCAAAAAGGGCAACTGCAGATACTGTTGAAATGAAGAAAGGAGATTGGAATTGCCCACAGTGAGTCTCTGTCTCTTTATCAATATGAACTCCTGTATTCATTATTTAAATTATTTTAGAGAGGTAGCTATGAAACTTCAGCTTGTTTTATTTGATTGAAAGCATATTGATCCTCATCCTGCACTAGGGTGCCTTTCGTCTGTCTGTCATTGCTGACCATCATATCTTCACAGCTTACCAGCTTTGAAGATTCTTTCTATTTTGACTTTTGAGATGTGCCCTCAATATTGTTGCTGATAGCAACAGCATCCCTTCATGATTGTGACATATATCAATTTATATTACTGTTGCTATAAATTTATCGCAACTAGGGTCCATTACCATAATCAGCATTATATAAATCGTTATAGCCATTTTTCTCAAGTCTTAATGTTCATTTAGATCCAATTTATCTTTTTTTTGATATAAAAGAGTTGTCCATACTGATTTTCATTTAAAAGAATCCTTCTGTCTTCAAGTCAGTTTATTTTGTGCCACAAAAACAACTTACAGGATATTTTACTAAATAATACAGCCAGAGTTTAATAGTAACACATATTAGCCAAATCGATTGTTGTTTGTGCTATGTTCCATAAATAAATCCAAACACAATCTAGATCTTATGATGGGAATAATCTGTAATTTTTAGAAAACCAAGAGAACATTTACTTTAACTCACTAATAGATTGTGAGTTTTTAATATTTGTTTGTAACTTCTAGAACCTGTTCTCCTCTGAAATTATTTTCTCATTTTCAGGTGCAGTTTCATGAATTTTGCTAGCAATAGGAAGTGTTTGCGTTGTCGAGTGGCAAGACCTAAGAGACAACTGAATCCTGGGGAGTGGGAGTGCCCTTCGTGAGTGTCTCTCCCAGTTTTGAGTTAGATACATGCGCGCGCGCACACACACACACACACTTCGGAAACTCAACTGATGAATTTTATTTACATGGATTCTGTAGATGCGATTACTTGAACTACAGAAAAAATGCAGCTTGCCTGAAGTGCAATTGTGAACGACCTAAAGAAGAAACAAACACCGAGTATGAGGAGCAGATGTGGAGGCGGCCTCGTAGATAGATTCTTTATCAGATCCTAGTATTTTATTTTGTGATGTGCAAGGTGGATTTTGCATTAGCATGACATATTGACCCTGCTTATGTTGTGAATGGTGAGCAATTAGCAGCTCATCTTAATTTTTTCCCCAGAAAAATGGAAGAAAAAAGTCCAATGATGACTCTAGTTCACAATATATTAGGTTTGTCTCCGGAAACAATAGCACAGTTGTGCTAAGACTATACTTACCTGAGTTTTGTTCATCTTAAAGTTTGTCAGAGCTCCCATGTTCTTATTCATGTGATTAGTTTTTTCTGTCCAAGTTCAGAAACAAAAAATGATATATACGGTTGTTAGTGATCTGGAATTGAATGCAATGATATTTGTATAAAACTCCAGTAGGTTTGGCTACTTAGCTTGGCGGTACAAAATGTGTCTTTTTATTTGTTTTTGACTAGTGGAGATATGCATAGGAGGTTATGACACACTGTTTAAAAAGTAAAAATAAAAAAATAAAAGTATAAATGTATAACACTAGATAAACATGAATCATGTTTTTTAACTTTTAATAGGAAATCACTTTTTCATTGCTTATTTCTTTAAACAACCAAATAATTTTAGTTTCTTTCTTTATGTGTATTATCTTTCTAATCCGTTTCATGTTATCAAATAAATTTTGTAATAGTGTTCATTGTCTTTAGTTGACAATAATTTTAGTACATATAGTTATTGATTTATATTTTATATATAAATTATAATATCCATTATCAACAATCTTTCGTCTCTTATTATTTATTCAAAATTATTCATTAGTTAATGAAGTAAATAAAAATTGTGAATTGCTATAAACAACAAAAAGATCACGCTCAACTCCTTTTTTTTTTTTTCCCCCCAAAAAACCTTCTAACAGCTCAAATCCAAATTTTCTTCCTCACATTTAAGTCAAGGATTGAACATTTTCTGAAGCTGACCACACCGGGGACATGAAGGCTGCTCACCACCAACAAGGTGGGTGGCCCCGGCGGCAGCTTCCATGATTTTTTTTTTTTATAGCTTCCTTTTTTTGACGAGACGAAATCCGGATTTGTCTGTTAGTCATAGAATTGTTGTCTCTAATTATTTTCCATTATACATTAAACCGTCAATAACCCTAGTATTTTGTAATAATATTTTTATCAAAAATCATTAATTAATATGTCAATTAGGTTAAGAAAAATCATATTCCAATCCTTTAACAACTAATCTGTCACTCCAATTTAAAATTTTCAAATACTAGATATCGTACACCTATTTAAGACAACGATTTTCTTTGAGTCTTTATCTTTTTCTTTTGGAGATGAAAATTTGGTCCTGGTAAATTTTATTTTATTTTATTATTATTTTTTCTTTGGGGAATCTCTATCATCAAACCAATTACGTGACTGACAAAATCAAATGAGTCCAATTTAGTACTGCTTTTGCCAATGTGCAAGCCTTTGATATTGGGACCAGATAGTCCACTGCAAGGAGGAAATTTCCTCCTCTGTGACCAACACGAATTAGTAAAAGGAAAAGGTAACAAAAAATTAGTAGTTTAAATTTGAGATTCTAAATTTTTTAAAATAATTTCACATGAATAATATATTTTTTTAAATAAGTTATTTATCAATAATAATACATATAGTACAAATTTTACTCTTTAGTTATCAAGTCATAACTTCTCACCCAAAGAATAAACTTTTTTTTTTTTCAAAATACAAAAGTAGTATGTTTTATTTTTTTATATTCAACTTCAATCCTTTCAAATTATTAAAAATTTGATTAATTATTTTTTTAATTGGATATAATTTTTATAGTCAATAAGAGTTAAACTTCATCTTTTATTCATTTATTTATTGGTAATACAACGGCCAAAAAGGATCAAATATTTTTGTCACTTTCTTAAATATAACTAGGGGTGGCGAAGAGCCGAGCTTTAACTCAAGCTCGATTTGTCAAAAAGTTTTATAGTCAAGAAGAGTTGAATTCAAGACCTACTTAAGTAATTTATCACTAAATTATGTGCTTAATTTATGTTAGTTTCCACATATAAAATAAATTTGTATGTAAATAATATTAAATGAGCTAGCTCACGAGTTTACAAGCCAAGCTTTAAAAAATTGAGCTCAGCTTGTTTTACTAAACAAGCTCAAAATAAAGTTCAAGATCGACTAGTTTAGAAAACGAGCAGAGTTCTTAACGAGTAACTCATGAGTTAGCTCGACTTATTCTCATCCTTAAAGATAACGTTATTTCCATGTGTATTAATAGAAATATATGAAAATTTGATATTAAAACTCTTTATTTAAAGATATGTATAGGTGCCATTTTGGCTCCATGTATGACTTGAAAAACAACGAAAATATGATCCTACACACACAACAAACCAAAAAAAATAAAAATTAGGTTAGCTTTGGTTCAAATCATCGGATAATAAATTGTAAAATAAATTTATCTTTATGTAATTAATCGATACATATTTGATAAAATATATATATATTCATACATATCGTCAATGCCATATTTTGCTCATGCTGTTTGAGGAAACTTCCTAAGTTGGAAGTAGTATTCTCAAACCAAAAAAGAAGGTTAAATCCGTAATACTATTAAACAATTGGAAAACTAATTAATTGTATTATCCACGTCATTGCGACATACGAACCGATGAAGATTCTATCTGTAGTCTCTATCTTGCTGAATTTATTTTGTTTGCTAAAAAATATCTTGCAAGATCTGTCACGTATACAGACACGACTCTAATATTTACTTCGTTTACTCCATTACTCAATCAAGAATTGTCTTCAAAATGATAACAAGATACACAAACATTTTAAGGAAATAATAATTTTAACATTTACAAATAAAATCTCGTACAAAATAATTTTTTTAAAACAAATATACACGACATCAGATCTAATTAAATTAATGAAAGTACAATAATTCAATTAAAAGGATTTTGCTAACCAATGTATGTTAAGAAGCATTTAATATTTTTATTTTGTAAAAATTTTCTAAGAATGTATTTTTATTTATTAGTCTTGGAAGTATTATTTTTTTTACTTTAACACTAATATTCTTAAAGTAATTATTTAAATAAAATACTGAATTTATTTTAGAGATAATAGTGTCATAGTAAAAAAATAAAGGCTCTGAAACTAATAAATTTGAACATATTAATAGCAAAAAATGAAAAAAAAAAAAAGCTTCTTTAGGGCAATGATTAACAAAACTCATTTTATTTTCTCCAAAAGTATATTTAAGTCCCTCCCGTTTTTGTATTTTTCATTCTATGGTGGGCACAAGACCTTTTTTTTTTTTCTCAAAATAAATGAAAAATTAAAGTTGTAAATTAATAAAGTCAATAAATGTTATAAGTTTTTATTACATTATATACAACTTTTTTAATTTATATTAATTTAAGAATTTTTTAATTAATTTTTTTGTTAATTTTAAAATATTTATTAAGATAATTGATCATAATTTTAATATTATTTAATATATTAATTATTATTTATAGCTACATTTATTACATCACAAAAAAAAAGGAAAGTTTGTGATGATTTCAAAATCTTTTTATATTAGATAATAGAAAAATTTAATATTTTAATTTTTATCTCGTTTAAAAAAAATATACAAAAGTTGTAAATTCACTTGAACTCGCAACATATTTTAACCAAAAGCAAACCGAGAAACGTGCATTAGGCGCCTTTCTGTTTTTTTTCCCCGACTCTATTTATATTTTACACAGTTGGTTGGTAAGCAATTAGCAAAGTTTTTCTCTGCAGTCTGCAATGGCGTCTCGAGAAGTAGTGGGGTTCGTGGGTTTGGACGAGTTGAGTTTGGAGTTGGCTTCATCGCTTATCCGCCATGGTTACAAAGTCCAAGCATTCGAGGTTTCTTTCTATTCTTAATCTTTTACAGAATTTCCTCACTGATTTAGCATCTTGATTCTGGCTGACAGCCCAGAAAATGGGCTGGAAAATAAAGTAGTTATAAATTTCAATTGTTTGGGGTATTGATTAAGTTTTTCAAAACTTGAATTGGGTTCTTCTGGACGTGAATAGGCTGAAATTGGATTCTGGAAATACAATTGGTATTGCTCCTTCCAAATGAATGTTTTACTTTGCAAAATTTTGTCCCCATTTTTTCATTCAAAAGATTTTAATGGAGAAATTTTTTGGCTTCCTAATCCGATTGGGGTCGCCTTTATTCGACTAGCTATTCTTCTTTGTTCGTTTGTTTTGTTTTTCTGGTTTTGATTTGATTTGTTTGTTTGTTTGTTTTTTTGTGTGGTCAAACTGGGTACTTTTTAGCTTTGGAACTATTTAAGCCCGTCTAAGTGACTGGAGCTGCTCGAAAACGAGCCCAGCCCAGTCAGTGTACTCAACTGCAAGCCTTCATTACCCAAAAAAAAAAAAAAGCCGAAGAAAGGGCGCTAGTAAATATGTAAATATGTCCTAGCCGGGATTGTAAATATGTCCTAGCTAAGGATGCCTCCATGGTGAACCCTTATTATTGAATGGAAAGAAAAAAAAATTAAAAGATTCCTAGCATTCTCAGGAGAAATCAGCACTAGAAGTGGCATATGAATTTAATGCAAGAAAGGAAAATCCAAGTTTTTTCTCTTTTTTCTCTTTTTTCTCTTTTTTCTCTTTCTGTTTTAAGTTCCTTCATGGCCATCTTGCTTTGGTCCTAATCCTTGATTTGATTCTTTAGAAATATGAACAAGCACACATATTAAAGAATGTTGTTAACTCCTTATAGTTGTCCAGTAACATTTCCTCTTAAACTATGCTCAAGTTTCCTCTTAAACTATGCTCAAGTTATTGGCTATGTTAAAATTTGATAAGGATTAAATTGGATAACGTATAGAGTGAAGTTGTGTATAATTTAAGCATATATGTTGGATAACTTTGTAAGAAATTTGAGGCACTGTTTGTCTTATAACTTTAGGTTGAGTTGGTAATGCTGAGTCTTTTAAATTTTTTTTATGATTTTCATGTTGTGAAAATATAGTTATAAAAAAGTCACAGCAATCCTGTTTGGTAAATCTTGTATAAATATTGATGTGGGTAGTAAAAACAATAAACAAGGTGTTTGATAAAACAAATTACAAGCTCTTGTGAAGGTATGAATGATAAAAATGGACATTATTAATAATGATTAAATTTTATTAGATGATTTATAAATTAATTAAAGATATATTTGAAATTTTTAAAAATTAATATGGTGATGTTTATACTTTTAATTTTGAAAAGTCACAACCATCCTCTAAAACATCACTTAAGCTGCTTTTTAAGAATACAATTTATTTTTTAAAAGCAGTAAAAGAAACACTTTTTTTTAAAAAATTAACCAAGTAATTTTTAGGTTCTATGGCTTTTAAAAAGCCACAACATCCTCTTCAAAAAGCATTACCAAACTTAGCCTTAGCTTGGTTGAGTAAAGTTGAGAGAGCTAGGTGCCTTGAGGCACTATGCAGTGGCTCAAGGTGATAGGTACTGGCAGAGTAAAGTAAGTTAATAATTTAAAGTTTAAACACTGCAAATTGTTACCAAATCAAATTTGAAAAAGACAAATGTTTTGTGTTTTTATATGTGACTGTTGCAGAACTTGAGGGAAATAAAAGGGTAGCATGTTGGCAAAATGTACATACATATATATATATATATATAAAGTTTAGCAACAACTAGTGGGAAGGTCACAAGTTGAAATGCTCCCTCCGCAAAAGACATCATTGATATATGTGTAAAGAAGAAATTTAGCAGCTAAATGTCTAATTTTGGGGGAAGAGAGGGGGTGGTAGGTTAGGGGTCTTTTATTGTTTTTGGTTTATGTTAGTTTTTCTGACATTGTCTATGGGATTGGTTGTGTTCATGCTAATTAGCTGATCTATTTCTTCGTGACTTTCAAATTTCTGATTTTAATATCTTTCCTAATTTACTTCTTCAATGAATTTGATTTCTTATCTAAATTTAATTCTTAATTATATTTTAACTTCTTGCTTTCCTTAAATTTCATTCTTAATTATTTTTTAACTTCTTGCTTTCCTTATCTACTGATTCTCTAATACTATTCCTTTCCTTTCTTTGATGGGTTTCAAATCATTACCTTAAATATAGTTTCCACTTGCAACTTCCTTTTGATTTATTTTATTAAAAGACTGAGGGTTTAATAGAAAAAAAAAATAAAAAATTCCCCATACCCATTTTGGGGGGGTTCTTACTGAGGGATAGAATGCTAAGTAAAACAAGGTATTTACTAACGGAAGCTCCCTACTTACCAAAAGCGAGGCATAGTTGAAGGTGCCTGGATTTGACCTTGACAAGGCACTCATGCCTCTCGTCACCTAGGCATATCACAAGTCTCATTTTCATATTTGGAAATTGTATTACTCAGCTTGGTTTGATGGTTATGTCTTGTGAACTAGTTTATGATCAATTGGAATTATTCCTATCTGTAGATATCTGAGTCTATGATACATGAGCTTCTCAAGCTAGGGGGAGTTCAATGTGCCAGCCCTAATGAAGCAGGGAGAGGTAAATAAATGTTTCACCTATATGGTTGACTCTTTTATAGAATTATCATTCTGTTTTATGTGGTTTACAACTTCACATAATTTTTTTTTACTTTGGCTGGTTCTTAAAATCAACTTTATTACATACCACCTAAGATATGTGTTATATAAGTCATTTTATTTATTGTTGGATAAGGAGAAAAGAATTAATTTCTTGAATCTTCCCACTGACTTGGATTTCAACCAGTGTCTGCTAGAGTTCAGGCAGCTGGCCTATCAACTCAATTATGTGGTTGTTCCTAATAAATAATAATCCTGATTAGGGATTATTTCCATGTTGTATGACCTGGTTATATAAGGTTCTTATCCATTCTTTCATGTGAGAAAGGCTATTTGTAATGATATATCAACTAGTTCAGAAGTAAATGACGTCACAGCCTCCTTGTGCTATATTGTTATCAACAATAACCAATGTGATGGTGGTATAAAGATAGCATTTGTTTTCAATAATTTCCATCTGAAGTTTTTAGAGGAGTAATTTTCAATTTTATTGTTTTTGGGTTAAATTTTGATGAAACTTTACATATTCAAGGGGAAAAAAAAGAAAGAAAAATAACCTTTATAAGGAGTATTGCTTCAAAAAAGGACAGGTTATACATGTAAGGGAGCATAAGAAAAGATGAAGCCGATAAGAAATGGCCCGACGGAGATATCAAGGAAACATTCACACAAAATGCTCTTCCTTAAACTTAATCTTGAAACTACACATGCACATATTAAGATTGACACTCTGATACTCAATTTGTTTTATGAGTACTGACTAGATTCTCTATCAGTATTGCTTATTTGATAGCTTAAGATTGACACACTGATAATTATTTTTTCTTTTTCCTACTTGCAGATGTTACAACCTTGATTGTATTAATATCCCATGTAGATCAAATTAATGATCTAATTTTTGGGACTGAGGGAGTTCTGAAAGGTCTTTGTGAATCTCTCTACATTGTTTCTAATGGTTTTTTCGATTAACGTGGTGCATATACCTAATATGTTTTTATGGATATGCAGACCTTAACAAGGATACAATTGTCATTCTTAATTCAACCATTTTACCATCACTTATCCAGAACCTGGATAAGCGTCTCACAGGTAGCGCGTATTCTTTATATTCTTTTCTATATGCTAGTTTCCTTTAAAATGTCTCTATCATCTCATGATTATTCTCAATTTTATTTAGTTGTGAAAACTACGAATACCTCCCTTGATGAAATTGATAGCATTATGCACTCTACTCGATCATTTGAAAGTGGCCATCATACCAATCGTATTTCTTTTTGACCTGAAGGTTATCTATACATACAGTTTCTAGAGTGGAAGTTAACTAGATGAGTCAATAATTAATATTGAGGAAGCTCACCTCATATTCTTTCACAATTATTATACTTTACCTCCATACCCAGACCCCAAAATATCTTTATTACAAATAAAACTTTTACCTTAACCCAAGGTGTTCTAGATTCTCATGTAATTGTAGCATGTTTCAGTTACTGGTAAAGGACCCGCATGAAGATTAGAAACAGATGCCTTACTTATAAAAAATAAAAAATAAAAAAAACAGAAGACAAAAACTATTTGACCTTTTCCCTTGGCCATCAAATCTATTTGACTATATTCTTATAGACGACTTGAATTATAATCACTGTTTTCTCTTTAAGTGATTGTTAATTATTTTTTATAATTAATATAGGAGGGAACATCATAGAAGTACTTCCATTGCAACTAATAGCATTTCAGTTGTTTGGATTCTTTTAGATGAGCTTTCTGGATATATCTACTTAAAAGAGAACTGGACCTTAAATCTTTTGGCCCTCACTCTCAAATTTGTTCTTTTTCTCCCTCTTTTCGGAAGGATGATTCATGAGAGCTAGTTGTTGGCTTGTTGCAGCTTAAGTCCTGTTGAGATTCCAAATGGGCCATAAGTTGTTCTCAACTTATGTCTTCTTTTCTGTTTAATTAATTGAAGGTGTAACTCTCTCTTTCTCTTTCTCTCTCTCTCTCTCTCTCTTTCTAGTTTTACCACAAAATAATTAGAACAACCAAACTCACAATAAATGAAATTGTAGGAAATGATTATGATGGGTTAACTGACAATTTCTAATGTGGATCAATTTCTTTCAGTTAATTCTCTCACACTATTGCAAAGAGAAAATTACTTGTACAGACTTAAAATTATAATTAGACACCGTCTCTTCCCAAGAAAATGGTGTATTTTACATTTGGATTCCTCGGGGGTATCTCAAAGCATTTGAGACCTTGAAAGTTGGTAAAATTTGCAGATTCAATTCTTATATTGTGCCATTTTCTCATTTACACAATGATCACCGAGTTTGTCATGCAAATTTGCAGAGTCACCCAGCGATGTCCTGTTCCTGTTTGTGTATGTTGTGAAATTTTTAATATTTATATGCGCACATGCATATTTCTTTTTAAACAAACTCTGACATGTAGAGGGCATGTGTCGTAGGCTTGTTTTAGCATATCTGTTTTGGACAGTGTTGATGCTTCTCGCTAATTGAGTAAGCCAGCCATGTAGGTATTTTAGAACTAAATGGAAAAATAGGAAAATAAGCATGCTTTTAGCACGTCTACAACTGATTTTGGTACCAAATTAAGTCTAATCCGCTCTAAAGTGTAAGAGACTGGTAAAACATTGTCATTAACTCTAACAATGTTATAGAGAACGTGGAAATGAAGTATGCATTTTGGCCTTTACTTCTTCAGCCTGTAATCTTTTCCTGCTAATTTCAATCAGTAAAGAAGTAGGCGTTCATTTCGAATTTGATACCATTTTTAGCTCCACCTAAGATCACACTGGAAAATGGTTTTTTTCTGTCACCCTCTTCTCATCTGAGTTCTAACTTTTCCTGGATGTTTTCTTGTTTGTTTATCTTGCAGATAATACTCAGGTAGCTTATCTTGTTGATATATATGTCTCTCGGGGAATGTCTGAGGCTTTCAATGGAAAAGTCATGGTAAATTATGTCTTACTGCTATAACTTCCTCCTCTTCTCCTTAGTTGTAAACTTAGTCATATTTTTCATTCTCTTGATCAGCTAGTATATCTTAGACTCCCGATGTTTAAACTTTTCAGGTTACTACATCAGGAAGGTCAGACTCCATTGCAAGGGCTCGTCCTATTTTGTCTGGTAAAAATTTTACGATCTATGATTAGCTGTACGCCTGTCACCTGAACTTGCTTTAGTCTTTATTATTTATATATGTGGCAAAAATAAACAAGTGATCTACATTTTAGTATTTCCAGTTTTCAACAGTTTATGTCTCAGTCAAATTGTCACTTTCTGCTCACAGCAATGTGCGAAAAGCTTTACATTTTTGAGGGTGAAGTTGGTGCTGCCAGGTATGCTTGCTTTTGCTCTCAAATTCCTTTTGTATCACCAAGACTGAAATTAAATTGCATTCTCTATATATTTTCATTTTGTAAAAACCATGCAACTTTTCTCCACTTAGTAGTTGTTTTACATGCTTAATATGTGACATTTCTCAAGTTTTACTAGGTGTTTGGTAAAATATGCTGATAAGATTCTACATTCTTATTCGTACCAGTAAAAGTAAAATGGTTAGTGAGCTGCTTGAGGGCATTCATCTAGTTGCTTCAGTGGAGGCTGTTTCTCTTGGTACCAAAGCTGGTATTCATCCCTGGATAATCTATGACATCATTTCTAATGCTGCTGGGAACTCATGGTGAGTATCTCATTAATCCGAATTAGCGAACTTCAATCACAAATAGATTCATCATTGTAGTGGATACTTAGGGCTAGTTTGATATACAGGAATAACTATTTCATTCTATGCATGATTCCATATAATGATCATTTTTTTTTGTTTGGTACGTATTTAGTCTTAGAATGCTCATTCTATTCGAGTCACTTTATTTCATAAAAGTATGAATCCTCAAACCCACCTAGGAGTAGGATTCTTCATTCTTATTTTTATGAAATTAGTGTAATTCAATCAAATGACATAAAAATCATTCTATCACTTAAAATAAATATTTAAATAAAAATTTGTAGATAAATAAAATAATAATAATATAAAATAAATAAATAACCTAAATAATAAATATATTTAGTTTAGTCAAATGACAAAAATACACTTCATATCACATTAAATATTATAAAATAATAAAACAAAAAATTTGTATATAAAAATAATAATAAATCAATTCATTTTAGTCAAATGACAAAAATACCTTTCATATCATAATAAATAACATAATTATAAATAATCAATTAATGTAAAATAAATAAATAAATAAAGTAATTTAAAACTAAAACATTAATATTAATATTAATAAAAATGAAAATAAGAATAAGAAATAATAAAATAAATATAAGTAATAATAATAATAAAAATTAATAAAAATCTAAGAAATATATAAATTTCACAAATTACATTACATTTTTATTATTTTACATATTTAGAGATATTTTTGTCATTTTAGCATAACTTTATATGATTTCCTGTCTGGAAACTGAATATTAAATAAATAAATGGATGAAATGACTATTTCTTTCACTAACGCCACAAAATAATAAAATGGAATGATCATTCTTATCCCTTTCCCTTCCCATCCCAACTCAACTATGCCTTAAAATCTCAAACTAGTTGGGGTCGGCTATATGAATCTTTTTCCTCTATTCGCATTGATCCAAGATAACATTTTCATTAATTCCTAACACAGTCATATCTTTTTCGATGCCTGCCTCCCATGTAAGTTTCGGTCTCCCCATTTTCCCGTCTAACACCTGGCACCTGAATCAAGTCACCTTGCTTAACTACTACGTGCATTGGCCGACGTGGAATGTATCCAAACCAACGTAGACGATTTTCTCTCATTTTCTCCTCAATAGGTGCTACTTCCACCTTCTTACGAATCTCCTCATTCCTTATTCTATCATTTCTTATATGTCCTGTCATCTATCTCAACATTCTCATTTCGGCTACTCCTATATTACTGCGAATGTTACTTTTTAACTGCCCAACATTCAGTATTATACAGCATAGTTGGTCTCTACTGCCGACTTATAAAATTTTCCTTTCAATCTATTCGGGATTTTAGGATCACATAAAACTCTCGAAGCACTCTGCCACTTCACCCACTCTGCTTTGATCCTATGGTTTACATCATGCTCAATTGCACCATCTTTTTGTATAAATGACTCTAAACACATCCTTTGTAGGGATTGTCTGACAGTCTAAAATTATATCATTCGGGCCTTCTCTAGTTTCACTGAAATTACACTCCATATATTTAGTTTTTGTCCAACTCAATCTAAGGCCTTTAGATTCTAACGCGTTCCTTCCATATTTCTAGTTTAGAGTTTAAACATTCTCTAGTTTTGTCTACCAACACGATATCATCGGCAAACAATATGCACCATGTAACCTTATCTTGAATATTATAGGTAAGCTCATCCATGACTAAAGCAAATAGGTAAGGACTTAAGGATGAACCTTGGTGAACACCTATCGTGATCGGGAACTCTCCAGTCATACCATCTACGGTCCGCACCCTAGTCATTACTCCCTCATACATATCTTTAATAACTTCTACATATTTAGTTGGGACCTTCTACTTCTCGAGTACCCACCATAAACCCACCATAAGACTTGTCTTGGCACTTTATCATACGCTTTTTCTAAATCAATAAAGACCATGTGAAGATCCTTTTTCTTTTCTCTATATTTCTCCATTAATCTCCTAAGTAAAAAAATAGCCTCTATTGTAGATCTCAAATTGATTCTCAGAAACTAAAGTCTTATTCCTAAATCTACGCTTAATCACTCTCTTCCACAGTTTCATTGTATGGCTAATAAGTTTTATTTCTCGATAATTCGAACAACTTTGAATATCTCTTTTATTCTTATAAATAGGGATCAACGTACTCTTCTTCCACTCATCTGGCATTTTCTTAGTTATTAAAATCTTGTTAAAAAGATTTGTAAGCCAAGTTACTCTAATATCTCCTAGGCATTTTCAAACTTCTATTAGAATATCATCTGGGCCCAATGCCTTATCATTCTTCATCTTATGCATAGCTTCTTTAACCTCTTGTGCTCTAATTCGACGAACAAATCCGGTAGTTCGTATCATCAAATGTGTCATCAAGGTCTCCAAAATCACTCATTGACTCTCCATTAAATAAAGTATCAAAATAAGTTCGCCATCTCTTATTAATCTCGTCTTCCTTAACTAAAACCCTATCAACCTCATCCTTAATGCACTTAATACGAATTAAGTCTTTAGTTCGTATTTCCCTTTGCTTGGCAATCCTATAAATATCCTTATCTCCATCCTTTGTCTCTAACTTTTGGTAAAGTCTTTTGCAAACCTTGTCTCTGGCTTCCCTAACCGCTTTCTTATCATCTTTTCTAACTTGTCTAAAACATTTATAATTATCTTCATTTCTACACTTGTGTAATCTTTTATAACACTATTTTTTAACTTTAATAGCTTGTTGAACTTCTTCATTCCACCACCATGTCTCCTTAGTCGGAGGTCCACGTCCTCTACTTTCTCCTAACATCTTTCTAGTCATATTCCTTGATACGACTCGCCATCTCATCCCAAATCATGTTAGGCTTACCCTCCACCCTCCAAGGATCACCCTGTAACATTTCATCTTTAAAAAGAGCCATCTTCCCTCCATTCAAGTTCCACCATCTAGTCTTAATACACTTATTAATTCTATGCTTTTGCTTCCGCTGCTTAACACCAACATCCACAATCATAAGTTGGTGCTGAGACACTAAACACTCGTCGGGTATAACTTTACAATCCTTACAAACTGCTTTATCAACCTTTCTAGTCAGAACAAAATCTATTTGGCTCTTATTCGGCCTGCTACTAAAGGTGACTAAGTGCGACTCTCGTTTCTTAAAAAACGTGTTAGCTAAAATCAAGTCATACGCAACTGCAAAATCTAAAATAGACTCTCCACCCTCATTCCTAACTCCATAACCATATCCTCCATGTACTGCGCTCAAAACCCTCGTTAGTACTTCCTACATGACCGTTCAAATCAGCACCAATAAACAATTTCTCACCTAACGGTACTCTTTGATCTATCTCCTTCTAAATCATCCCAAAAAGCCTTCTTAGTAAATTCTTCCAATCCTATTTGTGGAGTATAGGCGCTAATGATATTAAATGCCTCATCTTCTATCATCAATTTCACTAAAATTATTTCTCTCACTTTTCCTATTGATTTCAACAACCTCGTCCTTTAAATTTCCATCTATAATAATCGCCACTCCATTCCTATTTCTAGTCTTACCGGTATACCACATCTTGAATCTTGTTCTTTTTATCTCTCTAGCCTTTTCTCCTACCCACTTAGTTTCTTGCAAACAAGTAATATTAATCATCATTCTACTCATAGTATCTACAAGCTCTCTCAATTGATCCAGTAATAGTTCCTATGTTCCATGGAGCTATGCGAATCTTATCATGGACTAGCTTCTTTACCTGCACCTGGGCTCTGATGTGGCGCGCCACTAAGGATGTGACGACCCAACCCTTGCTCATTTCTCACTACACCCGGGATCCGATGCAGTGCGTCGCTAAAAGGGTTACGCCTCAACGAATATTCGGTAGGCTTCATCGTCATAGGGTTTGACTAGTTTTACGCTGGTCGTCAACCTATCGCAACCCTCCTCCTTTATCCGGGCTTGGGACCGGCAGAGTAATCTCTGGCGGAGTTCTTTCCCTTCCAATCCCAATGCCACAAAAATCATTTATGCGTACCAAACTTGCCTTTAGGATACATACGTGTTTCTTTTCTTACGTAGAGATCAAGCATTTCTGTTTCTTTTCCTTTTCTTTTGGGGGAGAGGATAGTATATGGGTTATAAATTCTTGGGCCATATGTGAATCTTAAACAAGATATAAAAAATGTTTCTCTCAATTTGTTAAAATATAAGAGTTTATTCACGTAACTTTTTTGTTTTATATTTCCAATAGGCAATAACACACTGATTTCACTGTGATTAGTAGTGAGTAACACTTGCGCTCTTCATTGGTGTGGTGTGGTGCAGTGAATCTCATCATTTTAACTTATCCATGCAAGCTGGAAGCTGGCCTCTTCTTTCACCTTTTTAGTGTCTTTTAACAAGCTTGTTCAAGAGAAATACAAAGCATAAAAGAAATGAAAAATAAGCAAATCTGATTCCAAATTCTCATTGATAGATAATATGGTGGTATAGACATAGTTCAGATCTTTGGAGCAAATATGAATTGGCATCAAGTTTACACCAAAGCGGTATTAGATGTAGCATCTTAGCATAAAGTGACAGAGGTTTGCATCACACTGCATTATCTGTCCAGATTCATTAGCTCACTAGGAACCTGAAAAGTTAGATTGTGAATGAATACATATAATAAGATATCAGAGTTAGAGGCTAAAATATATTGAGGATTCTACTTTTAATTACCATTTTAGCCCTTTACTTTTAAATTTTTGTCAATGAGAAGCCCTTATTTCCATGCTTATGTACAATGTGGTTGTTTTATTCTTCTTTGTAGGGTTTTCAAGAATCTTGTTCCGCAGTTGTTAAAGGGCAATACAAGGCACCATGTTCTTAATATTTTTGTTCAGAAATTGGTAAGATCTTTATACAAAAGAAACATGAAATTCTTTTCTCCACTGTATTGTGACAGAAATTTTAGTGGTAATTGATGCTAGTTTTTAAGATAGTTATATTCTAGAACTATTAATGTTTCAATCTCTTGTATCAAACTCAAACTACAGTTTAACTAGCTTGCAGCTAACTATCATACTGTGCGGCTCATAAGAGATCCTCAAGAGAATAATATCTTAATAAAAAAAAGACCTTCCCTCTAAATGTTTTTCCCCCGTTTTGGACTCTTTGGGGTTCTTTCTCATATGCAACTTCTGGATACGGATTGCACACCCTTGTCTTCTTTTGATGAATTTTTACTTGTCAAAAAAGACACACAAACACACACGCGTGCACTCACACTCACCGCCCCCCCTTCCCCAATGGTACTAAACAAGTGGTTGGCTAACTTCAACATTTCCTTGACACGTGTTGGAACTAGAATTAGGGCCTTGTTATTGTGATTGGATATTGTTGTTTTGTGTGAGAAACTATATTTCATTGTATGTTCAAACATGTACAACCTAGAATATATACTTTAGTAAGGGTAATGACCCAAACACCCTTGTTACAGTCAGCAGTTACTTATACAAGATCTCATAGTATTAACATGATGTCATATCTCAAAACTTTACTCTGATCATTGTGTTCTTGGCATGTTTTATTATATTCTTGGAAACAATTCATGATACTGACAGAATCTTCCGTATTCAAGGGGGTAATTTTGGATACGGCGAAATCACTTACTTTTCCTCTTCCACTTTTGGCAGCTACTCATCAACAACTTTTACTTGGTACATAATATATCAGTAGATTGTTCAATTTCAAGTTGCTTTTATGATTGTTTCCTTCTTCCACTTGCTTAATTCTTCTTTCAGGGACTTCACTTGTTTATGGACCTGATGATGATATTACACTACTTAAGGTTAATTCCATTCAGATTTACTGAGGAATTTTGATCGTGAAAACTTTGTGACTTTAGTGATGCTTGTCTAACATCAATTTGCGGATTGTTCTTAAATTTATTTTCTTATGCAGGTTTGGGAAAAAGTGCATGGAGTGAATATTACGGATGCTGCAAATGCTGAACCATACAGCCCTGAACTATTGGCAACACAAGTTACTGCTGAATCAAGTACTGTGAGACGAGTTGGTTTTATTGGTCTCGGAGCAATGGGATTTGGCATGGCAACTCACTTGCTGAGATCAAACTTCTGTGTTATTGGCTATGATGTAATAACCACTTTAATTTTTGACCCATTTTGCATTAGAAATCTTGTCCTTGCTTGAAAATGCATGTCAAGTAACTATAATTGAGAATGTCCTCTCCAATTATGCGTAGCTTTTACCACGTGCTAAAAACAGTAGCTTATACATAAAGTTTTAGAATCTTTTAAATTAGGCTTGAGCTTTCCTCAAAGTAGAAGGACCAGAATGGGACCATCATATTCTTTGCCTTTGTTGGATAAGTGTCTACACAATATAGATTGTCTCTCAAAACTCTTTCACTTGTGATTCTTTTTCTGGTCAAGAGGAGATATTCTTAAAACTATGAAAGTAAAAGACTTGAGAAATCCATTGTTCAAGATACCTGTGTACTCCTTTGAGGTCAATATGCCTGAATTATTAACCTTATTCTTATATCATAATTCTTGTATGTTAGAATTTGTTGTTTGCCTTTTCTTTTCTTTTTTTAAACCTTAACATGGATGACTTTCGAGCATTTGATCTATAAATTTTTATTTTCTTTTGGGCCAATAAGCATTCTTAGTCTTTCACTATATGAAAGGGGTTTCGGCTTATGCTGTTTCAATGATGACTCAAAATACATGTACATGTGTTCACTTTTTCATGCACTAGTAGCTGCTTCTTTTTGGTACTCACATTTTCATGGTACTAGGACATATGTGTACTTATGTATGCTTGAAGTATACATGCTTAAAGGTATGGAATTTGTTTATTGTTGATATAATACTAGGCAACCTTACCAATCTTCTATACAATTTGTTGCCTGCAGGTTTATAAACCAACTCTAACTCGGTTTGCAAATGCCGGTGGCTTGGTTGGAAACTTTCCAGCAGAAGTAAGTAAAGGTAAACATAATCTTATTAACAGGCTACAAATATAAGCTTGTAAAAATGAGTGAATGATTAAATTAATGAAGAGAAAATGTCTGATGATCTATTTGTTTGATGCATTCTCTTTTACTGCACTGAAAATTTTCAATCTAGTATGATATTGTGCTTAGTAAATTGCCAACGTTGCCAACTTGTTTAGAAACTCTCTAGGAGAAAGGAAGGCAACTGTAGTCGTGCTAAGTGATCCAACAACTATAATAGGAAGAAAAAAGAAAACCAAAAAATAAGGAGAAAAAAAGAGAAGCTGAGCTGATTAATTAATTAATGATAAGTAATCTCAAGATCTTATTTCTTTATCTGCAAGTACGTTGAATGTTTACAAAATTTTATATTTTATGTGATGTTTTTTCTTCCTTAACTGATGTATGGTTAGCTGTTATCGTTGTTGTTATTTATAAGCTGTCTTTCTCTCTTTTAGAGTCTGATCTTTAGTATCACTGTTTTGTCAGAAAAATAAGACTAGAAATCTGATGGGAGTATGGGACTAGGTATCGGCTATTGTGATAGTATTGACTCCTAACAATGACATTAGGAAGTTTATTTGGTGCCACTTTTGTTTGGCACTGTCCATGGAATGAGTACTGTAATGGATGTCAGTATGTTAGTGTTTGCTCTTGACACTGCAGATTCGACCATGAATGCAGACATCTCTCTATTTCCATTAATAAGGTCTTCTTTTATTGGAAGACGGATTGCTGTAAGAAAAAATTGGTTAGGCGCATAGTATAAAAATAACAAGATAGTATAAGTCTATAAGACTATCTAGTTGGCTCTTATACAACCTTTGACATCAATAGGATAGTATAGGCTTATATTGTTGACCCTCTTTTATATAATGTCTAAGAATATAAAGCTATACAGTAGGGAGGGGAAGGATAAGAAACATTATAACAACAATATAACTAAACAATGTAATACATTGTTTAATCATATTCTATACATTCCTATACGATGCACCAAACGAGCCCCCTACTTGTTTTACCATATTGCTTCATGTGAGGCCACTAGGAAGGCAAATTGTAAGAAAACTTAAAATCAATAGAATATAAAATGTCACTGGAAGTCTTAAAGCTGGTTTTAAGCCCTTACTCAAACAGAATATGAAGGGCAGATTTCTCAATGCTGTTTCAACTGAATCACACTAGTCTTAGTTTCATGCGAGTAAGTGCATCCTTACTACTTACTAAAATATTGACCTAGAAGTTGCATTGCACCTTCATAGTGCATTATATGATTCCAAATATTTATGGAATGCCATATTTATGTTGGACTGCTAACATCCTAAGTGTTTTTCAAATAAAATTATTAATTCCAGATGTCTTATGAATCAATAAATTTAGTTATTAACACTTTTTCTCTTCCAGATGTTGATGTGCTTATAATTATGGTCACAAATGAAGCTCAAGTGGAGAGTGTTTTATATGGAGAATTTGGCGCACTTTCAGGTGCACTGAATCATCTCAAGTTTACTGTCTCATTTTGTGTGTTGTACTGACCCTAATTTCTGCATTATGTAGCCCTTCCATCAGGAGCAGCTATTATCCTATCCTCCACTGTTTCTCCTGGATATGTGAGCCAACTAGAGCACCGATTGCAAAGTATGTTGCTCTTGTGTGAGATGGTTATCAATCTTTTTCTTATCGTAAAATATATCCTTAATAAGTAAGCCTGTTGAACATTTTGGTACTATCTACAATTCTAATGATATTGCCCAACTAGGACATGATATAGCAATTATGAAACGACATAGGTTTTGCCAAGCACATTAAATGTAATGCTTAGAAAGACTCTTATACAAGAAGCTCCAGTCTTGGCTTGTTTTGTACTTGGGTAGTAGCCCTTCATGTTTCTGGTGTTTGCTTTGCTTGGAAGATTTAGAAAATCCCTAAAATCTGTAACCTGGTACCAACCTCTTACATTTAGAATTTTTGGATTTGTTTTAAGAGAATGAAAGAATCAGAGAAGAGAGAGATTTAATTGAGAAGGAGTGATTGAAGTGCACCACATATTAACCCCTCTTTATAATAACTAAGTTTGAAAATCACATATTAAGTCCTACACTTAAGAGTATTTATCAGGAGTATGATCTGTTTTTCTATACTATTCTCTGATTTCCCAGGCAGTGCCATAATGGTTGGAATGCATTTTTTCCCCTTCTTGGTAATTGGTGGTCTGCTTGCTGTACTTTGGCCGCAGACTTGTTGTGAAAAATAGATTGAAAACATCTAATAGTAAATTTTATCATCACCTGAAAGTAAAAATATTCAAAACAGATTTGATTTCAATGAAACGTGATCAGTTTTTTGGATTATGATTTCTGGGAGATCATATGTTCAGAGAGAAGCATGGGTGATAAGCAGTGTATTGCTTATTTAAAAAATTAAATGTGTAGTGAGCCATGCATGAGAAACCTATGAGGCATAAAATTTGTGTTTTATTTACATCCAACTGAATGTTAGATAATCAACCATCCTAGAAGCTTAATTTATTCAGTGGATTGATCCAACGAGGCCCTCAAACTCACTCGAACTTGTATACAGGAAGTAGAGACAAGATGAGACAGACCAAATCACAAAGACAAATGAAATCAAGCCTGATGTAGTGTCTAACAACATAAGAAACTTGGCCATGAGACAATAAAGTGTGTCAAAAAGGTCAGGTAGAAGATATGCCCTTCTTGACTTCCATAGTACATCGTAAGGAGTAGAACATGATACCTTAAGCTCCTAAGAAAATTATTCTCCAACCTGGTGAAGCTGCAGTTTCTTTTTGAGATCTTCTACCTGATTCTAAGAGTTATATCTTTTATGATTCTAAGAATTCTGTCTCATGTCATTTCGCACATGACGTTCCTCTTTTGGTTTAGGATTATAGTTGGGTTGCACATGAAAGGGAGAGTTTGTATCTATTCATTGTGACCTTTAATATAAATTGCAGGGCCTCTTACCTATTACTTATCTATTTAGGATGAGTGATAATTCACCATTATGCATTATTGTACTCTTTTAAATATTTTTCTTTGTTTTTCCCTTTGTATTTGAACCTCAATGTGCTTATTTTTGTTATTATCTCATGGTGTGTTATATTCTTCTCAGCTTCTTCAGCACGCTTTTATGTTTTTTGAATGACACTATTGTGTAGTTATCAGTTGAGAACTTTACAGGTGAAGGAAAGAATTTGAAATTGGTGGATGCTCCTGTTTCTGGTGGTGTGAAGAGGGCTTCAAATGGAACACTTACGGTATGAAGTTCATACTTGGATTTTACTAAAAAATATAAAGGTTTCTTGACTGATATTTGCTGAACAAATGTGCCTTCCTCAGATAATTGCTTCGGGAACAGATGAAGCTCTTAAGAGTACAGGTTTAGTCCTAGAAGGTAAATAAGCACATTCTTTAAAATTCATCGTGATAGTCTCTCAATTCTTTGGAAGTTTGGATGTGGTGATTTCAGAAAGTTTTTTGTGATTAATATATATTTTTTAATCTGAACAGCATTGAGTGAGAAGCTTTATGTTATCAAAGGAGTTTGTGGTTCTGGAAGGTATTTCTGAATACTTTGACTTTTTGCATGTTAAATTTCTTTTTTTATGGTTAGGAGCATATGGACATTTGCATTATTTTTTTTTATAGGAACAGGAATAAATAATATACATTTATTTTATGATTAGTGGTCCGCAAGTGAATCACTATGATCTCATTCTTTATATTTGTTCTCTAGTGGTGTGAAGATGGTCAATCAATTACTTGCTGGAGTTCACATAGCATCGGCTGCTGAGGCTATGGCATTTGGAGCTCGGTTGGGTCTTAATACTAGACTGTTATTTGATTTTATTATAAATAGTGGTGGAACATCCTGGTGAGTGTTTTCCTCCCTCCCGTCCTCCTCCCTTCCCCATCTCATTCCCAACGCCCAGAAGAAAAAAAGAGAACAGGTGCTTAAGAACATTTAGTTCATACTACATACAATTATCTTTAGTCAAAGTTTCACTTGACATGCCATTGGTTTCCATTTGACAATTTTAAAAATGATCACTTCATTTGAATTTAAAGCATGTCTGATTCTTATTGCTTGTCTTCCATCTCTCTACTAAATAATCCTCGTGCAGAAGTTCCATTCGAATTTATCTACATATTCTCTTTATTTCTTAGCATTCATATAATATAACCAGAGTTGGAGTTTATGAAAGATTCGTGGATAGATTTGAGTCTATGTCTCAGTGTCTTTGAATTTTGGATATTCCTCATCTGCTGGTGTCATTTGGTTTTAAATTTTATTTTAGACAACATACTTTTGCTTGGATAAGTTTTGGGTTTCGAGGTTACTGCTGATGTTAACGTGTCTTTTATTGCAGGATGTTTGAAAATCGTGTTCCTCACATGCTAGATAATGATTATACACCATATTCTGCACTTGATATCTTTGTGAAGGATCTGGTCAGAATTGTCTCCATGCAATATTGTTAGAGGAAGGTAGTTCATCAACTAAGATTGTCACATCATTGTATTGTGTTCATATGCAGGGCATTGTTTCTCGTGAATCCTCCACTCATAGAGTTCCGCTTCATATATCAACCGTTGCTCACCAACTATTTCTGTCAGGTGCTATGTTTTGTTTTTATTCTTTATTATGTATACTGTCTGACATCATCAATGAATTATATATGGTGGCAACTTAATTATCTAAATTTGTTTTTTTCCTTCTATTTCTTTGCTTGGAATAATTATCGTAAGGAACCTAGAAATATAGATTTGGACATGTGAAACTCTTCATAAATTACTGTAGCAATCTAACAATTTAATATAAATCTTTTATTTTTTAGTCTTTTTATCTTGGGGTTAGAAAAGTAGTCTGTAACTTAGATAAAGTTAGATATGTGGATTCTTAACCAAAAAGAATGGAGGTTAGACTATAAGGATAACTTAGACCTAAACCCTTGTTTTTTGGTGCTATAGTTGAGAAGTGAGACAGAGAGAAGAGTTTTTTTTTCTTCTTCTTTCTTTCTTCTCTCCCCTCCCCCTTCTTAATTCTGCAGCCCAAGATTATTTTTGTTAGTAGCAGATGACATAACCGTTACTTGTGAAATCTATATGAAGTTGGTTTTGAATCAAAAAATTAATATCATTTTATTAATTTTCACTCCTCTGTACCCCCTCTGCAATTTTGTTCTTCTTATTAGACACATACAGTATTATCATAGGCCCTAGACACCAGGTGTCCCTGGAGCCTTGGCTCTAGGCGCAGGCTCCCTGCTAATGAAAACAGAAAAAAAAAAGCAAGAATTCAAGGCTTCCAGCAAGCAAAACTAGCACCACTATGTTATGAAAGAGCAAAATTAGAAAAAAAATAGCTATAGGCAAGAATTCCAGCAAGTAGAAAGTAAAACCAGAAAAATCTAACTAAAGGAAAGCAGTACAGCAAAGCCAAAACAATAAAATTAGTGTTTTTGCTTTCTAGATCCCTAAGAGGTCCAGCAAGTAGTCCACCAGGGGCCTAGGCATGAGCCTGAGGGGGCTTGGCGTGTGCCTGAAGGGGTGCAAAGGGAGAGGGCTGTAGCCTCTCGCCTTTTGAGCTTGAGGCACGCCTTTAGTAACACTGGACAGTGTCTCAGTAGATACACAGTTGGCCAGTCCTAGTGGCCTTTTGAAGTTCTTACTCCCAATTGACAGATCATTGGTTTAAACTAGAGCCATGGTTCAGTCTCATTTTTCTATTAATCTTCTCATGTTTTTTGAACTAAGATGTCTAGCTTATTTTTGGATGACTAGTAGTTCACGAATTTCTGCAATATGGTAAGATATGCTTCTCAAGATGCCATAATTTGCATCTATATTTGAATACATATATACAGGAAACCTAGATTAAATAATATTTACATGTAGATAACAGTAACCTGAAATGCTTGCTGATACTTCATTATGTTCCCTTGCAGGTTCTGCTGCAGGTTGGGGACGGCAAGATGATGCTGGTGTTGTTAAGGTAAAGTCCAAATCATGTCAGTTTCTTGTTTCAGTTGATAAGAATTTAATTTTGGATTTAGGAGATAATAGTCAGAACTAATATCAGTAGTTAACATAAATTACCAGGGAAGCCTTTCATGATTAGCTTTTGCAGCCATAAATCCTTAGGGTCTATTTGGGAGGGGGAGAGGAAATGAAAGAATAAGGTCATTTCTTGTTTGAGAGTTGAGTGGAAAGGAAATGATACAATATTATACAAGTTTACAATTATGTTCTTAAATGTTTTATTTGAGTATTAATAGGTAAAAGGATAAGGGCATATTTGTCACTGCAGTGTAAAATTATATTGTAGTTTTTCATCTCCCTCCAAATCCTCCCAATTTGGAGGAATAAAAAATTGGGCTTTGAAGGGATTTGGAGGGTACACTTCCATTTCCTCTCCCTCCTTTAAAAAAACCCCAAACCAAGAAAAAGGGTACACACCCTCTTGTTTCATCTCCTTCCATTCCCCTCCATCCAAGGCTGTAATTTGCATGTAAAGATATGTAGTAGGTGTTTTTATTTATTCAATAATGGATTTGCAGTCTCCTTTATTTTCTTATTTTAAACCCTCCTTTACATTAATCGTCATAATGGGTATCAAGTGACAGCCTCTCTGGCATCTACTAATAGAGTTGAGAATGCATCTCAGGTGAATTGCACAATATGTGAATTCATTGTTACAATTATAATCAATAAGATATCTGGACCCTGGAAGTTGAAGTTCTGCTTTTTTGTAGTTTGAATAATTGTTATATTTAAAAGAAATTGAAATTATAACTGCAATCTGAACTTTTCCACAGGTTTATGAGATACTAACCGGAGTTAAAGTTGAAGGCAAACTTTCAGCTCTTAGGAAAGAAGTTGTCTTGCAATCACTTCCACCTGAGTGGCCACAAGATCCCATCAATGATATAAAAAGATTACATGAAAAGAATTCAAAGGTTTTGGTTGTTCTTGATGATGATCCAACTGGAACACAAACTGTTCATGATATTGAGGTATTAACAGAATGGTAAGTGTATATGATTATCCTTTGTCATTGGGAGTGACTTAGTAAAGATATAGCTACTCATAATATTCTCTTCATGCAATATATTTTTTGTCAAAGCATCAATACTTTTACTGCATAATAACTGCTGTCTGCTGCTATTTAATTATTTGCTCTTTTTACTATGATTTTCCGTCATACAAGTGAAATGATGTTGACGTTATATGTAGAAAGTGAAGAATACCTACCAGAGGACAAATCACAAAATAATACATAATTTGTTCGTTTTACTTCACAGGAGCATCGAGTCTCTTATTGATCAGCTTACGAAAAGTCCCAAATGCTTTTTCATTTTGACCAACTCCAGGTCTCTGAGTTCAGAAAAGGTAAAGATCTCTTACTGAACATATGAACCAAGAACTCCATAAAGCCTATATCCATTTAGATAAGATAAGGAGTTCCTCTCTGTAATTCTACTTACTTTTGTAAAGAATTTGATGCATTCCATGAATAATATAAGAAAAATTTAGAAGTGTGATATCTAGTTTTTTTTATATGCTAAGCCCATGGTTGCTGTATGTAAGGCAGATGCAATAGGATTTATGCATCTTGTATTTGGTAGTAAAACGAATTTCAATTTATGCTGTTCAAGTGTCTCTGAATCATGTCTTAGCAACATAAACTCCATGCCAGATTCAAAGATTAACATGAGAGAGAAAATTTAATTTACTTATTCTGAGTGAGTGTAATAAAACTCTTCATCCTCGTATGAAGTTGGATTAATTCAACCTTCTCTTTCAAATGTAATAAAGCTTTTTTGCACTTGTTTTAAGTTTTGCTTTATAAATGACGATTAGCCAGCCATTCTCCCAACGGGACAGGGTTCTGGGAGGGGTAACTTAAGACATGGTCCTCCTACGTTTCAAAACCTTTCATTGGAATGGCTTCTCCTAAGTCATAAACCTGCAAACTTGAGCTCGGCACTATAAAATGGAAGGTAAATTATTAATACGTAGTATATGTGTATCACAAATTATATACACATAATACACTAATAAATCAACGGCATCTAACACATTAAGTCCTTCCTTCCTATTCAGTTAACTTATGGAAAACCACTTTCTAAATCTCGACATACCCTTTGGTTGATACTATTATAGATCCCATCGTCTGGTTCTGTTTGATCTAACCCCCAGGCCCAGAGTCATGTCAATTTAACACAATTTACTTCAATAATCATATAAAGGAAAACATAATAAAAAATTATGAGCAGAACAACATAATAGTATTCAGTAATCAGAAAATAAACTACAGAAGCCAAAAATCAAAAACCTAAAAAATGAGCCTCTTTATGTGAACCAACATCACTCAAGAAACATCCACTTTAGGTTATTATTTAGATATTTGATTTCTTGTGAAAAGATGAAAGACTCTGCTATATTTAATTGCATTACATTTTATTCCTGAATGTAATACCTGATCTTTTACAGGCTAGCACGTTGATAAGAGATATCTGCAATAATCTACAGAGTGCTGCCAAATCAGTTGCGAACATTGACTATACAGTGGTTTTGAGGGGAGATTCAACTTTACGTGGTCATTTTCCAGAAGTAAGGATGCCCTTTTACTCAAACTGCAGTATGGCCTATACTATTGAGTATTTCAACTTGCATGATGATACTAAAGAGTTTTATATAGGAAGCAGATAGTGCTGTTTCTGTACTAGGTGAAATGGATGCATGGATAATTTGCCCCTTTTTCCTTCAAGGAGGCCGTTATACAATTGGTGACGTACACTATGTTGCAGATTCTGATCAGTATGTCTGCCTTTTTTAATTTACCTAGGCAAATTATGATTTGATTTGACTTATATTGAATCTTAATTAGAGACTGAATTATAACTGCTCAGTTACCTTGATTTGAGCAGGCTTGTCCCTGCAGGGGACACAGAGTTTGCCAAAGATGCTGCCTTTGGCTACAAATCTTCAAATCTTCGTGAGGTAATGCTGTTGATGTGATATTTGCTTAAAGTTATAATGAGTCAAAATATATTTTCCCCGGTTATCTGACTCTGATAATTTTGATACTCCATTTATAAATACAGTGGGTGGAGGAGAAAACAGCTGGCCGGATACCAGCCAGTAGTGTTATATCTATTTCTATTCAACTTCTGAGGAAAGGTGGACCAGATGCTGTTTGTGAATGTCTTTGCAGTTTGCAGAAGGTATGATGTATTACAATACCTCATAATTAACACTCCTTAGTTTCTTAATGTATTAATTTTGTTAACAGAACTGCTGACTTCACTTCCTCCACATAATTCTAGAATGTACTATACTTATTGCAGTTTTCTCTGTTGTATGAAACAGGGGTCAACATGTATAGTTAATGCCGCTAGCGAAAGAGACATGGCTGTATTTGCATTGGGAATGCTACAGGCAAATATGCTCCTGTTATTTTGTCTTCTCTGCTATTCCTTTTTAACTTCACCATGTTTTCTTACAGATACCAGAAAGTGTTTTTCTAAGATTATGTCCTTTTATCAGGCTGAATTGAGGGGGAAAAGCTTCTTATGTCGAACTGCAGCTAGTTTTGTTTCCTCCCGCATAGGAATCATCCCCCAAGCTCCAATATTGCCAAAGGATCTAGGTGTAAGCAAAGAAAGGAATGGTGGTCTGATAGTAGTGGGTTCATATGTTCCAAAAACAACAAAACAGGTCAAAACAGCGAACTTGGGGATATATGATTTCTTTTTTGTATGGCATGTTCATTTTTTTCTCTGGGTTTATTTTGTAACCTGCAGGTTGAAGAACTTAAATCACAATGTAGCCAGATCCTAAGAAGTGTTGAGGTGATCCAAATCCTTAATTTACATATTATGATTGTTAAGTTTCAATTATGGGCTTACCATGAAAGAAAATACTGAATCAACGTATTGGTACTGAACACAGAAATTTATTCCAGTATTTGTAGTCTGTGATTTTCTTTTGTTAGTGTAAGTGATCTGACAATAGCTTATTTATTTAATACAAATAGGTATCAGTTGAGAAACTTGCCATGAGGTCTAATGAAGAGAGGGAGGAGGAAATCAGTAGAACAGTTGAGATGGCAGATATATATATTAGGGCTCATAAAGAGACTCTAATAATGACCAGTCGCGAACTTATCACTGGAAAAAGTTAGTCTTCCCTCCCTTTCTCCTCTTTCCTTTTCCTCTTTGTCTTGGGTACTTTTTGTGTCATAAGTTGCTTGAGCAGGGTAAACTATCTCTACTTTCATAGTTTTTGTCTTCACTTAATTACTAAAAATAACAGAACACGGTTATTTAAGTGTATATAAGTGGATATATTCTTTCCAAGCCATTTACTTATTTACCAATATAATTCCAATTTGGCAGATGCTTCAGACAGTTTGGAAATCAACTTCAAAGTGAGTTCTGCTTTAGTGGAAATAGTTAAAAGGATAACTACAAAACCTCGCTACATTCTTGCAAAGGTACACTATTAGTTCAAGTACCAATTACTCACAACATTCTTGAGGCGCTAAAAATATTATCCCTCTAAAATTTTTGCTTCCTTGTGATTCTTGTTTGTCAAGTTCAGAGCTAACATTCAGAATTCATGTCTTTTACTCACTCATAGCATTTTGCTTATCTCGTAATTCCATTATGCTGAGAACTTTATGCTTGGTTCAGGATTTTAATAAGAAAGTCATGAAGTCCCCCCAGTACAGAACTGACCAGTGGTTCCTTTTTTTAGGGTGGAATCACCTCATCAGACCTTGCTACAAAAGCCCTTGGTGCAAGATGTGCCAAGATTGTAGGCCAAGCCCTTGCAGGTGTTCCCTTGTGGCAGTTAGGGCCTGAAAGTAGACATCCGGGAGTTCCATATATTGTCTTCCCTGGTAAACCTTTTCTATTTTCTTTTTGGTACATCCCTAATCTTTAATTAATGTAAACTTTCTTTCGTATTGTTATTTTATTACAATTTTCTAACTGGTTACTTGGAAATTTACATTCGTAGGTAATGTTGGTGACAGCAAAGCATTGGCAGAAGTTGTAAAATCCTGGGCGCATCCAGTCCGACTTTCATCAACAAAAGAGCTTCTTATTGTAAGTACCTTTAAATTCAAGGTTTTGCAACAAGTTCTTCCTTATGTACTAAAAATTTATACCTCACAAAGAATGCAGAAAAGGGTGGGTATGCTGTAGGAGCATTCAATGTATATAATTTGGAAGGAGTTGAAGCAGTTATAGCTGCTGCAGAGGAACAACAAAGCCCTGCCATATTACAGGTTAGAAGCAGGCAGGCGCAGTCAATTTAGGATAAATACATACATGCATACATACCCACATGTACGCGCGCACACACACACACACATAATTAGAACTAAGACAGGAGCACACACACATAATTAGAACTAAGACAGGAGCAATATGCCTGGTTATATGAAAAATTAACGAGATACTAATTTCCTGTTAAAAACCAAATCCAGTTCAAGATTGCGAAAGAGTTGATATTACTAAAATTACAAGTGAAAATTTGGAAATATCAATTGAATTAAATATGAGAGAAACTAGCCAACTAACTATCTCAATGATAAAACCATAAAATATGTTTGCTCTCTATAAATATAAACTAAAAAACTAATCAAATTGCCCTCGATATAGGGTTCACATCTTTTGAGATCCCTACGCAGGCTCAAACATGATGAACTTAGAACCTGGGATTAAAAGGAATAAAAAAAACCATATGATGAACTGAGATAATAACTGAGATTGAGTCAGGAAAAAAATGTGATATTGAGAGAGAGAATTGGACTGGAAAAGACAAGAAAGGATCTAGAAGCTCCAAACTGGAGAACATAAAAGAAAAAAGAGGAGCAGTTACTGCTGTCTTGGTCTATAGCTTTTTAATTTAATAACAAAGGATGCCGAACAAATAACATAATTTCTTACTGTAAATGCTAGAAAGAGAGAAACCTGAAGAATTTGGGTGAATTGGTTGAGAATTCCTCACACCAAGACAATATATTTAAACTACTGAGATTGTGTGGAGTACAAGTAAGTCAACTGTACATAATGAAACTAGCTATGAATAAGAAAAACTGACCCACTAGCTAAACTATCTATAGTACACTCTTAATACTTACTAATTTTATCGAGAAAAAGGCATTTCTTACAGAGGGAAAAAACAGATACTGAGATTTCAGGTATCACTTGTGATTCTCTGAAATCAGTCTTGTTTTCTTTCTGTAAAGCTGAATCACAGGTTGAAACGTACTTGTGTGGTTGTTTTGGAATTGTTCTTGGAAGTCTTTCAATTAATAATGATGCATTCCAAGTCCAACAATGGATTGTGCAAGCTATTTGTTTTTTTTCTAATCAATTTTTTTCTCCTCTCTCTTTTCAGATCCATCCAAGTGCCTTAAAGCAAGGAGGTATACCGTTGGTTGCATGTTGCATCTCTGCTGCTGAACAAGCCAGTGTAGGTGGCATTTTCAGTTTTTAATGTAATTGAAAAATTAGAGTAAGAATAGAAAATAATAAAGTATTTTTCATCATGCACTAAGTTTTAGATTGTGTTAGATGTGTCTTGCAGTTGTTAGAAGGCTTAACAATTTTTGTCTTGTAGCTAGTTTAAATGCATAAGGAAGATTGTGCTGCTCATGATAGTCGCCACATCATGTAGTAAAATGAAATTCGCAAAACATAATGTACAAATGTACTTCTTTGTGAATAAATTTATGGATAAAGTGATTCTAGGGAAAGTTAAAGCAGTATCTGAAACGAACCCTATTTAATAACCTGGCCTTTGAAACATCAAGATTTTTTTATCATTAACTTTTGGAAATGACACATATCAAGGGTAAAAGAGTATGATGTTGGAAAATTGAGAAACGTTACAATTTTCCCCAGTGAAAAAGACCATGGGGAGCGGCAGCATCCTTGAAGGGGACAATCCCACCCAATGCTGGCCCAAACAACAAAGACAGGATTTTCCATTTTATCTAATATATGCAAACTGTGTGATGTCTTGATGGGGAGAAGGGAAGGGGGGAGGGGATGCAAAGTTTAAACTAAATAATCTGATTGGCTTCAGATTTTGCAATATGACCATATGATGCTTATGCATGTCTATTTGTGGCAGGTTCCCATCACTATTCACTTTGATCATGGAACTTCAAAACAAGATCTTGTGGAAGCTCTTGAGTTGGTAATTATCCATGTGTTAACTAAGTATAAGCTTGGTCACATTCAATCTCTAACAGATGATTTGTTTTAGAGTTTTAAGTTGTAGTTAGCTCTGCATTGAATATATCTTCTTACATGACTTGAGTGAAATTGCATCTCGTGAATTCAAAAATGCCAGGGATTTGATTCTGTTATGGTAGATGGTTCACATCTTTCCTTCAGTGAAAATGTTGAATACACAAAGTCCATATCATTATTGGCTCACTCAAAAGACTTGTTGGTGGAAGCTGAACTAGGAAGATTGTCCGGGACAGAAGATGGCTTCGACTGTTGAAGACTATGAAGCAAGGCTGACTGATGTTACACAGGTTCGTATTTCCTCTGCTCTGAAATCAAGATGCCTTCCCTATCTTGAAATTGGTAAATATATTACCTGCTGGTCCTCTGATTTTCAGGCTCAAAAGTTCATTGATGAGACTGGTGTAGATGCTTTGGCAGTATGTATCGGAAATGTACATGGGAACTACCCTGCAAGTGGCCCAAATCTCAGATTTAATTTGCTTAAGGTGAAGATATTTCAAAGTTATTGTATTAAGGATGAGATGCTTGCTTGTGAACATACATGAGTATTGCCTATTTCCTAAATATGAGTTTGGCGTATATCTCTGTAGTTAGCTAGCTATGGTGTCTAATTCAGTAATTTGCTATGTGCCATCAACTACATATATAGGATGTTAAGTTGGTGTACGCATTATGTGTTTGTGGTATTTAAAACCTCAGGCATCTTGATCAAGTATTTCTGAAATAAAATTTGTCTTGTGCATATTTATTTGAGCCATCCCTCACTTTTTCTTTTCTTTTTTAATCCAAAAAATTGGTTCTAACATTGGCTACATCTAGGAATTGCATGCTTTGAGTATGAAAAAAGGAGTTTTTCTGGTGCTTCATGGTGCTTCCGGAGTGCCCATGGAACTTGTTAAGGTATATTGGCAGCATATGGTGACCTTCATAAGCTTTCATCTATCTCAAACTTTTAGAAATACCTGTGCGCCTAATACATTCGGATCAAGTAAAGCTGACATTGATGAGAATCCAAACAGGAATGTATAAAGCAGGGCGTGAGAAAGTTTAATGTGAACACCGAGGTGAGAAAGGCGTACATGGACTCACTCAGCAGCCCCAAGAAAGATCTAGTCAATGTTATGACATCTGCAAAGGAAGCCATGAAAGTTGTGATTGCAGAGAAGATGCGTCTGTTTGGCTCAGCAGGAAAGGCATGACTCCTGTCATTGTAAGCGAGTATATTCAGTTACTGTTTAGTGATTTGATACAACAATAATGTCTAGCTTTTAATTTCGTTGTTGTACTAAATTATATTTCAATTTCCTTGTTTATCTAATTGGAACATGACCATGTAAGTTTATCCTAAAAATCAAATGGGGGCTATAATTTCCAGATCTTGTAATGCTTTCTATCCCACAGTTTCTAGTTTATTTCTTTACAACTGAGGTTGCTGAAATTCTACTGAGAGGGTACTGAAGTAGAATATCTCCTCTTCAAGCTATATAGTTTCCCCACGCCAAAGAACACTGACCGCTAAGAGAAAGATTGTTTCTTAGAAGTTCAAACAGTGATGAGGTTGTCAAATCATATGCTTTTTCTGAAGCAACCGTTTGCACAGACCCCAGAGACAAACACAGTTGGCATGTAACACTTGGCCTTGGAGAAATCGCGTTTCACGTGAGCAAACAAACAGGCCATAATCCTCAAGAATTGCTTCGATGTTATGGTAGGGTTCACGTTCACCAGAAACAAGTTTGTGAGTAAGTTGTTATTTTCATGGAAAATAGCAAAACTCTATTATAAGTGAAAAAAGAAATAGTTATTTAAGAAAAACATGGTATTTAACATACAATTTGTATAGAAGATAAACCGAACGAAATCTACAAATTGAGGAATCTACTTTTCTATAACAGAATTGTTCCTCCTTTTCTTGGCTTCATATTGATAAGAAAGCACCCTTTCTCTTATTCTTTCAGCCTTAACCTTATGAATAATCTCTACAAGCATGCGTTTGTTCTTAAAAGCATTACCCTTAACCTTCAAATACATTTCATGGTAGAGATGCTTGTCAATCTTCCCAAGTTCCCGGTACCTATGTAGTAGACGCCTCAACACTCTAATCTTCTTCATCCACAATACCTCTGATGGTAGCCTTGCCTCTCTTGTTCCTTTCCGTTTTCCATAGCCTGAGTGCCTACCTTCCATCTTTGCTTTAAGAGTTTGTCTGGTCTGCCATAGCGACCGGGTTATCATTGACTTCTTTATTATGTAACCATCATTTACAAGACTTCTTATGTTCATCCCTGCATGCAATAATGCCTAATTAGACGACATTCGGTTAGTTAAGAAAAATCAACCAAGTGGAGTGTCTCCTAGAAAGGTGTGTAAGATGATGTTATTCCCTCAACTTGGTTCTCTTTTTCAGAAAAAAAAAAAAAAATGATACTAAGCGAAGAAATATTATCCAAGAGATAAAGAATTGGTAGCAGAAATATGAGGGCTTACTAGAATTGGATATGGAGATTTCTTTGATCTCATTTGGGTCAAGCCATACTTTACCCTTTGCACACTTGAGTATGCTGGCTGCAAGCCTCCTCTGCAACTTTAGTGACACCATTGCCAGGAACAGATTCTTTTCTCTCTATATTGCACCAAATAGTTTTGTAAGAAATTAAATGTGTGTGAATTTTGCAAAGGTGAGGATTGGTAATAGGAAAATAACCCAATTAAGCACCTTAAAATGAGTTGGAATTAAAGCTTTAAGGATTTAGAGACAATATGATGGAGCTAGCAGAAGATTATTGAATCACCCTAATTACTTCTGTAGTAATAGGGAAAACCACTTTGCATATTATATAGAGCTAGGTAGTAACAGGAGCACCTGGAATAATGAAAATTGTGGGAATGGTACTACCTCTTTCAGTTTATAATTTTCTATAAGAACTATCATTATCACTTTCTTAAATAATATTGAAGTCTAATACTGATTTTGTCCCCAAGAAAAGTAATGATAAGATTTTGATTCTTTGAAAGGTTTTGGTGTTAGTTCCAAGTCAGTCATAGATAGAATGGATTTGGTTGACCCATGGAATTCATTTCCCTTGCTTCCCACGTAACAGAACAATTCTTGTGTTTCATTTTCTCCTCACAAAAGCAGATAAAAGTTTAACAACTTGCTATTTTGTTTTTTTTGTAGCCAACAGACCTAGTTAACTAAAATATCAACATTTTATTTCATCATAAATAAATTCTTATATAATGGCATAAAATTATAATGTTTCAGTGAGCAAGAAACCCCATATGTAAATTTTTCATATTATTTTTAAAAATGCAGAAACCTTTTTTGAACAGAAGGTGAAAAAAACAGTATATAAATATATAAATAAAAGATATACAGCAGAAACTTGCTCAATAGGTGGCGGCCTATAAAAGCCCACTTGTAGGTTTGCAGGTTACTCTGAAATTTTAGGCTAGCAAGTTAGGCCCCGTCTTGAGATGGGTATATTCTAAAAGCCCATCAAACTGATTATACTTTTTTGGGTAATTTATAATTTTAGTCCTCATAATTTGATTGATAATTTATTTATGTCCCTATATTTCAAAAAGGTTAAAAGTCATCCTTAGAGTATCAAAAACTACACAATATAGTCCTTGCAGTTATTTTTACTCATATTTAACTTAACTGGAGATAACGAGTCATACAGACATCATGATACGTGAATATACTATGTAGAATATTATTTGACACGTCATTTGTCGTTAAATTTGATCTAACAAAAAATAAAAATAAGAATCACATTGCATAATTTTCGAAACTATAAGAATTTTATTTTAACTTTTAAAATATAAGAACAAAACTAAATTCTCGTTCTAATAATAGAGACTAAAAATATAATTAAGTTAATTTTTTTTTTCATTTTTAATCTGCATACTCACATTATATTAGGGTTCACTTTTATTAAAAAAGCAAAAACAAAAAAAGTATTCATACTTGGTTTAGTGACTTTTTTTTTTTTTTTTTTTTCAAAAACAGATTGTTTCATGCTGAGACAAAAAAATTTATGATCTTAAAATCTCCCAAAGAGATTGGGACATTGAACATCAATTAATAAAACACATATTTTACCACCAGGCCAATGTTCTTGGTTTATTTTACTCACCTTATTGCTTGCTAATCTAATATCTAATATATCCCTAAAAGTAATAAAATGTTAGAAAATGGGCCTCATAAAAGAAAACTTTCCTTTTTATTTATTTATAATAAAATCATTAATTATGGCTCTAAGATTGACAAATATTGAGACCTATCTAAGATAGGCATAAAGAATTTCTCATTTTTAACGAATTCAAAATTCAATTTTAGTTTTCTGGAATGATGTAAATAAATTTATTAGTTAAAACAATTAATACATTCCACAAATATTTATAATTATTCACCTTAATTTTCAAATATTAAGGGTACATCAAACATGATAGTACAAAATTATTCAACTGATCTTTATATAATGTTTGATAACAACGTGATAATATTAATAGAAATTATTAATAT
This sequence comes from Quillaja saponaria, assembly GCA_029379385.1. Taxonomy (NCBI): domain Eukaryota; kingdom Viridiplantae; phylum Streptophyta; class Magnoliopsida; order Fabales; family Quillajaceae; genus Quillaja; species Quillaja saponaria. The sequence goes on from CM055607.1 coordinate 9,324,068, forward strand.
ATTCTTAAGAATGATAAGTCTAAACGTATAACAATAATATATTTATAATGTATATATATTATTAATCATACGATATATCAAATCAGCTCATAATTAATTATATATTTAACACAAAAATAGTTGATGTTTTTATTTTATGCATTAACTTCCTATTAGTGTCTTTTCTTTTTCTTTCTTTTTTCGTTTATACCTTTTATGCAATGTATAAAAAAATATATGTAATGAGGATAGAGATGAAGATGAGTATACAACGTAACGTTAGTAGTAAAAAGCGGAGATTGAACCCGTGATTCGGGTGGCGCTAGGAGAATCCAATTCTTATAGTAGAACCAAAAACCAAACTTAAACGTCTCTCTCTCACTCTCTCGCAATCTAAGTCTCCAATCCAATGGCAGATCAGAACCTGAAACCGGAGCTCTTCGAGCTCGACAATGGAACCATGAAGGTCATCATCACCAACTTAGGCTGCACAATTACTTCCTTGTTTGTTCCCGGCAAAGATGGTATAATTCCTATTCTCTATCTTTTTCGTTTTGCAATCCATTTTTAGTATGAAAATGTTATTAATGTTTTTTTTTTTTTTTTTTACCTAAATTTGAAGGAAAATTGGCTGATGTTGTTCTTGGGTTCGATTCCGTTGAGCCATATCTGGTAATCATTCTGTGAATCCATCTGATTTCGTTTCAATTTATGGGGTCACGATGAAATTCTATTCAGAGTATACTAATTTTCTATAGTAAAGTTATTAGGAATTCTTTGATGAAATATGTGCATGCACATATTTTTGGGTATTCGTAACTTTGCTATTTGATGTCGTAGGTTTTTTTTTTTTATATATATATAATAATTATACCTTTTCCAAGCATCTGCAATCTCTCTGAAGTCATATTTTTTCTTTTGTCAAAGTGTTTTGATGATTTTTTTTGCTATACATTTCTTGTGATCAGAAACGTCTAGCACCTTTTTTTGGCTGCATTGTGGGTCGAGTGGCAAACAGAATTAAAGATGGGAAGTTTACTCTTGATGGCGTTGAATACGCTTTGCCAATCAACAAGCCCCCAAACAGTCTCCATGGTATGGAGTTTTTGAATTTTTTTTTAGCTAATTTTATTTTTCATCAAATTTTTCTGGGAATTGTGGAATTAGAGATCATTTGGGCTGAGAGAAAAAGTGATGCGCATATGTTTCTTTGACATGTTGAAATATAAAGTAACAAACTTTTGGTTTTCTCTGACCTTAACTCAAAGCATCCAACCTAGGGAAAACTGAGGACATCATTCTAGTGATATCTGAAAACTAGTTTTTGTTCGATCAGATCTATGATAGGATTCAACTTGCTGTGCTCAGTAGTAATTATCTAACTATAGTTCCGTATAACATGTGACTCAAATGGATTTTTGGTTCATATGAATAGAAGCATATTTTCTTAACTCTCAAGTAATTTGTTTTTCTAAAGAAAGTCTTACTTGATGGGGGGTATTTGCACAAATGGTACTCTTGCAATTTGCAATGATTGAATATTGTCCTTTGAGGATACTTTTGATGGTTTTTCACACTGCAAACAAACCCCTTACAAGAAAAAGAAAAAAAAGAAGGGAAAAAAATAACAAAAGAAAAAAGAAAATGTCACTTAATCATGAATTCAGTCATTTGTTTCCTTTTTATTGTTCCTTTTAGGTGGCCACAACGGTTTTGACAAGGTAGTATGGGAGGTAGCTGAACATAAGAAAGGCGAGAATGCATCCATTACTTTTAAATACCACAGTCGTGATGGAGAGGAAGGTATAATATATTCCTCTTATTCCCTCCCTCTCTCCTCCTTCACCGCCAGTCCCTCTGATTTCTGTTTTCTTTGGCAAAAGGTTACCCAGGGAATGTCTCTGTGACTGCAACTTACACACTAATTTCAAGCACGGCTATGAGGCTCGATATGGAAGCAGTGCCTGAGAACAAGGCTACTCCAATCAACTTAGCTCAGCATACCTACTGGAACTTAGCATGGCCACAACTCAGGGAATATACTTGACCATTCAATTCAGATATGGGCTAACCATATCACTCCTGTGGATCAGAACACTGTCCCAACAGGTGAAATCATCCCACTTAAAGGCACCCCCTTTGATTTTACAACTGAGAAGAGGATAGGGTAACGACATCCATGAAGTTGGTTTGGGGTATGACCATAATTATGTGCTTGACTGTGGGGACGAAAAAGCAGGTCTGAAGCATGCAGCAAAGTTGAGAGATCCATCAAGCTCAAGAGTACTAAATTTGTGGACCAATTCCCCTGGCATGCAGTTTTACACTGGGAACTATGTAAACGGCGTTGTTGGTAAACAAGGTGCTGTTTATGGGAAGCATGCAGGTGTGTGTTTGGAGACACAAGGGTTCCCTAATGCCATAAACCAGCCAAACTTCCCATCTATTGTTGTTCGACCTGGTGAGAAGTACCGACATTCCATGTTGTTTGAAGTTTTCATTAGAAATTTAGAATGAAGTGGTAATATTAGGGGTAGACATTGCAATGAGGGTTGACTTCTGAAGCTCCCATTGAGCATTAGAACCAGGATCTTTTTGTTACCATCTAAATAATAATAATAATGAAATGCTCCTGTTTAAATACTTTTCCTCGGTTATTCTTGTGATTTAGTTCTCAAGGTTCCATTGCTGAGCTGTTTACTAGTATTATATATTCATTCTCCAAATTAAAATCCGATCGATAGATCTCTAGTATTACTGTAGTCCATGTCGTTCTAGAGCCGTTAACCATGTCACAGTCTCTGTTTGTTCAGTTTGGACTTGATCAGCTAGAAACTCTCAAAAGTACATGACGCCTCCAAGGCAAACCAAATTGTACTATATTTTTCCTTCCTTGGTCCTCTTAATATAAATTACTGTTCTTGGGTTATGAGGCATTTGATTAATTCCCACCGGTTTTTATAATACATTAAATCACTAAGGCAAACAAAATTCGTAAGGAAAGAGGAATAGATTTTGCTAGTGTTTATAATGTGGACTTTTTCCAGATTCAAGATGAATTTGCCTTTGTGGAGATAAATTTATTTCAATCAAACACACATACGAACTGCAGAAACGCAAAGATACTGCATGAATGAAGCATGCAAATGATAAGCTATTCTAAATGTATCTATAAAGAAAATCAAATACAATTCCTGCTCTACAAAAGTTTGTCTCTGTAGTGATCATATATTACCTTGTCCGGACCAATTCAAGTGGTAGTGTTTCCATTGCCAGCTGAAAGTCAAAAAACTATGTCATACCACACGTATAGAAAGAAAGGAGTTCTACAATCTGTAAGAGTAACTGCGATGTGCTTACCCATAGTCTTGGAGTTCTAGGATCAGTCTTCAAATGCAATTTGGATAGTTCTGACTGAAAGCTTATAACAATGGATACTTTAAACTCAATCGAGAATGGGCTGCATCAAAGAATATTTTAGATAGAATCATCAGGCCGCCACAAATGCTAGGTCTAAGAGATAACATCATATAAGCAACTAGAAATGTTAATGAGGGAAAGGTTGGTATCCCTAGGTACTGTCGAAAGCAAGCTATAGTGTAAATGTAAAGCAAGCAAACTATATTATCCTCAGTACTTCAAATTGACCAACAGGACTTCAAAAGTCAACCATGCTAACAATATTATCATCTGCAGAAACATGTAAATGTAATTAATAAAGTCCCTAATTAGTGTCATCGAAATTTCTTTGCCATCTACAATTACTTGATAATTGATAATGTTTAACCATTTTAAAGGGGGATAACCTTAGTATCATCAGCCTCGTGCATAGAACAAGAGTACCCTTGTCAAGTTGTCATAAGATTTCCCAAAATCCAGTTCTAAAGGGGGGAAAGAAAATACTAAAATGAGAGGCCTATTCTAATAGCTAAGATGCAATTGAAGTGTCTAATCAAATCACATGTATCCATTTTAGGCCTTCTACTTCCATGAGCTGACTAGTATCCTGAAGGACTTATCAGGAAGATAATGCAGCAATAGTGAAACATGATTGACTATGATCAATCTATGCTTTGAAGCTTATTGGTAAATCTTCAATGGCAGGCTGCCAAAACCACCGACTGCAAAATATGAATACCTGGGCTTCCAAATTTTAGGTATGAAGTTTACATCTATGCTTGACCCACGAGTACAAAATAGGAAACAAGTTTGGTAAATTGAAACACTTAATATTCAGTTCTAACAACCAGTAAATTTTTTTTTTTTGCACATTCATATGAACTGGGAGGAGTCAACATCTAGTAGACCAACAACACAACTGAGGAATTTAAGCCATAATGCTTCATGGAAATAAAAAACTAATTTTGGTATTGCTTTTATGACACATCAAATGTCAGTAAGCAATCAGAATTTTCAGTATGACAGATATCTCTCTTGTCTATAAAAAAAAAACAAGCAATTCAGACCAAAATAAAATATAAAAGAAATGTTTACAGCATTGGGATGGCAGAAGAAATCATTGTATCCATTTTTGAATCCTAGTCTGTTCCCTGATAATTATTTAGTCATCATAGTCATACTCCACTGCCTCCATCCTTTTTCATACTCCAGAAAAGGGAAATAAGAGTTGATTGCCAACCACATGCATTGTTCCCTAACCTTGTTTGTCTTTTTGCCTTCTTCTCCAATAATGGCAGTCTCTTAACTCTCATCAACCAGTCAACCCTACCATCATGCTTCTCCCAACATTCAACCATACAATTTTTATTTTTTTTACCTCTTTTCATTCCTTTAAACTTCTTTGTTGTGGGGAAAGGAGCACCAGAATTGCTCGATTTATATGCTAGATTTTTGTAAAGACACAATTTGAACATTGAGAAAATATGATGTGCCCGGCATTGATTATGGTATGGCACGTTTTTGCTTTGCCACTACAATTTTGAAAGTGTCATTTACTCCCCCCCACAATTTGTTCCATTATAGTTTACAGTAAAATGGAATACAAATAGAGGATAACTTTTATACAATAGGCAACTAACCCGGCTAGGATTGTTGGGCATGTCAAAAGTCGGGGAAGTACAACATGGATAGGTAAAGTAAAATTGCGGCAGACATCTCCATCTGCTATCTAGTAGATGTATACAAGGAAACAAGGTAAAAATAACAGAGAAATGTTACAAAAAATGTCATTTGAGTTGAAATACTTTGATATATGTCAACTGTTGCTTACCTGGGTTGTCTGAATCAGAGAGGTCTCAGTCACAATTTTCTCCTCAAGAAGAACTGACTCAACACGAAGCAACTGAATGTCAATGGAGTAGATAGGAACTGCAGATGCTTCTACTGTTAGCTCGCCAGTAACGGGGTACAGACAATGAACTCTGAGTAGACATTTTTCCTGTTACCCGAAAACCACCTATTCAAAAATATCTGAGTTATTAGACTGTATCATCAATATACTCACAACAACATAAAGATTAGAGGCTGCTAATTGAAAATTCAAATGCACAAAAACTTTCAAATTATGCAATGTAAACAGACACACACAAAATGAGAGGAAGATTCCCGTAGATGATGACAAATATTAATAGTGAGAATCAAAGTTAAATTGATTCCAAAGAAACATATAGTGAAGCAAGTGTGAAATCGAATGGCATCTTTTTTTCTGGGGGCAAGCGAATATGTAAGGGGAATGACAGTGAATCAACACACCTGACTTTAATTCAGGAAGCAGCGGATGTCTTTGAGTGTCCTGAGTAATGTAAAAGATAACCATCTCGGGGGAAATAGGTCGTTCTGGAAGATCAGCTGAAAAATATCCACAAACAACTGAAGAAGCTTCTGTAATATAATAATCTAAAAAGTTATCACAAAGGAAGAAGTGGACAGTACCAAAAAATACCTCTATCAGTTTCAACAATGAATTCCATTGTTGCTGATAATGATTTGTGCATGTAACCTCGAATAATATCTACAGTTACCAAATACTATCAAAGGATTTATCAATTACCAACTGTGTCAACTATGTATAAATTCAAACAGAAAAGCAGAATATGAAAAACATTTGAATAATTGAAACAAAGACCACAAACAATACATCTTAAAGACCATCAGTTGAAGAACATCAACTTCAATTAAAAATTTTACCTGGATACTGATATCTGCCCCGTGGAATGTCTCATAACGTCTTTCCAAACTCTCATCTCCTTGCTGTCTCAGAATCAACGAAAATGGTATCTGTGAAATTTTTAAGTGTTATATCATTAAGTGAAGCTAAATCAAAGACCAATTAGAAAAATCTGTCAACTGTAACTTGAGACATTGACCAAGACAACCCAAAATACTTAAAAAGTTAAATTTATAAAGTAGAACAGTAGAAGATCACAGCTTTATGAAGCAACTCAAACATCTGGTAAAAACATGCTAACTGAATCGCAGGCAATCAGAACACTGATGTCCCGGTAGGTCTAGTGGCTTACATGTTTACGAATCTTTAGTTGCTTTTATTTTTTCTGTTTTTGTTTTTAGGTTTTACTAAGCCTCCCTGTTATTGTTTATACTGAGATGCTTTCCCAGTTGATCTGTTAGACTTGCACATGTGAAAGGGCATCAAAGATTCACATTAAATAGGAGCAGTTCTCCATAAGGAAGTAAACTATTGAAAGGAAACATCTTTGATATGTCAGTTATATTTACATTGTTCGAATTGAAAGCACTTTGTATATTCACAGTGATATACTACCTCTGTTGTACCTGAACCAATCTTTCCAGAAGATTTAACGTCAACAGTCTTTTTCCTGTTTCAAGCCAGAAACAAATATCATATGTATAATTCTCCATATATGACAAAAAGGTGAGATCATTATGGAAGAATAAGTACCCGAACATTTGTACAGATCTCTACATATGACATGCATACTAAGTGGAAGTATAACTAAACCAAGCATGCTAACCACTTTTACCAGGATAAAAGTTTGACATGCTTTCAATGAACAAAAGATCACCCATTGCATGAAGTGATGCAAAGTGATGGAACTGGAAGTGCAACAGCAGCAAGACACGAGATTAATACCTGATTAGAACTGATTCAACAAAAAATTTACAGGCTAGTACAACTAGGTTAAATTATAGGGTATCATATGGGTTCTCCAACAATGCTGAATGGCTAGTGAACTGAATTTAGAAACATGGAAACATCAACTTCATTGACAGTTAAACGAGCAAAACTACATTTTTACACATGTAGTTTGCTATTACACTAACAAGAATAGGAAAAACAACAAAAAGAATACATATAAACTTACACGATGGGGATAGGCTTGACAACACCATAGAAAGACTCAATAATTCCTGCTGAGCCTCCATGAACCTTTAAACATAAACTCAGCATTAGCAAGATTACAATTAAAAAACTGGCAATGACAACAAAAATTAGAATTCAAAGTTAGCATAGAAACTTTTTTTTTTATAATGGTCAATGATTATAGGCTCTGCTTAGTTACAAAGAAATTCTGCTAAAGGAATAACTAATCCTGTGAACCTTTTACCACTATTTTCTTTCAGCTCATGCATTAATATTAATATACCCACAAAAGCATAAGCAAATACATTTGTTTTAAACCCAAATAATTCTTTACAAATTTTCTCCTTTCTATCATTTTCTCATCAATCAAACAGAATCAATTCATACCTGTAAGTTAACGGATCCATTGACAGTGATGCGAACTCCATGGTGAGAAATTGAAGATTGAGACTTTATGATGATTTTGCCTTCCAGAGGTTCCTGAATTTTAAATTTTATATGTTTGTGTTTACATATATGTATATAGATTATAGAGCGAGAGAAAGAGATTCCTTACAGAAGGGCGATAGACTCGACTATTACGGGAAAGTTTCAGCTCAACTGACATCGCAGCAGTGCCCGACGACTGTAAATCTATGTAATTGGAGCTCAAACTCGTTGATTTCCGATGTCCACCATTTGCCGGATGTTTCTATCGTCAATTGAATTCCTCTATCTGATTTATTGTGTACTGAAATCACAGTTTATTATAGCGAGTTTTCCTACTGGGATTGTCCCGGGCCCGATGATACTTTTATACATAAAGCAGCATGAAAGATGACGATTTATCTCTACCAAAATACTCCCTCAACACTCATCTATGCCCTTTTTTTAACTTTCACATTCGTAAACCAATAAATGTGGTGAAGGACGAGGGGAATCTGAAAAACTAATTATATGAATAAAGAAATTTGATGAAAACTAATAAATAATTAATTTAGTTGGTTAAAAAAATTGATTAATTTTTAAAAATCTTATTACGTATGGTATTGTTATGTGAACTAAAAAAATTGTTAAGTGCACTAAAATTACATGCTTGAATTTAGCAGTTGAGAAGACTCTGTGATGTTTTGGAGCTCGTAACAAAATACTTGTAAGAAACGATAATTATGAACTTTGAATAAAATTAGAGCCACTTTAAAATGGTAAGAACAGTCATTATAAACCAAAAAAAAAGTGCACTGAAAGACAAAATGTAAGAGATTATATTTTTTATAAGAGATTATATATTTTAAGTTTTTGTCTATATATAAACATTAAATAGTGCACATATTGCTGTTCATTACTTATACATGGATAGAAGAAATAGTAAAGAAATATAGTATTAAAAAATTTTAGACCATAATTTGTTGAATAAAAATAAATACAAGAAAAAAATTTATATATCAAATACTAATTAGATTTGTAATGATTTATATCATCGATGTCAATCATTTAAAATTAAATATTGTCATTGTAGTAGCAACTAGCAAGCCTATATAATTAGACTAAGTTTTGTATTTATCATCTTTGAAAATATAAGTATAAAATGATTTGTACTTTCGTTCTAAACTGGTACACAACAAGGAGCATAGGTTAGAAATGTTATTTTTTACCTAAATAATAACTATAGTAGTGCTTGAGATTCTATAAGACTAGAAGAGAATTTTAGTTATGCTATAATTTAAATCAAATAATTTGATATTTGAATTTGAATTCCATTTAATTATTTAGATTTGATTTGAATTCATATTAAAATCAAATATAAATAGTTTATAGAGTTTATTCAAATGTTATAATATTCAATCAAAATGATTTGATTAAGTATTTGATATTCATTCAAAAAAAAATTACATAAAATTATCAATTTATATAATTATTTGTAACTATTTACTTTACCTGATTACTAACCCTAAGGTGGTTAGTCTTATTATGAAGTTTTGTATTTAAGATTATTTGTAATTTTTTTATGTCTATTTTAGTTGTATGATGATACTTAGTTAGCGATGATGGTTATGTAACTATAATATCTGCACTCTTAATGGTAGTTTTCCTAGTTTTAATATATTAATGTTTTTAAACATGACATTTTCAGATAAATGTTATTTATTGCAATAAAAATTAATTATTCTTCAAAATTCAAATGTTATTTGTGGATTTGAATAGGTATTCAAATACAAAAATAGAATGTTTTAATTCATTTGATTTCGAATTACACTTCTAATTACAATCATATATATATATATAATTGATTTATTCATAAAATAATATTTAGGTTAATTTACATGCTACGATTAATTCATCTCTACGATTAAATATATTAGTTAAGAGTTTTGTTATTAATTTCACACATAAATAGGTTTAAGTCCTATTTTAAAAATAAATAAATTTTTATGATAAGTGCCCTAAGACTTTGTTAAAATGTAATAAATATATAATTTTTCTAATGTCCTAAGATCATTTATTAAGATTTTAAGAATATAAAATTTGTAACTTTTATTATGATAATTAATTATAATTTTAGTATTATTTAATAAATAAATTTTTTTTTTTGAAAGCTTTAATTTTGAAAGAGTGTATTTCTTATAATTTAATAAGTATTCTAAGGCATCTGTTATCTCATAAATATAATATTTAAAAAGTAAAAATGTATGTAAAATTGAAAACTTAGTAAGTGCCGCAACTATTTTAATAAATTAAATATGGAATATTATTTTTATCAAATGACTGACAGATGGTGAATTATTTGATTCTGATTGAAATCGTCACTAAATTTTACGTGGCAAGCAAACATATTTAATATCCCAATATTGCCCCTCCCCAACGTCCCCCTTTTCGTAACTTTCCACAACAAAAATTCAAAGCCACTGTTGAATTCTGGTTCTCCCTCTTCCTCCTCTTCTAAGTTCTAACAATGCGCCTGCATTATCCAACCTGCAAAATCATATTCTGTCTCCTCATTTTCTCTCTCATCGCCCCCCCCCGTCGTCCTTGTCATTTCTCAGGACGATCACAAGGAGGGTCCCATCTCTCCCGACTATCCCACTACCGATCCAATTCACCCTGACTCTACTGCGGAGTGGGACGAATTTGGAGACTTGGACTCTCACAAGTCTGACGAGGAGCTCGACCCGGGATCATGGTGCCGTATCTTCGAGCCCAATTCGGCCGCTACTGCTTCCGAGTTAGGAACGGAGTTGGACACACTTTACTACTATGGTATTTCCAAGATGATGTCGGCGGCAAGCTCAGGCGAGGTGAAACTGATGGAGGAGGCGGTAGGGGCGATCGAGGAAGCTTCTGAGTCGGGGTATCCGGCTGCGCAGTAGGTGTTAGGGTTTTTGTATGGGATGGGGCAGTTGAGAGAGAGAAATAAAGGCCAAATCATTCTTGTATCATCACTTTGCTGCTGAGGGTGGTAATATGCAGTCGAAGATGGCTCTTGCCTACACGTACATGCGCCAAGATGTAAGGACACGCTAGCTAACGAATTAAATGATTCTTCAAATTTTATGTATGGGTGTTTGTATTTCTTTTCCTTTTACTGAAGTTTCTTATGCAAGCTGTAGATTTATCAACATAAAGTAAGCCGTGTTTGGTTGCTTAGATGAAGATTAGGAGTCGAGAAAAGATGGATTTTTGCTGATTCAATTTTAAGAATAATTCTCTTACACTTTTCTAGTTCTGTGGTTTTATGAGCTATAAGTACAAATGCAGGACTCCCCTGGATTTTTGAAGTTGTTAAAAAATGAAAACACAAAGAAATCAAACATTCCATTCTGATCATTCTGTAATCCAGGATTTTCAGCAGCTCATGGTGCTAAAGGAAACTAAGAAGATGTCTGAATGTGTGCCTATCTCTTGAAACTGAGGAAAGAATTTTGCGGGAGTCTTAAGGAACAGCGTTTATAATGTTGAACTTTTGGCAGCTCTTGAACTATTTGAAGAAGTTCTTCTATCAAGCTTACCCTGTAATGTTATTTTCTTTGATTAATTTGTTTATATGTTTGGTTGCAGGTGTACTGAAAAAGCCGTTAACTTTTACGCTGAATTAGCAGAAGTAGCAGTGAACAGTTTTTTTATCTCAAAAGATTCACCTGTGATTGAACCAGTTAGACTCTACAATGGAGCTGAGGAGAATAAGGAGGCTCTTAGAAAATCTAGAAGGGAGGAGGACGAGGATTTTCAAATCTTGGAATATCAAGCACAGAAAGGGAATGCTGGAGCCATGTACAAAATTGGATTGTTTTACTACCTTGGGCTGCGAGGATTAAAGCGTGATCATTCCAAGGCATTGTCATGGTTCTTAAAAGCTGTGGAGAAGGGGGAGCCGAGGTCAATGGAACTTCTTGGGGAGATATATGGAAGGGGAGCAGGTGTTGAAAGAAATTACACTAAAGCTCTTGAGTGGCTTACACTTGCATCCAGACAGCAATTATATTCTGCTTATAATGGTATGGGATATTTGTATGTCAAAGGGTATGGAGTAGAAAAGAAGAACTACACAAAAGTAAGAGCATCTTTGTTCCCTATATACTTCCAACAATAGATGCCATGTTCATTCATTAAAGTTTGATTAGCCTTCGTGATTTGGTTTACTTGTGGCGTGTTTCCTCCTAGCGAGTTGCCTATTTGCCTCATTAGATAAACGGCTCTCTCCCTCACAATGCTCTCAACCTTTTCTGTCTATCATTCAATTCTTCTCGTTTTCAAGTAAAAGATGTCCTCTACTAATATGAATAAGGTGTCGTTTGAACCTAGAAAGAGTTGAACTGCTACTTTCACTACCTATCTACAAACAGTGAGTATTATATTTTTAATTCTAGTATGAAGAGGAGTTTATGTTGCATTGATAGAGGGAGAATGACTTTTTCTTCTTTGTCTTTATCATTAAAACTATTGAAGTTATATTCATTAGAATATCTATGCAGTATATCAATTATATGTTGTTTTTCTGGGTCTATGCTGTGTATCAATTATATATTATGTATCTGGGAATCGATTCACATGTGTATTACATTGTAAAAGAGCCTGGTATTTCTTAAATTAGCTCATTGTCATTCTTGCTGGTTAATGAATTGAGAAATGGAATAAGACATGCACTGAGAAAGTAATAGAGAGATGCAGTGACATGTGCAGATAGACTGTTGTGCATGTGTGTGTCCCAGAGAGAGAGAGAGAGAGAGATGATGATGATAACCACCGCTTGATGATGGTTATGATAATGATGATGCGTACTTGTTTTTCATGGATAGGATGTTGGGACAATGATGTAGCTTCAGTTAGTCATCGAGAAATTGAGCAAAGCATGTGTCAATAGATTGACATAGAAACAAACATGATTGAGGTCTGGAGATAGAAAGGGGTATGACACCTAATAGAATCCTTTTTCTTATTACATATAAGAATAGTATGTGTTTTCCATGGAAAATTCTTGTCCTGGCTATTGGTTCACACTGCCCCAAGCTTATGTGAGAAGCTGAAACTCAATTCAGTTATTAATTTCCGATGTGACCTTTCTCAATTGGACTCACTGGTTATATTTGAACTAAGAGCAGTTTTCACAAATTGCAGGCAAAAGAGTATTTTGAAATGGCTGCTAACAATGAAGAAGTTGGTGGCCATTATAATCTAGGTGTAATGTATCTCAAAGGGATTGGGGTAAAAAGAGATGTGAAGCTGGCATGTAAGTACTTTATTGTGGCTGCTAATGCGGGTCAACCAAAGGCATTCTACCAGCTGGCAAAGATGTTCCATACTGGTGTGGGGCTCGAGAAGAATATTCATATGGTAAATTTATTTATATATTTATTGTGAAATTTAGTTTCCTTTGCTGTATTGCATCCCATGTTTTCATCACTTTTTTTTAATCTGATAGTAACTCTTACTAGTTGGACTGTGGGAGCTACTGGAAAAGACCCTGATGTATTTTAAATCAATCTGCAATTTGCATCTTTCATATCCTATTCACCATTGTGAATGACCATACCTAATTCACGTTCCAGCTAAAAGTCGAATCTTCTTGATTTCAGGCTACTGCATTGTACAAACTAGTGGCAGAACGGGGTCCATGGAGTTCCTTGTCTAGATGGGCTCTAGAATCTTACTTAAAAAATGATGTGGGTATTGCCTTACTCTTGTATTCGAGAATGGCTGAGGTAGGCTATGAGGCTTGCACAAAGTAATGCTGCATGGATTCTTGACAAATATGGGGAACATAGCATGTGCATGGGTGAATCTGGATTTTGCAAAGATACAGAAAGACATCAGCGGGCACATTCTCTGTGGTGGCAAGCTTCTGAGCAGGGTAATGAACATGCTGGTTTACTTATTGGGGATGCATATTACTATGGACGGGTATGTTTTTAGAAAATGAATAGGCGTGTGGTCTATTTGTGTCATAATATTTGGTTTGCTGGATACTCCAGGGTGTGTGTACTTCACTCTTGTGTTTCTTATTCTCTTTTGTCAGGGTACTGCCAGGGATTATGAGCGTGCTGCTGAGTCTTACATGCATGCGAAATCACAGTCGAATGTACAAGCCACGTTCAACCTTGGATACATGCATGAGCATGGCGAAGGACTTCCATGTGATCTTCATTTGGCCAAGCGGTACTATGATGAAGCCCTTGTGATGACCCATAATTCTACTTGTTACTAAATAGCAAGTTCACGTTGAGACCGTAAACCTCTATATTAATTTTAACGAGCTTTCAAAAATTTATTTGAATATTTTTAAAGTAAATAATTTTTCTTTTTATGTACCCCTATTATCATTAACAAAAGATTTATGTTTGTATATAGAACACATTAGTTTATCAAGGATTTGAGAGAAAATATTTATTTGTTAATATCAATATATTGTGATAAAGTATTAAACAAGTTGGGCTCCTTTATAATTTTAAAACCCTTATAAAATATCTTGTCCCAGCACACCTCTAAAATTTTGCCTAAGTGTCATTGCTTACTTTCCGTTTCCTTTTTGCCTTCCCGTCTCCACAACCATCCCTAACTTTTTACCACTCCATTTCTCTGCTTTCTCTCCACTGTTTCATATGCCCGAAACTCCATTGGCTTTCCTCCCAAAATTCTTGCACCATTAGCCCATAGCTCATGGATATATGCAAATGGCTTCCTTACTTAAGTCAATAAAGACTAATTGATGTAAGATAAATCAAAGGTATATAACCAACCACATTATCTACTCCTTATGCTTTACTTTTTGTTTTCTCTTCATGGTGGTTAGCAAAGTGGTGTTCACTTTCTTATCCTAAATGAAACTATATATATATTCAAGTGGCTGGAAATTCAAAATAATGTATCTATTAATATTTGTTTTTAAATTTTTTTTTGGTATAAAAATTGTGTTAATATGTTAGTTATTGGGTTAAGTTTCCATTTTATTTATTTCTCCTCCACCAAATTTATTGTAACAAGAAGTTTAACTATGTAGTCCTAATATTTCCTATTGAACCTTTTTTCTTTTCTTTTTTTATTTTTTTTCTCCAATTGTCTTTTTAATTTTGGTCTTTTTATACTTCTATTCTTCTTTTGTTCAATTTCCATATTTTTAATTCTATTGAAAGTCTATTCTATTGGGGGATTTTTTCCACTATTTCAATTTTCAAGTTAAATTCATGTTATTTGATATTATAAATTGTCATATTTTATTAGTACTTTGACAATTATAATTGCGTTAAGAATTACAAGTTCAAGAGTATATATATATATATATATATATGTTATGCTAGTGGCCTACTTCATTATAAAATATATATATAATTACGTAATTTATTTTTCAGAATCAACGAAAATGGTATCTGTGATATTTTTAAGTGATATATCATTAAGTGAAGCTATTACGCCTACAAGCTAAATCAAAGACCAATTAGAAAAATCTGTCAAGCCAAAATACTTAAAAAAGTTAAATTTATAAAGTAAAACAGTAGGAGATCACAGCTTTAAGAAGCAACTCAAACATCTGGTAAAAACATGCTAACTGAATCACAGGCAATCAGAACACTGGTGTCCCGATAGGTCTAGTGGCATGGTATTACATGTTTACGAATCTTTAGTTGCTTTTATTTTTTCTGTTTTTGTTTGTAGGTTTTACTAAGCCCCTGTTATTGTTTATGCTGAGATGCTTTCCCAGTTGTTCTGTTAGACTTGCACATGTGAGAGGGCATCAAAGATTCACATTAAATAGGAGAAGTTCTCCATAAGGAAATAAACTATTGAAAAGAAACATCTTTGATATGTCAGTTATCTTTACATTGTTTCAAATTGAGAGCACTTTGTATATTCAGAGTGATATACTACCTCTTTTGTACCTGAACCAATCTTTCCAGAAGATTTAACGTCAACAGTCTTCTTCCTGTTTCAAGCCAGAAACAAATATCATATGTATTCTCCATATATGACAAAAAGGTGAGGTCATTATGGAAGAATAAGTACCCGAACATTTGTACAGATCTCTACATATGACATGCATACTAAGTGGAAGTATATGTAAACCAAGCATGCTAACCACTTTTACCAGGATAAAAGTTTGACATGCTGTACAATGAACAAAAGATCACCCATTGCATGAAGTGATGCAAAGTGATAGATCTGGAATTGCAACGGCAGCAAGACACCAGACCAATACCTGATTAGAACTGATTCAACAAAAAGTTTACAGGCTAGTACAATTACGTTAAATCATAGGGTATCATATGGGTTCTCGAACAATGCTGAATGGCTAGTGAACTGAATTTAGAAACATGGAAACATCAACTTCATTGACAGTTAAACGAGCAAAACTACAGATTTACACGTATAGATTGCTATTACACAACAAGAATAAGAACAACAACAAAAAGTAAACATATAAACTTACACAATGGGGATAGGCTTGACAACACCATAGAGAGACTCAAAAACTCCTGTTGAGCCTCCATGAACCTTTAAATATAAACTCAGCAAGATTGCAATTCAATAACTGGCAATGACAACAAAAATTAGAATTCAAAGTTAGCTTAGAAACTTTTTTTTTTTTTTTTTTTTTTCTTATGGTCAATGATTATAGCCTCTACTTAGTTACGAAGAAATTCTGCTAAAGGAATAACTAACCCGTGAGCCTTTTACCACCATTTTCTTTCAGCTCATGCATTAATATTAATATACCCACAAAAGCATAAGCAAATACATTTGTTTTAAACCCAAATAATTCTTTACAAATTTTCTCCTTTCTATCATTTTCTCATCAATCAAACAGAATCAATTCATACCTGTAAGTTAACGGATCCATTGACAGTGATGCGAACTCCATGGTGAGAAATTGAAGATTGAGACTTTATGGTGATTTTGCCTTCCAGAGGTTCCTGAATTTTAAATTTTATATGTTTGTGTTTACATATATGTATATCGATCATAGAGCGAGAGAAAGAGATTGCTTACAGAAGGGCGATGGACTCGACTGTTACGGGAGTTTCAGCTCAACTGACATCGCAGCAGTTGCCGACGACTATCAATCTTTGTAATTGGAGCTCAAACTCGTTGATTTCCGATGTCCACCATTTGCCGGATGTTTCTAACGCTATTGAATTCCTCTATCTGATTATTGTGTACTGAAATCGCCGTTAATTATTGCGAGTTTTTTACTGGGATTGTCACGGGCCCGCTGATTCTTTTGTACATAAAGCAGCATGAAAGATGGCAATTATCTCTACCAAAATACTCCCTCAACACTCATCTATGCCCTTCTTTATTTTATTTTATTTACGTAACTATCGCATTCGTTAACCAATAAAACTGGAAAAGGATGAGGGGAAGCTGAAAAACTAATTATATGAATAAAGAAATTTGATGAAAACTAATAAATAATTAATTTAGTTGGTTAAAAACAATTGATTAACTTTAAAAACTTTATTACATAGGGTATTGTTAGGTGCAATAAAAATATACTAAAAGACGAAAAAAATACAAACACGAGATTATTTTTTATAACTTTTACCTAAAACATTAGATAATATACATAGTGTATCCGTTACTTATACGTGGATAAAGAAATAGTTAGAAAATATAATATAAAATTTAGAGAATAATTTGTTGGATAAGAATAAATACAAGAAAATAATTTATATAACAAATACTAATTAGCTTTGTAATGATTTATATCATCATTGTCAATCATTTGTAATTAAATATTGTCATTGCAGTAGAAACTAGGAGTGTGCTAGATTCGGTTTGGTTTGGTTTTGAAAAAAATTATAACTAATCCAAATAAATGAGGATAACTATCCTCGGTTTATATAATTTTGATATCCAAAATCAACCTAAATAGTTGGTTCGGTTTGGTTATGAGTGATTATTCGATTATGAGGCATAAAATAGGTTGTCGTGTCTAATTTGGTCTAATTCAAGTTTTTCATATGTAAAAATGTATTTTTAACTCCAAAAATATACAAAAAGTATAAAATATATATTTAATACTTGTTTTCTCACAAATAAGATTCCAATAAATTTAGATATTAAGAGAGAAAGTTTAATTTTTTAATAATATGAATACATATAAAATTAAATATTCAATAATATTAATATATATATATATATATACATAATATTCAGTTCGGTTTTGGTTAATCAAGATAAATTTTATAACCAAACCATTGCTAAATGTTTTTTTTTTTTTTTAAATAATCAACAAAAAAACCAATTATAAAAAATAACAAAACCAACCCAAATTTTAGGATGGTTTAAGTTGGTTTGGTCGGTTAACCAACCCATGAACACCCTTAGTAGCAACTAGCTAGCAAGCCTATATAATTAGACCAAAATTTGTATTTATCATCTTTGAAAATATAAGAATAAACTGACTTTTACTTTAGTTCTAACAACAAGGAACATAGGTTAGAAATTTTATTTTTACCTGAATAGTAACTAAAGTAATGCTTGAGATTTTATAGGGCCATAAGACAATTGTAGTTATGCTTTCATTTAAATAAAATAATTTGATATTTGAATTTATATTAGAATAATACAAATAGTTTATAGAGTTCAAATTTAAATTCAAATGCTATAATATTGGATTAACTATTTGACATTCATTCAAAAATTATATAAAATTATCAATTTATATAATTATTTGTAACTATTCACTTTACCTGATTACTCACCTGAGGTGGTAAGTCTTATTATGAAGTTTTGTATTTAAGATTATTTGTAATCTTTTTGATGTCTATTTTAATTGTATGATGATACTTAGTTAATTAGTGATGATGTTTATATGTAATTGTAATATCCACATTCTTAACGGTAGATTTCTTAGTTTTAAGATATTCATGTTTGTAAGCACGATATTTTCAAATAAATGTCATTTATTGTAAAAGAAATTGAAATATTTGACAAATTTAAATATTATTGAAGATTTGAATATGTATTCAAATATAAAAATAGGGTGTGGAATTTTGTTGACTCGATTACATCCCTAATTACAGTCACTAATATATATATATATATATAATTGATTCAGTAATAAACTAATATTTGGGTTAATTTACTCACGACCTCTATGATTAAAGATAGTAGTTATGAGTTTTGATATTAATTTAATGTATAAATGGGTTTAAGTCCTATGTAACAAATAGTACTTTTAATTAATTTTTATGATGAGTGTCTAAGACACTTTCTAAAATGTAATAAATATATATATTTTTAACAAACATCTATAAATAAATTTTTTATAATTTTATTAATTAATTATAATTTTAATATTATTTAATATATAAAAGTTAGGTTTAGTATACAGTGAGTAGATTAGTAATTTATAATATATAAAATATGAAAATATTATTTTCACTGACAGATGCTGACTTGTCTGATTCTTATTGGTTTCATCACTAAATTTTACGTGGCAAGCAAACATATTTAATATCCCAATATTACCCCTCCCCAACGTCCACCTTTTCGAAACTTTCTACAACAAAAATTCCAAGCCACTTGAATTCTGGTTTCACCTTCTTCCTCCTCTTCTAAGTTCTAACAATGCGTCTGCAATACCCAACCTGCAAAATCGTATTCTATCTCCTCATTTTCTCTATCTATCTTCTCTCTCTCGGGGCCCGCCCCGTCGTTCTCGTGATTTCTCAGGACGATCTCATCGAGGGTCCCGACGATGCCACTGCCGATCCAACTCACCCTGACTCTGCTGCTGAGTGGGACGAATTTGGAGACTCGGACTCTCACAAGTCTGACGAGGAGATCGACCCGGGATCATGGCGCCGTATCTTCGAGCTCAATCCGGCCGCTACTGCTTCCGAGTTAGGAATGGAGTCGGACACACTTTACTACTCTGGTATTTCCAAGATGATGTCGGCGGCAAGCTCAGGCGAGGTGAGACTAATGGAGGAGGCTATAGGGGAGATCGAGGCAGCTGCTGAGTCGGGGTATCCCGCTGCACAGTCGGTGTTAGGGTTTTTGTATGGGATGGGGCAGATGAGAGAGAGAAATAAAGCCAAAGCATTCTTGTATCATCACTTTGCTGCTGAGGGTGGTAATATGCAGTCAAAGATGGCTCTTGCATACACGTACATGCGCCAAGATGTAAGGACACGCTAGCTATAGAATTAAATGATTCTTCAAATTTTATGTATGTGGGTGTCTATAATTTTTTTTTTTCTTTTACTAAAGTTTATTAAATCTCTTACACTTTTCTAGTTCTGTGGTTTTATGAGCTATAAGTACAAATGCAGGGCTCCCCTGGATTTTTGAAGTTGTTAAAAAATTAAAACTAAAAGAAATCAAACATTCCAATCCGATCATTCTGTTATCCCGGATTTTCAGCTGCTCAGGGTGCTAAGGAAACTAAGAAAATGTCTGACTGTGTGCCTGTCTCTTGAAACTGCGGAAAGAAATTTGTGGGAGTCTTAAGGAACAGTGTTTATGTTTAGAACCTTTGGCTCTTGAACTATTTGAAGAAGTTCTTCTATCAGGCCTTACCTGTAATGATATTTTCTTTGATTAATTTGTTTATATTGGTTTCAGATGAACGGAAAAGCTGTTAAGCTTTATGCTGAATTAGCAGAAGTAGCAGTGAACAGTTTTTTGATCTCAAAAGATTCACCTGTGATTGAACCAGTTAGACTCCACAATGGAGCTGAGGAGAATAAGGAGGCTCTTAGAAAATCTAGAGGGGAGGAGGACGAGGATTTTCAAATCTTGGAATATCAAGCACAGAAAGGGAATGCTGGAGCCATGTACAAAATTGGACTGTTTTACTACTTTGGGCTGCGAGGATTAAGGCGTGATCATTCCAAGGCATTGTCATGGTTCTTAAAAGCTGTGGAGAAGGGGGAGCCAAGGTCAATGGAACTTCTGGGGGAGATATATGCAAGGGGAGCAGGTGTTGAAAGAAACTACACTAAAGCTGTTGAGTGGCTTACACTTGCATCCAAACAGCAATTATATTCTGCTTATAATGGTATGGGATATTTGTATGTCAAAGGGCTATGGAGTAGAAAAGAAGAACTACACAAAAGTAAGAGCATATTTTGCCATGTTTATTCATTAAAGTTTGATTAGCCTGCGGGATATGGTTTACTTGTGGTGTGTTTCCTCCTAGCTAGATGCCTATTTGCCTCATTAGATAAATAGCTCTCTCCCTCACAGTGCTCTCAACCTTTTCTGTTTATCATTCAATTCTTCTCGTTTTCAAGTAAAATATGTCCTCTACTAATATGAATAAGGTGTTGTTTGAACCTAGAAAGAGTTGAACTGCTACCTTTCACTACCTATCTACAAGCAGTGAGTATTATATTTTTAATTCTAGTATGAAGAGGAGTTTCTGTTGCATTGATAGAGGGAGAATGACTTTTTCTTCTTTGTCTTTATTATTAAAAGTATTGTAGTTATATTCAGTAGAATATCTATGCAGTATAAATCTCTGACAAAGCTCTTAACCTTTTCTGTTTATCATTCAATTCTTCTGGTTTCAAGTAAAAGATGTCCTCTACTAATATGAATAAGGTGTTGTTTGAACCTAGAAACATTTGAACTGCTACCTTTCACTACCTATCTATGTGCAGTGAGTACTATATTTTTAATTCTAGTATGAAGAGTAGTTTCTGTTGCATTGATAGGGGGCGAATGACTTTTTCTTCTTTCTCTTTGTTAGTAAAAGTATTGTAGTTATATTCAGTTGAATATCTATGCAGTGTATCAATTATATATTGTTTATCTGGGTCTATGCAGTGTATCAATTATATATTATTTAATCTGAGAGACGATTCACATTTGTGTTACATTGTAAAAGAGCCTGGTATTTCTTAAATTAGCTTATTGTCATTCTTGCTGGTTAATAAGTTGAGAAATGGAATAAGACATGCGCTGAGAAAGTAAGAGAGAGATGAATGACATGTGCAGATAGACTATTGTGCATGTGTGTGTCGGGGGGGGGGGGGGGGGGGGAGAGGGAGAGACAGATGATGATGACAAGCACAACATGATGATGTTTATGATGATAATGATGATGATGATGTGTACTTGTTTTTCATGGATAGGATGTTGGGATAGTTTCAGTTAGTCATCAAGAATTTGAGCAAAGCATGTGTCAATAGATTGACATAGAAACAAACATTATTGGGGTGGGCAGATAGAAAGGGGTATGGTACCTGATGGAATCCTTGTTCTTATTACAAATAAGAATAGTGTGTTTCCCACGGAAAATTGTCGTACTGGCTATTGGTTCCCACACCCCAAGCTTATGTGAGAAGCTGTAACTGAATTCAGTTATTAATTTCAGATGTGACCTTTCTCAATTGGATTCACTGGTTGTATTCATCAATATTTTGAACTAAGAGTAGTTTTCACAAATTGCAGGCAAAAGAGTATTTTGAAAAGGCTGCTGACAATGAAGAAGTTGGTGGCCATTATAATCTGGGTGTAATGTATCTCAAAGGGATTGGGGTAAAAAGAGATGTGAAGCTGGCATGTAAGTACTTTATGGTGGCTGCTAGTGCGGGTCAACCAAAGGCATTCTACCAGCTAGCAAAGATGTTCCATACTGGTGTGGGGCTCAAGAAGAATATTCCTATGGTAAATTTATTTATTTATTTAATGTGAAATTTAGTTTCCTTTGCTGTATTGCTTCACTTGTTTCATCACTTTTTTTTTTATCTGAAAGTAACCCTTACTTGTTTGACTGTGGGAGCTACTGGAAAAAACCCTGATGCATTTTAAATCAATCTACAAATTGCATCTTTCATATCCTATTTACTATTGTGAATGACCTCCTAATACACGTTCCAGCTAAAAGTCGAATCTTCTTGATTTCAGGCTACTGCATTGTACAAACTAGTCGCAGAACGGGGTCCATGGAGTTCCTTGTCTAGATGGGCTCTAGAATCTTACTTAAAAAATGATGTGGGTATTGCCTTACTCTTGTATTCGAGAATGGCTGAGGTAGGCTATGAGGTTGCACAAAGTAATGCTGCATGGATTCTTGACAAATATGGGGAACATAGCATGTGCATGGGCGAATCTGGATTTTGCAAAGATACAGAAAGACATCAGCGGGCACATTCTCTGTGGTGGCAAGCTTCTGAGCAGGGTAATGAACATGCTGGTTTACTTATTGGGGATGCATATTACTATGGACGGGTATGTTTATAAAAAATGAAATAGGCGTGTGGTCTATTTGTGTCATAATATTTGGTTTGCTGGATACTCCAGGGTGTGTGTACTTCACTCTTGTGTTTCTTATTCTCTTTTGTCAGGGTACTGCCAGGGATTATGAGCGTGCTGCTGAGGCTTATATGCATGCCAAATCACAGTCTAATGCACAAGCCATGTTCAATCTTGGATACATGCATGAGCATGGCGAAGGACTTCCATGTGATCTTCATTTGGCCAAGCGGTACTATGATGAAGCCCTAGAGCATGATTCTGCAGCAAAGTTGCCAGTCTCCCTTGCTCTTACAAGTTTGTGGATACGTAAGAATTATGCTGACAGTTTCCTGGTGAGTTGCTTTGGTCCTCCTGCTGCGTTTGTATGAGAAAAATGGGGATACTGATCATTTATATTATTCGAACTTAAAATCTGTTACAAAACATGTGCATTCTGAACACTAGGATCTAGATGTCTCTTTTTGCTTGGCATCGCCATCACCTGTTCACTTGAATTTTCAAGTTCTTTAATAGCACCAAATTGTGCTATTTTCAGTTTAAGTTATCAGGAGCAGCAGGTTGTCAGAAGTTAGAAATACTTACGGTAATCTTTTCAAGGTTTTTCAATTTTCATAAATTGCCACTGGAGCTTGCATTATTTTCTTTTAAAAGTGGCAGTTTCTTTGGTAAACCTTGAGCTAGATGTTTCATATTTTCTGTAACAAAATTGTCTCCGTTTTACTTGATTTTGTGATATCATGGTTCTCATTTATGTTTTACATGGTTCCACTTCAAATCACATCGAATTTTGACTTCTCAGATTATGATTTTTATTCTTTTAGAAATCTCTCTTTATCCCATAGGGTGGGTTTTTATCTTGGTTTGCTTGCTTTGTGTTTGTATTAGGTCTATTTGATTGATTCTTTGCCTGAATTTTATCCCAAAGTCGAAGCTTGGGTGGAGAATGTGCTTTTGGAGGAAGGAAATGTTACAATCCTCACTCTTTTTGTTTGTCTACTAACCGTCCTTTATCTTCGGGAGAGGCAACGGAGGCATGTTGCTCCTGTAGCTGGGCAGATGGCTGAGCAGCCTCCTAATGAGCATGGTGTACCTGTACTCCGTTAATTGGTGGCACTGTTAGTCTTCAGAAATTACAAGGCTGTTTTTGCTGGTGCTGTCTAAAAGAGTAAAATTTCATATGCAATTTATGTACAGTATCTGAGTTTCTTCCTTTTAGTTAGAATTTTCTCCATTGTTTTAGGTCAATTGTACCATAGTGAGACTTAAGCGAGGTGGGAATAAGAAATGTATTTATAGACTAGATTACACGTAACTTTAGCTGTGATGTAGATTTACAGAAGTTTTCACGGCTCACATAACTTGCCAATTGTCCTTTCAAGGTTCGATACATAGCAGCACGGTATCTTGCACCTGCATTGTAATGAAGTGCCTTGAGTTGAACCAGTATCTGAAAGTTGACATTTTCTTCATAGAACTATTTTGTTTGACCAAAATATCCAATTCTATTGTTTTCTTAGGAAAATTCTAATCAGCATAATGTTTTTTTTTTTTCTACTCGCATTGATGTCTTGAATAACGTCAACCAAGCTTCGACCATTTTTTTATTTTTTTATCTTTTTATTTTTTAAACAGAAGATATGACAACAACAAATTGTAGTACTAAATTATATTGGAGTCTGGTTGCATGGACTTTCTCCAAATTATTAGAGTATCAATATCTTTTATGAATTTTTTTCTTCTTTCTATATTTATCCATAGTTAAGTTTTTTTTTTTTTCTAAATCTTTACACTTGTGTAATTTTTTAGTTTTTATTCACGTATTCGAACAAAATATGAAAACAAAATTAAATAATTTTCTGGAAAAAATGTTTCCCCGTAGAAATACAAAAATAACAAACAATTGTTGAAATTGAATAGTATAAACCTTATATTGAAACACTATATAAGGATTAATTTAATAATTTATATTATTATAGTATTATGTTATTTTTATACCATAAGTCATAAAAGTGAATAAAGATGGCCAAATAACAATTAAAGATGACGCCCTTGTAATGTGGGGTACCTGAAGTATCGAATTTAACAATAAAGACCTAAGATTTAGAAATTTGTGCAATCAAGTCCTTCTATCCAAGTTCTTTTTCTGTCTAGGTTACAGGGGCTTGAAAAAGAAAAGGGTCTAAGCTCGTAAGTAACACACACAGTTTACTGCTCACCAAAATAATAAGAACGCCATGGCCAAGCTGAGAAAGTGAAGCAGCTGCAAATGGCTTCTAAGCTTTCAATCAGACGCCTTGACTCATCTGTTTGAGCTTTGTCGGCTCACTATCTTCTCAGACGTTCGGAAAATCGATGATTCAAAGATGTTAGCAACAAGGTATGCCATTCCGAAATTTCTTCATATTATTGTGGAGTCTACTTTTCTTGTTCAGTTTCCTTTTGTTAATGAAAGTTTAAGGCTCTGTTTTCATTCTAAATCTCGAAATTATGAGAGAAACTTCGGTTTCGATAACATTGATGATGCTTTGGATTCATTTAATCGGAAAATTCACATGCGTCCTCTGCCTTCGTTAGTGGAATTTAGTAAGATTTTAGGAGCACTTACGAGGATGAAACATTACTCAACCGTGGTACGTCTTTGTAAACAAATGGAGTTAATGGGGATTTCGCATTCAATACATACTTTGAGCATCCTGATCAATTGTTACTGCCATCTAGGTAGAGTGGACTTTGGTTTCTCTGTATTGGGGAAGATATTGAAGAGTGGTTTCGAACCGGGTACAATAACAATGACCACCCTAGTGAAGGGGCTTTGTATTAATGGTCAGATTGGTGAAGCTCTGGAGTTTCACAACATCTTAGTAGAAAAAGGGTTTCGATGTAATGAAGTTACTTATGGGATCTTGATTAATGGTCTGTGTAAAACTGGAAGAACAAGTTTTGCCCTTGGATTGCTACGGAAGATGGAAGGACAAATTGTTAAGCCTGATGTGATTATGTACAACACAATCATTGACAGCCTATGCAAAGAGGGTCATGTAACTGAGGCATCTAATCTATTATCTGAAATGATTGTTAAGGGAGTTTTACCTGATCTTGTCACTTACAATTGTCTAATTCATGGATATTGCAGTGAGTGCCTATGGAGGGAAGCTACTCAATTACTGAATGAGATGGTGCAGAAGAAGATCAACCCAGATGTAAATACTTTTACTGTATTAGCAGATGCACTTTCGAAAGATGGAAGGGTCATAGAAGCTCAAGATGTAGTTGATTCAATGATACAAAGAGGTGAGGAACCTGATATTGTTATTTACAATGCATTAATGAATGGATATTGTTTGAACAATAAAGTTGACAAGGCAAGGGAAATATTTACTGCCATGGTCGAAAGGGGTTTCAGACCTGACATTGTTAGTTATGACATCTTGATTAATGGATATTGCAAGATTAAAGGGATAGATGAAGCCCTGAAGCTATTCAAAGAAATGCATCACAAGAAATTGACTCCTAACACTGTAACTTACACATCTCTTATAGATGGTTTATGCAAATCTGGGAGAACTTCAGATGCGCAAGCTCTTCTTTATGAGATGCACGACACTGGACAACCTCCCAATTTGATTACTTACGGTGTCCTCTTAGATGCGTTATGCAAAAGTCAGCATCTCGACGAGGCAATCAAATTGTTTCTGCGCCTTATCGATAATGGCATTATGCCTAGTATTGTCACATACAACATACTAATTGATGGTTTGTGCAAAGGTGGAAAACTCAAGACTGCACAGGAGGTTTTTCAGTATCTTTTGACCAAAGGCTGTCATCCAAATGTCTGGACGTATAACATTATGATCAATGGTCTTTGTAAAAAGGGCTTGCTTGATGAAGCAATGGCATTGATTTCAAAAATGAAAGAGAGCGATTGCCCTCCTGATTCTGTAACCTACAATACACTTATTCAATCTCTTATAGAAAACAATGAGAATCACAAGGTAGAAAAACTTCTTCATGAGATGATAGATAGAGGTCTAGCTGAATGTTAAAAAGGTGAGGTTTGATCATCCCCATTAGAGTTATTGTTCTATGATTGCTTAGTTTGCAACAAGGCTCTTTGAGATGTGTATTTCTTTGGGTTTGGAAAAGTTATGAGATGAGAAGGTGAAAAGAAGAGAGAAGAGAGGGGAGGGCATCCTAAAAGTTCAGACCTTCTTGTTCATGGAGCCCATAAATTGAAGGTGTTATTCCTTGGAGATGAATAATATGTTGATACCCAAGTGACCAAGGAACTCCTGTTGACTGCAATGATGGGGGAAACTTTGTATTGGAACTGGACAGACTTCCAGTTTATTTCCATCGAGATACTCTACATTGAGCTCTCCATGATAGCTTTCCCAGCATTTTGCTGTTGCCTCCATGCTCACCTTTATATTCCAATGATCCAGCAGTTCCTTGACAATTTTTTCAATGAGCTGTTCCATTCTAACTGCAGACAGTACCATCATCCATCAAGTGATGGACCATGAATGAAGAATTGTTCTGCAAATTCATTACTACTTTTGCATTCAAAACTAAATCAAGGGGTGCCTCTTGGAGATTATAAGTGTGTCTTTCTAATGAAATCAGAAAGAACACTGCTGTCAGCAACCTCTATCACTTTGTTAAATTAGAAAATGTATTTGTATGCTTGTATCTGCAAATGATGGTTAGGTTATAATTATGTCCTAGCCTGTAGGAAATTATGTATTTACTATACGAAGCCTTGTAAATGGAAGTAGGAAAGTTAGTAACTTTGCGGAACACAGAAACTCATAGTCCTAAGTACAGATAAAAGGATTTTCAACGAACAAGTACTTCAGATTCAGAAATATACTTGACAGCTATCCTGTCATTGTGCATTTTAAGTATCATTTTATATGTACCTATGGAATTTACTTTTAGGCTTTTATTTCTTCTTGATAATCCATAATCGAATGTGTAACATCTTCTTTCTAAACGACTGAAGATGTATACATGATGTGATCAATGTATGATGTTTAGATTCCTTTGTCATTTTCAAGTTGGGTGGTACTGTTAATGCTGTGGGAGAGGTTTACTTTGTCATCTTTTTGTCCCTATTGTGTGCTTGGTAGTTGGATCCCGGATGGGAAAGGAACTGTAGAAGAGAATTCACGGAAATTGAAGAATATAAAACCTCGCATATGATGATGAATACCCTGCCAGAAAACAGTATCTTAGCTTGCAAGGGTAATCATGTCAATCTAGGCGCCCTTTTTTGTATAGATTTCATGCACTCTGATTGAAATTTTAGATAATAGATTCATACTTTACTACAAGTAATTTAAAATTTCGTTCCTCTCCATAGATTGGATGCATGGTCTGTCCTATATTCTCGAATTAAATGCGTAAAAGAATAAAGTCCTAGTTGGTTTTAAACTAGGAGAAAAAGGCCCATAAGGGGTGAATGCTGGGTCTTGAAGAACATCAGAACAAGTAATTTTGGAGATTTTAAAGAGTTCGTGAAGAGTGACATCTTATAATTTTTTTCTTCATTTCTTATTTTCTAATTTACTAGTAATGACAATTATGTTTTTTTTTTTTTTTAGTTAGTATGAAGTAGTTCCTTTTCTAGGGTTACAATTGAATTCAACATGTACGATTCAACCTGTTTTTACAACGCAGTCTTGAAAATTTAGTCTCATTCAAGTGTTGTTTGGTTAAGCGGCCTGGGCCATGCATTCCGCTGCTTGGGCTGTAAGCCTTTTTGCACACCGCGGCCAGCGTGTGGGAGGCCGTGATCCTACTATTTTTTTTTATGTCTATAACTTTTGCTTTATTCATTTTTTATTTTTTTATCAATTAAATTTTTTAACAATTCAAACACACTAAAAATAATTTATTTTTTTCTACAGCTTTTCAGATCTCAGTTATAAGTCACAATTTTTAAATAATCTAAATATATTAAAAATTAAAAATCTAAACACAATAAAAATATAGTGAAACAAATATTTTGTCGCCAATCCAAACGGAATCATCCTAAATTAACATAAATTTATGAACATAATATAGAAAAAGTTTTTCATCTTGCATTCTTCTTTTCCTGACTTCCGCATCAAATGCTTGCAATGTTCAATAATAATACCATACATAAGTGTATAATAATTTGATCATCTACTTCTTTTTTTAAAAATAAAAAACACCAATGAAAATAGTGATAAGTAAGCCATGTTTCAAGCCCCATAAATCACCAATATACATGGATCAACATCTTACACATAATAATGTGTAATTATAGTTATCCTCAACGTTTAAACCATTGTTCTTGAAATAAAGTTGGAAAAGGGAGGAAAGACATTACTTTTTGAGTTCTAACTCGGGTCACTTCGACAATAAAATTATCAATTTCCTTATTTTTCTTTCTTAGGTCTAAGAGATGTCAAAACTCACAAAATGACTACTTAAGAAGCCTCTATTCATGTTCTCAAAAGTTAAAACCTCTGCCTCAAAGAGTCGTGTTTTTTTTTTTTTTTTTTTTTTTATAAAAAAATTGGATACAAAAAGCTCAAACACACATGAGTCATGAGTCATGACACAACTGGTTACCATTACCATTAATCATTTCAAACACAATCCTATGCTTCCTTGAATGATCAATCTCCACCATCCAAACTGTTATAATACCACACATTGTACTCCACCCACATTCAGATCCTTCACAAATTACAGTTACCATTCTCTAAAATCTTCACCAAGGATTGAAATGTTGGATCCAGTTAATGATTTGGTGCCACCACCATCTTCTCCCACCATCTCCTCCATTTCCTCCTCCGATCTTGATACCGAGGTACTCTCTCAAATTTTGTTCTTCAACTTTCTCATTTTTGAAATTAAAGTTTCCCATGAATTAAAGGTTTGATTTTTGGATTTGGGTTTAATAGTCTACAGGATCATTCTTCCATGACAGAAGCACAACATTGGGAACTCTCATGGGGGTGAGCTTCCCAGCCATTACATTTAGAGCCCCATCTCAACACCATGACCCCCAATTCACCAATGGTACCGGATTAGGTAGCTCAAGGAGGAGAACCAAGTCCAAGAAAAAGAAAAGGACAACGAGTGTCGAAGCGGCGGCGGTGGTGGTGGAGAGGCGGAGGAGATGGTGGCAATTGTGTAGAGACGGCGACGCAAAACCGGCTTCGTTGGGAGAGTTTCTTGAGGTAGAACGAAGGTTTGGCGATATGGCGTTCTATGGTACAGCGGCTGAGCTTGAAGGAGTGATGGTGAGTCAGCAGAGGAATGATGAACGGCTGTTATTTGCTAATGGGAGGGTTCTTCCACCGGCTGATGTTGATGAAGAAACATCAACGGCTGCCAATCTCTGTACTAGATTTCCGGTTTCACTAACTGGGATCTGCAGCGGCGGTACATGATCAAATTTAATTTTTGATTCTTTTTCTTTGTAAAAGTAAAAAAAAAAAAAGTTTGGCCATTTTGTGTTGGGTATTTTGAACAATATGAAGATTAATACATTTAGATTGATTTAATTTTTGTATGTCTTTTTTATGATACGTCATTAAAAAGGGTATACACATATCATATTAGAATCTCCAGTTAATGTGGAAAAGAAAAAACACAGCATGGTTTGGCTTTTTGGGGTTGCTTTTGCTTTTTTCCATCTCCTTTTTCCTTTTAATAATTGACCAAGATTCCAAGTTCTCTGTGTTGGGAAGCAACCTGTAAAACTGTTAAAACTAATGAGGGCCAGGCAGGCCATCATTTGCAGAATGCCAACCAAGGAAGCAGGTAGTGATGACAGTAAATTCAGAGGCAACCCTTTCTAAACTGCTTGGCAATCCATTCTGCAGCTGCATTGGTTTTTTCATATATAACTAAAAAAAATAAAATTACTTTATTAATTTTTATCTTCAAATTGACCACTGAACATACCAAATTGGCAAGGCAAAGCATTGCAACAGAAGTATATTTTCAGTTCTGCATAACTGAGCTTCTATGTAAATACGGTGATCCCAAATCAGTATTATTGTAAAAGTCTAAAATTAAAATAATCTCTTACTAAATAAAGATTTGGACAAAAAGGAAAAAACTTCATTCATCAATGTCAACAACATGGTGTTTCATCAATGGTCCCCAAAGCAGGCTTCCATGACCTTTGTTTTGAGTATCTCTCAACCGGTTCCGGCGCGCTTATTACCTGACTATAACTATCCAGTTTCTTTGCTTCTGATGGAAACATACAAAACTCACTGAACACTGGAAAAATCTTAGCCAAATTATTCAGACTTCCATGCTTCATTACCCTGGAAGCCCTGTAATTGAGAGAGCTCAATTCTTCATGTGTTAGCACTGAATATAACAACTCCATTGGTAAAAGGAAATAAAATTGACGCCTCTCTAGCTCTTCATCAGCTAATAGTCCTTGAATTCGGTTTCCAACTTTGAGATTACTTGATTCACAAACAAATTGTCCAGGATTTTCTACCATGATCTCTGCTGCTTTTATTGGTCTTGTATAGGCTACCAATCTTCCATCTAAAAATAAGACCTTCATTACTCCATTGCTGATTATAGAAGGAGTACAAGATCCAGCATTTCCCATTTTTGTGTAGCGAGAAGGACAGATAGAGGGGCAATGCAAAATGGGAATCTTGCAATTCTCTAAGAAATGGTAGGAGTTGTAAAGCTGAGGAGATTGATGAAGTTGCTTTAGAAGTGAATATTTATTGAGAATGGGTCTATTGTCCTTTTCTGGCTAGAGCTCCATAGTTGGTTATCTGTTTGCATATATCTTATTCATTTTTTTCTTTCAGATTTGTAAGGTTGCTACATTGTTTATAATATTCATTGAGATCAGAGTTAACCACCAAGCATCATCAACAGCATCTTAGATTTTCATTCAATTACACTAAGAAAAAGAATATGGGTCTCTAATTAACCATGAAGGACATAATTAAACTATGTGTGAGGTACAAAAGTCCAAGAGTTGCAAAGGTTAGAAAAGGCCAAAAATGAAGGAAATTTGGCCAACCTGTTAATATTTGGCCACCTGACTTGAAGTGCATCAGCCAATACAAAGGGTCAATTATCATCATACAATTTCTCTTTTTTCAGATTGTTTAATTTGCATTCATCTGTACCTTTGCATTGAGAAGATATAAGATTTGTTTACTAAGGTGAGCACATGGAGAGGAATGGAACAAACACTTGCAAACATTGAAAAGTTCACTTAAGGACACCACCAAACTCATGATTAGACATGGTACTCTGCAATTGTATTTGATTTTATTCCATTTTAAAGGGTCACCTAATGCATATTAATAAATTCACATTGCACTTTGTTTTTTTGCAAGATACGAATCAATCATCTATGTTAAATTAAAAGCTACAATTGTCAAATCTTTGGTTGGTATGTAGTCACTACCCAAACCTAGTTTGCAATTTGTTCCCTGAATATGATTTCCTTGTGTGGTCTAGGATCAACTAGTTGGTATTTGTTCTGCTTTTATGTTTGTCGTAATTGGTCAAATAAGCGGCGGATTAGATCAAATTGGGAATGCATGTACCAAACATCTTATTGTGAAATTGAACTCATGATTTAGAACTCTAAATGATGAAAATTCTAAAGTAAAGTTAAAGAGAATCATTTGCTTAATTGGATATTCAAATGACGAATCTAAGAACTAATTTTAATTGATAACTTAAGTATAATTGATTTTAATTGGTGTGCACAACCTGTTAATAAAAATTAAAATTTTCTAATGAATGTTTTATGACTCTTGTTAAATTAATATATATATACAAAGTTTATAATATTTATTACTTTCCAAAGAATATAGTTATTACATCTTAACAATTATTTTAAGACATCTGTAAGAAAATTAAAAGGGAGAACCTGATTTGAATCTGGATTTGGGGGAAAAGAATAGCCTTAAGCATAGGTACCATTCTGTTGAGCTAAAGCTGCTCACGGTAGTTCACATGTAGGGATTTGTTGGTATAACAAAGTGAAAAATATTAAACAGCCTACTTAATTATGACAGCTTAATAATTAGCATTTCGTTGTGGCTTAGCAAATGATTGGCCCTTAAAGATGATCTAAAGTCATGATTTGTGAATAATATTTTCTAACAAAAACACAGAGATTATATCCCAGCTGGTGATTAGGTTGTTGGATACATAAGCTTTGTTGTTTTTATTTGGATTGAAATAAACATTACCATATTGTCTCTATAAATTTTGTTGATGGACTAAATTGGGTTTGGTAATATTATGATTTTGAAAATTATTGTAACTTTTAGCTGTGTAAAATTAGCAGTCAAAAAATCACAATCAATTTACTTGTTATGATGTTTTCTTAACTTTCATAAAATAGTAGAAAAAATATTTCAAAAAATTTGAATAGTTTTTGCATGTACAAATCTTCTTAAAAAGTATTATTGAAGTGTTAAATCAAAATGAAAGTTGTGAATAGATGTGTAAAAAGAATCAAATTATAAAAAACGTGAGATAGAATTATAATTGGGTTTTACGAACAAAAATAGAAGAAGTACAAGATCCAGCATTTCCCTTTTTGTGCAGTGAGAGGGATTCTGAAAAAGTGGGTGTCTTGCGCTTCTCTTAGAAATGTTGGGAACTTTAAAACACAGGAGATTGATGACGTTTCTTAAGAAGTGAATATTTATTGAGAAGGGAAATGTTGTCCTTTTCTTGCGAGTCCATAGTTGGTTATCTATTTTTATAAAGATTTTAAATTTTATTAAAGTTTTGGAAAGGTTGCTACCTTGTTTATAATATTCATTGAAACAGAGTGAACCACCAACGCCAAGCATCATCAACAGCAGCTTAGAGTTTCATGCTACTATACTAAGGAAAAGAATATGGGTCTCTGAGTAACCATGAAAGACATAAACCATGTTTGAGGTACAAAAGTCCAAGAGTTTTAGGTTAGAAAAAAGCCAAAAATGAAGGAAATTTGGCCAACCTGTTTAATCTTGTGGCTAATACAAAGGACCAATTCCCATTATACTATTTCTCTTAAAATTGTTTCCTTAAAATTGTTTACTAGGGCTAGCACATGGAGAGGAGTGGAGCAAACATTGAAAAGCTCACTAAAAGACACCACCAAAGTCATGATTAGACATGGTACTCTGCAATTTTATTTGATTATATTCCATTTTAAAAGGTCACCTAATGCGTATGAATAAATTCACATACACTATTTTTTTTCCAATATATGAATGAATCACATATATTAAAAGCAACAAATGTCAAATCTTTACTTGGTGTCTAGTCACTATCTAAGACTATCTTGCAATAATTTTTTTTAGTAGTAAAGATAGAGATTCCATTGGTACAGAAAAAACTGTAGTTAACTCTCAACAAATATCATGAGCCAATTCTGCAAAAATAGTTAATCCTAACACAAAGTAAGATCAATAAGGCTTTCTTAATTTGCCATGTATAAAATGAAAGGAACGATAAAATGAGGAGACGCAATCAGTAATATCATTAATAATCAGTTAATCACGTTCTAAATTAGAATTTGAAATAAATTTTCAATATGTTCATATTTAGTGAATTTTTCGTGTGAATGATGAAAAGGGAAAGCCTCATATTATAATAATAATAATAATGATAATATATATATTGTAGTGACTCTAAACTACATGCTTAAGCTTTTCTGCTTTTTAATTTAAAGTTAACAATATATTCTATTGTTCCTAGCTTGCAATATATTCCAATGAACCCTTATTATATGTGTAATATGTTATTTGTGTAGCTCTAGCTGGCATCTGTTTTGCTTTATTATGTTTGTTATGTAATTAGTCAAATAATATCAAATTTGGAAATTTGGGTGATTGGGTGTTTGGTTTTGGAAATTATTTAGGTTGGCATTGTTCCGTTAGAGCTTAGTTGTGGGCTCTGAGACTAGGTATGCTAGTTGCTTGGGACATGAGTTTTCACAAAGTTTTGGTTGAAGTGAATTCTGTGGTAGTTCTTCAACTAGTGAAGGAAGATACAGTCAAGCTAAATGCTTATATGCTGATCATACATGATATTCTGCGTTTGATCAATCAGAATTGGGAAATTCAACTTTATCATAGATATTGGGAGGGCAACAGAGTAGCTAACTTTCTTGCAACTCTTATCTTGGATATGCATGACAATGAGATGAAGTGGCAACATCCTCCTGTTTCAGTTCGTCCGTTTGTTGAAGCTGACAGTGTTGGTGTGGCTTAGCAGCGTTGTGTTGTATAGCTATCTCTGTTAATTAGTTCCTTTTGTTTTGCTTCATGTTCTTTAAATTTCCTTGTAATCACAAAAATAAATAAGTTTGGAATTCATTCATGATGAAATTGAAGAAAGAGATTATGGAACATATCAAAAACCAATGTTTTGAAATCTGGACCGATCAATTAGTCAAATTGATCAAATCATAAATTGAGTGCTATCTCAAATAAGATTAGGTTATTAATTTAGATATATTTTCATGATCCAGCCTGGATTTCAAATAATATAAAAATAATATTAAATATATAAAGATAGTAGTAGAATATTTTTATTTTGGTTTTAATTTCATTTATACTTTCTTTGTTTATTATTTTTTATACTTATTTGACATTAAATTATTATATATGCATAAAATATATAAATATATTTATATTAAAAAATTATTTTTAATATAAATTGATCCAAGACTCGACACTTATCCGAGTCAACCCTGGACAAACCTTGAATCAGGTGTCAAAACATTGTCAAAAACCCAACATTAGAAGTCACGACTATGATATATTCAAAATGAACTCCAAAACGAGATTAATGGAGGTGGGTTACTGGTAGAGTACATGAATATCATTTAATTGAGGGTGGCAAACAGTGGGACCCAACTGAGGTAATTAACTGGCTCATACGAGGAGGTTTAAACGATGCGTTTAGGCGTTTAGGTAGAGCCTCATCTCCAATGGACTAGTAATCCAACTGTCCAATCTATTAACTGTCTCCACCCATCCTCACTGCTCGGGTTGCTCTAGCTACTTCAGGTACTCCTCGTCTCCTTCTTCCGTAAACTTTGTATTTATGAATTATTTAAACTTAAGATTTTTGGCTATGCTTCACTTGCATGGTTATGGGATTTCTTTTTTTCTTTCATTGTTTTTGAGACAAATCAATAGTCAGAGAGAAAGCTGCTCAGCTATGGTTGTAGTAGTTTTTCCATAAACAAAAAGCAGTTTTATTCACCTTTTGGTAGGATATAATATAAGTTCACTATTGCACTTGACTCATGATTGTTTTATTTGGGGTTAATTTGGCGAAATTTCTGTATGTTATTCAAAAGATTTGTGCAGGGATGGCCTGTCTTCAACATATTAATGCAAATTGCAGCTTTTTAATGGACAAGGGAGCAATTCCCTTTGTGGGTATTTCTGCTTGGCCCTTCGTACAGCTGGAAGGAAGAGCTTGTAGAGGTTCGATGAGAGGTCAGTTACTAAATGTTTTGCTCATATTTGTTGTGGCTGTATTTTAGGATAACAATTAACAAGTTTGGCTGAACTGTATCTTGTGAGGCGATGCTTTCTCACCGATAATATATATAAACAATTAGGTGGGTAGTCCATTGAATTTGGATGTCTCAGGCAGTTTGCTGGGCACTGGGCAGTAGCTTGTGGTTGTGGATATTTGTGCAACTTTTTCCTTGGTACTGATGTACCACTGAAGGGTTTAGTCTTTTATAGGCTATAGCTCAATTTTTATCCCCATGTAGATTATATCATTTGAAAGTATGAGTTCCTTCTGTGAAGGATTCACTTTATTGATTATTATTTGGAGCATTTGGCATTAGAAAGGAAATACACAATAAAGCTGCTCTTTTCAGCGGAATGGGACGACTACATAACTATTAAAGTAGAAACCTCTCTTATATATAGATAAGGCCTCTGGTAGCATGCTATTTACAGGCTACGTGCTTCTAGATGTAGATGACTGGCATCTTCTATGTCAAATGTCAATTGGAGAGGCTCAAGCCCTCAACTAGTAAATTTACTCATTTGGACTACCACTTCTAATTGATGCAGTACTCTCTAACAATAAGTGTTTATTGCAGTTGACTATGTTATGGAAAGTGTTGCTCAATGTAGTTTTAGAGACCCCAAGACATCTTGAATTATATCATTGACTAGAATTGCATTATAGTATGATGTGAAGTATGGTAACATTTTTTATAAGTTTTCAAAGAGATATGCCTTGTTCTAAATCTGTCAATGAAAACAACTAAGCCTTTACCCCATTTCTTTTTCTGTCGAGGATGGGCATGGGATTAAAGAAAGGATATGTCCTTTAAAGTTGAATATTACCATGTTTGGTATCTCATGGACCCTGTTAACTTTCTACTAGTTGAATTTCCTGATAAAATGGCCAGAAAAATATAATCTTTACATTTTTAAGTTTAGAGAATAGCAACTGTGCTTCCATTACTTGAAGTACCTCTAAAGCTTGGTTTCCCATTGTTCAGGTCCAATTCTATTGTTAGCAGGAGGAGTACTACCAATTTTAACTCTAGCAATATAATTTTGTTTATTTCTTGTGAAACTGTGGTATATATTTGTTCATTTTAAATTTTCCACTGGATATTTCAGGAAACATTTTTCCTTTACGCTTTTATGGAGAGCAGGCTTCTTTTTCAAGGAAGAGAATGTATAACACAGTGACAAAGAAAGTGAGCTTTTCCATCTCCAGAAGTACTAGTTCTCCAAACCCCAGGGGCAGTGGGGATGAATCTACTGATCAGGCAAAGGCATGTATGAGCAACTCCCCGTGAAAGGAATTTGTAGTTTTTCTTCATTACTACATCTCTGACCTCGAGCTCCTAGCTTTATTATCAGTTGCAACTTGGGTTATTTAAAAATATACAGAGACTGAAATATGTTTTCTATCATACTGAAGAGTATGTTAATCTAGAATGTGTTTTACTTGCTTCTGCATTGCTGTTCCGCCTTGTTGGACAAGGATCTGCTTTGACATGCTACTATATATTGTAAATAACACCTGCACTCTAAGAATTGCACAAGAAATAAAGAAAAACATCTATTTTCTGGTAGAGGGGGCATCAAGAGATGTTCCACTTCTTAGGTAGCAGAACTCAGTAAAGAATTCTGCCTGTAGTGTATCTTGGCTCAACAATGTAAATACGTGAATTTCCCACGTAATTGATTTGATGGAAGTTTATCATTGTTTGAATGATACATTGAGTGCCAAGGCACCATACTTAGGTTCTCGGCTGTGCCTGCAAAAACCTATTACTGATCATTAGATTTATTAATTCTTCAATGTAAACTAAGGCACAGTTAAGAAGTTGGGGAATAGAATGATTCTTAACTGTCCTAATCTCTTCTGTATAAGAAAGTTTTCTTGTGTTTATATAAGTGGGACCTTAAGGTTACTTTAAATATTTCATGTTTTAATACGGGCATGGTACTTAAAGGGTATACATTATACTTATAGCTTTTAATTGTTTTAACAGAAGACACCATTTGGATACACACGGAAGGATGTTCTATTACTTGGAGTTGGAGTTACTGTTCTTGGCATCGGCTTAAAAAGTGGGTTAGAGGTATCTGGCTTTCTGCTATATGCAACCATTTGATATTTTATTACCCTTTTATTTACTTATTTATTTTCTTTAACCTCCTGACTTATTATAAATTTTTAGTTAGACAATACATACTGCTAAATGCATGTCGTCAAATGTCTCATACATTTTATTTTATACAGATTAATGTAAATTGTCTTTTTATTTATGTTTTCCTATGGTAGTTTAAAAGCAGTTGCTGACGGATATATATTTATATATATATATATATAGACAAATAAATTTATCTGCATACATACATAAGTCATTATGCATTTGGGATAGTTTTGTGCAAAATATGTGTGTATGATTATTCTTGTTGTGAATAATTTCTTGCAGTTTGCTGGACTTGATCCTTTACAAGCAGGAAATGTGGTTCAGCTTGTATTGGTTTTGGGCCTAACAATTGGATGGATCTCTACATATATTTTCAGAGTCTCAAACAAAGAAATGACATATGCTCAACAGTTACGTGACTATGAAAACAAAGTCATGGAGGTATACTTTGTCAATTATTGTCGCTCTTGGAATTACTATCCGAAGTTAATGGATCTTATTGCCAAAAGATTTCAAAAAGCTAATCAATTTATTGCAAACAAGTTTATGAAGTTTTATATGAGGAAGTAGGATCGTGATTCTTGGAAACACTCATGGTAATTAGATATATTCCAATAGGCACTTATTACCATAGGTTGTCAAGTATCTTTGCTCTTTCTGTTAAAAAATTCTATTCGCTTTGAAGGATGTTGCTTCATGTGGCTGGAACCTGTTCAGATCACTGCTTTTTAGTACGCATTTCATTGACAATGGTGCATTGCCTCATCTGTTTTTAAAAAAAAAAAAAAAAAAAACTGTGCTTGATGAAATCTACTGATATAGCTCCATAGCCTGATAACAGCTGAAAAATACATCTGAACATACTTTTTTTTCCCTCCCCAATATTTATGGAACCTGAGTATCAAACTTTTTGCACCGTGAACCTATCTTCAGTAGTTTTTTGTAATAATATATTGTTCCTCATGCTGAATATGTACACTACTGAATGTGCAGAAACGACTAGAGGGCCTAACAGAAGCAGAACTACAAATATTGCTTGAACAAGTTGAGGAAGATAAGAGACGCCTAGCTAGGGGGGAGCAGGTCAATTGAGGGCACCTTGGTGTATATAGATACTAAAACTTAACTACAGTAATACAGAAGTGTCAAACCATCCCAATTTACGAACACTTCTGGTACCTGCTTCATTGTATTCTCTAAGAGACAACAGGATGATTGTGCAAAATTCCTTTCACCAGTTATATGTGTATATTTCCTGTTGTAAGAAACCTAAAAACTGAAAGAGTGATACTATACTTTTTATGTATATGGTCTATCAATGTTTGGCAGTTTTATACTAATTTCTTAGTCATTTAATTGTTCCAACACTCCCTAATCATTAGTCCAGACTCCAGATCAATCTCTTTTTCTCTGTCTTAATGCCATGATAAAATGTAAGTTATTTTAAAAGCTTAAGCTTGTAAAAACATAGCCAATTAATCATATCTATGGCCTGAAAGAGTTCCATTGTTGGATGAAATGAAAATGGGTAACTATAACTATATCTAGCAAGATTGTGCAACTTGTTGAGGGTTTTTTTTTTTTTTTTTCTGAAAATGATTTATGAATAATTTTTTTTCTGAAAATAAGAATTGAAAAGTACTTCATTGAAGTGGACGAAACCACCAAGTGACAACTACAGAGGAATTGAATCTAGTCCGGTTGTAAGGAAGGCAGATGTTCCTTAATTATTGGGAACTAATTATTGCAGCATGAGAAGATGGCAACTTGCCATCCAGGAATGGATAGGACAGGACACAGAATTACAGATCACTTATGTTTCATTAATCAACTATGGGAAGCTTCAAAAGTCCCTTTCCCTTATCTATTACGCAAAGGTGCCTCTGACAACAAATTATATGCCATAGTATTCTTCACACTTCCAAATCTGAACAATGAAAAATATTTTAACCTGTGTCCTTACTAGACAAAATGCTTTCATAAATGTAGATTTTCGAAGATTTTGACAAACAAAATCCTTGTTCATGTTTGATAGATTAGTCAAATTTAACATGTTTCCAAGTTTGAAACTACTAAAACAAAAAAGATGCATGTTCATAGATTGAACTTTGATGAATTTTGTTGCTTATTTTAATGGTAGTAATTGTATCACCTCCCTGTGCAGTTGTGTTACTTTCTAATCCGTACTTGGGTTGGATCGGACTGTTCGGGTCTGGATCGGAAAAATACCCGGTTTCCAAATTTAATCTGAATATCAACCGTCAACAGTAATAAGCGCGTTGGATCCCAATGTTGACTGCATGCAAGCCAGGTGTCCCTTATCTGGCATGCTCTCGTCATAAATATAATTTATCGATATTATACGATATTTATTTGAACCTAGAGAAAATTACGTTATAAGACATATTATTAGAAATGCCAAGTCCAACACTAATCAATGATTAGATACAATAAATGCTTTTTTACACTTTCAATGCTAGCATCCTCTCTTTTTTTTGTTCTCTCTCTTCCCACAGCCGAAGCCATGGCGGTTTCCCTTTCTCCATTCCCTCCCAAACCCCCTTTCTCTCTCTAAGTTCATCTCCTTCTGTGTCCCTCTCTCTCTTCGATTTCCACTCTGAAATTTCGGCTTCTTTGAATTTTCCTTTTCCTCTTTTCTCTAAATAAAATGCTCTACTTCTGTGTGTGAAAATGCTTTACATGGAATTACTAGATTCTGGGTTCTTTGTGGAAACCCTAATTCAACTCTGAAAGGGAGGATATCGCCTGTGCCAATATATAAATGGCGATCGTGACAGGAGATCGGTACCTCGAGAAGCTCGTGAGGTTCGTGGAGGAACAAGTTGGTCCTTTGATTGAAGGATCTTTGGTGTTGAAGCTTAATCCAGCTGGGCTTCATTACGTTCAATCGAGGATTGAGGCTTTGCATGAGCTCGAAAGCCTTCTCACCGGAGCGCCAGTTGACTATTTGCGAGCCTATGTTTCTGACCTTGGTGATCACCGTGCACTTGAGCAACTCCGGAGGATTCTGCGGCTTCTGACATCGCTCAAGGTTGTTTCAGTGTTACCGCAAACTTTCAGGGATCCCACGCCTTTGTCCTTTTTGCCGTTTGGGCGGTTGAAGGTTTTGGAGCTTAGAGGGTGCGATTTGTCAACATCAGCTGCTAAGGGGTTGCTAGAGTTGAGACATACTTTGGAGAAAATCATTTGTCACAATTCGACTGTGAGTTTGTCTGTTTCTTTTTCTATTTTCTTTGCTAAATTAGCTTTTTTGCTGGTAAGAAAATAGCTTCATTTCAGACCCCTAACGAATTGTAGGCTCTTCACTTGCATGCGTCCCATACTTAACATCAGAAAATGGGGTTATTTTACATAGTGGCCGCGAGTAATCAAAATATGAGATTTCATTACCTGTTTTCTGGCAGGGCAACCAAATAAGTTAACAAGTATGAGATTTCATTACCTTCTCAATTCTCATTGAGATGTTGGAGAGCATTGATTTATCTTGATTATTGAATTTAATGTTAGTACCCCTGCCCCAACCCCAATCCCAACCCCATCATACCCAAAAATAAGAGAAGGGTATGTTTCTCTACGTCGAAGTTTCAACATTCTATCCATATATAAACTCTTTTAGATTTTAAATCAATTAACTTTGAAAATTTGAATATTCTAGAATGCTCTACGGCATGTATTTGCAAGTAGGATTGCTGAGATAAAGGATTCTCCACCGTGGAATCGATTGTCATTTGTTTCATGTGCATGTAATGGTTTGGTTCTCATGGATGAGTCATTGCAACTTCTTCCTTCCGTTGAAACACTTGACCTTAGCCGGAACAAATTTGCGAAGGTAGATAATCTTCGCAGGTGTTCGAAATTGAAGCACTTGGACCTTGGTTTCAATCACCTGAGAACAATTTCATCCTTCAGTGAGGTATTTAGCAAAAATGGTGTTTTCTTTACTGTGGTTGCTTTATCTGTTATTTACATATGGTAGTCTTGGATGACAATTTTTTTTTTTTTTCATTTATTAAAATAGTTTTTAAATTTTTTTGTTATTAAAGCTAAGGAAAAAAGTCTCTGAATCAGTAATACATTGCAGGCCTCATCATGAGTTCCTCTCCAATTTTATTAAATAATATTTTAAAGGTTATGATAAAAAATGAAAAGATTCTCATGAAAAAAAGGTGGATTTGACGATTTATCTCAGTTTAGTGACTTCAATTTATATTTGTCTCAGTTTCTGTAGATCCCAAAAATGTAAAGTGGAAAACAAAAGGTTTTTGTAGATTGAGGAGATTGTTAATAAGATTTAAGATGAATTCATGAGACCTGATGATTTCAGTCATTGTTTTTAGCAAATAAATCTTTTCCTATAAGAAAAATGTAAGGTGGAAAACAAAAGGTTTTTGTAGATTGAGGAGATTGTTAATAAGATTTAAGATGAATTCATGACACCTGATGATTTCAGACATTGTTTTTAGCAAATAAATCTTTTCCTATAAGAAAAATGTAAGGTGGAAAACAAAAGGTTTTTGTAGATTGAAGAGATTGTTAATAAGATTTAAGATGAATTCATATGACCTGATGACTTCAGACATTGTATTTAGCAAAGAAATCTTTTCCTATAAGATGGAATGCAGATCTCCCCCCTTTTCGGGCTTTGTTTGTATGAGATTCAGTAGGGTTTTCCTTTTAACTTTTTTATGTTGGAGATTTAGGACTAAGCTGTCGTTGCTGCTATAACAATAGATGATCCAGTTGCTGGAGATCAAGTTGGAGCTAGCCTAGCTTGTACTTATCCAAGCTCTGACCAACCAAGCTTCAGATTTTCTGAGCTTATCCTGTATTTAGACTGCAGCACGTTCCTGCAGCTGTCTTTTGATTAGAAAAGTTATAGATGTGGCGAACCGACTAACTCCATATATAGTGAGAGGAAATTCGGTGTCTATCTAAATCAGTTTTCACAGGAGCATGTGTGTTACTGTGTGGCCACAAGATTGACCTCTTGAACTTAAAGTTTCATGGAATCGGGCTCTATCTTTCTGCTTTAGCCTTAACTATGTATTCTCATGTTGGAATTATCTTTTGATCTATGCACCAATATTGTTGGATAATGCAGGTGTCCTGTCAGATTGTCAAAGTTGTCTTGAGGAATAATGCGCTAACTACTTTGCGTGGGATTGAGAAGTTGAAGTCTCTTGAAGGACTTGATGTTTCCTACAATATCATTTCCAATTTTTCAGAGCTAGAGTACCTTGCTGGCCTTCCATCCCTACAAAATCTGTGGTTGGAAGGAA
This sequence comes from Quillaja saponaria, assembly GCA_029379385.1. Taxonomy (NCBI): domain Eukaryota; kingdom Viridiplantae; phylum Streptophyta; class Magnoliopsida; order Fabales; family Quillajaceae; genus Quillaja; species Quillaja saponaria. Next base: position 9,368,028 of record CM055607.1, read on the forward strand.
ATCCATTGTGTTGTGCCCGATGGTATCGAGAACAAGTATTCAGCTTTTTGACTTTTCCAGAAAATGTGAGTTATATGGCATGTGGTCTATGTGTTTCCAAAATTTTGTGATAAAAAAAGTCACAACAGAAAGTCAAAAAGTGGGGTGACCTTTGTACACAAGATGGGTAAGGAATGATACACCTCCTAAAGGCAGGAGAAAAAAACATAATAAAATAAACAAATGGAGTAAACCATATTCAATGAACAAATTTTGCAAGAAATTTCTCCTCAGCATTTCCAAAGAATTCTCATTATTACTATATAGACCCACAAATGGTTTTCAAGCCAGCCAAAGGATCCATTTTAAGCAAGCTTTTTTCTTTTTTTGGGGGGGGGGGGGGGGGAGATTGATATTCGACGCTTGAAGCATGCATTGTATAATATTGTATTTTCATTCTCAATGTTCTACTTCTGCTTACCATACCTTTTTTTTTTTTTTTTTCTGATTAGTTGAAGTTGGATGACAAGCATATTAGCTCCAGAGAGTTTTGGAAGATGCAAATAATTATTGCCAGAAAGCATAAGAAACCTGCCAGCTTTGGATTCTATTCACCAGCAAAAGATACTGCTGTTGGAGAGGGAAGTGTAAACAGAAGAGTGGTAGGTAATAGTGAATTAGCGGGGAATTATGTCTAGATTAATGTACATATACTCTTCCTATTGCATGTGATGTGAAGTAGTTTGCTTTTCACTTCCTAAATTTAAGAGTTTGCCCTACACCTGTTCGAACCTTATCCTTTTCCTTCATCAAATGGAAGTTCGAAAGGTTATATGGATATGGAGAATACTTAGAATTGTAATTGTCTAATTATTATTTGGCACTTACCTTGCCACAAATAAATGCATTTTAATGTGTGTCCCAGGTGTATTCTTGCTTCTTTTAATGATATGATCTCCCATTGTTCTTGTTTTTCCCTGAACAGAAAAAGGTTTCTCGTCTGGCCTCTATTGAGAGTGATGAAGATAGCACTTATGTAGGTTCTGACCAGGAGTCTGTCTCATGTGATAATGAGGTCCAAAACAGAGAGGATCCTGTTGTATCTGATGATGAAGCTGAAATAGTTGATTTGATAAACAAAGTTGAAGTAATGAAGAAAGAGCGTTCTGTTCTTTGGTTGCGGGAATTTAAGGAGTGGATGGATCATGCCCCTAAGAATTTTGTGGACAATAGCAGGGACAGTGGAGCTCTATTGCACCCACGGAAAGAAAATACTGTGAAAAACAAGCCAAGCCATGCGCATCCTGGTGAAAGCTCAAGATATGTCTCAGATTCTGTTCTGGCCTCAGGAGATGAGAGTAGCACAAATATTTTAGAATCTGATAATTCCTTTGTAGATATGTCCTCTGGTTTTCATACCCAGCAGTACTTTTCATTGGGTAGTGTTGACTCAATGGGTGCTTATGGGACAATGGATCAAGAGCATCTGAAATCTTGTTCACAGGAAAGGATTGGTAGTGCTCTAATGCAAGCTAAATTGTCTTCTTCTGAAACCTTTACCACGCAAGGAAGTCGTGGTATGGCTGAAAATGTGAGCCCATCACCATTGACCTCTGTTGATGATATATCGGAGTCTCATTCATCATCTGCATGGCCCTCATCTCCTCCTCATTATCAACAGGACCTTCTTCATCGTCGCCAAAACTTAGTGGAAGAAATTTTGCAGTTATCTGCAGATTCCTATTCATTGGCATCATCTGATAGTAATACTAGTTGTAGTGAAATGGATTACAGTGAATTTGAGCCATCAAGGCCTGAACCTGAACTTGATCATTCTCGAAGCAAAAATTTTCTCAATGGGAGTGTTGAAGTGCAGTTATCTCCAAATGTATTTGAGGATAAAATTTGTGATCAAGGACGTGAAATTCCTCATGTTAAAGAAAATGGAATTTATGGATTTGCTTCGTCAGCTAACCAGACCTTTAAGCTCTGGGGTCATGATTTTCCTGCTGTCGCTGATGATGGCAGGGTCAGTTATTTTGATAACCATGATCCTAATTTAATGGAGACCAAGAAAAGTAAGAAAAAAGCAAAGAGAAGAGATATATCACTACTGCAAGAGAGTATTATAGATAGCAAGACTGTAGCCTCGCATGATTCAGATAACAATTTGTCTGTTTTTGGAAGGGCAATTAAACAAGAGCAAAGAAAGCAAGTTTATTGTGGTGATGATCTTCAAGAAGTCATTGATGAGAGACACAGGTGGACAAATGCAATGAGAAAACCGGAAATTGATGATGTAGAGAGATTTTCTGGTGATTGTTTAACTGCAGGGAGTGATGATTTCATTGTCAAATATTTCAATGTAAATGTTGCTGATTCGAGGTCTGATGAAACTTGTACTTGGTATATGGAATGTAATTGTCTGGTTCAGAGTGAATGCATCTACAGAGAGAGGTAAATGTATCCATTGCTTCCTAGTGAAAATATTCAATGCGGAAAGTTATACTTCCTAATTGGCTGTTAGTTTTAAAAACTTTCATGGTGTTTTGGTCAGTATGATTGTTGATTCTTCATAATTACTCTTTTTTTAGTCTAGTGCTGAAATGCTGTAATCCTTATTCCTTAGTCCTTGCTAAATGTCTAGGCGGACAAATACAATTTGATATTTGAAAGAAATTTTGGGACACACTGGGTAATAAGTTTTGGAATAATTTTGATAGGGCCTTCATCATTAGGATGATAATATATATAATTTTTTACACTTATACCCAACATTGTTTGAATTTTAATTTGTAGTTTTGTTGTGTACTACCTTTTGGTGTGTGACTATTGATAAATTGAGACTCATAAATCACATTTTCAGTAGGCTTTCTAAACTGAGATTTTAACCCATCACATGTAAGATGAGGTACTTCCATGATCGGGGACTATCTCTCAAATTGGCAATGTTTGTGCTTGTGTGTCTTGGATCCATTCTACAATTGTTCTGAAGTTCGTATGCTGGTCTCTACAGTGATATGTGTATAGATTTACTGAAGTTAGGTCATGTTAAGTTTACTTATTTCATTGGCTTGAGGGAACAGAAACACAATAGAATTTTGCACCTTTCTATTTTATGTTTTATATGTACTCACTTTTCTCACACCTTTCCACGCAATGAAAAATTCATAAGAACTAAGTGATAAATTCCTTAAGATTGAATGATAAGTGTGATAACTTAGATATAAATTTATCAGTCACTTTTATGGAATTTATCACTTAGTTTTTTAATGAATTTATCATTGTGTGGAATAATTGTGTGCATGTAATATCATTGCTAGTTTATCTCTTGTTCTCTGGTGGTTTCCTTTGTTTCCTGACAATGGCTTACAATCCTTTTTGGTTCTGCAGAGAAGTAGCAGTATTACTTAGCAGCCATAAGAAGTTATATGTACTACTTATCAGTTTTGCAGAGGGCAGGTCAGGTTAGGTTTTTTTTACCCTTTTTCAGTGTCCATGTGGTTCAGTTCTATGCGATTACTCCCCTATAAGTATGCTTGAAATGTCAGATCTTTTACAATGCCCAAGGTTATTTAGAGAAAAGGGAAGGAGGAAGAGGGGATTTGAGTGCTAAAATTGATGTTTTTAAGGCATGGATTTCATTTTCTCTTAATTTGGAAATACAGTTCATAATTGTTAGGAATACTTTTTAAACCCACTGTTGTGTTTGTCTTGTATCCGGTTGGGCCAAATTTTCACGGTGCTACCCGTTGGATAATCACGACCAAGAGCGATCTGAAAAATAAGATTTAGATCACGAAGCAGAGGAATGACAGACACTTGTATTTATAGTAAGTTTAGGGTTTCAGTAAGTTTTTTGAGTCAGACACTGTATTTTCTCCAAGAACGGAAGGCTTGATTGAGCTGAACCTTGATACATCTTGTGTTCTTTCTTTTGCTTATTTTCATTTTTCAGTTTTAAATTTTATTCTATTCTCACTTCTGTTTTAACACCCAATTATGAAGTCAATTCTTGTAGATTTTCAGCATGCTAGCTGTTAAAATTCTTTTGATGGTCTCCTGCAGGATCTATTTTTAGTCTACTAGGTTGCCACAAGGTGGAAGAAGTTTGCGAGTTGCATGTTGGTTTTGGACTTCAGGTTGTGAGGTTAGTGAGTTCTGTACCTCTTGAAATTGAAGAAGTGGTGACTGTTCTAAGTTTTATTTTGTGGCTGGGTTAGGGTGAATATTGAGTGCGGTGAAGCATACCTTTTCATAACAAGGAGCATTGAGAAATCAAGACAGCTACTGTACACCTTACAAGTTTTTGATACACATGGAGTAAATTATGCTTGTCCCTTAAGAAGGTGATCTATCTATTTCCTTTGAATCATAAATTAAAAATAGTTATCTATGTGTACAATTAGGTATTAGATATGTGCCTTTGATTTTGGTAACTGCCTTCAGTTATATGTGTATTACCTGTTTCTTCGTCATGATAGACTCGGGTTTTGGAAATTTAAATGGCAGTTTGGAGCAGGTTCAGGTTGAGTTGTTTGAGAGGCAAATATGTGGAGGTTCAAAAGTTAGCATATTTCAGTTTGCAATGGTGCACTTCTATCAGAACAACAGTGATGGTATGCTTAGCTCTAGTTAATACTTTTTTTGTTTCTTAATAACCTCTTGATCATGATCATGATCATGTTATTTTAGTTTTGGTTTGAACTTTACATGAATAATAATCATGAACTTGATGTTTGGAGTTTAAAATTATAGATTGAGGCAATATACAGAAGGAGGAGAAATAAATCCCGTTGTTCTTGCTCAGTCTTAACCTTGAGCTCTAGTGAAGATCCAAAATTAGAATTCTAACAAATTAAACTAGAGGTAGACTGAGAAGCCACTCTTAGAAACCTACAATATTAGATTGAGACAATATACAGGAGGAGGAGAAATAAATACTGCCGTTCTTTCTCACAGAAGCAGACTTTTTCTTTTTTCTTTTTTCTTTTTTCTTTTTTCTTTTTTCTTTTTTCTTTTTTCTTTTCTTTTTACAAATATCTAAGGAATCGTTGTACATTTCAATTTGAATTAGGGATTCCATGTATTGGTTATTAACTACGTAATCATCTGATCATCATATATGTATTGCAAATTACTATCTTAACCTTGAGCTCTCGTGAAGATCCAAAATTAGAATTCTAACAAATTAAACTGGAGAGGTAGACTGAGAAGCTACTTTTAGAATCCTACAATTAGTTGTCTCGAGTCCTTGGCTTAATTAGAAAGTCAATCCCAAATCTCAAAGTCAGCTCCACACCTGAGAGCCACTACTCTAATGCTAGAAAGGAACAAAAAATGTTGGATTTGAAATGGCTGATAATTTGATATAGATTGTTGCTGTTTGGTGTTTCTGTATATAGGTGATACATAGAAGAGTAACATTAATGATTGACCAAATTACACTTACCTCGTTTGAGGTTTGATGAAATAACACTAAGATCTAGAGTTTGGGGAATTCGGACACTCCCTTTCTTTTGATGGAAAACCTAACGGTGTTATAAAATAATTTGAGTAAAATACAAAAAAGTCATATTTGTATATTCAAAATATTTCTTACTTTATTTTTTTTTTCTTTTCAAATGAGTCTAATATTACGTTGTTATACCATTCTATATTTTTTAATTTATTTTCTTAACAGCAATTTCGATTTTTTATTTTATTAATAAATATATATATATATATATATATATATATTTAAGTTACATTGAATTTGAATATTAAATAAAAAATGGTTAGATTTTTTCATGATATGAACTTTAAAAAATTTAGATTTGTCAGAATTTAAAATATAATAAGGTAGAATGGTAACATTCTATTTATTATATTAAGTCTATATTCTTAATATAATAAATTCTTTTAAGTTTTTTAAATTTATTCGTTCTTTAATGGGTTAAAGTGGTAAAAATATGTTCAAATTTAAAGTATATTTATTTGAAGAGAAAATACTAAAATTCATGCTTATTTGTCTCGTAAATTTATGGCATTAGTTGTTTTAGGAATATCACTAATAAATTTAATTTTTATTTTGTTAAATATTCATTTTATTAAAGATAATGTAGTAGAAAAGAAAAATTGAGATTGTTATTAAGAAAAAAAATAAAAAATAAATAAAGGATGCTTTAAAAAAAATAAAGTAAGTAATATGACTCATTTGAAAAGTAAAAAATAAAAATAAGACTTTCTAGTACTTTAGAGATACAAACATATTTTTAGTATTTTATCCAAATTATTTTGTAACACTGTTAACTTTTCTATCTATCTAATGGAGGGGAGTGTCGATTTTCAAATTTTGGACCTTGATGTTATTTTGCCAAATCTTAAGGGATTGGAGTGTAATTTACTCTTAATGACTATTCCCTCATTGTAATTGCATTCTCATGTGGTTCGTACTTGATTTTTCATTTTCCTATTTCAGTTAATAGAAGTTTTCTCATTAGAGGTGGGCTTTTTCCACTAGTTGAAAATAAACTTTAGACTTGCACCCACTTAAATGAAAGAGATAAATGTTGTTACTGTTTAGTAAGGAAATTTGCAATGTGAGTAGGTTATCTATAGCTAGTCTTTTATTTGAAAACAAAAACGTGTTGTTTTTAATTGGGCAAATTGATTTCAAGGAAAACTTTGCCTTCATAGTGTTTGAAACATTATTCTCAAGTAGTGCAGAACCAAGGAGGTCTTATGGCTTTATAGTAATGTAGAGATATTATACAGGGCACCTTGCTTCTGTGTTTTGTAACAAATGAATTTTGGGTTTCTTTCAATTCTCTCAAGGTTTTGCTTCATTTCTGGGGACTATGATCAAGCATAATTTAGATTGTTGGTTCACTTATATGCATGCACTTATTGTGAGATCATATGTCGGCCAAAGTTTTCTTTTCTAAAAAGTATTCATTATCTTAAGATTTCTAAGAACTGGAATATTATATGAAGTCCCTCAATTAAGGATCTGAAAATCTAAGAAAGATCCTGAAGCATAGTTGAATAGCCACATTCTAGAAGTTCCCTTAAGTCCTCCTTGGTGTTTTCCTGATTATTCCTTGTTTGAATATTCCTTTCAAGCCATAAACTCCAGAACCAACAGCTGGGAACTATCATCAAAGCTAGCTGACGTTGTCCTGAGCCATGCCCCCAACATTTGAGCAAGTCCATGACCATAAAATGGGATCCTCCTAGAAACTTTAAAAAGATGAAAATCCTATATTCTAGAGCTTTTCACTGGGCACAGAGTACACTGACATCAGGTTTACAAAGATACACTAGTTGACCCATCAAGATAATTCTCCTTCTGAGGTTAGCACTTATCATAAGATTAAAGGAAACCAAGATAAAGAAAGCAACAATGGAAGGGGTCGAAGCTTTGATAGTAGCTCTAACTGTGAAGTTTGTGTCTTATAACGTTTGAATTTCCTTTTCATTTGCACTTTTGGTAAAAGGATTGAAGCTATTTGACACAAGCATAAACTCTTAGAATGTGATAGTACGTTTGCATAACTTTCAGTACTTTCCAATACGTTCTTTTAATATACATTCAATTGTGAGATGCTAATCACTATATGTGCTGTATGCGTTCAAAGAGGAGAGTAAAATGATTTTACTTTCTCTTGATTCTATGGTGAAGTTCTTTTTTTTTGTTTTCTTGAACTTGACAGAAGAATCATGGCTTTCAAGATCACTGTTTGTGATTGGAGGATATGTGCTTGTATGCGTTGAAGACCTTATGCAGTTCAGCTTTTTTTCAGCAGATGCCTATTTACCTCCATATTTCACACTCGATTCATGTTGTAACATTTCTGACATTACTGAGATGGTAAGTTTGTGAACATTTTCTTAAAATAATAGCATTACATTAAGTTGCATCGGAACTGGCCAGGCTCATAATCTAAAATATTATTTCTTTTGTGAGAAGGAGAGGCCATTGGCTTGTGTTGTATTAAATTTGATATGACATTTTTATATGGCTTTCCCATTGCCTTTTTTGGTATGTTTCCTCAATTTTAATTAATGAGTCACATAAACCTGTGAGTTTTGAACTCATGATGTCATCCTCCATCCTCAAAGACTGAAATGTCTGCATGTCAAAGACGGTTACGATTACTTTTTCTTTTGAACTCATTATTCATAATTGGAAAGTTGCTGGGCAAAATATGAATTAATTCCTCTACTGCATGTCCAGGTCATTGACAGGAAGAGTGAGGATGTGACATTAGCCCTCAAATGTCTTTCAGAGTTCCATGCCTCTACTATAGCTGACTTCAAGACAGTCAGTGAGAGGACAGCTTCAGGCTCTCTGAAGTGGAAGCTTAAGTGGATCTCCCAAGAGAGTTTATTGAAGTTTGTGGCATTGATAAAGGCAATCCATGCAGGAGCAGCGATTTCTCCTTTGGTAGTTAGATGTACATCATAAAGCCCTTTTGTTCGTTTTCGATAGTTCATATTCATTTCATTCTTTTGATTTGTTCTTTTCTTCATCAAATGGATAGTGTTTTATTTATTTTTTGCTTGCCTTAGTGTGGTAAGTTGTTTCGTTTTGTTCTCTGCTCTGTATCCATGTTATTCTTTTTCCTAATGTATAGAATATGTATAGTTACAACAAAAGAAATTGGCTTTGTTCACCTACTGTGTTTCGTTTATGCCAGAAGACATGGAATCGCATGTCAAGGGTACTCACGAAAGCTTGTCTGAGATGGATTAATATGAAACATGATGCACGTATATTTGCTGTCCCTGAGGGAACACAATGATGAAGTAACATGTTAACGCCTTGGTACATGCATTTCTAGTTCGTTTTTGCCGCTGGGACTTTTCTCCTTTTGGTCTTCGATTAAAGATAAGCCAGTCAGAATTTGTTTCTTTTGGGATTTATTGATCCTAATACTTGGAGCATTATTGTAATCTTCACCCAATTACTTATTTTCTAAAAAGAAATATGAACTAACGAGGAGAGTGAAGAATGGGCATTAAGCGTGTGGCTGTCAATAAAACGTGGACTTTATTGCTATTGAACTCTTATCTGCTGTCCCCTGTTAAATAAGTTGTACAAGACACTTAATCTACAAGGAAACGGTACAAAGACATCATTCAGCCTTGCAGTGAGAGAGGAGGAAATGATATACACGTAAATCTTAAGGGAATATACTTCAAACAAGTTTCTAGAAAATCTACCAGGAAGTTATTTCGTTCAACTGGAATCTTAAGGAAACATTATCGATCAGAATGAGGATATAAAAGGGAATGCATTTAACTGCATGAATCATTTGCATGCACGTAACTACTACGAGGCATGCAATCAGTAGATGTCAAAAATCTTGGCCTAAGCACTTGCCTAACTCTGCCCGAGTCTCTTGAATGCCATAAATGTGACTGCTGCAGAAAGAGAGTACCTGCTCCAAGTGAATGGTAAACCAGCAGAAAATGACATGTAAGTTCCAGAAGTGGACGATTAAAGCAATAACTATGTAATTAGCAAAAGCATTAGTAAGTAGTATCGTCCAAAGAAGAGTTATGTTAGCAGATAAAATTAGTAAGTCCAGAAAGAACCCTACAAAACAAAGTGCATGAGAATATCAATTACAAAAAACTACTGAAGTTGTTGAAATGAGGAATATCAGATGCTGCAAAAACATAAGCATTAGTTAAAAGTGACTTCAGGCAGGCTAGGGAGTTCACTTGACCCCAGAAAGTTAAAAGGTATAGAGTTTCTAGAGCAACCAGAGAATTGTTATAGTTGCACAATTGCAGAATATTGTTGCATCTACAATTTCACAACTGAATTACAAGAATCTCACTCGTTCTCATTAACCTATTAAACCGAATCTCAATAAAAATATAAATCCAACACAGCAGAAGGCATGACTTCCTTTCCCCAAGAAATGGTATCTTATATATTTTTCCCCATTAAATTTCAAGAAAATACAATCGAAGGTATACTCAAAGAACTGGTGCAACTGTGTTGATTAAAGGAAAGCACTGAAAACGATTCTGTGAGACCCTTGAGACAAGACATGTTAAGAAGAAAAGAAGAAGCATTGACTACCTACTTCTGAGAGTCAAACAAGAAGTGTATGGAAATGATGCTTGAATTGGAAAGGAAACAACATAACCTTGCCTGCCCCAGAAAAAAACAAAGGACAAATCTTGCAAACTTCTTATACATAAGAAAGGAAACCCCCCTCATTAGAACTTACAATGACTCAATTTTTAAATAAGTGCCACAACATGAAGGTGAAGGGGGGGAAGAGAGAAAGAGCAGTCCAAATAGTGGGGACGGTTTTCCAGGGAGAAATGTCAATAAATTTGTCAGGATGGACAATATTGTTGAAGCCACATGTGTATGCACAATTTTGAAAAGGAAAAAAAAAAAAAGAAAAAAAAAAAGTATGAAAGTAGCATACCATGTCAATGTATAATTTAGATGGTCTTGAGGCATGACTGAGCTTCGGATCAAGGTATTGACATCCTTTGGAACAGGATAAGGATTGCTTGGATTGCCATTTTCATTAATATCTTCGATGTAGATAGTGTTCTCAGGAAGTCCAGAAGCACGGGCAATTGCAGGAACATCGACATAGAACCACTGGGAAGAGTTTGGATCATTTGCTGGAACAAAAATGCTGGGCTTCTCACTTCCACGAACTACTCCAATAACTTCTATAGGTATAACAGCAGTGACTTGATCCTGTAAGTTGCATGAAATTAAGATTGTATCTTCAAATTTTCTGCAGTAAACAAGGCAAGGTGTAATAACCAGAAACAACCTTAACGTTTGTAGGATTTTTAGACCAAAACCTCCACCAAGAACTTTTTCCACTCTCATGTGACAGGGAGGGTTGAACATTTAAAGGCTGTTCACCACCATGTGGAACTTCTAAAAATTTGTCTTTCCAACTGCGAGGAACCCATCCTCTATTGACTAAAACAGGAAACTGCACACTGGAAGAAGAATACTCAATTCATAGTTAACTGAAAGAGAAATAATAAAACAACAACATAATGAATCGGTCAAAAGACAACAAAATAATAACACCAGCAATATAATGAATCATTCAGAAAACAAACAATCATAAAAAGAAGCACATAAATTACAATTCAGATAATGCTAAAATGACAGAAACATGAGTAAGGTAGAGGCCCAACTAACTGTTCATGTAGGATACTATTTTGCCCATAACAATTAAATTTGAATCATTTGACATTGAATGTGTCCCCAATTTAGTCAGCACAACCAACCTATATCTAGCCTAATAAAATGTCTGTTTTAATCACTTTGAGATGGTTTCAATTGTCACTTGTGCTAGGACACTGAAGAAGAACACATGATGATCCTCAACAGATACAGAAGAAAAGCTAAATTCATGAATCTACTAATTAAAAGAAACTAAGATCAAGGAGAAGGAAGCATAAAATGACAGGCAATAAGTATAAACATATATGACAAGTTTGATCACTGATTAAGCTATCAAAAATTATGCTGCAGTTACCTCTCAGGATGATTGGGAATTGGCATAAGAGGTGTTATGACATAATAGCCATTTTCGGTCACTCCTGAAATGCTTCTTGAACGTGGTCCAACATAGATTGACCTTCTCTCATCAAAAACTCCTTTACATGACACCCTCCTAAATTCTAGAGAATCCCGTTCTTCACTTGATGGAGATGCGTTGGTGAATTTCAATGGTTCTAGTTCCAATCTCTTCTGTCGATATTCTAACATTTTTATCTGTAAAATAGAAGAGAAATCCAAGCACCACACTAATTAGCCAATCCAGACATCACAATTAAGTTTAATGCAAAGGTCAAAACAGCACAAAGAAGAACAACCCAATGACCCTGTTTCACTGCCATGAGACATGACTGCTTAATCGACCGACTTAGACACGAAAGTAGAGACTAGAGTGTAAAGGGAATAAGAAACATCACCTTCTCTTGTCTTCTAATAATCTGCCAAGTTCCAAGGCCAAAAGTGATAGCTCCAGGTAGGAACAAAAGCCATTTTGACCAATTAGACGCTCTTCCTTTATCTTTAGCTATAAAATCATCAACAAAAATGAGCTCCATTATAAATTCTTCCAACCCACTCTACATAAAGCTTCAACATTTCCCACAAAAGGAAGTGACACACAACAAAGAAGACATATACGTACCTTGTAATTGAGAGGAAGAAGAAGAAACCGTTGATTGGGATTCAGAAGCAGACGAAAAGGCAGAGGCAGAGCTGAACGACGAGGTAGATGACGCTGCTGGTGATACCCACTTGATCGGAAGGGAATGGAAAAGTGCTCCACCACCATAACCACAACCACCACCGCGAAGGTGGTTCGCTAGTATTTTGGAAATGAAAGCTGTTGCCATCTTAACTCTGACATCTAACAGAGCTAGAGCTCCCTCCTTCCTTTGCTGCGATGGGGAGCAGAAGAGGAGGGATTATGCTTCCAAGTTCCAAATTCCAAATTCCAAAGGGTTTATGGAACTGATTATCTACGTGAGACTTCAGGATAACTACAGTGGTCCTCCAATAGATGCATTTCTTCATCACGACTATTAGTCGGTGACCTTATGTGCCCCAGACGAGGCCCAAAGTACAGGTCCATTTAGGCCCATTTCTGGTCTAACGCTAGGGTTTTACACGAACTGCCGCAAAGAGGAATCACAACCCGCCTATATATTTCTCATCTCTTCAGGAAGAAGCGGTGGCTACTCGTACATCAGACGCCATTGATAGAATTAGGGAAGCTTCAAGTTCGTCTTTTTCTTTCTGGGTTTTGATTTTTTTGTTGAGTTTTTTTTAGTATCAAAAGGCAATCAGCTAGCGTCACTGATGCGCTTATATTTGAATAGCGTATTCAGCCCTTTTCGTTGCCAATACTGTTGTCGAGCAGCTATGCTTGTATTTACTGTCTGTTTTCTATATGGTTTATGCATTCAGATGCTCGTACATATCAATTTTTTCTGTATATTTTGAATTTTATTAGATGAAATTTCATCTTTCAAATCTTCCTTCAAGAACCAGCCATCCATCAATGGCCAGTGACCCGGGTCATTGGTGGTTATATTCTGTTTTCAGAATCTAAGTTTGGAATTTTCTTTTCTTTTTTGTCAAATTGAGATTTCAAAGAATTGTGACAGAAGATAAAAAAATATATTACAATTAAATCTTATATTAGGTGGTAGTGAATATCATAATGAGAATAGAGAAAACCAAGCCCCAAAGTGAAATTCTGAGTATGATTTTAGAATACAGAAAATCAAATGAAATAAACAAGCCTAATGTATGAATGGAGTGACCCATGTGCTGCCAATTTTGCAGGACAAACTGTCTTAGCTTAGAAGGCTGAAAAGCCTAGAGCAACCAATATAGCTCCAAAACCAGAGACCCCATAATGAATGCCTCTTATGGCTGCACTGCTTGTTGATGAAGAACTGCTGGTGTTCAAGTCTGTGGTGTTCAAGTCTGTGGTGTTCGAGGCTGTGATGTTAACTGAAAAGATAAAAATGACAAGAAGTTATTTCCAAATCAATAATTTTAGTATTACCAATAAAACTGAGTACTATTATCTAATTTTTGTTTTACTTGACTGAATTGTCCAGTAAACATTAACATAACTCTACTTCTACCAGTTTACATTTTCCACGCATTTCTAACTTACAAAGGACCCCAAAAACAAAAGAAACAGAAACTAGCTCTGCAATTTGGTTGGTTTGATAACTAACTATTTGGAAGAGCAGGTGTCTCAGTACTGTTTGAAAGAACAGGGGTCTTAGTAGTGGTAGCGGTTGTGCTGCCTGGTGCTGGTGCATCTGCAATGTAAAGAATCAGGACGAGTTGTAAGATAAAAGCAAACACTTTATGCATGTCAAATTATTTAGAAACCTGAAATTGAATGTGAAATGCAGTGATGTGATATAGCAAACTAATTCTCAAGATACTAGTCACCAGCCAAGTCTTGCAGAGTGTATGCCAAATCTTTCTATTACACAAAGTTTTCTGGGTGAAAGGAAATAACTCCCTCAAAAGAACATAATAATATAATACTCTGAGAGTCTCAGTATACAGTATTTTCAAGCATCACGTAACATTAAAATGAATGTAATAAAAAATTGTAAACTTTGCTCAAATTTATTATTTATATGCATAACAATTTATCATATGATTGTCCATATCAAAATTTAATGGCAACCCCATAATGTTCTTTGAGAACTGCTCTTTGGCAAATAACAAATCTAAAAGCATGTATAGAAGGACTAGGTCTTTTTTTTCTCTTCTACATTCCTTTGCCATTTGTTACAATGGGAAATTTTTTTAATTTTCAATGCAAAAAACCTGTCTAACCAGCTGATTCAGAGAATGTGTGTTTCTAGTTAATACCTTCTCTCAAATAAAGAAATAACAAGTTAAATCTGATTATTGTAACATGGGGAAAGAAATGAAACCACACAAACGAGGAAGTTGATTACCTTTCTCACAAATTGAAATATCAGCCTTTGTGCCACAAGCCTTAGGAAGCTTCAAGGCATCCTCCTGGGTAACATTGAAGGACTTAAGGAGGTCAGGGTTGTTGAAGATACTGCAGAGGCACTTGGCATCATCCTTAATCATCGCTGTCAATGGCAGACAACAAGATGATGGTGGGGGTGCATGTGAATTCAAGAACTGTTGACATGGAAGAAGTTTTTGCATGCAGGGCATTGAATCAAATGAACTTCCTGCAGGTGATGTCAATTGTTGGAGGATGCTGTCAAGGGATTGTGAGAAACCCACGAACACCCATGAAGACAAAATGAGAAACAATGAAAGAAGGGGCTTGGAAGCCATGACTTTCAACAAGAACAAGGAAGATCAAAAATGAAAACGATCACGTGATTGATTTTTATTTTGGTAGACACTGTATAAGTGCTGATTAATTAAGAGAGAAAAGCAAAGAACACAGAGAATTGAGGGTTTGTTTCCTTTTTTTTTCCCCCTAGAGCTTGCATTTTGGTAAAAGCTGGTTAATATAGTTGGAGATAACTTCTATTTTTAAGGGTCTGTTTGAAGAGGATGTTGTCCCTGCCATCTCGCTCCTTCTATTTTTTTTTTACTTTGTAACGAGAAAACTGGCAAATAGCTAGCTAGTATTTTAGATATTATAACTGAAAGCCTTGTAACCGTACGTTTTTATCATGCCCTTTACTAAATTGTTTTAAGGGTTCTTTTGCGCAGCCAAGATTTTGGTTAGAAACTTACTGAAAGAGGTTGCCCCTGACCCTCGGTGATGAGAGATTGTGTTGGATGATCTGAGCCTTAATTACATCTATGTGATGAGATATTATCATCCTCTAATTTCTTATATTTATATTTTTATATATAAGATAAATATATAATAAATACATTTATTTAAACGGCTCGAGCTTGGACCGTTTACACCCTATAGCTCCTTTTAAAGATTAAAATTTGTGTTTAAATCTTAAGGGGTTGATGGTCAAAAAGTTATGCTCTTGACCGGATCAGAAAAGTGATTAGTCGATATGCATGTAAACTCATGCAGACACATTTAACTACTAAAAACAATAAATAAATAAAATTCATGCATAGAAAATTATTGGAGTTAAAATAATACACAAGCTTGTTCATATGTAATTGTTTTTGGCTTTTGTATTTTTAGAATTACAACATATAAGACCTCTTAATTAGAACATATGTATGATATTAGTGTAAGACCTAGTTTCAATTTCTTGTCACCCGTAGTAGCGAACCTTAACCAATTCCAAATGGATCAAGTACCATAAAGCTGGTTTATTCTGTTTAATTTTGAAACAAAGTTGCAAGCTTTATGAATGTGCTAAACATACAAACAAAATAAATATACCACTTTTGATTGCAAACCTGGTTTCGGCATTTCATATATTTTTTGTAATGATTTTTTATCTTTCTCCACATAGCTAAATGCACTTCAATTGCAGCATGGTATCCACCAATACACCTACAAAGTAACAAGAAATTAAGAAAAAAGTTAAGTTAAAGACAAAAGACATGCGATATTGGCGCGGCTCAATCAAATCATAGAATTGAGTAATTAGTCAATGCTATGATCGGTTTGAACCAGACCAATATCTCGGGTGGGTGCCTCAACTTGAATCATAAGATTTAGTTAACCATAACATAATAATTAGGGTTAAGAGAGATTGGAAGAAAAATGTTATGCTTGAGACTTAGAGCATAAGGTATGAATATCATCCTTGTTATATTATATATATAGCTACTTGCTTTTCTCTATGGAGCCCAACTTGAACCTGGTGGGTCGAAACGACAAGGATAAGGCTCCAAGAAAATGTGTAACAAATACAAACCGATTCTTAATGCCGGCGATGCTCTCCATCATCATATGGCCGGCAGGAATCCAAACTCCAAACTCTTGCTATGAAATTCTTTATGCAATTTAGTAAAATAGTTATTAACATTATAGCAAATTTAAATCCTTGTTGTTACCACCTAATTAATATGGGATGTACATTTAATTCATGCTCATAAATTTTAAGATGATTAATGTAATTAGTATCTTACAAGTGATTACGAATTTTATAATAATTAGGTATTCTATTAAAATATAAATTTTAAGATAATTACGATAAGTAGGATTTTTTTTCCCTACATCCGCGATACGTTTCTCAAATATCCTATTTCAACATCTTTTTTTCCCTACACCCGCAATATGTTTCTCAAATACTATGATTTATTTTTTCCCTATTTCAACATTATGATTTATTTTTTGCCCACTTTAAGCAGTTTTTCCAATTATCTTCTTGATGATAAGTTACATATATAGATATTGAGGCTTTGAGAAGGCAGGGATGATGTTTGGTTGCAATAGGTTACGATCTATTGGATGTGCAGGTCCCTTTCAGAATAATTCGAGGCCAAATGACCATATATAAAAAACAACTCAATCTTAGAACCCATTGATAAATAGAAATATTGCCCATGTTTACCAAGCATTATTTGTTGACTTTTTTGATGACGTGTCGAGTTACTATTGATGTGATAAAGAATGGAGACTCTTTCAAACTGGGATGAAAAGGCAATCCTACCAGTGAAAGATTGAAATATCAAATATGCATACAACAATAATGTCTTCTATTCGAAAAGAACGAACCAAACAAAATGCCAATCACATGTTTGCTCATTGAAGTGTGTTCTTCCCATTTGGGTTAGCTCCATTTATAGATTCTTCACTTCTTTCTTAATTGGTACCCTCCACCCAAATTCCCCACCATATTTATCCTCCCTTTCCTTCAACTTTCCTAAACATATTACAGACGGGGGAGAGAGAGCAAGAAGTAAAAGCACCATGACAAATTAAGCTATTGTGTTCCTTCTACATAAGTCACACAGCTCCAATTAGTTAAATTAGTCATTACAAAGAGTGAAATAATACCAACGCCACCGTTACCTGTGCTCCCACTCACAACATTTTCCCAATTGAAATGGCAACAAAGGGAGCTCATAATGTTCCTTCACTTTGGTGTCAACACATTCACTGATTCCGAGTGGGGTACGTACTGGGCATGAAAACCCGGCTATATTCAACCCTGTAGGGCTCAACACAAATCAAGGTGTTTCATTGTGGAGTTAAAACACAAACAAATAGAAGTGATGACATTATGAAAGAGGCGTAGTGTTACAGATAACCGAGGAACACACTAGATCTTAATCCAAAGAAAGTCTCTCGTATCCAAGGAACATGCAATAACGCCCAACACCATTTCGTGTAAGGTTCTTGAAAGGGACCAGATTAATTTTCGGCATGTATATGCTTTAAGGTATTTTACCTAAGATTGTTGTAACAACTTGCAGCTGGGTACGTTCAGACTTCAGATTGCATCATCTCTTACCAATAGGACCAAACTGGCGAAAATTTGAAATTAAAAGAACCCAGCATTTTATAATAGTGTAATTTAACTTAGTATTTTAAGAATAGTTATACGAAAAAGAAAAAGAAAAAAAAACATTGCATTCACACATTATAAAGCTCCATTTATGAACCATTAAATTAATTACTTACTCAAATACATTGAGTACTGATATTATGATTTGGTTATGAGTTAACCTTGCATCAATGACTAAATTAAAGCATAGAGCCTTCAAAAAATTATAGTCTTAAGTATAGGCAATATAGCATAGTCAAAAATTATAGTCTTAGTCCAATGTAGCATAGGCATACTGCTTAAACATTCGAAAATTTGGTTCCACCATAGCTTTAGTTGTAGTAGAAATCCTTGCTTCAACTTTCTGTGGTTCCTTTTTTAATATTCTGTACGGGACAAAAGAAAAAAATTTAAATTAAACTGGATAACAGAAAGGAATCATAACACGCAAGCATCTTGCTCAAACAAATTAAAAAGTGTCAAGATATTATACCTCGTCCACATATTCAAGTGCATGTTGAATGAAGTATGCTATAATCTTATCACCTAGCCCTCTCAAATACTTAAAACAACATCAACATAGACCTCATCGTAGCCAGCTTACCATTCCATGTTTACTTCCAATCTCATAAACCAATCTCATACGAAGGGCAGTTAGTGATACAATCTTAGACGTAATGTATTGTCGAAGTGTCTTGCTTCCATGTGTACCAGAGAAGTTTCTAATTTTTTCAAAGATAGATGGTGCCATAATCTTTTCAGGAGCAATCAACAATAAAATAGCTAGTTCAATCACTTTTCCTTCCTTTGCATACCGATAGATTTCATATTCGGTTTCGTCTGTGTTCCAAAAAAGCAACCTAACGACTTCTATTCTCTCGCCCTGCAATGATTTTCAATATATGAATACAAAACTAAAAAAAGATGGATCATATTAGCTGCTTCAAGGATAAGTAGATTCAAAATATTTTTATACAAAATTATGTAAAAACAAACCGTCAAATATGGATTCCAAAGTCTTATGATCAAATCGAAGAGTGATAGTTTTGAAGTCCACTTTCGATACGGG
Organism: Quillaja saponaria; assembly: GCA_029379385.1. NCBI lineage: Eukaryota > Viridiplantae > Streptophyta > Magnoliopsida > Fabales > Quillajaceae > Quillaja > Quillaja saponaria. The sequence goes on from CM055607.1 coordinate 9,387,019, forward strand.
TCACAGTGTCACGATCTTGGAAAATTCAACGCTCCCGTGCGGCACTTAGACACTTAAGTCCCATGACAGAATGCTAAGTCAGCCTAACCTTCACTCAAACTCAAGATAAGGAAGCAAGATGAAAAGTAAAGCACACAATAAAACTTTTATGAATGGAACTTCTTTATTGAACACTCGAAAGCTCTTACAATGCTTTCTTGCTTACAATGTTTGGATTGCTTGATTGCTTGGATTCCTTCAAATGACTCCTTATTACTATTTATACTACTCCACCTCCTCAGCCAACACCGATTCCATCTAACGGCTCATATTAGCCATATAGAACTCTCTTACAAAATATCTAGATATTTAGATATTTCTTAGAAATATCTAGGCCTCCTTTAACTAAGTATATTGTTCTAGAGCATTCCACACATTCTTGCACCTTCCAGGATATTCTAGAATATTCTGCAATCTTGTAGAACATTCTAGAGTGTTTTAGAGTCCTTACATTCTTTTGGACCCTTCCAAAACTTTCTTGATTCTTCTAAAACCTTTTAGAGCATTCCAGAACTTTCTGGAACCTTTTAGAACCTGTTGAAATATTATGGAACCTTTCGTGACCTTCTGAAACTCTATAGGTTCTAGAATCATCCAGACTTTTCTAAAATATTATGGAACCTTCCACAATCTCCTGGATTCTTCTAAAATGCTATACGAACTTATATGAGTGTGCCACACAAAACTCCCACTCATTGCCTAAGTGATGCCATGTGGGCAACGAGTCAGTAGGACGTGACAACAAGCACTGCCACATGAAAGCCAAAAGAAAAAAGAAAAAAAATCGAACAAGGAAACAGAAATGAAACTCTCATAACAATACACATACTCATAATTAAAACTACACATGGCTTGAGAATTGAATAATCTGAATTCGGAGAGAAATGATTTAAATTAATATTTTGGATTAATATTTTTTTTACTAAAAAAATTAAATAAAAAATTATTTATTTTAAAAAAAATTATCAAAATATCCTTAAAAATATATTTGAATTCGAATTGAATGAAGATTCAAATTTGGGTATTGAAATTTGAATTTTGAATAACTTACTATTTGAAACTATTTGATTCGAATTTCAAGCCTAATTAAAACCTAGCATAAAACACGATAGTTTACAAATTGTTTTATATTCGGTTGATAATCCTCTAAAAGCCGTAACGTACAATTGGTGTTTGTGCCAAGTAAATACATCATTTATATATATTGTACTTGAATACAAAGATAAAGAAACACATACGCACCAGAATAGTTGAAGTACACTATTAAGCGGAAGCATCCCTTCGTTGCATCTAACATCAGTACGTGCTCCACGGCGAAGTAACATATCAACAAAAATAAAATTTAAACCTGCCAAATGCAGAAGGGATTTTCCTTCATCAGGAAAAACAGCATCAACATCAATCTTTTGACCTGTTTCCCCATTGAATACTGCTGCAGCAATATTGTAAGCCCCGTGACAAAAAATATGGTCCATCAGAATCAATGGAAGCACCTCAGGTTTATTGGGTAAGTTATTCATTATATTCAAAAACTTATCCTTGTCATCGTCCTCTAAAATCCAATGATGGCCACCAAAATAAAATTCCTCTATCCAGTATGGTAATATTTCTCCCATATACAGTTACCACAGATCGCTCCTTGGGTAGCGATCGGAAATTCAAAGATGAAAAAACAAAAAGATTTAAAAGAAAACTTATTGGGAACGATCGTGCTGCTGGCTTCTTGTTGTGTTGTGTTCAGAGTTCAGAGTTCAGACTGCTGTAGGCGTGAGTTGCAGAGCGACAGAGAGGAAGAAGGGAAAGAAAAGCCGTGTTGTGTTAATATTCATATTGTTAGATTGAGTTCCCTAACCCAATCTAATACTAGTAGATTGGTTAATATTCATATTGTTAGATCAATTTATTAACTTGAATCATATCATAATCCACGAATCAATAAATCGGATCGAATCATCCATGATCTTCTTTTTTTCTTTTTTTTACTCACAAATTAAATTTATATTGTCTATATTTGTTTACTTTATGTATTTTTACACATTTTTATATAATAAAATATATAAAAAATTAGAATAATATCAAGATTTGACAAAATAGAAGAAATGAAAAACAAAAATAAATTAGAATAATCTAGAAAATTTTACCTAATAAATTTACTTAAATAGTTTGTATAAATATACATGAGAAAATTGTACCAATAACTAAATTTTTAAACAACGATAACTCCATAGCACCAAGAACCATCTGAACCATTTGCAGCACTAGTACCTGATGCTCTATTCTTAGCATATACTTCTTCTATGATGCTCTATTCTTAGCATATACTTCTTCAAAAGAATCATAAAAAGGCCAATGCTTCTTATATGGTTCTTTCACATCCTTGTGACTATGCAGCAAGGAAAAGAAAAGGAAAGATTGGTTTAATAGTCAAAGGATTATGTACAAATTTATAAGCACATCTTTCTCCCATGGTAATGAGCAAAATAGAGACATAAACAAAGAAAAAGATGGAAGAAGCAAGAGGGCAAAAGATAAAAATATTGTGTCTACATGGATTCAAAAAGTAGGAATGACTTTAACTACTTATATACTTAGCTGGAGACTTGCACATATCATTAAGTAAATTAATTCATCATTAACTTTTTTTGTTCCTAAATAAAAAATTGCTACTCACCTTTAATACCTGAAGACATATTCACTGGAAACTTTTGCTTTTCATCCTCCCTGTTTATATGATTATGTAAAACCCAAAACATGCTTTTCTTCAGTTGTACACCTAAAAAAATGAAAAAAAAACCAACTATTATTTATGGTAGTTTTACCAACTACATTGTATAAACTATATATGACCTGCTTTTCTATTCCTGCTCAAATCTCACTCCAAATTATGAAGCACTTCTTTTACCAAATCCTTCCCTTGGATGAAAGCCATATAAAAGCTTCAACCTTTGAAGTAACTGACCCCTTCCAAACTTGTTTCTCCACTTCTGTTTGTTGGACTTATTATCCTCTGTTCAAAAGCTTTTGAGAAAGACTTACCTAAAAATCTTTCATCACAATATCAAGTGATTATTATGCATATTCTGTATGGACATAGTTATGAGAAAATAAAAAAACAGAGTAAGAAATCGAATAATACCAACTCTCCATGAGACAACTTCTTTCTAGTTAACTTACAAGACCCTTTTCAGAATCCAGGATACAATAATCTATCTTCATATTCTAACTCCTAGCTTGTAGGCTGCACTTTTTAGTCTCTAGATCCAAAGCATTCTATGTACTAACTCTCACAAAAGCCCTCTTCTCTGTTCATCTCATTAAACAGATTGAGAAGGATCACAAACCAGCAAGTGATTACATAGTCCAAAGAAGGGGAAATTGAATCAGATTCAAAGGACTCAAATGCCATGGTATATACTCAAAAGGTATACTTCTGAAGAAGAAGAAGGTATTAGAAGTTGGAATTCTTGCAGTAAGAGGGGACAGATCCCATCTGGTCAGAGGTTGCTCTGACTTCTGGTCCAGTTGGAGACATCCCATTGAGGAAACCACAGATCCTATTAGTTTTTGAAAGGTACTATTACCTTTCCAGAATACATGGTTTCCTACACAGCTCTAAATACAAATTTTTTGTTAGTTCTCAAGTCTTACAGCTCAAATGCATATTATTCTACATACAATTAGAGTCATCTCATAGTAGCACCCTCTCAAAACATCTTGATTCTAGACTGAGTCCTTCCTCAGACTAGTTGCTGGGCACTTAAACATCAAAGTCTAATATACATCCTTGTAACAAGTTAACATATGAAAATTATTGGTTCACTTGCCATTTGAAGGCACTAGCAAACCATTAAGTTGCACATCCAGATAATTAGCGTGCCACCACAATTATGTTAATACAATGTTCCTAATAGTTTTACTATGTAAAGAAGCATTGTTTTTCCAGCTAGTATTATATCAAAAGAATCTGATAAGAAAAAGAGGTATTAATGGTAAAATTTCCACTAGATGAAGTAACTTCCAACACATACAAGGAACTAACAATGGAATAAAGACAAGTTGGATACTTTTCCATCTTAAACAAACAACTCAGACATAATACTATTCGTAAAATTTCTATTCTAGAATTGGGGTACCACTAAACTGTATCTACGACTACAATGAATAAACAAAAATGATTAAGGCACCTTTTTCTAATACCTGATCTTCTCCATGAACTAATGGGTTTTAGACAGACCTTTACAAAGTAAGAATCAGTGAACCTTCAAAGAAACATCATCAAACGATTTATTATTTTATTTTTTTATAGAAAAAAAAAAAAAAAAAAAAAAAAAAGAGTCCAGATTTTTTTTGGAGGAACCTAGTGCTCTTTCTTGTTTGAACCAATTTAAACCGTCAAGTTAAACAAGTCTGTGATAGAATTCAACCCAAGTCTAATAGTTTTTCAGTAAAGTAAGAGAATGAGATTTGTGGGCATATGATAGGAATTTAATTAACAATTCGGATTGTATCATGTACCTGTCTGATTCTGAAAAATAATAAGTCAACCTATACGTTCACTAAGTTGCAAGAAGGTCCAGTTAATTAAAAATAGTTTACCTGGAGCCTTCGAAAATGAATCAATCGGCGCCGAAAAGTTAAATTGACTCCAGAGTGCCATCAATTGAATTGGGTCACTGGGCATGGGCAGCCATGGTGCAAGCGCTGAAGAACGAACAAGAGTCAAGCGCCAAAGAGCGAAGAGGTTTCTCTAATAGTCTGTTGCCCGATGGTTTTAATTTCTTTTAAACTAGTCTTCGTAGGTTTATAATTACAACTAACTTTTGGTATGCCATAAAATATTACCCCTTAACCCGTTGATGTGCCAGAAATATTACCCTTTAACCCTTGGTGTGTCAAATATACTTAAAAGGGATGATAGATTTCAGAGTTCAGACTGGTGTAGGCGTGAGTTGCAGAGCAACAGAGAGGAAGTAAGGAAAGAAAAGCCGTGTTGTGTTTATATCTTCTTTGTAATTTTCGTTTTATGACTTTTTTTTAATTGTAAACTTAGACCATATGGCCGGTTTCTCTTAGTGATGGCATTTACTTGATCTAATATTAATTGAATAATATCTAAATTATTGGATTAGTTTTTAAACTTTGATCGGATCATATAATGTTTTTACCCTAACCTGATTTAATACTAATGGATTGATTAATATCCAGGATTAGTTTATCAACTTGGATTATATCATAATCTACAAATCAATGAATCAGGTTAGATTATTAATTATTTTATTTTATTTTTTTACTCACAAATTTAATTTAGATTGTCTATAATGTTATATAATAAAATATATATATATAAAAAAAGAATAATATCAAGAATTGAAAAAATAGAAAAAATGAAAAACATAAATAATTTAGAATAATATCAAGAATAATCTAGAAAATTGTACCAAATAAATTTACTTAAATAGTTTGTATAAATATATATGAGAAAATCTATGACACATGAATTAAGAAATTTAAATATAATTTTTTATTTTTTTTAAAACTCAATTTTATGAATTTAATTTATTAATTATTTATTTAATTAGTTGTTACATGTCTATATAAGAAAATTGACTAAAAAATAAAATATTTATTATTCATCATAACCTATTAAATTTTAGATAACTTACTAAAATAAGATTTTAAAAATAAATTGATTAGATTTTTTTCATTTACAATTAGCTTTCATTTTGACAATGATTTTTCACATTTTCCTTCATTTTGACTATAATTTTTGACATTTCCTTTTAAAAATAAAAACCATCGCGAGAGTGAGAATGGTAAAACGGCTGGGTTTTATAAACAAAGACACTACGAAAAATATTAATCTCCCTAGCTTAACAATATTCATATACATTTTAGATTTTTTTTATCAAATATTCAATTAAGTTCAAAATAGATTTAAATTTTTTTATCAATTGCTTTTAGCATTTTTTTTACCTGTCATTTTTTTATATCTTGAAAATTTATGAAAACCCAATTTTAAAATTCTCAAATTTGTGAACAATATTAAAAAAAAAAAAAAAAAAAAAAAAAAAAAAAAAAACTTACAACTTATGATATAATGTTACAAAATCACTTTAGTGGAAATGGAATTGTAAAACTTAACATTCTAGCTTTCAGTTACCCAACAAATATTTCATCATTTCCACTAAAGTGATACATGATACATGTGGCTAAACTCGATAGCCTTAGAATTATAAATGGAATTTCTTAACCTTTTCCTACCCCATATTTTCCTTCTATTCAACGACTTCGAATCATAATTTCTTAACCTTTGAGAGAGGAAGTGCTTGATCTTTATTTTGTTAGACTCTAAATAGTATGAGTAAAGAAGGCTAAATTGTTAGAATAAAATAATATGAGTAAAAAAGGTTTTGAGGTGTGTAATCATTATCCTTAAAGTGATATTGTCTATTTATGTTTTAGAAAAAATAGACAAATTTTCAGTATAACAACTCTTTATCTAACTAATAAGAGACTGTAAGTCTCCACATTCATTACAAACTATCTAACATGATCACAATTCAGGACTAAAGAGAAAAGGAAAACATAGAGCAACATGAATTGGTAAATTGGTTCCCAATTTCACAATTTGGAGGAAACAAAAAGCTTCAATGGATGTTACAAATATGAGTATGGTAATCCTTAGAAATTCTTGAGTTTTTTGAAAGGAGAAGGTTTGATATGAAAGTCAATGGGATAGCCCTGTTGTTTGTATGGAAAAGAAGGCCATGGTTTTGCTTGGAAATGGGTTCCACCTGAGAGATAGAAGGATGTTAAAGTTGGTGGAGGTTTTAATTTAAAGACTCTGCCAAGGGGTTTGAGTAAGGGTGTGTAAATGAGGGGTGTGTGCCGTCAGTGAGTTTTGTAATAATAATTACGCGCAGTGCCATAAATCTGTTTTGCTTTGGTGATACTTCAAAGTTTTGTCAGTCAAAAACTAGCTCTCTACTGTCTCTGCAAAAAAGTGAAATTTGGGGAATAGAGATCATTAATTGAGTTGGTTCAAGCTATGGATAAGAGGGGGTGTTTCAGCCACCTGATTTATAATGTGGAGAGATAAGCTCGGCAGGGAGGTATGGAAGGTTGTTTCGTGGACTTTAAAGTTTTTGCTTCGTTGGCAGCTTTATTCTTTCTGATTATGTGGTTTGAATTCAAATTCATCAGTCAAGTGCAATCTTATACTTACTAGAAGGACTTGCGGTATATTGCAATTTATGTAGAGTTTATGGTGGCTCTCCCTATGCCAGTTATATCCAAAAGTTCTGATTTGCCTCTAGACTATGGTGTTTCGTTAAAGCATTGATATGAGTAATAGAGTCAATTTGGTGCCAACAATATGATTTTTCTTTTATTTCAGGGTCTATTTAACAAAAATTACTTTGCTGAAACAGCCATTTCTCATTAGTGAAATGGTATTTGGTGATCAAAAAGGAAAAGAACTAGGAACTCAGTTTGTGAGGTATAACCCCCTGATGGCTGAAGTTATTATCGAAGGGAACTAAGCCAGCTGTGGTAGAATAAAAGAAAATTTCAAACCGCTACGCCTCTCGCAGCTTCAAAGTTTGGAGATATGCTATACCATTAGCCACTGTAAGTGGATATGATATAGAGCCCAATGGTGACTTCTACATAATCAATAATGGACAAGACCCTTTTTGCTTATCTCTTCTACACTGTGTTGCATAAGCTCTGGGCTGCTATGACTTGTGTTCTTGGGTCGACCACTTGAAAATGAAGGTATCATCAGAACTGAACTGGTCCAGACATCCAGATCCTAGCTCTTTTTTTAAGCTTGGATTTTCCTAGCGAATATATAAAAAAAACTTATTAAGTTATAATAAATATAATTATTAAAAATTAAAAAAAATTATAATTAGTAATTTATATAATAAATAGTACTGAAATCATGAATCAATTACCGTAATAAATATTACAAATTTTTATTTATAAAATCTTTACAAGTATTTTTTAAGCACCAATTAGATAAATCCTTTAAAATTTTATAAAATCATCAAACGTGTCAAGAACTTCTAACTTCTGAGCTCTTTTTAATCGATATATATATATATATATCTATCACGTTATATGGTGCTTCACATGTGTTTGATTCTCAAAATATATATATATATTTTTTTGGTGGGATGAATCTCCAAATCTTTAACAGTGTGTTTGGAACAAGATAAAAAAATAAAATTCATTTCATTTTAAATGAATTCTCTTATATGAAATGAAAACTACACCTATAAAATTCAATCTAATTCTCTTATTTGAAACAAATAAAAAAAATTCATTTTAATTTAAGTATTTTTTTTGATACCACCCTCAATTTTTTTAATTAAAACTAGCATTAATCAACTAAAAATATAAAGACGGAGAGATTAGTTGTTGTTTAATAAACAAAAAATAAATTGAAATGAAAAAAATTTGTAATTGGTTAGATGAACATTTGAGATAAAATAGTGGCGGCTTTTTATTTATTTATCTAAGTGAAAAACATATGTAATATTAAAAAAAAATGTCATTTGAAGTAGATAAAATAGTAACTTATCTTAAATGAATTTCACGAAAATGAAATCCAACCTATTTAGTGTGAAATTTCATTTAATTAAAATTTATACAATTTCACTTGTTCCAAACGTATAAAAAAAAAAAAAAAAAAAAAAATTCATTTGAAATGAACTAAATTATATATTTTTTAAGTATTTCAAACACACTGTAAATGATCAAAGAAAATAATTTTATTGTTGCGAAAGACTGAAAATATGAAAAAAGTTATGCTTCAATTACTGGATCAAATTTAGTAGGAGAGACTACAGTTAGGTGGGGAATTTATCTAGTGATGGTGACCAATCTCTAGCATCTATTTCACCAAAATCATGGACCATAAATTTTTTTTCCCTCGATTTGAATCCTTGGTCGAGTAATGTCTCAGAACCCAAACTACGACCGTAGGAGTGTAAACCAGAAGCTCTGGAGTTATGAGAATGGAGGGGCTAATGTGTCTCTGAAGGATGGTTTGTTTTTAGAGGTTGCTGGAGGAAATGTTATTTCTAATTTATTGTCCTAGCACTCTAGGATTCGTGAGTTCCTCAATAATATTGGAGATTTTACAGGGTAGTTTGCGTGTTTCTTGTATAGAGGTAGGGATGACAAGACCCAAAACCATGCCCATTAGAAATCCAGACCCATACTTGATTTTCTGGGCCCGACCCAATTTTTTTAATTTTATAAAATATAAAATATTTCCTTCACCCAATACATTCTCAGCTCTTTCTTTAGAGCCCTTTAAAATGAGGAATAAAGATATAAAAGACATTGTTATTCATCCATGAAAAGAACCCACGTTGCCTGCAAAGTTTCTCAACCTTTTTAATCCACTCTTTCTTTTCTCTTTTTGTTTCTGTTGTCTCCCCGGCTTCTTTCATTTGCACCTGCACATTCGTACTCTCTCACATCAGTGTCATGCTTATCTCAAACTAATCAGTAACATGGCTAAATTAGGAAATGTAAAGAAATGAGTATCAGTCTTCTTCTGTCATCATTTTCCGGGGATGTTCATTTTCTTAGTGATTTGAAATGGAAGGGTCTAAGAGTTTGGTCCAAAGAAATGTACCAATATTGGGGAAGTTACACATAACAAACTATTTAAGTATTGACTTACACCACATGATCAATTAGTTTAAGAGAAGCCGTCTAATTTATACTTAACCCACCATGTCTGAATGTTGGTGTCCTGCAACTTTATTTGACAGAAAGAAATGCTACTGTGAACACTTTTCAAAGGGTGTGCCATAAATATGGAATCAGACAATTGTTGTTGTAATTCTGTTAGTATAATAGCACTGCAGAAGACTAATATATTTGCTAATAATACCTATTATACGTGTATTACACAATTATATAGCTACATACAGATAACACACACTAAAGACTACGATTTATTCTTATTCTGTGTCAACTCCAGCATGTGAACCAAAATCAGTGTCTGACCACGTTCATTGGGCTACCATTTTCCCTGTTGTTAAGACTTGTTACTGTCATCCACTTCTTAGTGTCAAATTAAGGAATCTAACCCATATCAAATACCAGATTTTGACAATTGTGGAACAATCAAATTGTATACCATGCTAATCTTAACTAAAAGGTACAAATTACTTGGTAGCAAAATTATTTGGCTATTCTGTACATGCAATAACACAAAGGTAACACCAAAACCAATTAAGGATCAAATATTAAACAAATTCAAGAGCAGAGAAGGGAAACAAAATCATTCTGCCAGAATATCACCTTTTTTTTTTTGGTGAGTGTGTGTGTGAGAAAAAACTATCACCATTAACAACAGAAGAAAGAAACTCCATAGAGTCAATGAGTCTTGTACACACACAAGACATGGAAGAAGGGAGAGAAACAAATAGGAAGAGAAACTTTAGAACTTGGAAGACATTGGAAACAAAATCTACTGCATGAATCTTGCAAAAGAAAACTTTAACCCTAGAAACAAGAAAGTTTAATTTGATTTTCACACTCAACGATCATTTTGCTTCTGTTTGCACAGTTTAATTTGAATTGATCATCTGTTTTCTTTCTTTCTTCTTCTTCTCTCCAAAATGTCACCAAGTTATTTTAATTTGATTTTTGCACTCAATTTGCATTGCATTTTGAATTCTGTTTGGTCATCTTTGTTTTCTTTCTTTCTTCTATTTCTCTTCCAAATTGTCACCAGTTAGTTTAATTTGATCTTCTATTTGATCATACTTTCTGTTTTCTTTTTCTTCTCCTCCAAAATGTCCAAACTAGTTAGTCAATCTGCAGCCATACTAGTTAGTCAATCTGCTACTACAAAAGTAATGCGATGGGAACCCAAAACTAAAGAGCTTATCCTAAATACGGATATATCTTACAATCCACACACTTATCATCGAATTTCTTATAGTGGATTAGTCCGAAATGAGTTAGGGATCCTACTGGATCTTTACCATGGTTATCTCCATAATAGTAAATATACTATATGAATGTAATCAAGAAATATCTGAATACCTAGATCCTATAGCGCAGCCCCCAATTTCTTTCATCATGTTTAATAATCCTTTTAAACTTTACGTCCATATCTTCCTCTGCCTTATTCCACAAATTTATGACACGCCTATTGGCCATGAAATCTGTATCCGTGTTCACCTCTCTATAAACATGCTCTACCTTCAGTTGGTTGAAGTATTGACTATATTTGTTCAAATTGAAACATGAAGGAATAAAAAACTTAGCTACATCAAAATCAATTTGAAGAATGCAACCTACTCAGAATTAGTCTAAGAAAACATTTGGACACTGTAACTAGAGTCCGTATTAGAATGTTAAGTTAGCCTTAACCTTCACTCAAACCCAAGAGAAGGAAAGTAAAGCACACAAGAGTACTTTGAGAAATGAACTTTTTATTAAGCTCTCAAAGCTCTTATAACTTGCTTGTTTGCTTACAAATGAGCCTTCTACTCCTATTTATATTACTCTACCTCCTTAATCAACGATGAAGATTTATTACATCCAACAGTTAATAACAACCTTATAGAATTCTCCTATAAAATATCTAGATATTAATATAACCTCTAGAAATATCTAGACCTACTAGAACTATATACAAGGTTTTATAGTAATCCATACTTTTCTAAATCTTCTAGAGTCTTCTAGAACATTTTGTAACCTTCTGAAAATTTCTAGAATCTAAAAATTGTTTGGTTATTTTTTTTGTAGATGTGCTTCTTCTACTACTTTAAAATAAGTGCTTTTAAAAGTATCCTAAGTGATGCTTTTAAAAGTTAGCTGTAAATTTACAAAATTAAAAATATAAAATCACCTTATTTTTAATCACTAAATATATTTTTAATTAATCTATAAACCATTTAATTTCTTTATCTTCAAATATATTTTTACTAATAACAATTATTTTTATCATTTTATATATTCACATCTACTTATGATTTGTTTTACCAAATATCTTGTTTATTATTTTTACTACCCATATCAATTTTAATAAAAAATTTACTAAACAGGGTTGATGTGACTTTTTAACATGTATTTTTTACAACATTATTAAACTCAGCCTTACAGGAACTTATAAAACAATCTTGTATGAGCACAACACATACCTCAAGTAGTTGCCTAAGTGGCGCCAAGCAAGAAACAATCTAGTGGAGTGTGACATAAGGATGGTAGGTAAAAGCTCGACTTCAATAGGCGTCTCAGGCAATCCTTCAACCTCGGTGAAATAGGTTTTTGTATGATTAAAATTGCAATTAGGGAGATTACCAAAGTAAAGATCAAGTAACATCCCCAAGTTATTTACGAACTAAACGAGGGTAAGAAATTTCTAAAGTGTGTAGATTGTATAAAATGTCAATATTCAATGTAAGCCCTCCAATATTTGCGAACAATCGTACTTTCTTTGCGGACACTTTGGAGAAAATGAAAGAAAACGGAAGAGAATGATAGAACAGAATTCAAAATGCAAATTGAGTGCTAAAAATTAAATTAAACCAACTTGGAGTGAGCAATGACTTCTTGCGCGCTAGATGGATAGGCCACAAAGATAGGTCAGGCTCGATAAGGGAGTTCAAATTTTAAAACCTAGTAGGGTCGGCCGGTTCTAACCTACCCGACCGATTGTTCAGCCATGCTATGTCAAGATCGATGGCAAACCCCTGTGAAATTGAACATCAACAACGGCACCTATAACCTGGCACACCTGCCCAATCACACATTTATCAGTGAACTCATCGGTAATCTTACCCCTGGGCCCGACTTAGTCCCCGGGGGAGAAGGATTAGATGCAGATGGGGAAGCTACAACCTTAGTGTATTGGGCAACCTACGAGAGAAAGTAGCTAGTGGGAGATGGGTTACACTTTAGTGGGAATCTACAATCTGGGTGAGAGAATGAGGATCTGGTAGAGCAACGGACAGAACTATGGAAAAGGGTGGAGAGAAGCCTCCGTGAGTACATGGCTTAATTTTGAGGCCTTGTTTGCTCATGACATGTAAAATTTCACCAACTTATGTGGAATCCATACTCATACTAAGAGTGAAATTAGTGCTCTCTGTATATCAATCTCACACACACTTATTTTGAGCAATGTGTAAGAAATCATACTTCTTTTAATCACATTTTCATAATGTTGAGTCTTTGTTTCTTCTGACCCATTCCAAAAAGAAAACCTAATAAAGTATTTCTATGTTGTATTTTTATTTATTTTTTAAAGAAGAATCTAAAGCTTGGTTTAATAATGCTATTTGAGATTATATGTATGCTTAAGTATAAGTCAGTTTTTTTATGTTTGATAAAAATAAAAATAAAAATTATGATGTTTCTACTCTAAACTTTTAAAAGACAATGATGCTTTTTAAAACTGACTTATGCTCTCAAAAATTAAAAATATTAATACAACCTCAATTTTTAATAAAAAAAATCACAGCATTATCAAATTAAATCAAAATTTGTGTCTTCTACTTATTGATAGTAGTTTTTATATTATTTTACCAAACACTACTATTGTGACTTTTTAAAAGTAGTTCTAAGAAAGCCAAAAAAACTCAACTCCTCTTAAAATGCCACAACATTACCAAACTAAGTCTTAGAAAATAAAGGTAAAATAATTTGTTTGGTCAAATTATACTTTTGATCTTTTTAATTTAATTTTGAGTTTAATTCTGTCCTTGTACATTCAATTGTTACAATTAAATTCCTACAACATTAAAGGAAATATAATTAAGTGAGTGCCATTATATTTTATCCGTATTAACAAACAAAATTTGATATACTTAATGGGAGAAGAGATAAACAACTCACATGACATACTTAATAAATGAAAAATAAACATGTGATTTATATATAATTTACATCAAAATTAATTTAAAATTTTAATATTTTAGAAGAAAAAAATTAGGATTAATTTATAAAAAAAATAAAAATAAATAAATAACAAACAAACCCTTTCTCTATCTTCCTCACCATCACCGATTGTTGTTCTATATCCACCACCATTCCTCCAATCCTCCATAATCATCAAACCCCAACATGTGAAAGCAGATTTACAAGAGATTTATGTTAGGATTCATAACTTTCTCTAGAAACTATTCCTAATCTACAGGAAAATAGAGAGAAACTAAGATAACAAATTAGAAATTTCATTCAAATTCTTTGTCGATTTGGTAGAGCCCTTGAATTTAGAATTTAAATTTCTTACAGTAACAAACTTCTTAATAAACCCAGAAAACAACTGCCAACTATCCTAAAAATTCTAGCTAAATGAAAGCTCAGCAAAATCGAATCCTTATCCTTCAATTTAATTCTAGCTAAGCTTATTGTGGGGTTATGAGTTTGCGTAGGGAAACAATTTGAGGTTTGTTTTGAGTTTAAGGTTTGAGGGACAAAGGAGGCAGTTGTGTACGTGAGTGAGTGTGGTATTTGATAGAAGAATAATGATATTCATTTGATGGTGGTTATGAGTTTGTGTTGGGAAGGGAGTTGGGGCTCGTATAGGTAACAGATTTGGGGTTTGATTTAGAAACTTGTGTGATGACGGCTATGGATGATCTGAGAAATTGTGATAACTATGGGGAAGTGGGAACAACGGTGGTAATTAGGAAGAAAGAGAAAGAAAGTGGGTTTTCTTTTTTTATGCAAAACCACAAGTGCAAATGTTTCAAACTATTAAATATTGATTTTTATTTTTTTTATGGTAAAAGCTGGTAAATATTGATTTGTTTCGAGCCAACTAATTCATTTTCTTCCATAGAAAAACATTGCAATAACTGCTTGAGAAGTGGGCTTGACAACTCAAGAGGCCCATTTCTAATCTCTCACTTCTCTCCCTCCACTCCACTATTGGACCTGATAATTCGTTTTCCCCACAAACCTATTTGGATCCTCATTGACGACCCTGTGTGATTCTCCAAAGAATTAATAATTTGTTTTTGATTAACCATTTGTATATCAAATATTAATTCTTTTTTTTTTTTTCTATTTTTGTTCCTTTCATTTTCTTTTGTCTCATCCTCATCTCGTCCATTTCATACAATTTATGATAAAAGAATATTTGTTTGGACAATCCTTGAGATTTGATATTCATAAGCACATTTTTTACTTGAGCCAGAGCTAGAATTAAAATATTTATTGCGCAGATTGAAATTGAAGGAAAAAAAATAAAGAGTAGTGTGTTATTCAACTTCATTTTGGTTATGAGGAAGTATTGGAGAGGTGTCAAGTTCTGAAGAATATTCTGATATAGAAGTTGATTTTGTCTGTTGTTGAGCATGGAAACAATTCCAGAAGACTATGCGGCACTATCAAAGCAAATGAACGACAAGCCCAAAGGAAAGCAGAAATGAGTTTCCCTTTGAGGCCTTGCCGTCTCTATGCTTCATTCTCTTCTCATTGTCCTCCTCGACATGATACAATCCACCAACTCTGTCATTGTTTTCATTTTAACCGTCAGCTCTTGTCCCCATTTTACAAATTGCCTCTCTTTTTATACCCTTTCACAGCTCAAATCCTAACTCTTAAGTCTGCTTGACACAAGCAGTTGGGTCAGCCAAAGAGTGAGCCGGGAAGTGATCACTGAAATTCATTACAATGGCGAAGCAAGGCCGGTCAGACAGGAAAAAGAGCCTTGAGAGTTTATTAGACATGGACAAATCAAGGGCTGCTAAAAATATGGAGCAACTGAGACCCCAGAGATCAATTCCTGGACAAGGCCTTGAATTTAGTAACCTCTCATACAGTGTCATAAAAAAGCAGAAAAAGGATGGAGTTTGGATCAAGAAAGAAGCATACCTGCTTCATGACATCTCTGGCCAAGCAATGAGAGGTGAAATTATGGCAATCATAGGGCCTAGTGGTGCTGGGAAATCAACGTTTCTCGATGCCTTGGCTGGCCGAATTGCACAAGGAAGTCTTGAAGGATCTGTTAGAATAGATGGAAAACCAGTAAAAACAGAAATTCTTCGTCTAATGTTCTATGCTAACTCCAATGTTTTTTCACACTGAGGATGCTAATTGGGTATCATCTAATTATGCAGGTGAGCACAAGTTACATGAAGTTGGTGTCATCATATGTGATGCAAGATGACCAGCTCTTCCCTATGTTGACAGTATTCGAGACATTCATGTTTGCAGCTGAGGTTAGGCTTCCTCCTTCCATTTCTAGACAGGAAAAGAAGCAGAGAGTTTATGAGCTCCTTGATCAACTGGGTTTGCAGGTATAAATTTCTCCCTCTGTTTCTCTCTTTCACTCTCATACACAAACATATCCATGGTCGTGCAGAAACAGGTAAACTTATGACACTCGTATGGTTCTGCAGAGTGCAACACATACATATATTGGTGATGAAGGTAGGAGGGGAGTGTCAGGAGGGGAAAGACGAAGAGTATCTATAGGGATTGACATTATACATAAACCATCACTTCTGTTCCTTGATGAACCGACCTCAGGTCTCGATTCTACAAGTGCTTACAGTGTTGTTGAAAAGGTGAAGGAAATAGCTCGAGGTGGTAGCATAGTCCTCATGACAATTCATCAGCCTTCATACCGAATTCAACTGCTCCTGGACAGGATGACCATCCTAGCTAGGTACTCTATCATTTAGTTAACTAATTCATGTATACAATCTGCATAATATGAAATTTATGAGAAATCCAATGGCCACACATCCTATAAACTACCAAAAACAAAGACCAAAATTATAAGAGTAATGATTACAAACCATGAATCTAACAAAATTGTGGAAATCCAATTGCACTGGCACTCAGATGAAGATATTGTTGTTGCTAGTTGTTGCTAGTTGTTGTTGCTAATTAGAGTTGATGTTTAATTATAATCAAATGGATTTACAGGGGAAGACTGATATACATGGGAAACCCACGTGCACTTTCTGAACACCTTTCTGGATTTGGGAGGCCAGTACCAGATGGTGAAAACAGCATGGAGTATTTCTTAGATGTGATAAAAGAATATGATGAATCAACAGTTGGTCTAGATCCCCTTGTGCTATACCAACGTGATGGAATCAAACCCGATCAAGTTGCCATGACTCCTGTTCGAAAGACACCTAAAACACCAAAGACACCATCTACACCGTACAGAAAAACCCCAGCATCTAAGCATATGATTAGCCTGCGCAGTCAAGGATTCTCTGCTGGTAATATGACACCTAAACCGGATTCTGTCCAGTTTGATTATGATGATGACGACGACGACGATGATGAGGATTTTGACAACTCACTTGAAAGGAAAACTGCTCAAACGCCAATGCAAAGTGGTGTCTATAAGCCACGCTTAGCATCTCAATTCTACAAAGATTTTCCTGTATGGATCTACAATGGTGTAGTGGGGACTCCTAGACGCCAACCATCATGGACTCCAGCAAGAACTCCAGGAAGGACACCTGCAAAAACCCCCATTCCAGGAGGACTTAGTCAAGTTTCAAGTCAATATCCTACACCACTACAAACCCCTTCTCATTCAAAATCCCCCCATGATCTTTAATCCATCCATGGACTCCTATGCAACTTCTTTTGAAGAGCTTGAAATTGAAGAAGTGCTTGATGAGCAAGACCATGGACCCAAGTTTGCAAACCCATGGCTCCGCGAGGTTGCAGTCCTCTCACGGCGAACAGCCCTCAACGTGATTCGCACCCCAGAGCTATTTCTGTCTCGTGAGATTGTATTGGCTGTCATGGCACTCATCCTGTCTACCCTTTTCAAAAATCTTGGCCATCCTTATTTCAAAGACATCAACCGGCTTCTCAACTTCTACATCTTTGCAGTGTGCCTTGTCTTCTTTTCCTCTAATGATGCTGTACCAACTTTTATCCAGGAAAGATTCATCTTCATCAGAGAGACTTCCCACAATGCTTATCGTGCTTCTTCTTATGTCATTTCCTCCCTCATTGTCTATCTCCCATTTTTCGCCATTCAAGGTTTCACATTTGCTGCAATAACTAGATTCATGCTTCATCTCAAAAGCAATCTCTTTAACTTCTGGATGATCCTCTTTGCCTCTCTGATTACTACTAATGCATATGTGATGCTTGTTAGTGCACTGGTTCCAAGTTACATCACTGGCTATGCAGTTGTCATTGCCACCACAGCTCTCTTCTTTCTGACTTGTGGATTCTTCCTCAAGCGAACTCAGATACCCTCTTACTGGAGTTGGCTTCATTACATCTCTGCAATCAAATACCCGTTTGAAGGCATTGCTAACAAATGAATTCAAAGATAAGAAACACTGCTACACAGGGAGCCCGGCAGATCTGTCTCCTGGCCCTCTAGGAGAAGTAAAGCTTTCCGAACTGCACAGAAAGCTACACCTTCCAAATAATTGCTTGATTGGAGAAGACATTCTACACACAATGGACGTTCAGTGGGAAAACATCTGGTATGACATTGCAATCTTGCTAGCTTGGGGTGTTCTTTACAGGTTGTTCTTCTATCTGGTTCTGAGATTTTATTCCAAGAATGAGAGAAAATGATGCATGTCCTTCCAGCATTCGCTTTAATCTTTATGCCTCCCTCATTGAATTTGAGCTTATAACAAATGCAATATATATTCCGTATTATTATTATGTTTATGGCTACTAAAAGTTATTCTTATGAAAGCATACAATTTCCGAAACTTGCTTCTAGAAGTACTTTGAATAATAATGTTTAGGCTTATCGCTTATCTACTATTTTAATCTTGTAAGATTATATCAGTTTTTTAATTCGGTCCTCTATAAATATTTTAGTCAATTTTATCTTTTAAAATTTAAAAATTCACAATCAAATTCTATTTTCTATTATATTTTATAATTTGACAAAATAATCACACTTGACATAAATATTATAACATATATAAGTTATTTTTATATTTTATAAAAATAGTTTAATTATTTTATCATTAAATTATATAAAATTATTTTATTTATGCATAATATGAAAATAAAAAAATATATCTCAATTAAAAAATTATGAATATTAAAATAAAAAAATTGACCGAAAATATTTTTAAAGGCTAAATTAAAAACTAAAACAATCTTAAGCCTAATGCTTACAGAACATATTTAAGAGACTCGAGTATGATTCAAATATTCAAATTTAGACAACCTTAACTGCATCAACAACTTCAAACACTCAGAAAATCGTAGGCCGAGTCGCCTACAGTTCAACAGTTCATGACATCAAAAGAGTAATCCACATTCCTTGCGCGGGCTCCCCTCCACACTTCAAAGTCAATGCCTAAATTCACTCAAACCCAAATCCACGCAGGAAAAATTATTATGCTTCAAACACAAAATTAGGGTAAAATGTGTGTTTTAGCTCATAAGGCAGAATGTTACACGTATACCATTTATTTCATTTAAAAAAAGAAAATAAAGGTCAATCTTATAATGAACCAGAAAATTTCTTACGCATCTCTCCCCAAGAGACATTATTGACATTAGATGATATGAAAAAAGAAGAAAAGACAAAGGAGACATTACTGGATCAAGGATTCAAGGTTTCTTAGTAAGAGTCAGCTCATGTAGAGCCAGCATATTGTGCAATCTTTCTTTCCAGAGCACTCTTGTCAGCACCAACCACCTGGTCAATCTCTTTTCCATTCTTTATGAAGAAAAAGGTTGGAACACTGCTAATATTCCAACGTGCAGCCACATCTCTTGCCTCATCTATGTCAACTTTCAAAAAAACGACTTTCGGGTTCTTCTCTGCCAAGCTTGTATAAAGAGGAGCAATGAAACGACAGGGGCCACACCATTTTGCAGTGAAATACAGGATTGCCAGGCGAGATGTCCTCGAAGCGGCACTCAACTTCTTCTCTAATTCACCAGTTGAGTGGATACTAATTACTTGTCCTGTTAAATTCCAAAACACGGTATTGTCCATTGATCATCATTAACCTATGGATATACCTTTGAGTAATTGCTGGAAAATTAGATAGACCCAAAGAATCACAAAAGCTACAACCTAAAGCTTCAAAAGGATTTGATACAAGTAATTGTTAAAACACTGAAATCAACTATTTTGCCTATAGTATTTGGAAGTAACATGGCTAACTACCACTCTTTAAACCTAAATGGTCTCCTCCATTATTTTCTTTAACATGCATGTGCTATAAATAAGCATGAGCATGCAGATTGCAGAAGAAGTATACTTGACTATAGATTTTTTTTTCCATATAGAAAAATAAGTTGTATTAAGATAGAATATGAAGTACAATTGAACATGGCTTAGTTTTATGTGTGTGTTGTTCAACAGAAAGTATATGATCAGATTCATTCTAAGTAGCAACTTTCATAGCCATTATGGTAATAGAATGTGAGGAAGGATCTGAAAGGGAGGAAGGAATAATAGTTTCCATATTCAGTGTAAACCAGATAACGTGTATTGTAACCACAATGGATTAAAACACAAAAAAGACATACCATCTTTTAAAGAAGACAATGCTTCTTGCACCTGCATAAAAATCGACCACATCATAAGCGTTAAAATAAAGGCTGCTGTCCTCTAATATTAAGTCAAGGTGACTAGGAAGGACGTAGGTCAAGTAACAATATCCAATTACGTGATATTGCTGATCCACCATGTGTAAACTGTCTTTTACCTTTCCACCCCTTCACAATGAAAGGGGAAAGGAGGGAGGGGAGAGAGAGAAAGAGAAGGCCCAATTAGTAGAATTGGCAGCCCAAGTTATGGCTCCATGGAAAACAATAAACCAATGACTTAATAACTGCACCCAAAAGAAAGTACAACCACTTCGACCTGATTGATAATTGAGCTTCAGCATGGTGAATTCCTCAATAGAATTACAGTAAAGACAAGAATCGGAACCCAGTTATGGCAGAGAGCTGATAATCTCATTGTTATACAAGATAACCACCTGAATAAACAGATATGGAATAATCACTGCAAGACAGTTTAACTAAATGGAAACTCTACACATACCTGGGCTTCAGGCTTCTTGTTGCCTCTTGCGTTCGGCTTTTTTTAGCTCATTTTGCTTGTTCAGTCGTTCATATTTTCTTCTATGCTCTTCGATTTTGTGGGCATTAGGTTCAACCTGCCAACTCAAACAACTTAGCAACAAGAACAGGTTTTTTGCATGTTTTCAACCTAGAGAACACAGATTACCTTTTTAAGCATCAAATCAATCTCTTCGTCATAATCCAACTTTGAAGCCACGTGCAGATCATTAGCTGCTTCTTCCCAGAGGCCCAACATAGCCCTTCCCATTCCTCGCATTTTATATCCTTTTGCTGAGTCAGGATTAATCTGGAAAGAGTAATGTTATCTTTGGTAATCATAATCAAGTCCGAAAAGAACAAACTCAAATTGGTCACTAGTAATTAAGGTGAAATTTCTATTTTTGTACTTTAAATGCAACAGGTTAAAAGGACCATTAATAATTAACCTTTAAGGCTGCCTCAGCATCACATATTGCAGCATTTGGTTTCTTCAATTTGACAAAGGCACCAGCTGAAAGCAAAATATGAGGTACCAAGATAATGATGTAACAAAAAAGCCAGAAAATAAAGGAAACGGCACTAGTAACGTTTATTAAAAAGACATCTACTTATGAAAGGTTAAAGAAATAGATATATCACCTCTAGAAGCATATAGTATTGCTGAATTTGGATTCAGCATGATGGCTTCTGTTAGATAATCTACAGCTTCATCAAGCTTACCTAAAAACCATACATTACTCAATTGACATACTGAAGACATTGCAAAGAAATGCAGGATTATATCTCAAATGGAAAAGTCAGAAGAAGTCAGTTCCCTGCCTTCTGCAATAGCATCCATTGCTTTTGATTTTGCATTTTGTGCAGCATTCAGATTGTCTTCTGTAACTTCATCTGAAGGATCCCCCATCTGCCAATAAATCATTAGCAAAGTGTACTTTTTTATGGTGGAATTTATGAACAACCTTCCCTTCCACCAAAAGAATATAGAGGATAAGGTCTCGGTCTCCACCAATTTTGTGACAACCTACCTTTTGTGGAGGATCATTATCGGGTTCCACAACATCAGTATTATCCAACTCTAAATCAGATTCCATAATACCATCTTCATCCTCACTAGATATTGTGGATTTCTTGGCATCAAAATCCTCTGCAGAGTGTGACATGCCATCGCCAACTTTATCCTGCACATGGCTCTGGCATCATCAGAACATAAAAAATACCAAAATATCAATTAAAACAAACTCCCTAATTTGACTTTTTTAACCCAAAAACAAAATATAATAGATGAATATTGACATTGTGCAAGCATTGCTTCCAACCTCCAACATATTTTTTGCATGACATCTGTCAGCTGCTCAGTTTTCAAGATGCATAAAATGTTTCGATGATGGGGGTAAATGTTTTGGAACATGATCTTCATCTTCCTTAAGAGGAACCAACAGATTCAAGAGTAACATTTTTTTTTTATTAGATGACATTACCTATCTAAATAATGTTGCAATCAATCATTCTCAGGAGTTTTGACTAAGTTCAAAATTCTATAACTTTCAAGATTGTAAGGAATGTTACTCACTTCACATGATGATTAACAAAAACAGTCAAATTATCAAGTAGAATACAGGGAAGGTCTGAGATGAGTTTGAATTCATAGAGCACTGTTTCCACATGAATGTAGATAGCAATTACTTACAAAGTACGCACGTGCTAGAAGTTAAGAACTCATGCAGATACCTAAGAGATGCAGTAATAAATCAAACCCTAATGCATTCATACGAGAAAACACTTCCCAATTGTATTGAAGCAAATGGACACCCCCCCCCCCCCCCCCAAAAAAAAAAAAAAATCATTTGACATTGTAAACAACAGAAAAATAATGATCTACACTTCAAATTCACACCCTACCATAATTCACTACAAAGCATACCCAACAAAATGTCAGAATATGAAAACCAAAATCAATTTTTGCAACCTTTGTCAGTGCCACCATTAGAATTTAGAACTTCAAATAAACCCATATACCCTACAATACCTTAAGGCCCATCAATTGCAAATTTTCCCTAAATTTAAACTATCAAAAATTACACGTACAAAGCAGCAAGTTATGGATAGCTGAAATAAAAAAATTAGGGCTCACCATTTTCAGCTCTGGTGGTAGTCGAGCACCTATGCTGCAAGCAAAAGTTCCCAAAAGTCTCAGAAACAAACAATTAGCATGGGAATACAGTCATATACACACAAATTTACGGTACCTTTGGAGGTAGGACTTGAAGAAGCTAAGTGAAGGGTTGTAGAGAATCGAAGGATTGGATTTGCAGTCATCAATAAAGTTCTTTAGCTCGGCTACTTCGGAAGCATCCATTGTCTGATGCTGATGCCCTTTCCCTCTCAGTGTCTCTCTCCTCTAGAAAGCAATTGAAGCCTGTAGAATTCTGAGCTAATATTACGGTACAGGTGACCAGTATTGATTTTGATCAACTTCACATCCCACGCAATTGAAGTTTTGGCGGGCCCACCATATTTTCTTCATCAATGGAATCAAGATGATGACAACGGGGCACACGGCTTATAAATCAGCTTTAAATTGAACAAATTTGATAAGAGCTCGTTGGGGCTTAGTTTATTTTTTTTAAATGAGTCCATTCTAAAATTTGAAAATTTCCGTTCAAAAAGCTCGTGAACTCAATTTTTTTAATGTATAACATAAATATATAATATTTTTTAATATAATAACAGGTCTAGCTTATTGATAATATTTATAAATTTCTTATAACAGGTTTGGAATTCGATTCTCTTCGACCTTTATTCATGATAAATTTTCTGAGCTCACATAATTCAAAAAGAATATTTCGCGAGCCTTTAACAAGCTTGAACCGAGCTTGAGTCTTGCCCAAAATGAACTAACTAAACCCAAACAGCCCAAAGCTCAGCTCAGACTCGAAACATATGCAGCCCTATTCCTGAAGAGTCCAAACCTTATTAAAATTGCATAAACCTTCCTTTTACTTTTAAAATTTTATTAGTTACTCTTATCATAATCAAAATTGTGCAAACTCGGTTTTTTAACATTCTCTTCTTTTTCACCCAAAAAAATAAACATTATTTGATTCATATCCTAAATTCGAGTCATAACTACATAAATTTAGGTAATAACAAATTCATTCCTTATATACAATTTTTCATTAAAAAAAATAAATGATTACTATTTCCACATTCCTTCAATCTCAATGTGAAACTAATTCTATTTGTGTTGAAGCTTATTATTAGGGCTCAAAGATATTCAAGCTTTTAAGAGTTTCAGTATAGATTTAAACAATCTAATATCCATAAACTTGTATGGCCTAATAATCACAGTTCAAGCTCTAAAATAAGAAATTAAATTTGTAATAATCAAAAATCAGAAATCGAAAAGAATCTCCAAAAATCTAAAAAATATTGATATCGAAATCAAAACTATGATACAAAAGATGAAAGCATTAAAAGAGCAATAAATATAGAGAAAAGTTAATACATATATTTTTCAATATCTATTTATAAGTATACCATGTCAATAGATGAGTACTGTGCGTTCTGAAATAATTGAATTGACAAGAGGCCACGCTGCGTGAAGGGATTCACTCGGAGGCAATCTCCTGCTAACACCTATAACAACACCCATCATACACAAAACTGACCCTGAAGTATATGATGAGAACAGAAAAATCAAGGACTAAAACTTTATAGGCCATGTTAATAGAAGAATGCAAATGTGATCCAGCATTCAGTCATAATTTCTATCTGTAGAAAGAGGTAAGTCATACTAGTTTTCCAAAAAGGATGCTGCCTTCTATATGAATACATTCATATGCAGGCATATTTAAGGTTTTTTCGTTTATATTCAAAAAGTTATGTGACCATGTCACGGTGATAGCTTAATAAAAAATAACAAAACGCAAGTCAGAGAAGACTTTGTTCAAGCTCTCCGTACACAGCAAACCCAAAAAATTTCAATTTGAACTTATATAATTCACACATTTACTTCCAATAAAAATAATAATTAGTATATAAAATGACATAAAGAAAAATAAGTGACAAGTTGTTCTAATGTCATAGAGTAATATTATGTGAGAAATAATTATAACAATGATAAAATGACATTAAGAAAAAAAAAAATACTAGAATAAACAACTAGTATATGTCCAGGAGATTTATCTAATACTATAAGTAAAAATTTTGGTCTAACAATTGACCAAAAATAATTATCGAGTTTTCAATTCTGCTAGTTCATGGCTAGGTAGAGGTCAGGACCCAGCGGAACTGACAGTAAAACTAAAACCTTCAGATCCAGGCATGCCACAATCAGGTGATTTCTTGCTGACACTGTATGGGGATGTGCTCATTACCCTGAGTAAATGCAAAAGGAGATTTTAGTCTCAGAAAAGTGCCCTTGTACAAACCAAAATGCAATTATCTCAATACAAAGGAGAAAAAACCCTTAATGATACTGACTGAATAAATTTATCAATGCTACAATGCAATTGGAAGCAACTGATCCCAACTTAGCCAATATAGTTGAAGTTAAGAGCGTAAATAAATACAAAATATGCAGATTTTATATAATATATAAATATCAGAATCAAACCAACAAGTAAACTAGTTATTACCTTTCCTTGCGCTTCTCTAAAAATCGAGCTAAGGATGCTTTACGTGCCTGAGGCAATGCTACTGCAAATACAAAATTATAAAATGACATAACATGAATAACTGGTATTTAGTAAAAACTTAAGCACACAAATCCCACAGAAATTATATACCTGATGGAATCATAGGGGTAGGTGCAGATCCTACACAACTGACTACATTATGAGGCTCCAAATGGTTGCTTGGGGTTGATGAGGATCCTATTGGTTTCACCATTGTTAATTCGTTTGTGCTACAAGAAACTCCCCCAGATTGAGAACTGTGGGAGGTTAGAGGAAGAGGGCATGGAAGGGCCGAGGAATGGGATTGGTTTACAATAAAACCATCATCTTTGGAGTTCCTAGGCATTGGGGCCTGTACTTGAACCATGGAACTCGTCATGTTCTGAGATGGCGAAGTCCATTTTCCAGCCAGTAGCATAATAGCCTGGGCCTGAATGGAAATCAGGAAATTGGGTCATTTACGCAAAAAAGAAAGACCTCACCAAAACTTTTGACAAAGAAATCAGATGCAGCCTAAGTCCAGAAAGATCATACCTTCTCAGCAGATATGTCATCGAAAACGCATACTGAGCCAGCATAAAATATAGTTAGCTGAGCAGGTGCACCAGAGGATTTGGATGGACTCCTACAAAAGAAATTAACATTTTAACCCTGGTAGTCCCAAGTATTGTTCTTTCACATTAGTATCTTCAGTAGAAAGAAAGACAGTAATCCTAGACAATTTAGATTACCTGAGATCTGTGGTACCAACAATAGACCCTCTAGATGGAAGAGCAGATACAGGTGATATCAGAGGAACTCCTGCAAGAGGTTGTGGTTTTATGGCCGAACTAACCAGATCCTGGCCAGTTGAAGCAAGATGAGATTGGTGAATACTATTGCTGAGAGCAACATGACTTGTTTGATTTGACTGGTGGGAGATTGGAAACATTCTCGATTCTTGGGGGTGAACTGAATGTGCATCAAAGTTCTGCAGAGGATAGAGTGTCATTGCGTATTGGTTTCCTGCTTGCTTTCCCATGACCAATTTTTTCTACAAAATCGAAGAGGAGAAGACCAGTTACAAAACCAAATTTCATAGAGCAGATTGAGTATCAGAGCACACTTTCTTTTTGGTTCTTTCGGAGGTCCACTTTCTCAAAGTTGGGATTCTCATGTAAGTTCAATGACTGAGGTGTCCTCTGGGAAGTACCAGGGCAACCTTTCTCACTTCAATTATATCAAATTTGGATTTGGAATCCCAGAATTTAAAATACTTTTCCAAATTTCTATGACGTAAAACCCAATACAGTCAACATTTCAATTTTTTTTACTTATGAAGATGAGCCACACTATAAGATTGGAGATAATTTGTAAAATAAAAGCAAATTTGTTAAACCTTAAAAATTAAAAATAACAAACCTGTATTGCGCCTCGGAATGGTTTTGGGTTAGAGTCAAGCGCTTCAGCAGTTGATATAGTCATAAATCCAGTTGAAGCTTGTGGATCAAGAACAGTCTTTCGTTGCCTATCATCTTGAGCAGCCTTAAAGGACAGGAACTGTGGAAGGGCAGAAACCTTGTTTGAGAACGACCACTGCATCCCTGAACCCCTCACTGGTGCTGCATATTACAAAAAGTACAGCTTGCCCAATTAGTTATACCAATGATTAACCAACATTCAGCGTATGCTCTATAGTATGTCAAAATGAAACGCGGTGAAGACTTAAAATCATAAATTCTTGAAATGGGAAAAACCATCAAACATATGCTGTCAACTTACCCGAGATCAACTAATGGAAAGAAAACGAAGATAACAAGTTTATGACCTCAGACAGGATCAACTTTGGTAAAATATGAATTCCCAAATGAACCGTTTCGTAAATGAAACAGTGCTAACTCTTGACAGGGAGCCATAGTTCATAAATTATTTCATTTATTATATTTCATCAGCATGTGATTTTAGTACGTACTTAATTGTAAATGTCGGCAGCATCTAGGCAGAAGAATTGAATATTTAAGAGCTAAAATACAAATAGTATTGACTCGTTGAGAACATGAGAACCATTTAATCATAGTACCATTTACATAGTACTATATATATTCTTTACTACATGATAATTTTTTAATGCAGGTATTTTATTATTTAATAGTTTGTTCCATTTACATAGTGCTATATATCATTCTCTATTACATGATAATTTTTTAATGCAAGTATTTTATTATACATGTAACAACTGGCCCTGCACCATTATTAAAGATAAGAACTTTTAAAAATAAAGGCTACTCAACGTGACACATTAAATTAAAATACCATCACCTAATGCGCACGTTAACAAAAATAAAATAAGTACTTCATCTTGTCCTAATCAATGAAATATAGCACAACAATTTATAAACTCAAAAGAAAAAGGAAAAAGAAGCACATTTTACCATGAAAAATACTAGAATAATAGTAATGAACA
Organism: Quillaja saponaria; assembly: GCA_029379385.1. Lineage (NCBI taxonomy): Eukaryota > Viridiplantae > Streptophyta > Magnoliopsida > Fabales > Quillajaceae > Quillaja > Quillaja saponaria. The sequence goes on from CM055607.1 coordinate 9,415,210, forward strand.
ACTAAACCATTTTTCTACAACCAACTAAGCGTCCAACTTTAAAATAAACACGTTATTTGAACCATAAGGAAAAAAACACTGCATGCAAGTTACCATTCTCCACTGTAAACCAGAAAAATGTTCACGCAGTAAGAACTAAGAACCTTCCATAACTAAAGGGAAAGAGAAAAGGAAATAATTAGTCTGTAGCGTGCTGTAATATCCAACGACAAATATTACTTCATGGACCCTCTGCATATTAGCCCAAAGAAGGAAAAAAAATGGACCCCCGTTTGTATATGTAGAAGACTCAAATCAATTTTTTATTCGTACACAGTGGTGATAATGACCCTTCAAATTCTTGTTCTTATCCAGTAAAGAACATACATAAAATTACTTTAAAAACATGCTGCACAGTGCAAGTGCAAGTGTGCAACTACCTAAGAATTTCTCTTTAGTTGGGGAACAGAAAAGGAAAAAAATAAAGCGCGGTCAAATATATAATTTGGGAATAGTTTCCAGAAAAACCTTATGGGTCCGTTTGGTTGCAAAGAAAACAAAGGAAAATGAAAATAAAGCAGAATTCTACAACTTAAGATTCTGTTTTGAATTCCGATTCCACCCCAACATTGCTACTAATCTAAATTAAGGACAGAAAAATTTAAAAATCAATTTCCAAAAGCAACAAATAACAACACCACCAAAAAAATTCAATAATTTCTCAACTTCCAGAAGACCAGAACAGTCACAAAAATTGAAAATACTTCAAATTAATAACAAAATATTTAGATATTTCAAGTGCCATAGATTTAGTTTGACGTAGAAATGCATACCTGAATCCTTTGGTCCATCATTGAACTCTTCTTTTGCAGTCACCGAATCATTTTTTGAGCTCAAACCAAAAAAATCACGCTCCATATGGAAATCACAGTTTAAAATAATAAGAGATAAAAAATATTTATACGATTAATCAAAGAATTTTCAAAGAAATCAGCAAAAACTTGCTTCTGCAACTTGAAGAAGACTGAAAGAAGAAAGGAAGTGAAAGAGCTTGAGACTGAAAAGCTCTTATATAAGCTGTAATGCTGTATTTAGCTTTGCTGTTTATTGATTTTTAGATTAGATTTAAACCGGGTATTACCGGTCAGTCACCACGTGCGTCACGAATTTGGAGACTGGTGGCTTTATTAAATTGGCAATAGTGACGGAGGATTTGACACGTGTTGAGACTCGTGGAGCAGATTTTTTTATTTTAATTGCTTTGCCTTTTGTTTTATTATTTATTGTATGTCTGATTGGCTTATCCTATCACGAGAAAAAGAAGTTCGGAGAGAGTCATTTGTCAGTCACGGACAAGCTGGCAAGACAGGTGACGGACTAGCACGCGGCAATCGCGTTCTTAACGTGGCATACGATTTGCTCTTCTAATTTTAATTTCTTTTTTTCCTTTCTTGACCAAATTTTTTTTCAAGTTGAATTATTAGAATAAACGAAATAAATAAAATAAAGACACAAAGATATACGATATTTAATTCTAAGACCTAATTTACAAAAGAAGAATAACAAATCTATTATAAATGAAGGCATACTCACTTATTACCATATTGACTGTGATATAATTTTTTTAATTCTATCAACGCTAATATTCAATATACATAATTTATGTAATTGAGTTCATTGTATAAGATGTGATTGACATATTACAACTAATTTATATTAATCAAATGTCATTATCTTTAATAGAATAAATTTTCGTGTGTGGTGTCATCAAGCAAATTATAATCACACCAATAAAAATCAATCACATCACAAGTTATATTAATTTTGAAAATTTCTTCAATTAAAAAAAATAATTTTGACAAATTCTTTAAATATCTTCGATCTTCTTATATTAAAATAAAGTAAAATCTTAATCCAAGTTGTTCATGCACTTCAATTATTTATATGATTACAAATCTAAGACTGTTTTTACAACAAGATGTAATAAAAAAGACATATATCGCGAGATTAACAATCAAATGATTGTGAAATATAATATAAAAAATTTATTATAATATTTTATATATAAATATTGTTTTTTCAAACGTTACAAATTTTTTAATTGATAGAGTTCCATCTTCTTGAGAAAACCAATGACAATTACAATCAAGATGTTAAGAAGTCAACTATAACGTCAATGAACATTGGAAAAATGAAGGAGATTTAAATAGGGATGTAGAATTTCAATCAATTCTGAATTTGGTTGTGTTGAAAGCCATTGTTTCCTTAATTATTTTATTCTATTTTTTATTTAAACATTCATGCCAAAATTTGGTTGTAAGAGTCATTATGAATAGAATTTGTATTTTGGTGCTATAATAATAATTCCTTTTTTATTATTATTATTAGATAATGATTACTTTTTCAATCTACTTTACATTAGATTTTTTATAAAATGATGTCACAGCATCCGTCACTGTATTTAACAGAAATATAAAAAAATTTAATAACAACGATATGCTAACCAAACCAAATTACAAGATAAATTATAATATATATAAATAAAATGCTGCTGCATGTAACGGTACGACATTGAAAATAATAATAACAAAAAATTAAAATTATTTTATATATAATTTTTGCAATAAAATTTAAAATAAATTATGAGATCTAATATATTTTTTTATATAAAATAAAAAAACAAAATAATTAAATCTCGTATTTGCTTTCTGGACATATTATTATTACTAAAAACTAAATTTTATTGCTAAATAAAAAATAATTTATATACAACATAACCGAGAAAAACTAGTTTCCTTTAAGTGAAACATAAAAGTTATAGATACCAAACCTGAAACATAATCATAAACTAATAGATGATTATCTTATTTCACTCCATGCTTGGTCAAAGCATATATTCTTATCTTTACTCTGTGGGATATTAATGCTCAGAAAGTGCCCACATGTTTGAATAAGAGCGCCGTAAGAATGTATATTCCAGTCAAAATTATTTAACTAATAGCAAATGTAAAATGAACATATAGCGTCAACCCCAATCTTCAATTTCTTTATATTAAGAAATTGAACTACTAATATATGTGCCTTCTTAATTTTTGATTTCCTACAAATATTCTCCCATCTTTAAAAATAAATCTAATTTTGTCTAGAGTTCATAATTATCTCTTTTCCCTCTAAAAAAATATGTGAGATTTCTCAATAGTTAAATCCAATCTTGCCTTATAATTTGAGCCGAGTCTTATTTTAAACTACAAAGATATGCAATAATTAACTAATCCCATTTCTATTTTTTAGTAAATCACCATTCCAGCAAATAAAACAGAAATTTTTTTAGTGTTGAAATGAAAAAGTACTCACCCCATTATTAATATTTTATATTTTTATATTGGAAGAGGAGACTAATCGTACGAATTAAATTAAAATATATATATAATCAAAACACATATAAAGTTGTTAAATATTACGAAGTGTATAAAAAAAAATTTTTAATAGGAAAACAAAGAGAATATGAATATAATAATAAACACACGAAAACGAAGACGAATAAAAAAAAGATATTTATTGAATTATTGGTTGTGAAAAAGAAAGATTTATTCTATGTCTATTAATAAAACATTATTAGATTAAATGCGTCTGGTGAAGTCAATAATGAGAAAGAGGCAGGTAGGGAAGGAGGAGCATGTGGTTGAAAAGAAGGGCCGATGGCGATGGAGCATGTGATTAATTGGCGACTCTAAAATCTAAATTGGATGGACACCAATTCCCTTGTCTGTATGACTCTTATCTATTCCTCATGCTTCCTGTCCCTCCCCTTCTAATGGTCCCTCATGTCAACAACTATTGATCTTAAAAAATTGTATAGTTTTATGAAATCATGTGATTGTTGCTCCAATTCGTAATCAATCTTTTCAATATAAATTAATTTATTTTTTAATTAATTTATATATATATATATATATATATAATTTCTTACAGTAAAATACTTATTTTTTTAAATAAGAATAATGAAAATACAGAGCATACTTCTTTTAATATACTAAATGTAATAAAGTTTTTGAGGAATCAAAATAATTAAATAATAATGACAATTCATTTCTCCACTTGTTTTTGTGTGGTCCAAACGCTTGTGTTGATTAAACAATGTTAAAGCGTGTAGGGCACCCAGCATGCATTTTCCGTGTATATTATTTAATTAAAGGTTATACTAGTAGTAATATTAATCAAATGGGAAAAGATAAATAGGCATGTGGGTGACACAACGAAAAAGCCAATGCGTCTATTTCACATAATAAAAATAGAAGCTCAAAGCAACAAAAAGAAAATAGAATCTCAAATTTTAAAGATGGATCCTGCAGTGAAAGCAAGTGTGTTAAATTTTTTGTGTTCGAATCTTATGAAAATTTTTATTTTCATAAATTTGTTAAGCATAATTGTGAAATATATATATCAATCAAGTTTGAGCATAATTTGTTAAATATTTATTTTTGACCCAAAAAAATATATATTTCAATCAAGTTTGAGCGTAATTGTGAAATTGTGAGGTTGCTAAAAATTGTGTGACTATGTCCCATACCCCACTTGTGCTTTGATTAAAAAAATATATCCAATGTGTGGGCAAAACTTTAGAACCGACCTTGTTTTGATTGGATTATCCATCATATATATTCATATGGTTATAGGCTTTTAGTGAATGCTATTTTATTTGATTATTATAATAATATATTTGTTTACTTACCATCGAAGTCAAGTTTTCTTTTAAAAGAAAAATGTTCTCCTTATTGCAAAAAATAAAAAATAAAACAAAATTGTTTTCTTTTATCTTATAGATAAAAGAAATAAAATAATCCAATTTTATATATCAAATAATTAGTTGGAAATTAACATAGTGTAGAATCTGAGATAATTAGTGTGAATGGGTGCATCTTGATTAACCTTTAACTAGATTAATTAATGATTTTGCTTTAAGGGATACCCTCGTGAGAGAGCATTAAAAATATTTAGTATTAAAATATTTTAATATTTAGTATTAAAATATTAAAAATATTATTATTTATATAAAATAAGATATAATATAATTGATACTTGAAGATTATAAGAATATATTTGTTAGCACATCATCAACAAACATATTTAGTATTTTCACACATAATCTTGTACATCATTTATTGATTATCTCTTTTCTCTCTTCAAATTGTATTATTTTACCACATCTTCCACTAATTCTCTTACATTTGTCCTAAGTTAATTATGTACATTATACTACTTTTCAATGTAATTTCTACTATCTTTTCTCTTCCATTTTCTTACATAGATTTTTTTTATATTTCTCTCAAATCTTTCTCATTTTTACAGTTTTATTTGGTATATTTTCCAAGATAAAAAATTGTTATTTTACTCTCACTCTCTATAATTTTATAAATAATAATATAATTTATATGTACATGAATAAACCTAATTTAAGTTGTCTCTATTTATAAATTAAAAAGACTTAATATTAAAAATGAAAATATCAAAAAATTATTAGAATTTTTTATTTATAAATATCAAAAAATTATTTATAAATAAAAATGACTTAATATTTTTAATAGATTTTATTTATTGCTTATTAGAAATTTAATAGAAATTATTATAGTGATTAATTTTTTTTATTGCTTATTAGAAATTATTATAATGACTAATTTTTTTTAATTATTTCTTTATTCTGAAAAAAATTAGGCCAATTATATATTTAAAACAAGTAAGCAATTAGTATTATGCTAATTTTTTTTACTTAAATTAAAAAGATATATGCATATTCAAATTTAAAATTTAAAATATATGTAAAAAAATATTTTTTAAAAGTTAAAAATTCACATTAAAATAAAATAAAAATATAAGTTTATAATCTTGTTATTAATAAATCTCACAAACTAAAAATTTTAAAATAATAAAATAAGTCGTGCATCACATGAAAATCAAATAAATCTAGTATAGAATATACATGTAACTTGTAAGGGTGTAGATGAACATAACTACTCATATTGAAAACTAGTTGTTTGATTTAAATTTTTTAACCGTCAATTTGTGCTTGAGTTAATTTACACACATCATAATTATTTATCACTCTGATCCGATTAAATACAAATTATTCACGCCCCCAATCTATGAGGTTGTTTGATATTATAAAATATTGATAGGAGTGGCCATGCTTTGGGTCAAGTTTCTTTTACAAGGATTAAAAGTACAAAGCTTATGATTGGATCCGGTTCTTGAGAAAGGGGGGACATTTTTTTTCTTTGTGGACCAAAGCTTGTCGTTCCTTGGGCCATGGTCCGTGGGCCTTGGGCCTTCAGTTTGAAGTTTCTAAGATAACGATGTTTTGGATTTGACGAACCGAAGGCGCAGCCCAAACTTTTCTAACCTGAATTTTATAGATATATTAGTGTGCAAGTTAGGTTCAACGGAATCATGTTTATACGATGTTAATTTAAATTTACATTATCAATACACACAAAATTTAAATAATGTAAAGCAAGAAAAATTAATTAAATTAACTAAGATTAAAAAAATTAAGACATATATCACCTATTTTTTTAAGGACTCTATTTTTCTTTTTTTTAGTATAGATAATATTTTACATTTATCATTTATATTATAACGGAAGCTGTTATGTGTGTTATTTTATTATGTTAGGTGTTACTGCTATGTATATACGTGGTAGCTAAGTCAGAGATATTAAGGAGTGTGTGGAGTGATGGAGAGACAGATATTAGGAGTGAGTGGTGTAATGGTTAAGTTAATTCTTAGTTTGTAGTTAGTAATTAGGAGTTGGTTATGTATTGGTGTTCTTATTTAAAGAGTCCAAATGTAATTGGGAATGAGGAATTTGATTAATATATGCATTTGCATTTGCAGGTTGGTTTCCTCGAAAGAACTGTTTTTCTTGCTGTCTTTTTCTTTACTTGCTTCACAATATGTAAAAATAGGCAAAAAGGAAAGCAAAGAGAGCTTAGATCTCTGTGCCAAGATAGCCTTCTTGGTCCTTTTGATTCAACAGCTCGCTATACAAGATTACAGGAGCAGGAACATAACAAAATGGTATCAGAGCCTGGCAACGATGAGCAACGGCTAAGGCGTTTGAAGGCAGAAATAAGTAGTTTAAGTGCAGCACAAGACAGAAAATTCAAGGAGATGATGGACTCAATGCAACAACTTTTTCCTGCTGTCAACACTAGGCTAGATGGAGTGACTGGAAATAAAGAAAATACTACAACATCTCACAACCAGCCACGCAAACATGGAATGCACAATCAGACCACAGGTACAACAAGTGGAAATTCAGGCTCTTATCTTCCAAAGATGGTGAAGTTAGACTTCCCTAAATTTAATAGGGAGGAGGATCCAACTAGCTGGGTTTGTCGCGCTGATCAATTTTTTGATTTTCACCAAACTGTTGAGGAGGAACGGGTTCCACTGGCTTCATTTAACTTAGAAGGAGATGCTCAAGTGTGGTATCAACTTGTCAAAGAATAGCAAGGAATTATGATCTGGGAAAGGTTTAAAGAAGAACTTCACTTGAGGTATGGACCAACACAATTTCAAGATTTTTTTGGAGATTTAACTAAGTTACAGCAGACAGGAACTGTAAAGGAGTATCAAACTCAATTTGAAAAGCTGCTAATTCGAGCGGGTAGATTATCGCAAGAACAACAAGTGGGTTGCTTCACAAGTGGACTTAAAGATAATCTGAAGGTGGATGTACAGGCTTGCAAACCAGTTACATTGGCTGCTGCTATTGGGCTCACTCGTCTTTATGAGTCAAAGATGCAAAATTTAAAGCGATACAATCTCAGTGAGCCTAGGAAACCATCAATCAATTCTGTAGCTCCAACACGCTCATCTATTCCAATTAAGAGGTTATTGCCAGCGGAATTAAATGAACGCAGAGCCAAATAGTTGTGTTACAATTGCAATGAAAAATTCAGTCTAGGCCATCGATGCAAAAAATTGTTTCTCATTGAAGGGAGTTGGTCAGATGAGGAGGAAGAAGATACCAACATAGAAACGGTGGAAGAAGAGACGCCAGAAATTTCAATCAATGCTATCTCAGGAATTAAAACAGCCCAAACTATGCAAGTTCATGGAAGCTTAATACAAAAAAAAGGTAACAATTTTAATTGATTCTGGTAGTACTAATAATTTTTTGAATGATAAAATTGCTAGAAAGATAGGGCTAATGCGGAATCAGGAAGGAAAATTTGAAGTTTTTGTGGCTAATGGAGAGAAGATAGCAAGCTCAGGGCGTTGTGTAGGTGTTCCAATAACAGTACAAGGAGTCAAATTCATAATAGATCTCTATCTATTACCTATCGAAGGATATGATGCAGTGTTGGGGACTCAATGGCTTAGCACTTGGGGCCTATTTTGTGGGATTTCTCTAAATTGAAAATGATGTTTACCATAAACGGGAAGAAGATCAACTTGCAAGGCTTAAAAGCATCTGATGATAAGTTAGTGGATGGAGTTGAATTCAATAAGGAACTGCGAAAAAAAAAAAATTTGGACATTTGTTGCAAATACATGCTTTAACTCTTCACAACCAGCAAGGTAATGCAACTATTTGTGCTTTTACTGACCAACAACTCTTTACAAGGCCTACCTCCTTGCAGAACTCAAGACCATCAAATTCCACTTAAAGATGGTAGTAAACCAGTATTTATCAGACCATATCGTTACCCTCATTATCAAAAAAATGAAATAGAGAAGATAGTGACATAACTTCTCAAGACAGGTGTGATTCGACCAAGTACCAGTCCTTACTCATCACCCGTTCTGGTAGTCAAAAAGCATGATAATTCTTGGCGGATGTGCGTGGACTACCGAGCTTTGAACCAAATGACAATTAAATACGAGTTCCCAGTGCCTATGATTGATGAGTTGCTTGACAAATTACAAGGAGCTACATATTTTTCCAAGCTTGACTTAAGATCAGGGTACCATCAGATTCGAATGCATCCTGGGGATATTAAGGAGACAGCTTTTCGCACTCATGAAGGTCACTATGAATACATGGTAATGCCTTTTGGACTAACAAATGCTCCTTCCACTTTTCAATCTCTCATGAATTCTGTTTTTAAGGAATATCTTCACAAATTTTTGGTGGTATTTTTTGATGATATTCTTATATATAGCAAATCTTTGGAGGAACATTTAAGGCACCTTAATATGGTCTTTTGTGTTTTGAGATCTCACAATCTGTATGTCAAGAAAGAGAAATGCAGTTTTTGTCAACCTGAAGTCAAGTATTTGGGCCACGTCATCAACAGTAATGGAGTTGCAGTAGATCCCAAGAAAATTGAAGCAATGATCAATTGGCCAAAACCACAATCTGTCAAAGCTTTGCGAGGCTTCTTGGGTTTAACAGGCTATTACCGTAAGTTCATTCAAAATTATGGTAAGATAGCTGGGCCTTTGACCAACATGTTACGGAAAGGAAAATTTCAATAGGAGGCCAAGTCTGAGGAAGCTTTCAAATGTCTCAAACAAGTGATGACTCAAACCCCAGTTTTAGCTTTACCAGATTTCTCTAAGCAATTTATTGTGGAGTGTGATGCTTCAGGATCTGGTATTGGAGGGGTGTTGATGCAAGAAAATCTACCAATAGCATTCTTCAATCATGCGTTACAAGGAAAAAAATTGTTTTTGTCCACTTATGAAAAGGAAATGTTGGCTTTGGTTCTTGCAGTCCAACGATGGAGGCACTATTTACTTGGACAAAAATTCAAAGTTAAGACAGATAAGAGAAGCCTCAAGTATCTATGGCAACAAAAGATTGTAACTCCTGCACAACAAAGGTGGCTAGTCAAATTAATGGGCTATGACTTTGAAATTGAGTACAAGTCAAGAAAGGAAAACGTGGCATCAGATGCTCTATCTAGATGAGGAGAACATGGTGAAATGTTAGCATTATCTGCACCAATACCACGTTAGGTAGCAACTATTCAAGAAGAAGTACAGTCCAATGTAGAAATGCAGGAGATAGTACAACGTATTCAAGATGGTGAAGTTGTAGGACCATGGGCCTACAAAGATGGGGTGTTGTTTTTTAAAGACATAATTTTCTTATTATAGGGGTCTCCATTGATTCCAACTATCTTAGAAGAATTTCATGCTAGCACCCATGAAGGGTATCACAAAACACTCCAACGACTCAAAGCTGTATTTTATTGGAAAAACATGAGTGAAGCTCTCAGGTAGTATATTAAAGGATGTGATACTTGTCAGCGCAACAAATGGGAGAACACATCACCGGCAGGATTGTTGTAGCCATTACCAATTCCTATTCAACCATGTACTGATATTTCCATGGATTTCATTGACGGATTGCCTTATTCAAAAGGTAAGTCTACCATTTTTGTGATAGTGGATCGTTTATCAAAATATGATCACTTCATTCCAATTCAACACCTATATACTGCAATCTTAGTTGCTGCCATATTCTTTGAAAATATCTTCAAATTATATGGAATGCCGAAGTCAATTGTTTGTGATCGAGACCCAATATTCACTAGTTCATTTTGGAAGGAATTATTTCGTTTACAAGGAACTAATTTTAATTTCTCTTCGGCTTATCATCCTCAAACGAATGGCCAAACTGAGGTAGTCAACCGAACTCTTGAAATGTATTTAAGGTGTTTTGTTAGCAACAGGCCAAAAGAGTGGGCAAGATGGATTCCATGGGCTGAATATTGTTATAATACAAGCATACATAGTGCCACCAAAAAGACTCCTTTTGAAATTGTATATGGCCGTGCTTCATCAACATTGCTCTCTTACATACCAGGAGCCACTCAAGTTGATTCTGTGGAAATTGAATTGAAAGCTCGTGACTTGATTTTGAAAGAGCTGAAAGAGCATTTGCAGTCATCCTAAAACAGAATGAAGAAAATTTATGATGCTCATCATACAGATAGGACCTTTGAAGTGGGAGATTTTGTGTATCTTCGGCTCCAACCATACCGTCAAACATCTACAACAATGAGGAAAAATCTGAAGTTGTCTCCATGTTTTTATGGGCCATTTGAAGTGACAAAAAGGGTTGGAGCAGTGGCCTATAAGCTCAAATTACCTGAAGGAAGTAAAGTCATCCTGTTTTCCATGTCTATTGTTTGAAGAAGGTGATTGGGGTCAATATACAAGTTCAATCAAATCTTCCAAATGTATTGGAGGAAGCAGACAAAATTTCTGCTACACCACAAGCTGTATTAAACCATCGAATAAGAAAAAGGCGTAAAGAAGTTCTAATTCATTGGCAAGGACTTTCCCCTGCAGATGCTACTTGGGAGGATTTGGAGAATTTGAAGATTCAATTCCCAGAAATTCACCATTGAGGACAACGGTGATATTTAGAGGGAAGGAATGTTATGTGTGTTATTTTATTCTGTTAGGTGTTACTGCTATGTAAATACGTGGTAGCTAAGTTAGAGATATTAAGAAGTGTGTGGAGTGATTGAGAGATATTAGGAGTGAGTGGTGTAGTGGTTAAGTTAGTTCCTAGTTTGTAGTTAGTAATTAGGAGTTGGTTATGTACTGGTGTTCTTATTTAAAGAGTCCAAATGTAATTGGGAATGAGGAATTTGATTAATATATGCATTTGCATTTGGAGGTTGGTTCCCTCGAAAGAACTGTTTTTCTTGCTGTCTTTTTCTTTACTTGCTTCACAATAGGTAAAAATAGACAAAAAGGAAAGCAAAGAGAGCTTAGATCTCTGTGCCAAGATAGCCTTCTTGGTCCTTTTGATTCAACAGCTCGCTATACACGATTACAGGAGCAGGAACATAACAGAAGCCTTTCAATTCAGTAATTATTAAAACAGCTCGCTATACACTATTACAGGAGCAGGAACATAACAGAATCCTTTCAAATCAGTAATTATTAAAGAATCACAAAAGTGATAACACTAACTCATAATTAGAGATATCTCCGTCTTAATCAATTAAGCTAAGACCTCCCTGACAAAAAAAGACTCAATGATAAAGTTTATTTATCAAACAAAATTTAAAAGAATTGAACAAATAATTAAGGTGTTAGTCATACATAGATCAAGGAAAACATAAAATAAAGAGTCTCCTAAATAACATATCTTACAATGGACTACATGCTACTGCCTAAACTATTTAATGTCCACACATATAGCACATAATTAACTAACATGTAATAAAAGTTTTCCAATTTATCACCGAAAGAAAAAACAATAGAAAATTAGAGGTGTTAGTAGTATGAAATCTCTCTTTCCAAATTTCATAGACTCTATACCTATCTTCAACGTTCAAGTACAACTAAGTAAATCACTTTTCTTTTCTTTTTTCCTACCTAATTTTACAATTTGAGCTTAAAAGAATCACATAATCTAAATCCTAGAAAAACAAAATGCTAACCCTTAACCAAGAAAACGAATTGTTGAGTAATTCACAAAACCAATGCGAAACACCTTTTAAAATAAAATCTACGAAAGCGTGTGTAATTTTGTTCACGAAACTCTTAATTCTTAAAGTGATGTTTGACCAGTTCACCTCTTCAAATTGGCGCTTCTTGCGGCAATCCTTTGAACATTCTACATGACAGCTGACCAACGGAACCATGGTGGACTAAAAAGGCACACACACCCAAGCATGGTGGCATAAGAGGCTGGAATTAAGTATAAGAAGAAAACAGCAATTATTTAATAATTTATTAAATAATAAAAACTTTCATTACTATCAGAATTCATTATTATTAAAAAACTTACTAGAATAAATCAACACAATTATGAAAGTCTACAAATCATAATAAATATTTAAGAAAGTCAAAAAATTTCACCACATTCACATTTTTTATTTATACATAAGCACGCACAAGATTTCTTATTTTTGTTTGAATAATTATAAATAATAGTAACATCCTAATTAAACAAAATGATAGCTACTTTTACATAATTGTATTACAATTATGTTCTCGATTGGATTAATGGGTAAATATGCACGATGACTACAGGTGGAAATACACTTTTTACTATACGATATTTACTTGGTTGATTAGTGACAAATGTTTATAATGCTTGATGGAATAATATTAGATGTAAGAATAAATATATGATTATTGACGGGCATTTTACTAATAAAATTTTATCAAATAAATCGTCGTTGATGGTAGATTATTTAGTAAATATGCTGGCGACTTAAGAATGTTATGATAGTAGCTACTAGGAATAACTCGGCCTAACTCTTATTGATTTAGTGAAAAAATAATTGCAAGTAATTATGAAATATTTGTGACAATTTATCAACGACATGATGCTATTGCTGTTAATGCAATTTCTTGTAGTAAAATATACTGGTGACATTATTTGATGTTTGATGGAATTGTAATAGTTCTCATCTCATAGATAATAACCATTAAAACTAATAATAATGTATTATTTGAATACTTGTGAGTAGATTGTTAGGGACTCTTATTGATTTGTTTATTATTTATCCTTTTACTATAAGAAAGTTACTAAAATTAGAAGCTTTTCATAAAAAATTCAATTAATATAAGTTTCTCATTGTAAATTCGTGCGTCACTAATTTTTGAATTACTATTGTTCATTCTAAATGTTTTACTTATTAACTTTTTAAGTTAAAAGTAGTTTTTTTATAACTCATTATAATACCAAATGAGCCATAAAAAAAAGATTTATAGGGCTCACCATGTTTGAAGTTTCTTAAAATATGAATTATGTATACCATTGTTTTGTATTTAATTAGCAAATTGATTTGATGTTATTTTGCCCCTTCAAACAAATTTAAACCATCATATTGTGTTGGAAAAGTCACTTAATAAAGTGATTTTCATGGCATATGTCTTCAAGGAATAAAGGCTTTATAGTTAGAGAAATGCTTATGTCTATTGAAAACCTTAATTACATCGAAAGTTCTGGAAAATTTGATACAAGATGGACTCCAATAGAAACCTAGTACGTGGCATAAATGGAAAATTTAAAAATAAAATTTGAAATAAAACTAATCTTTATGTTGAGCTTTTATTCATTACAAATGAGTGTTTTTTTGGGTCAAAATTAATATTAATGTTTTATAAATAAAAATACATATAATTGCGAATAAATTCAACCTCTAGTATTTTATTATTATTACGGCATCTATTAATAGAAGGTTAATTTTTATGACATCTAATAATTATGTACGTACCTTTTTTTTTAATTTATTTTTTTTATTTTTTAAATACAAATATAATTTCGAATGAATCTAGTTTATATATTGTACTCTGAATATATATATATTTTTTTTATGTATGTTTGAGTTATTCAAGGACAACGTTTTTTTTTTTATAAGATATTCAGGGGCAATGTCATTACCAAATATAGAGCCCTAAAAATTTGCGTTTGGTGCTAGAGTCGTATATATACCGCTTTCAACACTCTTCTCCATTTCAACGTTCAAATCCCGATTCTCTCTGTTCTGAGTCTTGTCTACCAAAGTCCAAAATCCAAACTTACAACAACCCTTTTACTTTCTCTCTCTACTGCAACTTCCCAGTTCCCACCTATCTCTCTCCAAAATATTTTTACTTTTATCATCATTGTCAATTGTCATACTCTGCGGGCCTGTACCTATGCTAGGGCTGCACCAATTTCGCAAGCTTCTTTGACACCCTTGACCACTCCAAGAGATGGTCTTCAAGGGCAGGTTCTTTTCCTCAAAGAAATCGGATTCTTCCAGCCCTGATGGATCATCCAACAGCCCGCGATCAATTGGTTCCAGTTCACCCAGAAGATCAGACAAGAAGAAGGCCAAATCGGTCGCTAAAGACTCAACTCCGATCATCAGTAATAGCAGTAGCACTGGTAGTGGATTTCGAGTTGTGGCGGGTCGGCTAACCCAAGTCAAAGATGCAACAAAGAAGAAGGATGTAAAAAGCAATCAAAAGTCCCCAGCTGAATTACGTTCGAATTCAGTACCCAGTTCGTCGAAGTCGAAAAAGGTGGTGGCAGATGTCAAAGACGTATCACCATCGGTATCGCCAATTCTGGCATCTTCGCTAGGATTGAATAAAATAAAAACGAGATCAGGGCCGCTGCCGAAAGAGAGTTTTTTCGGGTTTAGACATGATAAGGGGTCCACACTTGCCGCGAGTAATCTTTCAAGGCCTGGCGATGATGGAAGTATTGGTTCAGGAAAGAAAAAGGGATTGTTAAATCAAGGCAGGGTGGGATTTCAAGAGAATGTTGGAACTGGTAGGTATGTTGATAACGGGAGTAATTCAGATACAATGTCGACGGGGAGTGCGCAGTCCAGAGACCAGAGCCCTAATGTGTTGGCAAGGTCACGGCTACATAATGGGGAATCATCATCCGAAGCAGGTTTTGATTTCTTGTAATTACCTCTTTGAGAATTAAAATTAATACTTTCTGATTATGTATTTTGAAACGTTTGGACTTAAATGACTTGCATGCACCCAAAGGTTAAAAATTAAAGCTGAACTTATAATGATCCTGAAGTTGCTAAAGTTTTATCAGCAATGACATGGCTTATACATATTATGTGTGCTTGTCTTGAATGGAAGTGCATTTCTGTCTTGGCAATTTTATATGTGATCGAGAGTTTAATATTTACTTTAGGAGTAACTGAACTTTAAACTTGAAGAGGTTACAACTATATGGAGTTGGTAAGCGTCAGTTCTTGATGCATGTGTAAGCATGTAATGTAGACTGGGATATGACCATTGTTCTATTATGTTAGCAGTTTTGTGGATTAACATAACAAGATGTTGCTCCAATATTTTTTATTTTTTGCCGTTGCACGTTACCTTAGCTGGGAAAGGTGGAAATAGGGTTCTATAACCAGATTGTTAACATGGCTCCACAACAGAGTACAACATTTAGATTCTAAAAATGATTAATAGTTGTGGCTATAAATGTCTTATCCCCAAAAAATTACCCCAGCAAATCCCTACACTCAAATTGACAATTCATCATGTTATTGAGCTAGCTTTTAGAATAGAATGTGGGATGTTTAATATAGTATATGCCACCATTTCCCTGTTCATTAAGTAGTTAGTGGCCGGGTAAAATTACATTTTTGGGAATCTATTAATGTCTGGGTGTTGAAAAATAGCATTTAGGAGAACTCTTTCCTTGCATATGTACACTTGCTTCTTTAGGATGTCCTATTTGTCAATTTATTTATTTGACAACCATGATACGTGAATATCTTGTCTATGGAAGAAGTATCTGTAGTAGATTGCATTTTCTTCCTACTTAAGTCTGAGGCAAGGAACTCAATTGTGTTTCTTTTCGGCCACATCTGTAAATGGTACATTCCCTAGGGTACTTGTTACGCGCAAGCAAGAGACTAATTTTATCATTAATATTGATGGTATAACCATATGCGGTAAAATGCTATAAATGCAGTACCCTAAACCACCATACAAAAAAAATGCCACAGATATATATATATATATTTTTTAAGTTTAAATTTAAGAAAAATTGTTTAAACAAAATCCAAGCTGCTTAAAGTTGAAACTCATTTACACAGGACATATACACCTAGGGATCTCTTATAAGTTCAAATGTGCCTGACCAAATTTCTCTGCCGGAAAGCACTTCTTAGTTCTTATACCTGAGATGAACTGTGAGTGTTAACCCTACCTAACGCAAAGGGGCGATGCATATTTTACTCATTTCCTGCTTTAGGCTTGGTGAAACTAAAAATTCCATTTGTTGACAAGATTTGTTTAGAAAAAAATGAGACAATTTTAATGGTGTTGGGCTGATCAATGGGGTCATAATGGAGGAATAAAATGTGTTCAGGGGGCTGGAATCTAATTTAATAAAGCAATGGAAATGATTTCGAGAATGGGAGTGAATTAAATTCTAATCTGCATTATGATGTTTCTGTTTTAGCAATGAGATGCCCTTTTGGCGTCTATGATATGTGGGACAGATTGGAGAATATGGTCTAATGAAGCCAAAACAATAGTTTCTGGTTCATTTGTATTGGGGCAACTTTATTGTTGTTTTCCATTTTCTTCTATAATTTTGGCATGTTCTCCAGATTGAGATGATGGACAGCGTGAGCAGTGAATCTGCTTTTTTATGCCCCTTTTCATATTATGAAGTTCAATTTCAGTAACATGATCATATTCTGAAGTTCAATTTCAGTAACATGATGCTGTGCCATTCCCCTTTTGCTGTCTCTGTAAAATATTAAATAAACATTGCTGCTAGAAGTATATGTAAAGCGACCCCTTCTAGTCTAGAATTAAAGAAAGTAATCTAAAGAAAATGATCTTGAGTTCTGAGTCAGTCAATATATGATGGAAGACGCGTGAATAAAGAAGTGTATTGTTGGAGAGTTATCTGCCTCTTATCTTCATTTACAATCTCTTCATTGAGATTGTAGCAAAAAATCAATAGGTATTGGTTGACACATAGTATATTTTCCTTGGTTTATCAAGATTTTAAGCAACTAAGTCCTTTCCCTAGCCAATGAAACGTTGAGAAAGTAACTGCCTTGGCACATACAATTAAATTCACATTGTCTGAGTTTGCAATTCTGTGGATTTTGGAATTTGCTCGTGTAAGAATCGCATAGTTGAATAAGTTTTTACCATGCTCTGCCTTGCTGTTTAATGGTACTTGTAGTATGCTTGTTCGTTCTAGTGGTATAAGATAAGCTATGCCACTGATACATAAAAGTTAATTAAGCCAAGGTGGTCAACGCATTGGAATTTGGAAATTTTGGAGTCCAGAAAATTCTAACAAGAGATATAGAGTCTAAGACAAGGAGGTATGGAAGCTCCAAGAATATAGGCTATGCAGGTACTTCCTTTTCTGATGTCTGAATGAAGTCTATGTATGATGAAAGATCCTGTTGTACTTCTCCAGCCAAATAATGCATGTGAGAGATGCTGGAACATCCCTGAACAGCCCTTCAATGAGCATACTCTTCCCACTACCTAGCTGCCTCACCCATAGAGCATTAAACGCCTCACAGGTTTAGTCATAATTGATTTAGCTCCTAATGAAGAAAAGCCAAGCAACATAGCATCAGAGCCGGTGGGAAATTTAACATAAGTACTATTTACCCGTGTAGCATTAGGTAACTGCAATAATGACATTTTCTAAGATATTGTTCTACAAAAGTCTGACCGATGTAGCTATCCAAGCAAAAAAGATGCCTTAGGAGGCTCTGTGGCACACCGAATACTTTCGTAAGGAAAGACCACTCTACCTGAAAAAATTGCTCATGGAAGCTTGGAACAATACACTTCCATTTCCTATTTAGTTTCCAGTTCATGCCACTTGCTTCCTGGCCAAATAAACGTTTTGGCATGCAAAACATTGAAGGAAGTATCGATTGATTCAATGTCCGAATCGTGTAGATGCATTCCAATTTATTTCCTACCTGATTGTCTAACATTGTCTGGAACCTAACTTAATTTATCTGCTTCATAGAAATAGATCTGGAAACGCTGCTTCCCAAGGAGCACATTCGTGTCACTGTTTTACATACAAATACCTCCCACATATTTTGGTTCCCTTCCACACATCCACACCATTCAAGCGGCAGATTATGGGTGTCAATCACCCAACTCTTGTCGTCCTTTACTTCAAAGAAGCTACCTTCCCCTATTTTTGTTGTTTTAACATGGATAGAGTTTTTTATTTTATTTGTTAAGTCTGAAATTTGTTTCAATGTGAGTAGCAAACTGTGCAGGTCATCCAAATACCTATCATCTACTTGTACATCGAAGTGTTTTCCTTTCTCCATACTTTTTTAATCTTCACAACTCTTCTATTGTTTGGACATAATCACATAGGTACACAGTTTGGTTCTGTTTGTGCAATTCCGCTGTGCAAGTTGATATGTGTATTTCTGTTATATTGATATAATTGGAAAATATCTTATGTTTCTTTATCAAAAAGCTGCTTTTGATGCCTCAAATCACCTTAAACAGGGAGGCTTGAATCGTCTTGGGGTCAGTCTGGAGGCTTAAAAGGTTCAGATGTTTGTACCCCAGAGGTATTTTGGTGATACACGTAAAAATTCTTACATGCAATTAGTTATTGCCAATTTATTTCCTTATCAATAACCCTTGTTGTATTGTGGTCGGAAAATTGAATATTTTGTTTCCTAGACTGCATTTGATTGTGAAAATCCAAAGGAGTCTGAATCTCCCCGATTTCAAGCTATACTACGTGTCACGAGTGCTCCCAGAAGGAAGTATCCTGGTGATATAAAAAGCTTTTCCCATGAATTGAATTCCAAAGGCGTCCGGCCTTTCCCATTTTGGAAGCCACGGGGGCTGAATAACTTGGAGGTATTTTAGTTTCACTCTTCACATGATATTGTCTTGTAGCTGATGAATTGTTCTTTGACTTATTTTGAATGTACTCACCTTGCTTTTGTATGCAGGAGATTTTAGTTGTAATTCGTACAAAATTTGATAAAGCAAAGGAAGAAGTAAACTCCGATCTAGCTATTTTTGCAGCAGATTTGGTTGGAGTTCTTGAGAAAGATGCAGATACTCATCCCGAGTGGCAAGAGACGATTGAGGACTTGCTTGTTTTAGCAAGGACTTGTGCTATGACCTCACCTGGGGAGTTTTGGCTTCAGTGTGAAAGCATAGTTCAGGAATTAGATGATAGGCGCCAAGAACTTCCTCCAGGTATGCTAAAACAGCTTCATACTCGGATGCTTTTCATTCTCACGAGGTGTACCAGGTTATTACAGTTTCACAAGGAAAGTGCTTTGGCTGAGGATGAACATGTTTTTAATCTCCGTCAATCTAGAATCCTGCGGTCTGCTGACAAACAGGTTCTTCCTAGTGTGGGAAGGGATGTCAAAACTTCTAGTGCTGCAAAGGCCTCAAAGGAAACTTTGGCTAGGAAATTTTATAGTCAGGAGCAACATGGCTTGGTTTGGAAGAGAGATGATGCTATGCAGCTGGAAGATTTTATTTCGCCTCCTGATGACACTGTAAAGCATGTGGAGTCCCCTGTCGGTAGGAATCGGATGGCTTCTTGGAAGAAATTTCCATCTCCAGTGGGAAACAGCCCTAAAGAAGCTGTTCAGTTGAGGGACCACAATGATACCAGGGCTGAACCTGCAAAAGCTTCAAGTAGTAGGAGAGGAACTTCTGATATGGATCTGTCTGTACCTAAGACTTCTGAGCTTCTTTCTGGCAAAGATTCTCAAGAACATGTGTCTAAGCACCAACATAAAGTTTCCTGGGGTTACTGGGGAGATCAGCAAAATACTACTGACGAGAATTCAATAATTTGTCGTATATGTGAGGAGGAAGTTCCGACTTCACATGTAGAAGATCATTCAAGGATTTGTGCAATTGCTGATCGATGTGATCAGAAGGGTGTTAGTGTAAATGAGCGTCTCGCTAAAATTGCTGAAACTCTACAAAAGATGATGGAGTCATGCACACAGAAGGATAACCAACATGTTGTAGGAAGTCCTGATGTTGCGAAAGTCTCGAATTCAAGTATGACAGAAGAATCAGATGTTCTCTCTCCAAAACTCAGTGATTGGTCTCGCAGAGGATCCGAGGATATGCTAGACTGTTTCCCTGAAGCTGATAATTCTGTTTTTATGGATGACTTAAAGGGAGTACCTGTAATGTCGTGTAAAGCTCGTTTTGGACCAAAGTCTGATCAAGGTATGACAACATCATCTGCAGAGAGCATGACTCCTAGGTCTCCTTTATTGACACCAAGGGCCAGTCAGATTGATTTGCTTTTGGCGGGGAAAGGTGCTTATTCTGAACAAGATGATCTTCCACAGGTAACTCAGTTGTCTCATTTAGTTCATTAATACTCTTCTTTTTATTGTTGTCCAGAGCCATACAATCAATTGATTAACATTTTTATTATGTTAGTTAGTTAGTGATTTTTATTAATTGATTAACATGTCATATGATTGCTTTCTTATTGTATAGATGAAGAAAGGGAAATCCCTAGATTCAGAGCACTTTCTGGATATATTTTTTCATGGATGGTTGTGGCTGGGAAAATGGATTTTTTTTTTCTCTTTCTGAGGAAATCCTAACAACTCTGTCTGCTCATTCAATCCTAATTTGATTTTTGAAAGGGAAGGCCGCACCTCACCCCTTAAAGAAAGAAGCGAGCGCAAAATTCTATATTTGCTTAGAATGTCATGGTACTTAAATGTTTTTAAAAATAAATAAATCATACCTGATATATAATGTACAGTTGTACTAGATCACTTGAAAAAAGAGAGAATGTAGTGTGGAGGGATTAAGGGATGGGGAATTAGAATGAGACTCCTTCCTGTTAATATTAACCGGCAGAGCTGGAGTTCAGTTTGCGGGGCTCTGTCACACATTCTTACCTTGAAGATCAGTTTATTAGTAGTCCATGATTGAATCAGTTTTTAATTTGAGTATTCATTAGTTTAGGAATTATTTGGTTACTTATGTCCTGGGTTACAGATTTAATTGCAAAAAAGTTCTTGCTAGGTATGTTTTAGGATGTTATATTATTAGGTCTTTTATGAGTCTTTGGTTTATTTCTTGCCTTGCAAGTTAAGTTATTTAGTTTCCTATAGTTATTTACTTTCCTATTTAGAGTCCTGGTAGGAAGTCTTTTAGGAGTCTTTGGTTTCTTTCTCACCACAAAGCCATGTATCTAGATTTCCCCAATCTGTCCTACATCATTGATGCAATTCAAGTAGTTGTTTAGCTAGCAGCTAAAGAGGGTGAGAAATATTGCAGTGGGTGGTTAATACACTGACACTTGTCTGAAAATGAATCGTGTTTGAAGGTTATGTCAGTTGGTTTGATATTACTAATGTGCAGCCCATTAGAGAACTAACTTTTAGTCTGTTATTTGATTCTTCACTCAAGCAAACCTGGATTCTTTGAAAACCAGAAAATAAATCAATGGTCAGTTTTGGGTGTTATTCCTTGGGGTCTTCAGGTTTATCAGGTACTTTGAGCATCCCTATCTGTAATCTAAGTGAATCACGTTGCCTGTGGATTAGATTGGGCTCTACACTGTTTGAGGGGTTGCGTGAGGTGGTGTGCTCCACTTAGTTGAATGTGTTCTTGCTGCCCTCTTCTTCCCCTGATAAAGTTGCTGCCTGTTACTGAACTCGATGGGAGAAAGGGTGTCCAGCGATTTCGCTGTTTCATAGTCAAAAGAAACAAGTGATATATTAACAAATCAACATTGTCATTTTCATTTTGTATATAGTGCATAAAATAATCTGTATGATGTGAACAGATCATTTACTGTTAGCAATGTGGAAAGTAAGAATGTGTTACTATGAACTTAAGGGCATATTTAGTACATATGACGTCAAAATATTGAATACATCACAACTAATAGAGTTCTATCTTGCCTTTAGTTATCACTTTAATATTAAAGTTATTATGTACATTGTTGGCAGCTGTTTGTGCTGTCTCATACTTATTTGTGATTTTTTTCTGTGCAAGTTCAGCACTAACTGTGTTGCAGTTAATTCTTGTCGATAATGCAGATGAATGAACTTGTCGATATAGCACGATGTGTAGCAAATACACCCCTGGATGATGATCACTCCACATCATATTTATTATCATGTCTTGATGACTTGAGGGTTGTTGTAGACCACAGGAAATTTGATGCACTTACGGTTGAGACATTTGGTGCACGCATAGAGAAGCTGATACGGTTAGTTTGTTGATTATATAACATGTTTCTTCTTAATTAAGTAATGCATAATAAGTAAATTATGAACTTCAGAAATTTGGCTTTCTAATGAAACAATTACTTTAAAAACAATTATTTGCTCAAAATTTTGTAACTATGACTTTCCAACTTGTTTACTGCGATGTGATTTTTCTTGAAGTTGTGGTTCTTCAGGGAGAAGTATTTGCAACTTTGTGAGTTGGTTGATGATGAAAAGATTGATATAACAAGTACCGTAATTGATGAAGATGGTCCTTTTGAAGATGATGTAGTTCGTAGCTTGAGAACAAGCCCTGTACATTCTTCTAAGGACCGTACTTCTATTGATGACTTTGAGATAATAAAACCAATCAGTCGTGGGGCATTTGGACGGGTCTTCTTGGCTAAAAAGAGGACAACAGGGGACCTCTTTGCGATAAAGGTAACCATATTTGATGCTTCTTCTGTGGTTTAAAAGTGACTTTTTTCCCTCTGCACTTATCAGAAAAGAATATATTCCACACTGACATGCTAGATTCTCTTATCCCAGGCTTTGTTGGGACGCAACCAAACTTCCTGCAGTATTTTACATCTTCATTATGCCTATATTCCTTCTTGTTTGTATTTAGTGTTTTAGTTCTTTCACCCTTAGTTGGCTTTATCTTTCTTCATTCTTATGTGATAGGTTCTCAAGAAGGCAGACATGATCCGTAAAAATGCCGTTGAAAGTATATTAGCGGAACGTGATATCTTAATTTCAGTGCGCAATCCTTTTGTGGTAAGCTGATATAACTTGCTAAGCATTCTGTTTTGCCTTTAGAAATGGTTCTTTTTTTCTAAGATAAGTATGAACTTCATCAGGTCCGTTTCTTCTATTCTTTTACATGTCGTGAAAACTTGTATCTTGTTATGGAGTATCTCAATGGAGGAGATCTGTATTCACTGTTGAGAAATTTAGGCTGCTTAGAAGAGGATGTTGCCCGTGTCTATATTGCTGAAGTTGTAAGTATTTGTTATTTTCTATTATTATGTAAGATATTTTTTACCTGATAGCATTCTGAAAATCTGATGATCTTGGATGATAGGTGCTTGCCTTGGAATATTTACATTCCCTGTGTGTGGTTCATCGTGACTTGAAGCCTGATAATTTGTTGCTTGCTCATGATGGTCACATTAAGGTAACTGCATATGATTATTGTTTTTTCTTTTTGTTGTGTTTGCACCTATTTCTTAGCATCAATTTGGTTTTTAAACTTTAGTTTGAATCGGGCTTGAGGATGATCAGATGAACTCAATGATCCATATAATGAATTGATTTGTTGATAACACATATATGAATATTCTCTGCAAGAAAAAAGTTTGCCCTATTTTTTCTCCACTAGATATAGTAATTTGCACAAGATAAACGTGTAACTCTATGTTTGTTCTTCAG
Source organism: Quillaja saponaria (assembly GCA_029379385.1). NCBI lineage: Eukaryota > Viridiplantae > Streptophyta > Magnoliopsida > Fabales > Quillajaceae > Quillaja > Quillaja saponaria. The sequence goes on from CM055607.1 coordinate 9,439,317, forward strand.
AAATCTGGTGACCTTCATGCCTATATATTCCTTTCCTTAAGTTGGTAATGGTTAAAAAATTCCTTTCCAAGAATCAGTCTAGCTTTCAGTATCCTTGATGGGTGATTAGGATATATCCTGTGAGAATGGATGCTCTATGGACTTGCGTATGTTCATGTTAACTTTACTGCTATATTATAAGAAATACTGTAGTCCAAGGGAAGAGAATGTTCCTCGGAATTTTCTTTTTGTCATGATTGCATGCATTGCTCAGTCACGTGAGTTTGACATTCTTACTTAACAATATTTGATATTTATGGTTCTATATCTTAATTTTAAGTATTCCTGTTGTCAAACTGATGGAAGTTCTTTTTATTCAATCATGTAGTTGACAGACTTTGGGCTTTCAAAAGTGGGTCTTATCAATAGCACTGATGATTTGTCCAGTCCAGCTGTTAGCGGGACATCCCTTCTTGGGGAGAATGAACCTCAGTTATCTGAGCATCAGCAAGAAAGGAGGAATAAACGTTCTGCTGTAGGTACACCTGACTACTTGGCACCAGAAATACTTCTGGGAACTGGACATGGTTCGTATAGCCTCTTTTTTAGGTTTGAGGTGCTTCAATTATTTTTTCCCTGAATGTTTCTTAAAGTTCATTTTTTTCATTAAACCATAGTCATCCTCAGACAAATATGATGCGCTTAGTAGTTTAGTTTCCAAATCATCACCACCACCACCATTATTATTATTATTTGTTATTATGCCTCCCACTAAACTGGGGTGGGGAGCTGGGGCAGGCGATTAAACTGTTTTAGTTGTTAGTTTTGGGTGGATCTCCAACACTTTATAGTTAATGTGGCCAACCATATAGTGATTCTGTGTGATACTTCCTGAGAAGCTTATAATGTTTGTTTTGCATGTCTATCTTACTGTGATAACATCAACAATACACTTTGTCATTTTACAGGGGCTACTGCAGATTGGTGGTCAGTTGGGGTCATTTTATTTGAGCTGATTGTTGGCATTCCACCCTTCAATGCTGAGCATCCTCAGGTTCTTTCCTTCGCGAATGAATGTGCTATATATTTGGACTCTCTAATGCTTTGTATTAGCAGGAGCGTGTGTAGGGGTATAGTTGTCAAACCGTAAATCATATTGTGATTCGTGAACCATAACGAATCATATGATTCAATCATTTTTTTAAAGAAGGTATAAATAAATAAACATGTTAAGAACAAAATTGATTAGAAAACAATTAATCTTGGCACATAAAACTAACATAATAAAAATGGCATGATAACCGATCACATCACAACTCACAAGAACAAAATATAGTTTCATTAATTAATATTCTTTGGTCATCTCACAGACACAACTTTGCCAACAAAAACACCTTTAACAAGTGTTATGTATCTAAAAGTCAAACAAACATAAAGCATATAAGATAAGGTTAAATGTGAATTTTGGTCTTCCGGATCTGCAAAACCCGACCGTCTGAGCTGGATAATCAACCCTAGGATTCAGTGTGATTCTACGATTCACATGTTTGAATCTGATTCACCTCCCGACTTACTCTTTCAACCGCTTCTTTGATCAACGTGAATTGGTAGTCCCATAAATTGAAGTGATTTGTACTATTATGACAACTATGGGTAGGGGGAGGTGATTGTTGACAAAACAAATGTAGCCTTCTAAGATTATATTTACAAGATTGGCAAAAAAAAGAGAGATTAAGATTAAGGTATTGTCCCACCTTTAGGTGTATAGGATCAAAATGCATGACAAATGGGGAAGATTTATGTTTTTTTAAGTATCTTGTCTGAGGACCCTCTTTAAGAACTTTTTATTTGTTATGCCTTGCTGCAATTCAGAGTTAGCTGATGATCGTCAGGTGGTGTATCATAAAATTATTTCAAACTTTAAATAAATATGATCTAATGAGGAAACCAGTAGTACCAAATAGAATGCAGAAGGCATAATGGTTCTCATATGGTTTTCTGAAAATCTTGGTAGTCTTAAACAGACATGTATGCCTACAGAAGTGTTTGATCCCTTAAGTTTTAGTAGTCTTTGTTTATTCTCCAGTACCTTTTCTGAAAACCTATACCTGGTGCCCATAGTCTTCGTTCTTTATTGTGCCTTTCTTCACTCTTCAATTGCTATTCTATATCTTCAAATACCTCATTATATTTGATGGAGTTCTCATTTGATGGCTTCGATATTTCTTTTTTTTGCTTCTAGACAATATTTGATAATATTCTCAATCGCAAGATACCCTGGCCCCGTGTACCTGAAGAAATGAGTGCTGAAGCTCAAGATCTTATTGATCGGTAAGAGATCATTCTGTTGTTATTGTGTTTCATTGTGCTTTTAGTATTTGAAACATGTATCTATCTTTGCCATGCTGCAAATGTTTTGTCTGGATAATCTTGTCATGTAAATTTGATGAGGACTGGCAGTGATACCTTTTGATTTTCGTTTTGATTGTAACTTCTGTGGAGCTTTTTCAATAGTTGGGCCCTTTTGCAGAAAACCTCTTAATTTTTGTACTCCTTTTTGTTTTGTTACTCTGTATATTCTACCTATATTGATTATTAAGGTAGTAATAGCAACATCTACGAATTCACTTCTTCAAAAAAATGAATGGAAAGTTGCCACATGTTTCTCTCCTTGGTTGGATTGTAGATATTGTTATAAATTTTGGAAGATAAGGAATTAAGTTGCAAAATCAGCATCTTAATTTTTTGGAAGGGTTTTCAAAACATCGTTTACTATACCAATGGAATGTCTTATAATGTTTGTATATGTCTCTGTCTATCTTTGTTTGTCTCTCTTTCTCACTCTCTCTCTCTCTCTCTCTCTCTCTATCTATCTATCTATATATATATATATATATATATATACATCTTAAATTGTTTGATGATTAACTTATGCAATCTTCTGTAAGTAATTGTTCTTCTGGATTTAGCACTTGCATAACTAAGATAGCTGGGAGTTATTTTAATAGCAATACTGAGACCTTCAATCTCCAGATTAATGACTGAAGATCCTAATCAAAGACTTGGAGCCAGTGGAGCTTCAGAGGTGATATTGACTCTTCAAATAAGATTAGATACCAAGACTTGGTTAACATTTCTCTGACTTCGCAAATAGTTACATGTTGAAGTAATAGATGTGACTTATTGACAGGTAAAGCAGCATGTGTTCTTCAAAGATATAAATTGGGACACGCTTGCCAGGCAGAAGGTACGATCTCCTTTTCATGAAGTATGATATATGATATATATGCACATTTATCATGTTGCCTTGGTCTGATTGCCTTTCGACTTTGTATCTTTTGCAGGCTGCATTTGTTCCTTCTTCAGAGAGTGCCCTGGATACCAGTTATTTTACTAGTCGGTACTCATGGAATACCGACGACCACATCTATCCTGGCAGTGATTTTGAGGATTCTAGTGATGCTGACAGTTTAAGTGGTAGCAGTAGTTGCTTGACCAATCGCCAAGAAGAAGTGGTATTTTATTTGCAGAACTTCCTGAATTAGATTAACTGAGATTAATTCATCTTATCTGTGGGTTTGACATGCTCTTTTGCAACCTATATAAACAGGGAGATGAATGTGGGGGCCTTGCTGAGTTTGACTCTGGCTCATCTGTTGATTACCCTTTCAGTAATTTCTCTTTTAAGGTAGTCTCCATAAACTGAATGGATTTCTTTAGTATCGTTTTAAATTAAGCCTGATCTGATATATGAAATATTTCTTTGTTTTGAGATTAGTTTAGATTTTCTCCAGTATCCTTTTTGGCCTTCACTTAGTTGTCTTCATTGTTTTCTTGTACATCTGAATGGAAATCAAAGTGTGTGTTTGGGGGCGGGGGGTTGGGAAGAGAAGGACTTGCCTAGGGAGTATTGATGCTTAACTTCAGTAGTGGCATATTAGGTTTTGTTAGTTGTGCATATGATGGTTTTATGTCTTGTGTTGCCTCCTTACACAATGTGTATACTATTCCATCTCTGGACAACTGTTACACTATCTCTACCTATATCTATCTATATTGCCTCTAATGATTTCATCTGCTTTCCTTGTGGTTTTCAGAATCTCTCGCAGCTTGCATCAATCAACTATGATCTACTCTGCAAGGGCTTGAAAGATGATCCATCAACAAAATCTAACTCATAAGTATCTTGTCCTCACAGTCGAAGTCCATAATTGGGGTTTTGACAATTGATTTGGCATATTTTTGGGCATGATCAGCTGTGTTGTTTGTATACCTTGTACATGTATGATTTTCAGAGTTTTTATATTTACAGCATCCTTGAACGAATTATTCTGACCCGCTTGATCTTTTGGATTTGCAGAGATAGAAGATTAGAGGCTCAAACTGGTGCAGATGTGATATTTTCGTGTATGTAAACAGGCCCTGCTGGGATTGAAATTTTTTCGCTGAGTGTTGTTGTCAGAGTTGAGGAGCACAACTTCCATGCTGTGAAGTTGATTCCAAGTCATTGTCCTATGGTGTATTTCCATGCTCTTCCATTTATCCTCGGAGCAATGAGAACGTATGCTTCTTTGTTCATGTACGTTGAATTTTGTTACGAACCCATTTTGGACACAAGGGTAAATAAGAAATTTATGCGGGTAATCTACTTAAAAATAAGGTGTAAGAATCCTGTAATTGCTGATTAATTGGATAATGAGAAATTAGTTTGTTTTTTTAGAGTAATTGTAGATTGTTGGTATCCTTTTTTCCCTCAATCTCTCTCGGTCCTGCCCTCTCAATTCCCTCTTACTTTTTGATTCTCTGCAAATTACCAGTTAAGACCAAAGGATTTTTGGTCTTAACAATTGGTTGGGCTGCTGTGAATATTCCGAGGTCTCCCCCACCATCCCTCTACGCCTCCGTTCATTCCAAAGTGTTTCGCTGGCTTTTTGTGCTTCAGAAACTTTCACAAACATGCTATTATGAGTTTACATGGCACAGTATTTGAATCTTTAAAGTCAGTAATCTTGGTTTGGGTTGGGTACATTATTGTTATATAGGTATATGCTATGTTGAGCAATGAATTTAAACATTATGCAACTGGTATAATAAATTTCAGTTTGGAATTTTGACAATGGTAAATGGAGAATAAATGGCTTTGCTAGTTTTTGCAAATAAGTTTTGGTTGGATTACGGTGAAAAATGATGAAGCTCTCTTATAGTAGCAAGTAAAATGTGAAAGTTCAAAGTTCAAACTTGTTTCCCCTGCATTTTCAAATTGAGTTATTTATCTAGTTGAAGATAGATTAATATAAACTTTTAAGTTATTCATTGAGTTAAACAATCATCGTTTTCAACTTTAAAATATTAACTTTTTTTTTTATTGTTTTAAATGAGATGAATCTGTGTAATTTTTTCATATAATTCAATGAAAAAAATAGTTATTAAATTATTTTATTCGGCTGATGAGGTAAACTGATTAAGATAGCGATATTAATATCAGATTTGAATCACAATATCGTACTCATACATCAGAATTTGGAAAGATACCCTCTACTTACTACTGGTAAATGATTGGATGGTTATAAATGAATGTCAAGAAAATGTCTACGGTATTCCATAAACACCCATATGTTTGCTTAAGACTTCCTACGAGTTTTCCCAAGCTTATCACACGCCTTTGACAAAATCTCTTACTGTACCTCCCATGCTGCGGGTCATGACATTCTCTAATTGCCAGTATTTATTGAACGAAAAGTATTATGAAGTAGGAGAATTAGTTAGACTTTTAATGTATTTATGTACCTCCATAAGATTCATGTAAAACCTTCTCTCTTTGAAGAGATGGAACGTAATACTCTTTCTTGGTTGGCCCTCGGTTATACCATAATTATGGTTAAGTGAAATCAAATTAAGATTTTCAAAAGAAATTCTCTGACTGTTTGTGGATGAGAACTGACATTTTATAATATTTGTGTTGTGTAATCGAAATCTTTGTATCTATCCTGTGAGCAACGGTTACCAACTTCAAATGAAGAAGCACAATACGACAGCAAAGCAATAGGCAAGTGACAAACAAAATGCCCATATTATCAAAATTAAAAAGTTAGGCTTGGGATTATATAACCGTGACCCTAAAGTAGGACCACTACAATGCTCACTTTAAAACCGACCCTCCATTTATATGCATCAGTTTGGTCCACCCAAAAGTTTCCCATTATCATCACTTTAATTCAGATTTACCAACATACTTTATGAGCTTTCAACAATTGCACTCATCCATCCATGAAAAATCTTCAACTACTTGATACCACCTTTCATATTTGGAATTGAAAGAGAATTGCTACACACAGGTTACAACAAAATATTTTTGAAATGTTTCTTTTCGTTGTATTGCCAGTAGTTCATAAGAGAATACAGTCATCTGTTTTTCTTTATTTGGGATTGGGTACTAAACTGCATATGTTAAAACCATGATCAGTTACATGGTAAGTAGTTAGTTGGAACAAATAATTGGCATAGTTATATCCCAAGAAAATTAGCCCAATAGACAGTGACCCAGATAATTTTTGTAACTTCGGAGGATGAAGAATTAATTTAGTTAGTTTTGAGCATAGACCACACATCTTTACCAAGGTAGGATGCATGTCCGAATCTAACCTTTCTGGCAATGAAAGAAATAAGGAACGACCATAGAACCAACCTACCACAGCACCATAACATCTCAATTTCAATGGAAAGAAAGTTTCAACAAAAGCAAAAGTGAAAGCAATTTTAATAACTACATCAACCATAATCCACCAACAATGTCAATAACTAAGGGAACATATATCCACCCCAAAGTATTAATTGGGAAAAAGGAAAAAAAGGGGGAAATAGTACAATGGGGAATCGGGGGAGAAAAGAGAAAACTGAAAACTGAAAAATTTGACAGTTGGATGCTAAACAAATTTGAGGCCCAACTACACATTCAACATAAACACCTGATGTAACAAGCAATGCAAATATGAATCTTCCTACTCATTCAGGTAAGATGGTGGGAATTCCTGAGTGCAAAATCTACTCACCTAGAACTAGAAGAGATATCATCTGTATCATTGATGGCATCAGGCTGTTGCTCATGATTCTCTCGCAAACTAGCTCTATGTAGCTCCTCAATGCACTTTGTGACTTCAGACATTGAAGGGCGCTTATCAGGATAAGAGGCTGCACAATCTACTGCAAGCTGCAATAGCTGAACCATCTCTTCTTCAACATTCTGATCCCTGAGGAGCTCAAGATCAAATACCTCAGAGGTCCACTCTTCTCGAACAATGGACTGCACCCATCTAGGGAGGTCGACCCCTTCCTCATTCAGAAGGGCATGGGTGGGAGCCTTCCCAGTCAATAGCTCCAAAAGCAATACACCAAAACTATAGACATCTGCCTTTTGGGATACTTTGCGAGGATCAGTCACCTCAGGTGCACGGTAGCCAGCAACTCGGTTGGGGGTGGAAGAGGGACCAACAAGGTGTGCTAGGCCAAAATCAGATACTCGGGCATTATAGGACTTTGTTAGGAGAATATTAGATGATTTTATATTTCCATGAGAAATGTTGGAGCCTTGAGAATGTAGGTATTCAATACCACGAGCAGCTCCAAGGGCAATGCCTGACCTCATTTCCCAATTCAATGGTGTCCTACCCGCTCCTTTGTTTCCTGTAGAGAAGAATTACAAACATTATGGAAGTACTGATAAAACAAATTGGGCGTGGGGGGTTTAATATTAGTGTATAGGATTTATGATTCAGGATGTCACAATGAGATTACAAGAAAGTAAAATTTTAATTGAAATGAATCGAAAAAAGTTCAAAAGATGGGGAAAATAGAAACAGAAGCTCTATAGTTACTCAGAAATTTCAGAGAATCATTTGTCTCAGTACTTAAGGCCAGAAAAAAAGAGATGAATAATGCAAACCAAATGACTATCTAGTATCTAAGACCAGCAAATCAGATATAAACGATTGATAGGCAGGAAGTAAATCTTTAAAGCTAAAAATGACTGGACAGAAACTTGGTTAGCCCAATTAATTCATTTGAGATTCCAAAATGAATTGCCGACATGGGAATACCAAATCTTCTAGGTTTTCATAGCAAATTTATGTGTAAAGCATGTAATATTCCCACCCTATCGTCTCCTTCCATAAACCCCACACAATTAACAGCTTCATTACTTTCAGCGAAGAAAATGTTAACAACAATAACAAATCCTGCATTCCTTAGAAAAGATAAACATGAAAAACTAGAAAGCAAATTGATATAATCATTAAAAAGAATTGATATATCAACTGAAATCATTTTACTCAATTGAAGAAATCCGGAAGAAGTGCAGTAATCATCAAAAATCAGAAAGCAGAATCAGATATATATCAAAAAGAAGCAGAAGAAATCGAAATTCTCACCATGCAAAAAGTGCAGATAAGCTTCCCATTGGCATGTAATCATAGACAAGAAGCTTTTCATCCCTGCTGTAATAAGTAAGCCCTGAGAGGAACCAAATTTTCCTGGTCCATAGCTCCCACAGCTTCAATCTTCTCCTTGAATTCCCTCTCAGAAATAGTCACATCCTTCAATCTTTTCACAGCAACAATCGTCCCAACCTCCAAAACTGCCTTATATGCTGTCCCAAATGTTCCCTTTCCCAAAACTTCCGCCGAAGCTCTCAACAAATCCTCCAAATCAAACACCCTCGCTGAATTACCAAAGAACAACAACTTCTTTGCCCCACCATTGTTTGCTTCAGACTTGCCGTTGCCCACCATTGCGGCTGCGGCTGCTGCAGCCACCGAATACCCATTACTGTATCCACCATTCTCCACATCGGAGACGGGTTTATCCCCCGGAATTTCCACTTCAGGATGCTTCACCGTTGCAATGTCAACAGAGCTTGTCTTCTTCCTGCTCTTCTTCCGGCACAATAAGAACAAAATTAAAAGAATCAACAGAAAACCCACCACAGATCCAATCACAATACCAGCAATGGCAGCCGCCAGACAACTTCTTCTTTTTCGGCTCATTGATCTCAATCCCAAAGGCTGGAGGAACTCCGGTCCCAGGACACGGTTTCAGTGGTCGCCCACAAAGCGAATTCCCCAAAAATGCATCCGAAGAAAACTTTCTGAAACTTACCAGGTACTGACCCATTTAGCAAATTGTTTGACACATTGAACTGCTCAAGCTTTTCCAGATTCAACGCTGGAATCGAGCCCAAAAGATGGTTGTTTTCGAGAAATAGAGTCCTCAATCTTGTCAAATTGTTTAAACCCAGTAGTATAGCACCGGAAAAATTGTTGGAGGCCAAGTTAAGTCGAACTAAGTCATGTAGACTAAACACAACTTCTGGGATTTCTCCGGACAAAAGATTACCTTGCAAGTAAAGATTACGAAGACTAGCACAAGAAGCAAGATCTGCAGGTAGCTGACCTTTCAAGGCGTTGAGACGCAAGCTAAGAGTGCGCAGATGAGTCAAGTTGCCGAAAATGCCAGTGGGTATTTGGCCGGAAAGTGCTACTCCGGGGAGTCGGAGCGCGGTTACATGGTTGTCATCGCATTGAACCCCTGCCCAAGAGCAGGGACTCTGCTGGGTCACATTCCAGAGACGAGTTCGGCCTCCCACCGCCGATTGGAGAGCCAGAAGAGCTTCTCGCTCAGAACCCAGATCTGGTTTTACATAAGGAAGCAAAATAATAAAGAGGAAGAGGAAAAAGTAGAGACTTTGAGGCTGCATTGCTCTGTTTGTTTTGCCCAGAACACAGATAATGTATCTGAAAATGATGGGTGGTGGCTGGGGTGACAGTTTTTTTCTGTTCAATGTAATAGCGTTTTTTGATTTTGCTGGTTCAAATACAGAGAGAAAATGGCAGAGGGTGACCAAGAGCTACTTGGGCAATCTGCAATTTTTTTTCATTTCTCTGGATGAGATAGATGAGAAAAAGACAGAGACAAGAGACTGAGGAAAAGGAAGTTCAAGGTCCAGTACTGTTCTTATTAGACTAGACACTATTACTAGTCTTGTATAATGAAAAACCCTAGCTGTATACGGTAAAGTTGGTACTCAACTCAACTGCCTTCTTTTCTGCTTGCTTTTGTCTTTTTCTTTTATATTTCTTTGTCCATTACTGTTAACAAGTTGTTTGCTGGATATTTTGTTTTCTGGGTCTTGAAATTTATCATATTTATAGGATGATTAAATCAGAAATTAATTACTATAATTCATTAGACAGCTAGATTCATACATTTCTCAACAATATGATTGACTTAACTCTATTTCAATTAAGAAATTAAATATTGTTTCACACTTAACTTGTTCAACTTAATTAAATGCATTAAAAACTCAACTTAATTAAATTTAGAAAAATTGTTGATAAATTATTTGGTTCAACCGATAAGATACATGCAGCACTAAGACAAATATCATTCAAACAAGTTATGTATTCTCTTTCTTATTAAATATTAAATATTGATATTTTAATTTGAGTTTTTCATACCACATAACCAAGGATAGATAGCATTTTTTTTATTGCCTCCAATCTCCCACTAGAATATATTAGTTATAAAGATGAATAGTTTTAATCAATAACAAATACACATTTGAAGCTTGTGACACTGTTTTAAATGTCTATGTGTAAGCTTGTCCCATTGCAATAATATTTTTAGTAACAATATTATGTAAATTTTGATTCAATCCAATAACATATTTATTTTTGTTTCCTAACATATTTATTTTGTTGGTACATAAAAAAATAAAAATATTTTTAACCAATCAAGATTATTAATTAAAGGAAATCTTCTATCACTTACAAAAATAGTTATTTTCGACACTGTTTTAAATGTCTATGTGTAAGCTTGTCCCATTGCAATAATATTTTTAGTAACAATATTATGTAAGTTTTGATTCAATCCAATAACATATTTATTTTTGTTTCCTAACATATTTATTTGTTGGTACATAAAAAAATAAAAATATTTTTAACCAATCAAGATTATTAATTAAAGGAAATCTTCTTTAACTTACAAAAATAGTTTTTTTTTTTTTTTTTAATTCTAATAAAGATAGCTAGGTTTAACTTCCATATAGTTTCATTACGAGATCTTCTGTCTATATTTTCAATTGAGTAGCCATTTTCTTTTAACTTTTTTAAATATATTAACAAAATGTCTCTTTTAATATCATACTTCCTCAAATTACTCCTTGAGGGAGTTTTCTAATTTTATTTTTCCCTTGTAAATTATTTTGTGTGTTTCTTTAGTAACATATTTATCTTTGTTCTTAAAAAAAAAATAAAAAAAAATCACAGTTGTCTTTTGAAGATACAGTAGCATTCAAGTGCCAGTTCCAACTATCAAAGAGGCACAATTATGTACTATTCTCAAAGGAACAAAATGCTAAAAACCTAAACTAATAATGAATAAATTTAATAATCAAGGGAGGCAGGTTGTTCCAATCATGTTTAGCAGGTAGATGTAGGGCCATTAACAACCAATGATATATTTCTCTTTAATTAATTTAGACAATAAATACAGATTTTCAAAGAGTTTAATTGACAAAAATATAGGTTATAAGTCCATAAAATTTTAACCCATTAATGATAAATTATTAAGAGTGATTGTTAGAAGTTTAGGGCCAATTTAATTTTGTGTTTCAAACATGTATTTGGCATTTAAAACTTAGAATCATCGTTTGTCAAATAACATATTTTATTAAAATTAAAAATCTCTTTTGTTCAAATGCTCAATATAGTTTTAGTTAATTTTTAGATACCTTATATTTAATTTTTTAGAACACAATTTTAGCAAAATACAAGATACAATTTTCACATTATTTTTTTATAAAAATATCCTCAAACTTTCATTTATGTTTTAATATTTTTTATGATTCAAAATCTTTTTTTTTTTTTTTTTTTGAGATAACTAACTAAATACAAAACAAATTATGTTCAAATTAATTTTTTTTCATAATTTATACTAGCAAAATCAATTATCTAAACTCCTAATTTTTAAATGCTAAACTGAACTGACCCTTAATCTTTATTTATTTTCGATGTAATTTTTAAGACTGTTTCCCTCTCTATTTTAAGTGAAAAGAACTAGATATCAACCTTCTAAACCATACAAACATATAACTAATAATTTAAGAGAAGGAATACTATTAACAAAACAAAAAAGGTTAAGAATCAAGATAAATCTGAGTTGGCAACATAATAAAAAAAAATGGTGATAAGAAATAATAATGACAGTTTCTTAGGTGAGATTCTCAAGACACTTTGTTGAAGGCTTGAAGATATACAAATTTGCAAACCATATAATATAACATGCTTGTAATAATAACATAAGTTAGCTGTTTCTGAGAGACAGGGTCTCTAGTTGGAAAGTTAGTGTTGTTGCTTTTCCACTGTCGGTTTACCAGATATCTCGCCTTTCTGAACACATTTGATGCACGCACATTCCCAACTCCAAGAGGCCATGACCCACCAATCCACTCTATAATCCCAACCCAATTACACACAGTTAGAGAGAGACACAAAGAGAAGGCTTGATGTAAGGTTTTGTAATGGGTTTTATTTTACTCCTCTGATTTAATTTAGTTACTCATGTGAGCATCAAAACAATTATTATTGATTATTTTTTATTTTTATATAAGAGATTTATTGAACTTATAAATTACATAATGTAATATAGTTCATTTTCTTTTTTATAAACTCATTCTATCTCAAAATTACAATGAGATGTAACATATTCACAAACAAAATAATTTTTTTTTCTTTTTCTACTGTGAGATTTGTTAGATGCGAGTTCTATAACATGTGATATTTTTATTCCTTTTTCATAAAACCATTTTATTTAGGAGAAAAATAAATTTTATTATCAGATTCTTAAATGAAGTAGAGAGAAGAGATGTAACCATTTGGAGCAACACAAATAAAATTCCCCTTCAACCACTTTCCCAACTGCTCACAGCTAGCTGAGTTTTAAAATTCTAAACAACTTTTCTCCTAAATTTTCTTCTAGACAGATTGTGCAAAGAGAGAGGGTGGTGGTTAAGAAAAGCCTTTTGTGTCTTGTTAATGCAAAGATTTTGGTGAAAATTGCACTAAACTTGTGGCATATATATAGACTAGGCTTGACTTGCACAAGATGTGAAACTGACAGTTATGCTAATTTTTACAAGAAAAGAAAGAAAGAGATAGAAGGTTAATGTGGGGCATAAGTACAAAACTAAAATTGTTGTCCAATTTTTACTTAAATTTGATTGATATCGAAGGGACAATGGGGCCACATGAGAAACATGATTTACAAGTTTATTTTTTTAGCTTCTAGTGCCATTACCCAGATTTCAAATCTTTACAAACCAGCTGCTAAACTATCTTTCTGTGTCATTCATAGGTATGAGCTATTTATCTACAATTATACGTGAATTATATAGTATATACTAGTAACTGTTTATGACCCTACATCTACAATGAAACAAGGGAAATACCAGGCACACCAATTGTCCAAGACAACGACGCTAATCCATGTGCAGGAAAAAAAAAAAAAAAAAAAAAAAAAAGAAGAAGAAAAAACAGTACTAGACAGCATGATTTTACCCCATCTGCCTGCCTCCATATCTTAACAGAATTCAGCTTAAATCCAACCATCAGAATTTACACCAACGTATTAATGACATCACACAAGAAAAAAGGGTGACTTCACAGGTCAGATCAATAAATATGACACCAACAGTTTGATGACAAACCTAATTTCATCTATATCTCTCTACATCCTGCAAATCAAGGGTATAAATGGAATTCTCCCATTGTAACAAAAAAATTTCGAAACACTATGAAAATGTGTTACAGTTGGTAAAAAGTTTGTGTATTGCAATGAAACTAACATTACCATATGAAAGAGAGAGAAATAATAATCAAGAATATGATTCACAAACCCCACATTCTGTACTAAAAGAATGGTGAAGGCTGGGTTTTAGAGCCTGAATTTCAGGCATATTGATACAGTTCTCTGTAGTTTGAAATTTTGAATGTCAAAGGAGGTGCACACTAATGCAAGTGATTGCTGCTGCTGTCCCTTCATTTTTGTCATCTAAACTAGTTTTTTCATTAAGTTTTCTGTTTTCACATCAGTGGTTGAGAGGCAGGCTACCGTTTGATTGATTATGTGTAGCTTAATATCTAATAAACTTTCATAAGGCATCATTAAAGATGTTGTTTATGTTTACTTTACTTAAAGATGTCTCCCTATGTATGTGTTACTCCAGATTGTAAAGAGTAGTGGTGTTTGATTACATGTTATAAAATAATCTTAAGACTGTTTGGAATATTTGTTCGTCAAGAGAATAATTTAGGCAAAATACCAAAACACCCATCTGTTTCAATTTTTCTTTTTTCTTTTTCAAAAAAGGAATACAACTTAATTAAGAGATTGTATCTATGCACATAGCAATTTTGCTTAGTATATCTCACAGAGAAGTGAATGGGCCTATACGAACCCACCTCTATGTGAGATGCACTTCAGTGATTACTTCTGCGCATATCAATTTTCTCAATTAATTAATATACACTATTAGAGAGGATCAATTATTGCTGAATCCCATAATGAATTGATAATTATTAACCTGTACCTTTCTTTTTTAGAAGGAATAATCTGATTACTCAGAACAAGTGACAGAACTTTTTTTTAATCTCTTTTGTGTAACAAAACCACACAAATGCATTCAGGTTTATTATTCAAAATTATATATTAATTCAAGGCTTGATTTGATGGTAAAAAAAATATAACTTTCAGAATCAAATTGCATTGAGAGAATTCCTATAAATTCTCTAATTCCGGTATAAAAAAATATGCCTAGTCGAGGTGTTGAGTAAGTTGGCCTGACACACCTTACCACTAAACTTATAAAAAAAAAAAACCATTTACAAATTACAGTTCCTTTCTTCATGAATCACTACTTGCTTGAGCTGAACATGTCATTTTTGGAAGTGTAGAATCCTAGGGAAATGCAGAAAGCAGAGCACGAAAGAAAGAAAGAAAGAAAAAAAAATGTAAGTATAATACAGAATACATAACCAAACACTGACCAAAAGATGAGGAAATAGCTGTTAACCTTCTTCCAGCACTAGACAAAACAATGGAGCTATGAGCTAGCTAAAAAGAAAGAAGCTCTTCAAGACTTACAGTAAACCCAGAATCAGAGAATTAAACAAGGTGATCCCTATAACAATGTAATCTGTCAGACGTAATTGATACACCAAGTTGGAATGTTGCATTTCCATGTCAGCAATCGAGGCACTAGCCAGGATTTCATTTTCTTCTCTTATTCTGATAGAACTATAGAAGAGCAAAATTGTAATGGCATGTCATTACGCAAAAAAAAAGAAGCTAAAGTTCAAAAATTCACAAAACTGAGTGTGAGATCCCCTTCATTCTAGATCAGATGAAGCACCTGGTTCTGAAACCAAAGCATAAAGACAAGCAACCAACAATAGCTAGGAAACTCGTGCAAACAACAACACATGAACACTAGGCAAAAACAAATTTGAAGAGAAGATTGGATTATGAAATAAACAACTCTAAACTGGTCCAGGTTGTATTAAGATTCTCCAACCATAACTTGATTTGACAGGGTGACATGTCTGGAAACTATAAACTATATGAGAATCCAATGGTCAACTTGACACATTGCACAACCTCTTCATTAACAACTTTTGGTGCCAGAGATGCTCTATGCTAAAACCACAAAGGAATCATATAAAGGCTTCCTTTCAGTAGATCAGTCATCCTCAAGAGTCAAGACTACTTCATGGCAAAATTAATAAACTGGCACCAGTGGAATATTACCCAAGGACATGAGTGATGACATACACGGGCAGGTCTGCTCAAGAAGAAATAATGCTTGATATAAGCCTGGGATACATTGGAGAAAGCATATAAAAGAAGGAAACACAAGCCTTCCACCTAATGACTACAGCAACAAGAGCCATTACTACCACTGCAATCTCATCCTTAACCATGCAAAAGCAGAAACTTTATCACACTAACACCACCTTTAACAACTAGTCCTAGGTTATACGCTTTTTACTGAAGTACAAATTTAATTTGCCTGTCCAGTTCTAATAATGCTACTAATTGGTCATAGAACATTAGTTAGGAACTCTAGTTATGGATGGAGTGAATAAAACAGCCAGGTAATATACAGTAAGTCATTCCTTCCAGTCCAGTTCTCTCTCCAGTAACAAAAACTTAAAAACCAAAGCCTAAAATCAAAAAATGCAATACTTAAAATGAATGCTCAGTGTTCCAAACAAACTCTGAATGCTTGAGTAGAATGCAGCATCCTGTCAAGGGACTCTGACTTCCTGAACAGTTAGGAATTTTGTCTTAAAAAAATCTTAAGGCTACATGCGAAGACCAGAAATTTATCAAAGAGTAACCTATTAATACAATAAGACAAGAGCTAAGGTCCCAACTACAGAAAATTTCTAAATAATTAGAAAGAACCAAAATGCTTTATCTTAACAAATCATATTTTAACTGAATCAGAACCTTTCTGATGTTAAAAGACATAACTAGAGTTAGGAGAGACTAATATAGGCATGGAAAAATTCAAATAGAGCTTTCCCACAGTATGCTACAAGTTGTAGTATGTACTGAAGAGTACATCTACATGTAAATGACACATGAAATCCTCAATCATTTGATGACTCCAACTTTTTGAAGGTTTTGACCCTTGATTAAAAGGAATTAGGAAGTCCTACCCAGGAATTATGCTAAGATGTACATCAACAGATTCAATCAAGAAATGACCCTACAAGTTCTAGAGATTAGATCCTTTTCAATCATTTAAAATAAAAACTTAAGTAAATTCTATGCAGTAAAAAGATGAAGCAGCGTCGTTAGGTTTTTCTGCAATGACAAACATCTTAAAAGGTCAGTCGATATGTAATGATATTCCACTTGCTAACCAATAACCACGCATCATCTACATAATATATTAAACAATACAATGACATTGGCCGGGTACTTGGGGGGGGGGGGGGGGGGGGGGGGGGGGGGTGTTGGTTTGAAAAAAGAGATAGCATCCATGAAACAGATGATAACTCTAAAGGACTATTGACATGTAAGACAGTTAATATAATATCAGTACTACATATAGAGAGTAATACAACTTGATGCAGCAAACTACTGAATCACAAGTCTCAATCTTCTCTAAGCATGTTATACAGATTCATAATTCAATAACTATGACTAAATAAAACCTAAATTCTCAACCTTATCCGGTTTATTTTATTTTTTTCGGTTGGAACACTAACCTTAATCATACTACAAACTCATCAACTACAAACAGTTGAAACTGAGATTGTCACTTCGAACCAAATCGAACCCAAGATCTAAACCCCACTTCAAATTGTCCTCAGCAACCAAGCAGCTGAAAATGGCATTTTTTTTTTTCCTCAATCATCATTCTTTAACTTCTTCACCCGATTCTTCAACTGGTCGAGCCGGACCACAAGACCAGTAACTGAATACAGAAGCCAATAAAATAACAGAGCCGCTCCGATCAAAAGGGCATTGCGCTGGCTCTTCATGATAGACTTCTGGTGGCGAAGGTACTCAGATGGTGAGCAAGAATTGGCGGTTTCGCAAGACGGTCTTGTCTCGTACTTCCAGTAGATATCCAGAAGCAAGAAGAGGCAGAAAGGAACAATAGAAAGAAAGGGTTTGAGGAGACTATTGGTTACCGAGATCAAACCCTTGCGAAGAGGGTCGAGACCGGGGACCGTGAGGAGAAGGACCATTATAGCTTCAGCGCCGGCGGCATAGCTTAGCATCACCCATTCTAGCGCCATCGGTGGAATTGGTTGTTTGAAACGGAGGGAAGCTATAAGTGGAGAAGATATCTTAATAAGCAAGGATCGGAGATTTTCTGGAAACTTCGAACAAGAATTTGGCTGATGACTCTTAAGTTTGTGATGTGAAAAGGAAAAATAAGGATCCTTTGAACACTGCCAGTGGCCCTATCAAAATTATTCACATCAAAATGTAATAAATTTTGTTATATGTAGTATGTGTGAAATTTATTAGGTTCATTTTTCTGTTAAAGGAATTTAATTTCTTTTTGCTTCAGCTAAAATATTTCATTAATTCAAAAATAAAATAAAATAATTAAAATTTAATTTTCAATTAATCATTAATTTCTCGAATGCTTACCTTAAATATTATCTTTTAATCTTTCTTTCTTTTTTCCAAAATTCAAATGAGCACCCTAATTTTCGGACTTCAAAAGGAAGGTTCAGTTTTCATTCCTAATTATTCATTCAGGTTTGATGTGATTGTGATGATGCCATTGGCTGGTTATGATTCCATGACCATAAAACTCCATGAGAAAATTTTTGACAAAATTTCAGTTATGTGCATGGGAATCAAATAGTATCAATGAATTACACGAGCAGAGCACTTGATGCTGGAGTAAGAGGAGAAAAAATATTCACAAAGTAACAAGCTCAAAAATGAAGTTGATTTGAACCATGCACAAAACTGAGCCTGTTCCCGATACGATCAAGCTTACATGACATGATAAATACAACATTCAAGAGGAATATAGCTCTAAAAATCAAGCTTACACATGTTTCCTGCTGACAGAAGGGAATATACGGGAAACTCAGTGATACATTGTCTAAGTGAAGTCTTTTGCTAATGATCAAAAGAGGGTTTTTGATGTTTATCTTTCAATGTTCTATGAGCAATAGGAGGATGGTTTCTTTGCCGTATCAGCGTGCAGTAACTGAACTTTCTTATCAATGTAAACACATAAGTTATAATGAATACTGTGAAAAATGAAATTGTCAATGATGAATTTGGCTTGTGAAATCTCCACATTGATGATGATGCGTCCAGGCTAATTGATGAAAACTTTTCCTTGGACTGCCTTCCCCTGTAAAACAAAACTCACTTAGAGGCTGATCTACAAGGCGACTTCAGGCTGAAGACTATTTACCAAGCAAAAGTCAAGAGTTAGTTGTCTGAAGAATGCCTAAAAAGAAATCATATCTCTATTTAATATATATATTTATGTCACCGACTTGTTTCTCTTTCTGATCCCTCCCTTTCCATTGGCTGCAATGTGTTGGGGGAAGGGTTGGGTGGCTGGGTCTATTAGGTAAAACATGACTGGATGCGTAGCACGTGCATTGTGAAATGGATTTTCATCATCAAAGTTTTGCCTGTAACATAACTGAATTCCAAGATCTAAACTACGAGACTCAAGTTTGAATAATTTGTCAATACCTAGGCATTTTGGACTTCAGCAACAAATTAAAAGACTATCAACCAATGGACAGTAAGAGTTAACTACTTGAGAATTTCAGTTAGGGAATTTTCTTCTTTTTCAATCAAAACTAGTGGTTATATTTGAACTGGAAATTTAGAACACGAAGCAAAATGTCATTTAAGTATTACCGTAAGAAATTTTTAACGGAGCTCCATAGAGATGAACCATGTTTGATTCCCGTTCTCGAAGAATGATTCTTGAAGTCCCTGCTTCTGTTTTCATCAAATTTGTCTTCAGAAGTCCCTGGAAAAGTACAGTAACACAATTATGAATATCCTGTCAATCATTCAAGAGTACAGCACAATATTTGCCTATTGCTAATCATGTTAAATGTATAAAAATGGAAACATTACCAATGCCATTGCCAGAAAATGAATTCTCTTTGCTAGATGCCCTCAGTGATGCCAATTCCTCAACAAGTATGCGTTCGGTGTCACTGTCATAGCAAGTTCCAAGTAGAATATTAAACAAGATCAACAGGAGTATAAGAGACTACCAAAGAGTAAACAAACAAACTGTTCATACATCGGGAAGGAATCATATGTATTGTAACCTCGATAACTCTAGACCGTTTGGACCAGGAAAATGGTTTGCAAGAGCTTTCTTTCTATTGAACATCAGATGTAGCCTACAAGTTGGCAAAAAAGAAAACAAGAAAAGAAAAGAAAAAGACACAATCTACTACTGGGGCATCCAATTCCTTCATAGAGAAGATAGTGCTCTTCAATGAAGCAGTTAAGCCCATAAAATTATTGAATACAGGATAATATAGATATTCAAATTCAGGGGTATTATGAACTTTCCACTGTCTAGCACATGCATCCACTCCTTTGTATGAAATTGCAAGATAGGACATCATGAGGAAAGAAAGAGTTTCCTTTAATTTTTCCTTGAGAATTAGAAAGTAGAAATTACAGTACAGTAGCAAGTTCCCATAACTTTTCTTAAAAAATAAAAAATAAAAAATAAAAAATAAAAAGTAAGAGAGAAAAATAATTATAAAAGAGTAGTAAAAGGAGCCTAAGTGGGTAAACCATCCTTAAGAAGGAAGCATACAATTGTAAAAGGACCCAGACCTGATGTTTTTAGGGATGATGACATTCACAATAAAGT
This sequence comes from Quillaja saponaria, assembly GCA_029379385.1. Taxonomy (NCBI): domain Eukaryota; kingdom Viridiplantae; phylum Streptophyta; class Magnoliopsida; order Fabales; family Quillajaceae; genus Quillaja; species Quillaja saponaria. The sequence continues at coordinate 9,459,754 of CM055607.1, forward strand.
GATGGTCGCCACGAACAGAAGGCTTATTCATGTCTGGTACCCCCAATTGTGACAACTTCACTGAATCACCAGGCTGAATGCCGGAAGGAATTTGAAGATCTCTCAAACCTTCAACAGTTTCTACCTGAAGCACTAAAGTTTAAAGTCAAACAAAACATTGTTTCGGTAAAGAAAATATCTGGCTGCATCTCCAATACAGCACTGGGAACACTGTTACCTTTCTCACAGTCCCAAGTATTGCCTCTGTAAAGTCAATGTTGACCTTTGAGAACAGATGGAGACCATCTTTTCTAATTCCACACTTTTCATTAACATGAAGGACAACAAAGAGATCGCCAATCATGCCCCTACAAAAAAATGCAGAAAATTCTTTTGAAACTAATGTTATTTAGGATGTAAATACCTGAATCTTAGCTTCTAAAACTATATAACTCATCCATACAATTGATGTATTTCCCTCTCTACTTTCAGTAGTCATGGTGTTGTCGGACATCCTCCATATCTAATGTATGAGATGTTTTACATAACAGATACTAAACTTAGAGATGTAAGCGCTCAGAAATACAGATAGAAAACGTGCATTCAAGTTTTAACACTACAAAAAAGAAATTCCTCATTAGTATGATTGATGCCTTGCATACATTTTGCACTGCAGGCTTATGCTGGACTCTGCCTTCTACATGGAAAACATAACAGTTTACTTCTTAGGATTGACAACCACCTCATGGATCGAGATTCAATTATGAAATAAGAGTTTAATAATGAAATTTCATGCAACAAACTATGCAGTTTAATGCATGTTTCAAGTTCAGAAATTTTCTATTTATTCTCCCCTTGGATTTCTTTTGGTTTTTGAATCTCCTAAGATACCACCCAATAGTTTCTGATAGAGCCAATAGTCAATTACTAAATCTTTGAGGAACCAGACACAAAAAATTTCCCAAAAAGATTATACTGAATGGAAGCATAATATTCATCAGTATACTAACCTTTTCTTATCAAGACTCCCCTCTCCTTGTATTTGCACTGTGGCTCCATTATTAATACCAGGAGGGATGACCACTTCGATCTTTCTTTTAGACTGTACTTGTCCACTGCCGCCACACCTTCGACAACGGTCAGTGATAATATTCCCATCACCTCCACACTTAGAGCAAGTTGAAACCTAAAAATTACATGAAACCATCAATGCAGAATTTGCCAACGTAGAAAGTGATTAGTGAACATTATAAGAGAATATATGAGAGTTTGAAGCAACATGCACAAAAAAGCAAATAACTTGGACCCTGGTTAACATCAAAGAAAACAGATTCCATAAGAATTAAAAAAAATTGAAGCTGGAAAAGATCTCTTAAATGCTCTATAGAGCATATCTATGATTGAAATTTTCCATAAGGATGCTTCCCCCGCCCAACCACCCCCAACCCCAAAAAGCAATGATTTGATTTGGTTGAAGGTGGAGGGGTTAGCAGAATTCATTAGGGGTTGGTGGAATGGGCCTACAGTAAGTGGAAAATCTTTCTCAAACTGTAGCTTAAAATTATAAGCTACTCAAAGAAGACTTCATCAGATAAACACAAAAATTTTGGATATGGAGATCTAAAAATAAGTTCGACTTATTGAATCTGTTACTGCTATATACAGATTTTAGGACGAGAAGGGTTTCAAGATAAGAAGTGCTTGAAGTTGTAATTGGGTAGACCATGGGAAAAATGGCTATCATGGAAGAATTAAATGAAAGCAACAATCTGGAGCTATTTGGCTGAAAGGTTATTCCAACTCCAGTATCAAGTTCTACATAGCATGTATGGCTGGAGATGAATAACACAAACTTTCAAGTAGAGAAGGCTTTAGAGAGGGTTTTAGAGATCTTCATTCTTTTTCCTGTTCTTCCAACCCAGTTTCTTGTTGAACTTAGAGGATCCTTCTTGAAATTTTTGGATGTTATGGAATTCAGACTTCATATATGACAAAAAGACAAGTTGAGTGAAAAAAAAAAACTAAAGATAGCCATTATTAGCCACCCTATTTCATGATTGACAATAGCAACAATGAAAAGGAAATTAATTATATTGCAATCACCAATGATTATCAAGTCCTTATCATGTAGACTTACCTGTGACATTATACCAAATGGTGTTCTCTGACTTCTCATCTCTCCTCCTCTGCCACCACAATTGGTGCATGATTTGATGCAGCTACTTGATTTAGCTCCTGTACCATCGCAATTTTCACATGTATCAAGATAGGAAACTTCAATTTCCCGCTGTCCTCCAAAAATTGATTCTTCAAAGTTCAAATAAAGGTCATACCTGCATGAGGAAGGAATTTAAACATGATAATCTATTATTTTCGTCGCTCATTAATTACCCAATCATATTCATGGTAGCTATACAGATCAAACATAAAAATCTTCCAAAGGTCATGAGCAACTCATGCTATCTTGTATCCTGATGATGGTAGCTTCCATGCAAAATGGAATCCTTCAATGATATACTAATTTTCTAGCATAAAAAAAAAAAAAAAAAAAAAAACTGCGATATATAGAGCGAACATGGAATCCTCCTCCACAAGTGAAAAATGATTTAGTGAGATAAAAAAAAAAACTAAAACCAATTGTTTGAAGAACTTTACCGAATATCAAGACCACGGTTTCCCTTGTTTCTCAAATTGAAGTTGATGCCCCCCAGTCCATCCCTTCCCCCGAAAAGTCCATCCGAACCACCAAAGAATGTATCAAAAACTTCAAAAGGATCCACCTGAATAATCAAATAATGAATAAAATGAGAATATGATAATGCATCAGCAAGATTTAGAATAACTAGCACTATCAGTATCCATAAAGCTAAAGTCCTCAACACTTTTCATCCCAGGGAAGAAAAAAGAGAAACGTTAAATGGAACATACATCATAGAGATATCTTATCGTGCCAAAGAAAAAGATTTTGTCTCAAGTCCCAACATGAAATAAATTAGAAGACTTGAATTTGAACTTACCCCTGAAACACCACCAGATCTTTTCATCACCTCCCTGTAAAGCCTGCCTCACCAAAGCGATCATATAAAGATCTTTTCTCATCATCGGATAGGACCTACATACATGCTTCATTACACTATGAATAGAAAATAAAGGATGAAAATATAATGTGTATGCATATAACTTATTCTCTTACATCCCAGGTGCGAAAGTATTATAGTGCTAGTAATCAACTCATAAGTACAGGACCATAACAACTTCAGTCCAAGTGTGTCTAGTGGGAAGAACATATAGGTGAAGATAAAAAGCAGCATTTTGGGAAAGAAGAGTTACCTCATATGCAGCACTAATCTCTTTGAACTTCTCTTCTGCTCCAGCAGTCTTGTTTAGATCTGGATGATACTGTTCCAAATAGAAAATTACAACTTTTAGTTATATAATACTCGAGAGTAAGTGGAAAGATGTAGTGTACTATAAGCAGCCGGTTAGTGAAATATATCACAAGCAATCACTGAATTACAAAATTCACATGACATAAGTATCAACAAAAGACAAAGTTTGAAAATTTCAAAACACATTGATGATGGAAAAAGAAGAAAACTTACTTAGATGTAAGGAGGCTGCAATCAAGATAAATATTTTCAAGAAAACTGCTAGATGTAGAACCATATGAAAGAGCTAATTTATTTTGTGTTTGAACAAATGATAAGAGTCGATTGAAAATCCCAATTCCTCAAAGAGGATTTATGATCTATACTTGACCTAAAGTACACATGTCAATTAGTTTCTGCGTTTTAGTTCTTTAATTTCTGTTGCACGTGACATTCATTAGTCTAGCAATTCTAGCAGCTAAAGGTGGAGCAGAAGATGGTTATGGTTGTGAATTGAGATTGTAGTTGCTTCAGGGAATCGTGATTTGAGAGCAAAAGAACCTCAAAACACAATCATGCAAATGGGTGCTCGTTAATGCTAAGGCCAACATTAAATATGAAACGACACAATGAAGAGCTATTAAACATCAAACCTTACGAGCAAGTTTTCTGTAAGAGCTCTTGATTTCTTGCAAAGAGGCATCTTTATGCACATTCAATTTCGAATAGTAATCAGTTCCAGCTGCTCTGACTGCGGTACTGCGAGGATGTTTCTTGCGGACGAAAACAAAACTTGGGTCCAGGAAATGACCATTTTTACGGAAGAATTTGGATTCACTGACGCTCAAACCAAAGCTCTTAAGGGTCAGAGGTGAATTGCAGAATCCAAACGAACTGGGTCGAACCGAATAGTTGGGAATAGAAGAGAACTTAGATATGGGATTGAAAGCTGTATAGCAAGAGTGGCTATGGATTACATTTACAGGCATGGTTGGAGGATTTGGGGCCGTACAGAAATGGTGGAGATGGTATTGAGTAGAGGAGGGTTTTGAAAGGGTTTTAGGTAATCTTACGTGTAATGGGTGCAAAGCATTAAGGAGATGGGATTCACCTTGTGCCTAAACCGTGTGAGTGTGACCTTTCCGCCATTTCTGTTGCCTAAGTAAGAATGGCAACGGAACCGGGTTCTCACATACACTGTCCTGATCGTCTCATAACATAAAATCAGCCAAGATCTTGACGATTTATGCACAATAAAATAATATAAAATCAGCCAAGTCGGAATCAATAAATTGAAAAGGATTCAACTAAATTAGTTTTTGTGGTTAAAAACCACATGAATAAACTTTATGATTTTCAACTTGAACATAATAGCCTGTCATTATAAAAAATTTACCCTAAATTTTTGTAAAATGCAGTACACAATTTTCAACAAAATTTGTTGAAGAAAAACATCATTAATGTATTAATACTAATGGATGAAACTTTACATTTCAAATCTTTATATCTTGTACATTATTGAATTAGATCCAAAATAGTTTATAATTTACTTTCTAATAAGAGCAACATTAAACTTTTTCTTTAAGAAAATAAGAGAAGAAACCTCCAATACCATATTGAAAAGATTAGAGAATTTTTTTATTTTATTTCTTTAATGTGAAAATCAATTTATGTGTATCTTAACTAATAACATCTTCAGTTCAGTCATTGATATTTATGTCGGAATTAGAGAATTTATGAGAATTTTACTTCCTCGCAACCTCTTCAAGGATATTTGAACCTATTAAGTTATTGAAAAAAAATCACACATTCTTAACCACAAAAATAAGAATCATAATTCTTGATTACCAACTTGACATTCAATATTTCAACAAAACTAAGAATCATAATATGAGCTACTTCTTGTCAAATAAGAGAATTCAAAAAAAAAACAAAATCATCTTATTTTCTCATGTATAAGAAATGAATATGATCAACTCAAAAGGAAAAAATAAATAAAACATATGTTATGAAATTATTCCATCAATCATTCTCACTATAATCTCTTGTACCACGTGACACATATTTTATACTTGCAAGTGAAAATTTAGTCTTTTTAGTTTTATCATCCTTGGCATTAGCAATTATTGAAGAAATTAATCGGTAAAGAAGTTTCTTTGTATCAATTTTTTAAAAACTTTTACAAAGACAATCACAGACAGTACTTGGTTATTCTCATAATAATTGACCAATGAAATTACTTCTGTACTAAAACTGACTAAGTTTGCTTGTTAGCCTCACAATTGAAGATTTGTTCACTTGGAGGATTCAAAAGTCAATGGCGCCTCTTTGGATATGACAAGGAAACCTCTAAAAGTCAATCATAATAGACAAAATCTACTCCATGACTTACCCAGAAATGAATATACTATACTATACACGTTATGATCTTCCCATTTATACGAGTTTTGATTCCTTACTGATATAAACAATTCTTCCTTTTGTTCTCTCTCACTCTCTGCATCAGATTCACATGAACAGCCTCTCAGCTAGACCAACATGGCATTCCAACAACCGCCGAAGTTGTTGTAGCTATGAATTCCCTTGTGGCTGTAAAGTAGGAAGCTGCTTCTGCATAACATACACCACCATTCTTCTCTTTATCCTTTCCTGTTTCGTTTTCTGGATTATCTTCTTTCCCTCCAATGTTAAGTTTCATGTAACAGATGCATCCCTTATGCAGTTTAATCTCACTGACAATAACACACTTCATTACAATCTCAAACTCAATATTACAGTCAGAAACCCCAACAAAAAGATTGCTGTTTATTACAGACGGATCATAGCCACCGGTTACTACAAGAAGAAGCGGTTTCAGACAATGAGTTTGGCACCCTTTTATCAAGGTCATAAGAATACAAGCTTTTTGAGGCCTCTGTTTGAAGGACAACAAGTAGTGGTGCTTAAAGGTGGTAAACTTTCGGAGTATAACACAGAAAGAGTGTTGGAATTTTCAATATTAATGTGGATCTTGATCTTAAGATAAGGGCAAAGTATGGTAAACTCAAGGGTGCTAAATTTAGGCCACCAGTTATCACCTGTCGTTTAAAGGTTCCTCTGAATTCTAACAATGCATCTGCTAATGTTTTTAACGTTACAAGGTGTAAGACTGGTTATTTTTTTGCAGACAGGGACAGCGAGTGATCCAGTACAGCCAGCAAGACAGTCTTATTGCAGAGAGCTTTACAAAATAAGAAACTCAGAATAACTTCCCTCTATCATTAATTAGCATGGTATGAGAGAGAGAAACCAAGTATCATTAGCATATTTGATATTGCTTTTGTAAAGAGTTTTATTGTATCTTCCAACATAATCATGTCATTGTTCAATTTAATGGTCACTTTCTTTTTGTTATTGGGTTTCATGTAGTAAGTAAATGTAAGCAAGACAAGAAGTAAATAGCACAGTGAAAAAACTATTTTATTGCTGTTAATTTTTGCAGATAAATTCCTGAGAACAACAGGTTTTAAACACAAACTGTTCACTAATCACGAAACTAAATTAACATATTAGTTTAGTTGGATGTAAAGAAAATGTAGTAGAAGACAACAATATTATATTAGCAAGATATGCTTGCTTCATAACTTGATAGCTCTCTTACAGGTGGTAAAGTTTGCAAAAACAAAGTGCTAGAATAGATAGAAATATGCAACGCACACCTCTCTAACTGCCTGGAAATAAAATTCCACTTGGTTCATAACTTGATGGCTCTCTTACTGGGTTGTAAAGTTTGCAAATAAGGAAGGCAATGGATCGAGTTGGGTTGATCATGACCCGATCCATTACCATCCTTATTTGTAAAAGCAACAAAGCTACCTCACTAAACCTTAATATCATATAGTAGTATTCTAACTTCTAAGGCAAAATAGCCAAGAAACAATGAATATGCAATTGCATATAGCTCCAGTTGTTAGGAAAGGAAATACAATGTAGTCATCTAAATCTACAGGATGTCAGCCATCTAGACCATGTGCAAGTTATCATCATCAAACACGAAATACATGCATCAGAGAAACCTTAAGAATCAAGAACAGTAAGTTCCATTCGAATTCAAAACTTTGTACATGACCATTAGCAATGAAAAGTCTACCTCGCTACATTAGAAATTTGTTGCTCATAAAGCTTTAAGTACATGACATCTTCATCTTACATGGCAAAATCCCCAGCTTCAAATCTTGTTTGCACATTTGAGTTCATCCATTAGTAGATGTGCTACAGATTTGTATCCCATCTCCCAAGCTTCATTTCAAACCAACGAAAGGACAAAATAACAACAAATAACATTGGAATCAAAAGGTGAAAATGACATTGAACATTATGTAAACAAAAGAACAAAGACACACCTCTGTATATTGCTATCCCAGTTGGAGCTATCTTCCGCTTCCGTAAACATAAAGAACTATCCACAAAAACAAACCAATCACAGAAATTATGCAACTACTTATGCCAGTCATAATTACCTAACTTCAACCTGTAATGCATATACCTGTTACATATCCAGTAAGGTTTTATTCCTTTCTCTTCTATACAATGAGGGCACATCCATCCTTTGTTCTCCCTTACCTTCTCCATCTCTAACATAGAATCAAATTGAATAGTTTCAGTCTTTCAGACTACCCATGTAGAAGTAATTTGTCAAAATTAATCTAAAAGAATTGGTTCAGACACTGAGTTAATCTCAGTTGAAATTGTGTTTTTAGATCCAATTTTGAATAGGGTAGGCTATGCTCCAGCAGGTTGTTGGGAGAAAAGAAGAATAAATAAACCCACAAATAATGTGTTCATCAAATGAATTTGGCACCGAATATTTTCATTCCCAGTGCATTTGTAAGTTAAGTTTTCCATCTAGTGAATACATTCTTTAGCTTTGATCTCTATAACTTACCTTCACCATACCTAACCTTGAGACAAGCTCTACAGAAAACACCATTGCTAGAATGACAAACTGAACAATCTGTCTTCCCTGCCATGAATAAGCTAAAGAAATGGTAAATGATGTCAAGCTAAATTAGACGGCAAATTCACAATATTAGTAGAAATCTAACCTAGGCATGGTTCATCTGTGTCAAAATTGCAACATCTCTTGCAATCTTTTTCGCCGCATAATTTCTTTTGTCTACATAGGCCATAGGCATATTTTGAGTTGCAGTCTCATCATAAAAATTCCTTACTCCAGCTAAAGCTGAGGATCCTGCAGTGTGCATGTGACTATTGCCTTGCTCTTGTCCCAACTTTAATGAATTTGTTCGACACAAGAGTTTATAACATGTGACAATTAATTATTCGAAAACAAAAGGCAATACATGCTTGAATATAATAGAGACTATTACCACACGGCAAAAAACAACAGTCTGTAAAAAGAGCCCAGTTCAGAAAATGTAGGCAAGGAACAGAAAATGGAACCCTGCAAAAACTTTCTACAGTACAGACTTTGGCAACAGATTCAAAGTGAGAACCTGATCACATTACACTGAAAAGGGGAATAAAATGAAACCCTCTAAAAATTTCTCTTTTTTCCTTTAATTGACCTGATAATGTGAAAGAGTAACTAGTGTATGATACCTGCAGAAATGGCAGCAGATCCCAAAAACTGGGTCGTAGACACTGCCTCTGCCTCTGCCACTGCTATTGCAGCGCCCTACCAGAAGCTTCTGATGAAATTTGAAGGTCTGAGCCCTTTATTTTGACTAAAGGCGCATTCGCAGGCCTCTTCCTTTCTCCTCCGCTTGAAAAACTCTCTTTATCCTCTTCATCAGAGTCATCAACTTCTCCAATTGCAGACAGTATACAATTATCACAAGAAATCATTAGAACATTTGAACGGTGGAAAAGATAGATCTTTTTTTTTTTTCAGCTACCAAACAGAGCACAAGAATCAAAGATTAGCTCAGTACCTTCTTGTGAGGAGGAAGTGTTGCCCGATTTCACTATCAAACGATCAGACCGTCTAAGTGAAAGGTGCTTCCCCTTCGCTCTGACGGTAGTTCCCCTTAATCGCTGTGAGCGGCGCAAGGGTGTGACTCCATAGACTCTTTTCTTATATTCTCTTTTCTGGGTCTTCGAATTTGCAGATAAAGAGACTTCCACGAAGGTCGGAAATCGTCTTGTGAAGGCCTAGAGACGCCAACCTTGCCTACAACCACCAACATTCAGAGTTTCCGATAAAAGAAACATTCATAAAAACCCAGAAAAAAAAAAGAAGAAGAAGTGCTTTTTGCATTTGCGTCCAAGTGTGTAAAAGAGCTAAGAGAGACCTGGTTCTCTAAGACTCGAGCATTTCTGCAAATTTTCATAGTCACTCTTTGCTTTGAGCTTCCCCATTGTTCTCGTTTTGTGACAGTGGTAGAGGCGCTTCGCTCTTCTGAGTGAATCTTCCTTCCTGAGCTAGAATGAAGGGCAAACGACAACGTTTTGATATGGGTTTCCCTAATTTTCTAACGTTCATTTCTGATTGTTGGTAAAATAAAAAATTCAAAATTCAAACTTCAGTAGTCAGTTAGTACTGGCGCGAGGAAGAAAGTTGCTGTCATTTAATTTTAAAAACACTGAAGAGAGTGAATTATGCGTAATCAACTTAAATTTTCCATTGGTCTTGGGTGCTCACTTGTTTTGCAAGTTTGTTAGAAAAAATTGAACTTTCTTTTCCCATCTTTTGTTCTTGTTCACCTACTAAATTGTTATTTTCTTCTACCCAACGTTGCATAAGAAGAATGATTCACATATAATAATCCAAGTGGCAAAGAGAATTCGGACAAGCAACAAAATAATTGAGATTCCATGGTCAACAAGTAGATTGAGCGGCTGTGTTGTTAATGGAGAGCCAGGTAAAAGTAGGCAAAGTCCAAGTCTTGGGATTTTTATGCTGCCTATTAGTTGCCATAGAGTCAGAGAACTCTATTCCTGTTGTTTTTCATCAATTATCGGCTATTGCTAATGACTAATCATGGATGTCCACCTTGTTCTCAACCACATTGATCAAGAATCAGAGGTTTCACCACAAATTCTATGCCACCTCTGAAACAGCCGATAATCAACATATATTTATCCTACACATATAGACAGTTAAGCATTCTTTCAACTCGGTATTTGTCAAATGTTTGAATTGAGTTAGGATCATAATGAGTGACATATTTGTCAAACACTGGGACTGAAAGAATATCAAAAATCACATGAATGAATTGAATGAATCGAATTTCTACATCTATAGAGGATTCTGTTTTTAAATCTACAATCTACAATTTGCAATCAACAGATGCGCTTTCGCTTGCACATAAACTCAAAAACTTAAGATGGAGGAACAAACATCAAGGAGTACTATGGAATGGAATAGCCAAGACAGCAAAAACCTTCACTTCAGGCTTCAGCAGCTTGGTTAACAATGTGAACTTCAATGCCTCTTGAATTCTCTTGTCCCAACATCATCCTAGTCCTTTTGCCACTTGCAAATTGCTGGAGAAAGGACAATGGGCAATAGAAATATTTCTACGCACAACTATTCCCACCTGTCTTCTTTTTGCTGCAGTTGAATTTGTCGACAAACCAATACATCTAAAGCTTCCTTCATCCACGCATGTGGACATACTTCCTTTGCTTCAGCCACAGTCATCTACATGATAAAACAATAATGCAAATATTTAGAACACCAAATGCTTCTAAATGATGACCAACAAAAGTACCTTGCACCAACAACTTCACTAGCATTTTGTATCCACACTTACCCATCTCCGTTTTCTTGTATTCATCTCTGGCCAAAGCTCTAACTGCTGCTTGACTAGCAAAGGGAACATATATCCTTCATGCACTGTGCCCTGACTTTTGCTCTTATACCGCCATTTGCCCAATCTACACTGCAAAAAGCAACCAAAGAAATATATGAGAATATTGCGAAAAGTTTGACAAAGGACTCAAATGTAGAAATGCTTTGCCAGATACTAACTTCAACATTGCCAACAACGCCAGCTTCCTCTAGGCTCTCTCTTTTTGCAGCCTCTTCCATAGTCTCATCAATTTCCCAACCTCCCTAAGAAAAGATCAGATTACAAAATGTCAGAAAAGAAAGCTGAAAATGAAGATTTTTATTCTAATCAAAATATATCTAAAAATCATTTGGCAAATACAAGTAATGTAAATCATGTGAGGAGGAATTATACCTTTGGGAACAACATTGCTTGAACCTTCTGAGAACTAATCACCAGAACCTCTAATTCCTCATTAAGGGTTCCGTCAAGATTGTTTCCTCTATATCTGTAAGGTATACATCTGCTCATTTTGCAAAATCAAATGAATGTGAAGCCAAAAGAAAACCGCATTAGACAAAAAAAACTTCAAAAAACTTTTAACAACAATTACAGATTAAAACACAACAAATATCCAAAAGGATGTCATCTAAACAATTAAAATCCCAAACCTCAATTAAATAATAATAAAGGAAACAAATTTCAGCCATTTGAAATAAACCCAATTGAGAAAATCTTGGAAATTTCAAATGGCAAATGAAATTCTCAAACTTTTCCAAGAAATTACATTTAAATTCAGGTAAAAATTTGAAAAAAAGAATAATTTGGTATGAAACAAGAAACACATAAAACAAGGAGAGAATAACTCACCCTACAACTTGGCGACATCCTTTCTCATATCGCTGCAAATGCCTCCCTGTTCGGGATACCAAGGACATCATATTTTCAATATGCATGGGAAGCAATTTCCCACGAATTTTCTTGGAAAAAAGGAAAGGAAGGAAAATATAAGGAGCAAAGTTTTTAGAAAGAAAGAGACCCATTATTACGGCTACAAAAAACAAGGTAATCCTAACCCAGAATTTCTGAAATTAGATTGTAAAATGGATGTCTATAATAAATTTAGAAGACAGAGAAAACAAAGGAAAGAAACCTAAAAGAAGAAGATATTCCATGACTGGCAAATCTGCACTATATATATATATATACACCAATTCTTGGCCTCTTTTCCGTAGAAAGCAATACATTTTTTCTTTTGTTTTCTTATTACGGTGCGGGCGCCGTTTCGACGGTAGTTAGTAGGCTATTGATGCTTAGGCTTTCAACACGGTGTGTCGTTGTCGGCAACAGTAATAACAGTAGTTTGTTAATTCATTATTATTTGTGGTGCCCAGCTCGGAGTTGAAACGATTCCGACGCGCTTATATATTGAAGAAACTGAGTATTTTCGCATTTCTAGTGGGAATTTGACAAAAAGACAAACAGCAAAAAATATATATATATACAATCGGTGCCGTCCTAATTAAAGTAATTTACAAATTTTATACGCACTTTTTTTTTTTCTTAAGAAGTTACAAAAATCAAATGTGTTAATTCAACTTATAATATTATTTAACGTGATTTCAAAATAGATAAATTATTATTTTTTGAGTTTAAATATTTTAGGAAAAAATTTTCAATTATAAACTTTCATAAATTTTTTTATCTCAATATAAATAATTTAACTGTAATCGGATCAGAAAAATTATAAATTTATGTGTATATTAATGAATCTGAACATATTTACAAAAATAAAATAGCTTAAATTCTGAAAAATGGACTTTTTCTAATTTTTTTAATTTGTTGGGACATAAGAGATGCCATCACGCCCATAATCAACATCAATTGGAATTTGGAAATAGTGAAAGCAACTGCAATAATTAAACTATTATATATTCAGACTTGAAAGCTGGATTCAATAATTTTTTTTATGTGCATTGGTTTTATTATTATTCTTCTTTCTTTCTTCTTGTATTTTCAGACTGTTTGAGCATATTGGAATTACAGTTGTGCATTCTGCGAGATATGTATATATATTTACCAATTAGTTGTTAATTAATTCAATTAATAAAATTCCACATAACAACTTGAACTATGAGAGTGTTTATTGTTACTTTATTTTTGGGTGTAAATGGGATTAAGCTTCATTTAGAATAATTTCTACAAAAAAAAACACAATTAAAAAGTTTATACACGCCATTAAGTAAAGGAGGAATAACTTACTGAATTTGAGTGCTACACATGAATTTTATTTTTCTCTTTAAAAATACTAAAAAAATAATAATTAATTTTACATATATGTATGAAATACTTCTATCCTATTTTATTTGAAAATATATTAAAATTAAAAAAATAAAGATTAACATAATGCCTCATAAGAAAAGAAAAGAAAAGAAAAAGACTAAGACGACATATAATATAAAGCAACTTTATCTTTCATTTTTTATTCAAACTATTATATAAATTTATTATCTATATTTTTTTTTTCAAATTGTTGAACTTATTTTTGAAATTCATTTAAATTTAAATTTATATTTTTATTTCATATCATAAAAACTTAGAACCAATCTAACTTATTGTAAATAAAAAAGAAAAAAATCATACACTAGCTATTTAGAAGGAAAAAAAAGCATATAACGCTGTAATTAATGCATTTCAGGTAATGCCTCATAAGAGCCCAACCTTAGAAATTTAACCACCTCTCCATCCATGATCATTAATCATATTTTGGGTATGCAAATTGATTATTAGTCATTGACTTAATTAGTCTTTTGATTTGATCTAAGCCTAATAATTTAATAATGTTTAAGTATAATTAAGTATCGGTTTGGTCAACAATTTACAAAATTAGGTTCAAGACTTATAATACCCAAATGGAGCCCTTGGAAAGATTCTATAATCAGTGGACGACACGGGGAAACAAACTAAAGCTACAGTTGAATTTAGTGCATTTGTGAATCTCTTGTTTTAAAAATGATGTAAGGAATACTAATTATTTTATTAGATTTTAGTGTTTGTTAGATGTATTGTATAAAGATAATATGATAATATAAATTATTTAGTTGGCTTTTATATAATATCTCATAATTAGTGGCGAATTAATAAAATTTTCTCAGTAGAGACAAATTTTTTTATTTTAATTTTTATAAATAATAAGTTTGTTAAATATATATAATATACAAACTCGCACACAACAAATTTTTGTTATTTAGTTTGTTTCTCGCAATAAAATTAGCTTAATTATATGAACATAAATTTGGTTCGTAGGAAAGTTTTGTTAGACTTATGAGTTACACAAGAGGAGGCAACTCTCTCTCCCTTCCGATAAACCCCTTGCTAGGTGAAGACAAGATTCAATCTCAGGTTCTGGGTACATCTGACACCTTCAAAAGTGTAGTAAAAGGAAAGCATATGTATAATATAATATTATACAATTTGTTAATTAGATTTCAAACTTCAAAATTCAAATAAAAAAAAAAAAATAGATTTGAGAAAAAGACTTACTTAGAATTAGATGGGGCAATTTTTTTTCTCTTTTTTTTTTTTATATAAATAATGAGTTTATTAAATATAAGATATAGACTCATTCATAACAAATTTTTTTTATTAAGTATGTTTCTGGCAATAAAATTTACTGAATTGTATGGACATAAATTTGGTTCGTAGGAAAGTTTGTTGGGCTTATGAGTTACACAATATAAGATAACTCTTTTGCCCTTCCCATAAATCCCCTCCCAGGTAAAGACAAGATTCAATCTTAGGTTCTTGGTACAACTGACACCTTGAAAAGTGTGTAGTTAAAGGAAAGCATATGTATAATATAATATTGTACAATTTGTTAATTAGATTTCAAACTTCAAAATTCAGACAATATAAAAAAGCAATTAGATTTGAGAAAAAGACTTGCATAGAATTAGAAGATGGCTTAGATGAGTAACCAAAAACAAAGATTTTTCTTGTGATTTTGGAGGCTTGTGGCCCTAACCTTGAAATTTCTTTCTTATACTCATGGTAGCTGATGGTTTCTTCTTTCACATCATATTTATTCTAGAGTTAGAAGAAGAGATAAAGCTTACTTTTTACTTTTAGCTTTTATTTTTAGTTGGGCTTTAAACCTTTGTAGTTTTTATTTTATTAAGTTGGTTTAGATCAAAGTTAACTTAAGATATTTCAATTTTATCTTGTTGACTTATACTGTGGGTCAATAATTTTTGGATTATTTATTTTTTGAAATTCAGTGAAGGTGAAATTATATATATATATATATATATATATATATATATATATTATTTGCATAATCCAATGAACTCAATTTCATAGTTTATCCATAGAGGGTAATTTATAAAACTCAGTGGGGTTAGCTGACCCACTAAACTTAACCTTCGTCCACCCATACTGACAATAAACATGATTAATTTATAATACACCTATATTATTAATCATTTCTTATATTATAATTGACAATATAAAATTATATCTTGAGGAGGGAAATGATAAGAAAAAAAATATAACAAAAATAAAATTATACAGCTCATTATATCCTATAATCTTATATGATACGCCAAATGAGCCTAATAAGTCTTGTGCAGAATTTATAAGACAAATAAATCTTACTTTAAAAAAAATAAAATTCTAAATAAGTCTTTTAAACTGAAATAATTTTATTTTTATCACTTTGATCCATTGCATACATAATTTTTAAAATTTTATGTTAATTAAGTGGTTTTTTTCATAAAAAATAAAAAAAATGAAAGACAACATAAATTTTATGGTATAATTATTAATTAAAGAATAAGAAAATTAAAAATTAGTAAAATATTTCCATCTTTTCCTCCTATATTATTCTTTCAAAATTAAAGAAAAATTTTATTTTCATGAGTAGATTTATATTAATAAATTGCTTAATTTTTTTTTCAAGTGCTTGAACTTATTTTTTAAATTCATATATATTTATGTTTATTGTTTGTATCATAAAAATTAAAGAAAACACTAACGTTATTTTATTTGGTATAATTCAAACTTAATTCTACTTATACATGTGTCAATTTATTTATTTTTTCATTTTATTATAAAAAAGAAAAAAGATTTTAAGTATTAATATTAAGAAGACAATAGTGGAGGAAAATGTAAAAAAAAATAAGTTAGGACTTATTTGAAAAAAAAGAAGTAAAAATAAGATTTCTTGGTATTTTAAAGAAAAAGTTAGGCTTTTTAGTAATTTTTTTAAAATTATCATGTAACACCATTAACTTTTTATCAATCTCAGAGAGGGAAGTGTTGATTTTCTCAAATTTTAGATTTTAATATCGTTCCAATAAATCTCGAGATAAAAGTGTAATTTACTATTAAGATTATTTCATTAACCCAAATGCATAATCCTCCCACACACTGTGAAATGGCTATGGAAATTTCATGTTTTATAAAAAAAAAAAAAAAGTTATTTTAATTAAAACTTATTTTTTTTTTTGGTATAATTTGTAAGAAGCTCGTCGAACATATGAGTTATACAACATAAAATAAGTATTTTTCTGCTCATAAATCGCATATCCTAAGTAAATGTAGTATTTAATCTCACATTTTTAGCATACAAGAGAATAGTTAAAAAATATATTTATAAGAGATTGAACTAGTGATATAAAAGATATGCTCTTTTTTTTTATTTCTTAAATTTAAATTTTGTTGTGAGATGATGTGAAAAAAAAAAATTTCATAAATAATTTAGTTTTAGTGTGATGACACCCTACCGATGACATGACATTAGAAAGAAATAATAATTTATATTTAACATTTCCCGGCTGTTGGATAACAATGATGTGATATCAGATTTGAAACAGATAGCCACTTGCGCCTTTGGGCTTTCAGTTTCCACCAATATTATGTAGTTGTAGGTTATTAGGAATCTGATCGTAATCAAAAACATAATGGACCTTTTCAGTTGCCTTATTTCGCCGCAAAGCACAACAACTCAGTTGATTGAAAGGCTGGTGAATGATGATGTTATTTATCCTCATACCCAATGAGTTATGATGTCATGAAATGTCATTTTCATATTAAGAATAATATTTGCCATTAAATTAAATTTTTATGTTTTTTGTCGACGTTGTTGTTAGAGTTGATTACAAATCTAAATAATTTTAGAAATTAAATTAAATTATAAGATGATGACAAGTTGAATCTCCCTCCCTTTCTTCGACTTCCATTCTTCTAGGGCCTGTCATTCTCATTATGTCGGTGGGCTTTAAGTTTTTTCTTGTGTTTTATTTATTTATTTAATACTTAGATGCGTTTATTTTTATGACAGATCTAGTCAGTTTTGTACTTGTGTGGTTTCTTATGCATGGGATTTATGTTTCTTTCATGAGAGTTATGATACGAAAAACTCTGAATGTATAATATCATTTGGCAATGACATTAATATAGGTACATGTGAATTTTTATTTTGTGACGATACAATTTAAAAAGGCATCCACAATGCCTTTTTTTTTTTTTTAAATAAATGATCACCCGACTCATAATTATCAGTCAAAGTGTTAAATTTTGTTTTATATTCCTAAATTTTGAATTTAATTTTTTTTTTAACCTATGTAAGTGTCATTTAGTTTCTATATTATTAAAGTGTTGTATTCTATTAATAAAAGAAGAAGCTTGCAACAGAGGATTTAGGAAAATGCAAGGGATTGGGATGTTGTCATTCCGATAGAGCCCTGTTATATGTTTGGAGGCTAGGTTTACTAGCTCCTTGGAACAGAGAATTGAGGAAAATTATTGTGGTGTTAGATTTACAAGTGGCTATTCATATGATCCAAAGGAAAACTGTAAGTTAAATGCAAATGGGCCTTTAATCTATGACATCAGGAGACTCATGAACCACGACTGGGATTTTAGAATAGTTCATGTTCACCAGGAAGGTAATCGGGTAGCAAACCACTTAGCTAATATGGCCTTAGATAATCAAGTGCCACCGGATCTCTGTCTATTAGTAGAGGCAAATTATGTAGGAGTAGCTTGGCAGCGTAGAATTGCTGTCAATGTTTTATAATTTTTTCTGGATTCTTTTCTTCCCCTTCTATCAAAAAAGAAAAAAGAAAAAAGAAAAAAGAAGAAGCTTAATCTAATAAAGACAAGAGGATATGATAGTGAAAAAAGAAGGATTACATGGTATCCTATATCTAATTTGTGGGACTTTAAAATACCCAACCTACATGGCTGTTAAATATACGGTTAATTATATTAGATTGAATACAACCCTCCATTATTGGCAACCTACTAGCTGTAGTATAGAAAAATAATTATATTTTAACCCCAAAATATATTTTAAAATTTCTTCCTATACAACCACAATCCAAATGTTATGACTGATCTGAACTTGTGGGTGAGTGGATGGGTAGGTGGGGTGGGGATGGGTTGAGAATTGAAGGTTTTGTTGAGGTGAGAGGAGTATTGCCCAATTCTCCAATAGTAATGATACCATGCTCTCTTATACATTTGCCTCATATCTGAAATGAAAAGATTTGGAGAGTACACATTTGATTCTTATTTATGCGGTTCGCTTAAGGAGAACGCAACAAAGTGCGAAGATCAAAAGACTCGACTTTGCCATCCATACCAAGATCTTCAAGTTCCAATTTGGTGCAATTTCTCAAAATGAGGATGCAATATTTGGGTGGCTCCATTGTAAGGGAGCTATATCATTCATGATGAGCAACGTCGCTCAACAATGCAATCAAATCCGTCCGTAATTAGATCAATCTCAAATTTGTGTGCCGGGACGTGTCTGTGTTGTGTACAAAACCAGAGACCTTTTAGTCCCAGGTCCTTTGTACTCAATTTAAATTATTATGAGTTTGGATACACTCAAATGCTAGTTGATTTGAATCTAGATACTTTGTTGATCTATTCTAGCTCGAGATGTAGATAGAATAGAGATCTGAGTCGGTAGAAGACAAAAGGATGACAGAGGCTACAAGAGCATATGAAGATCTGAAATTAATGCTGTTAATGTTGGATTTGTCCGAGCTGGAGACCTGGTAAGGTGGTCTCCTCAATGTGTTCCACTTGTCTGAGCTGGAGACCTGACGTTCTCGAGCCCTGCAAAAAAAAGGACGGGAGCTGAGTCCGGGGTGAACTCCTAAGATCTTTCAATGAGTAAGTCAGAAAGAGGAAGAGCTCGGTAAACGGCAATAAGAGGAGAGGTAACCAATGTTAATGTTGGATTTGTCCGAGCTGGAGACCTAGCGAGGTGGTCTCCTCAATGTGTCTCACTTGTCCGAGCTGGAGACCTGGCGTTCTCGAGCCCTGCAAAATAGAGGACGGGATCCGAGTCTGGGGTGAACTTCCAAGATCCTCCGATGAGTAAGTCAGAAAGGGGAAGAGCTCAGTAAACGGTAATAAAAGGAGAGGTAACTAGACTTTTTCCTTTTTGTTATATCTTACCCTCTTCAAGAAAACGACAAGTATATATAGAGTAGACGAGCACGTGCACGGGCCACCGGAACTGTTCAAGTATGCAAGTGAATAAGCAACCGCCACGTGGCACGCTCCCATTGGTTGTCACTATACTATATTAACACTAGTCCCATGAAAAAAGGCCCGATCAACACGCCCCAGAACGAACACTAAGGTCGCCCATTGGGACCGAACTATATATGGCATATGCGGTAGCAAGAAGCCAAGGCGATCCAGTCATTTCCAGACTCGTGGAGATCCGAGGCAAATCAAGCGGGTCTGTCTCGAACTTTCCGACGCCATTTGGTCGTACCATAATTTTTCAGATATCGGGTCGGGATTTATACTGTTATTGGACGAAATCGCGGCAGTGCCACGTGGCAGTGTGGAGTGAGGGCGCGGAGTGCGAGGCAAACTTTCGAGGCTTATATAAGGCTCCACAAACCCTACATTTGTGCCCCACTAAGATATTTATGTAGCGAAGCTCTGCCAATTTGCATCCAACAAGCTCGACTACTCTGGAGATTAAACTTTCTGCACGCCTTCCTTCATTGCTAGGTACGAGACTCTAAACTTGAAAACTCTTCATCCGTTTCGTTATTCAGTGAAAGTGTCTAGTGAGGGAGGTACTGCCTCCGCCCCACCCTTTGACACGTCAGAAGACCGCCCGGCAGATGGCATCATAATGCCAGTGGGCGAGGAGCCTAAATACCGCCCGGGGAAGGGAAAAGTTCTTTCGCCTTCCCAAGCTTATCATCCATCCACGTCCTCCAGCTCAGAAAATACCGAGTCTAGAAGCTTAGAGGATGAAGACGAGGCCACTGCACTGGCTCGCTTCTGGCCTGAACGGGAAGAGGATAAAGAATCTGATGATGATGCGGCGATCTTCTGGCCTCAAACTAACATCACCGCCTTGGACGCCATTGAGAATGTCATAAGTGACCAAAAGTTGGAGCTTGCGTGTAGGCAGTACTTTGAATCGGTGGGGTCCAAAATTTACAAGGTTTTACGGAGATAGCACGCATCATTCTCGCCTGAACACCTTCTGCTTTTATGAGGATTACCTAAAGGCCGGGGT
Source organism: Quillaja saponaria (assembly GCA_029379385.1). NCBI lineage: Eukaryota > Viridiplantae > Streptophyta > Magnoliopsida > Fabales > Quillajaceae > Quillaja > Quillaja saponaria. The sequence continues at coordinate 9,480,438 of CM055607.1, forward strand.
TCGCTACCCTTTCCACCCTTTTATTGTCAAAGTGTTGAACTCTTTCGATATCTATCCAGCCCAGATTACTCCTCATGGATGACGATTTCTGATAACATTCATTGGCGTCTGTCACACTTTGGGGATTCGCCCGTCCTTGACTGTGTTCATGAATCTTCATCAAATCAAGAACAAGTCGGGGGGGTGGATATATTTTTATGCCAGGTTCGACTTATACCAAGGACATCCCGACAATAACAAAGAGTGGAAACTCAGGTACTTATTTGTTGAGACTCATCGCCTCACAGGTTTGCTGCATTAGTGGGGGGTTTTACGAACATGGAAGCCTAGAAAAACTCCAAAGATGAATCGAGTACAGCGGAAGAAATACTATAAAATCCTTGCGTATCATAAGTTTCAAAGGGGCGTGCTTTTCGACAACACCTTTTTTACTTTTGGCCCAGTCCTGGTGAGGATGGGTTTATCCGTGCTGGATTTTGGTTCGCACCGCGCAACGTCGTATTTTTATTAAATGATATTATTGATTGGTCATTTATTGTTACTGATCCACTGATTTCTTGCTTTGCAGATATAGGTCTGACACAAGAACAAGAGGCCGCCGAAATCAGGGCAGTAACCAAGCGGCGTCTTGAGGCCTTGAAAGAAAAATCTGAAAAGACGTTGGGCAAGGGAAAAAGGCCGATGAAGGAGGGTGGGAGAGCGCCCAAAAGGTTAAAACCTAGCTTAGCCTCCCAAAAAGACATGGCCGAAGTATCCTCCGTTCGAAGGGTTCAGGAAGAGTCCTGGACCGAGTTGACTGAAGGTGTGCTTCCCTTGACAATGATCTCTGTAGACGACCGCCAAAGGACGCCTCCTCGTCCCAAGTCAGGTCACGCTCAAAAGAGGGCAATGGTGGACTAGACGGCTTTTCACTAGCCAAGGTTCCGACGCACATTTTCCTGGGCGTCCCGAAGGATGCCTATATCAGTGATATCCCTAGCGTGGCCTATGCCATAGCGAGAGGGAGCACCTTGCCCGTGGACACAACTATGATAGACGATCTCCCACTAAAGAGCGCTTTAATTATCGGGTTGTCCGTTGGCGTGCAGGTATGGACGACCTTTATCACTTGTGTGAATGTTTGTATAGCAGCACGTAGCATGTCTGCATAATGATATTGACGTGATATTGTTGGTCGCAGTCCCTCCAATACCAAGCGTCCTTGTACACAAAACTGAAGAAAGCCCAGGAGGACGCCGAGTACTCAACAGACAAACTGCTCGGTACTATTCAAGAAAATGAGAATTTAAAGACCAAGTTAATCCAAGCAGAGAAGGCCGAGGTTGAAGGGCGAGCTGCTTCCGAACATTTTGAGTCACTGCAAGCCGAAGTCATGCGTTTAGGGGCCGAGGTGGAAGGGTGGCTCGAGAAGTGCCATGAGCAGAACGAGGACGCAGATTGCCTTAGAGAAGAAGTTGAACGGTACCGAGTAGTTGAGTTCGAGGAGGCCCAAATTAAGGGAAGAGAAGGACGATGAGATCGCTAGGCTGAGGGCAAAACTGGAGGTATCCAAAGAGGAGGCTCGGACAGTGTTGGAAGATTTCAAGAATTCTGACGACTATCAAAATATAATCTATGATTAAGGCAATCGTCTGTACGCAAATGGGTGGGTCGGCTGTCAGGCATGGCTAAAGGAGCGTAACCCCTCTTTGGATATTTCTAAGGCGAAGTGGCCTATCGAGGAAGAAGCCGAAGAAGAGGAGAGACTGGAGAAGATGCTCGCTGAAGCTGAGGCTGACCAGGATGAGGGATCTGAGAACGAGGGCTGACGGGGCCGAGGAGGTCGAAGCCTTTGAACTGGATGGGGGCGATCAGTATTTTTAGGACACTTATATAATTTTTGTAATGAATAGATTTGAAATGATTTATTATTATATGTATTTTTATTGAGCATTTGACCCGTCTTTATGATTATGATTTGACGAACTTTAAATTGCAAGTCTGAGTAATGAACTTAAAAACAAACAGGCGATCTACCTTAATGAATCTTGAAGCTGGTCTCGGCGGAGGCTCGGACCGCGGGTGAAAACCTAGCTGCCTCGCATGCCTGACCCCTAGCACCAGGCTGTCGAGTTCCCGGTCAGGGTCGTTGAATCGACCAGGTGAACCTCAACCGCACCCGGGTTTGGAGATCTGGGACTTTGGATAAATCCTTGTCACCTGAAAAGGGTAGGTTTAGATTTGCAACATTGAAATGAACGAAACCAAACGTTCTTCATTAGTTTTTACAAACAGATACAAGGAGAGAAATATTTGCAGAACAAGACGATCTATATTAACGGTAATATTTCTTCAAATGTCTTGCATTGAAGTTGTTCGGGAGAACCTTTCCCGCTTCTGTTCTGATTTTGTAAGCCGCGGGACCCACAATGTTTGAAATTTGGTACGGGCCTTCCCATGATTCCTTGAGTTTTCCTTCCGAGCTTCCACTCTTGAATTAATTCAGTCTTAAAACAAAATCACCCACTTGCAAAGGCCTCAGTTTCACCTTGTCGTTAAAATGTCGGGCTGTGGTCTGTTGATGGACAATCTAGTGAAGGTGAGCTTTCTCCCTAACCGCCTCTAGTAAATCGAGATTCAATCTTATTTCAGTCTCATTGCTCTCCTCAGAGTAGGTCTCCACCGTAGGGGATGAAACCCCTATTTCCATTGGTATGACCGCCTCTATTCCGTAGGTTAGGTGGAAAGGCATTTCCTCAATAGCTATCTTCCATATAGTGCGGTATGACCATAAAACTTGCTCCAAGTGTTATTCCCAGTCTAATTTATTCCGTATACCTTTTTCTTTAGTCCTTCAAGAAGTACCTTGTTAATAGCTTCTACCTGGCCGTTGGCCTGAGGGTAGGCTACCGATGAAAAACATAGGTCAATTCCCAGTTCTGAGCACCATGATTTAGTAGGTCGGCAATCAAACTGTCTTCCATAGTCAGTAACTATGGCTTTTGGAATTTCAAAACGACAGATTATGTATTTTCACAGGAACTTCTCCACGGCTTTGGCATTGATTAAGGTCATCGGCTCCGCTTCAACCCATTTGGTAAAGTAATCACAAGTTACCAAAATGAACTTCTTCACCTTTCCCGTTCTTCTCCCCAAGAAAAGGTCCTAGAATATCCAAACCCAATACAGCCAAGGGCCAAGGGCCAAGGGCCAAGGGCTGGTAATGGATGTTAGTCTGTTCAGGGGTATCCTCGGCACCCTGGCCGACCTCTGGCAATTGTCACACTTCTTCACCCACAACTTGGGGTCTTCCTGAAGGGTCGGCCAAAAATATCATGTTCTCAAAACTTTCTGCGCCAAAGCTCTATAACCTATATGTGCTCCACAAACACCCCTGTGCACTTCGTCTAATACATATTCTGACTCTTCCTCGGACAGGTATTTCAGATACGAGCGGGTATAGGACCTACTGTACAAACGGTCCTGTATCATGCAATATCTAGCAGCTCTTCTTTTGACAACTTTTGCTTCTGTTCTATCTAAAGGAAGCCCGCCCGATTGTATATAATCTACTAGCGGAGTCATCCATGATGGAACTGACGTTCCGACAGCCAAAGTTTCGGACTTTTCATAACTTGGTCTTTTCAAATTATGGATTCGAGCCTTCATCTTATCACATCCGTGGAGCTTTGAGAGCTCATCAGCTCGCCCATTCATATTCCTTGGAATGTGCTGTATTACTACTTTCGTGAAACGGCTAATTAGTTGTTTCACCTTTTCCAAGTATTGGATCATGGCGATCTCCCGTACTACATACTCACCCGCAATCTGCTTCACCACCAACTGAGAATCACAAAAAACCCTCAATTCATCCGCTCCTGTTGCTCTGGCCCATCGAAGACCCAAAATCAAGGCTCCCGTACTACATACTCAACTGCATTGTTGGAGGCAGGGAAATCAAACTTTATGGCGCACTCCGTTATTTGGCCATCAGGGAACCTCAGAGTTGCTCCCGCTCTGCCGCCAAGTTTATCAGACGACCCATCCACGTACAATAACCAGCCTTCATACTCGGCGTTTTCAGTGTTTAGGTCGCCCGAATTTTCACTCGAAAAAGTACACTCCACGATGAAGTCTGCCTAATGCCTGAGCCTTTAATTGCCGTTCTGGGGCAAACTCGCCCAGTTCAACTGACCATTGAACCATTATTCCTGAGGTATTGGGCTTGTGCAAAGTCTTCTTCAGTGGTAGGTCGGTCCTTACCTCCACAGTATAGGCTTAGGAAGTATGGCCTTAGTTTCCGAGCTGAGGTTACTAAAGCCAGAACTATTTTCTCGATGTGTGGATACCTGATCTCTACTTCTTAGAGGACTCGGCTAGTGTAATATACGGGTTGTTGTTCGCAACCATTCTCCCTAAGTAACACCGAACAAACGGCCACAGCAGATGCACCTAGATAAAGGATTAGTGCCTCCCCTTCCACCGGTTTTCCTAACACAGGAACCGTGGCCAAATACTCCTTCAACTGTTGAAAAGCCACCTCGCACTCGTCAATCCACGAGAATGCTTTCTTCAAAGTTTAAAAAAAAAGGAAGCATCTATCCGCCGATTTGGACATAAACCGTGCCAGGGCTGTGATTCGAACCGTCAATCTTTGCACCTCCTTGGTCGACTTCGGGCTTTGCATGCCGAGAACAGCTGCAATTTTCAAGGGATTGGCCTCAATTCCCCTTACAGTTATCATGAAACCTAGGAATTTTCCCACCGAGACCCCAAATTTACACTTCGTCGAGTTGAGCTTCAGCCCATGAAGATTTATTATCGAGAAAGTATCTTGTAAATCTTTGACATGCAGTTCTGAAGTTGGACTTTTGATTAGCATGTCGTCCATGTATACTTCCACGTTACGACCCATTTGTGCCTTAAATATTTTTTTTACCAAACGTTGGTAGGTCGCACTGGCGTTCTTCAAACCGAACGGCATAACCTTGAAGCAGTAGGTTCCCGTTTCTGTAATTAAAGAGGTTTTCTCCTCGTCCTCTTCGGCCAACTTTATCTGATTATAACCAGCATAGGCGTCCATGAAGCTCAGCAGCTTGTTTCCCGATGAACTGTCAACTAACCTGTCAATTCGTGGCAAGGAAAAACTATCCTTTGGGCATGCTTCATTCAGGTCGATGAAGTCCACACACATTCTCCACTTCCCACTCTGCTTTCGAACCATAACCACATTCACTAACCAGTCGGGGTAATATACCTCCCTAATGAAACCTGCCTCCAATAGCTTGGATACTTCTTCATGGATAGCTTCTTGCCTATCCAGAGAAAAATTTCTCTTCTTCTTCCGCTCTGACACTTAATCTGTGATGCATGACAGAATGGTCAATCCCTGGCATGTCTTTGGCTGACCAAGCAAAGGCCGATGCATTTTTTCTTAAGACCGCTATCAAAGCTTCTCTCACTCTCTGCTCCAATTCTGTACCGACAAAAACGGTCTTTTCTAGGTTACCTTCAAATAGGTTCACCGGCTCGAACTTGTCCACTGAATCCGGTCTTCTACATATGTCCATCCGTTTGTCTTGGCCTGACATCCCTGATGTCGTCCGTGTGCAAGACCTCAGCAGACTTGGTACACAGACTTGCAAAATAACACTGTCGTGCTACCCTATGATTTTCACGCAGGGTACCTACTCTTTGGGAGGTCAGGAATTTTTAACAAACATGCCAACACGAAGGTATAGCCCTTGCGGCGTTTAAAAACAGTTGACCTAGTATGACATTGTAGGCCGAGGGTAATTTTACCATGCAGAACTGCAGCAACACCGTTTTCTTAAGGTTCCCGTCTTTCAATGTAACTGGTAGCTCGACCGATCCTTCCACCTCCACTGCTTTGCCGTTGAATCCCACCAGCGATCTTTCAAACGGCTTTAATGTTTAGCTTGAGATCCCCATTTGATCAAAGCATTTGGAGTACATAATGTCTGCCGAGCTCCCGTTGTCAATCAAGACTCTCTGCACCTGATAATTGGCGATCTTCGTGGACACAATCAAAGCATCCTCGTGAGGACTCTCGATCCTCCACAGATCCTCATCGGAAAAGGTTATGACTCCCGAGGGACTTTCTTCTCTAGACTTCTTAGGCCGCAACTCCACCGACAGCGGCCTCTTTGCATACCTCTTTCTTTCTGACGATGTCCTCTCCGTCGGCGAAAACCCACTAACAATCGTCTGTATGACGCCCACTACATTCCCCCTATCCTCGGGAGACCTTGGAGGTCTTCTGCTATTGTCTACACTTTTTCTGTTATATTCGGGTTGCTCAAAACGGCGAAAAGAGTGCTTGCCACGAGACCTGTTATCTTGGCGCGCCCTTCTGGCCTCTTCTCGTTGAACGAACTCGGTCAAATAACCTCTCCTAATCAAATTCTCTATTTCATCTTTCAGCGTGAAGCAATCCTCGGTATCATGTCACGGGCTTCTGTGAAACAAGCAAAACTTGGAGCTGTCCATATTTTTGTTTTTTTTGTTTAATGATTGGAGGAAATCTTAGAACGCCTCTTGACTAGACAGCCAGAAAAACCGTTGTTCGGGTATTATTTAGCTGCCTATAATTTTAAATTTTCGGCGAGGAGTTGTTTGCTTTCTCCTATCCTTTCTTCCTTTTTCCTTCCTCTGGCAACCTGGCAGAGCATCACGAAATTCGAGCGAGCGCTGCCTTTTGGGAGGCTGGTATAAAGGTGCTACCAGATCTCAATTTGCTTGCTCCTGATTGATATACTCCTCCGCTCAGTTCATGAGCTCTTCCAATGTCTTTGGCATTCTTCTGTTCAAGCTGTTCCTAAACTCAGATTTCTGCAAGCCGGATCTCAAGGCGACTATCACTACTTGAGGGTTTACATCCTCCACTTCCAAAGTAGCACAATTGAAATGTCCCACGAACTCTTTAAGGGGCTCCTCGTCACCCTGTTTAAGAGACAAAAGGTAGGTGGCGTCCTTCTTGTGTCTTTTATTCGTCATGAAATAACGTTTGAATTGGGAAACCAATTGTCCGAAGGAGTGAATGGAATCCTGTTTGAGTTGGGCAAACCACCATCTCGCTGTTTCCTCTTAAAGTAGAGTCGAAAGCCCTGCACATTACCTGATCGGGAACGCCGTGTAACAGCATGAGAGATTCAAACCCGATTACAAAATCATCAGGATCTGAAGTTCCATGATATTGCTCCAAAGCCGGGATTTTAACCCCTCAAGGGATAGGGCATTCCGTTAAGCTTTTTGTAAAAGGATGACGAGCTTCTGTGTGTTCGGCGGGGTATTCGACCCTTGGTTCCACCCTAACTTCTGCCATTCGGCTGCTCCCCAAGTTTTCATCCATATCTTCGAATTGAATTCTCCATTGGGTCCTCAGGGGCGACCTAACAGCTCGCCTGGCCGAGATTTCTCCTAAGGCTGTCATAATCTCCGCGTATTGCTTCTTAGTGACCGGAGTGTTGGGGTCTAGGATGGGAATAGGAAGTGACCCACCTTCCACGCCCTTCTTATTCGCGACCTACATTGCTCCTCGAGCTCTTCTCTGTTTTCCATGTCGGTTGAGTCGGCAAGCTAAATCAAATAGCTTCCCCACAGACGACGCCAATGTTAATGTTGGATTTGTCCGAGCTGGAGACCTGGCGAGGTGGTCTCCTCAATGTGTCCCACTTGTCCGAGCTGGAGACTTGGAGACCTGGCTTTCTCGAGCCCTGCAAAATAGAGGACGGGAGCCGAGTCCAGGGTGAACTCCCAAGATTCTCCGATGAGTAAGTCAGAAAGGGGAAGAGCTTGGTAAACGGTAATAAGAGGAGAGATAACCAATGTTAATGTTGGATTTGTCCGAGCTGGAGACCTGGCGAGGTGGTCTCCTTAATGTGTCCCACTTGTTCGAGCTGGAGACCTGGCGACCTGGCGTTCTCGAGCCCTGCAAAATAGAGGACGGGAGTTGAGTCCGGGGTGAACTCCCAAGATCCTCCAATAAGTAAGTCAGAAAGGGAAAGAGCTCGATAAACGGTAATAAGATGAGAGATAACTAGATTTTTTCCTTTTTGTTATATCTTACCCTCTTCAGAAAAACGACAAGTATATATAGGGTAGACGAGCACGTGCACGGGCCACCAGAACTGTTCAAGTATGCAAGTGAATAAGTAACCGTCACGTGGCACGCTCCCATTGGTTGTCACTATACTATATTAACAAATGCCACTAAGTTGTTGTTAGAGAAGAAGGTTAAATTATCAAATCTATTTGATAGTGAAGAAAATTTTAATTTATGATACAACTTAAATTATGTAAAATTATGGGCAAGTTGAAATCAAAATTTAACAAGTAAAAGATACACATGTCAAACAAAAAATTAAGCTACATGTATAAAATACTTGGAAATTTAAAACCTTACAAAACTAATGGGATAATGTAGAATTCAATGTGAAAAATTGACAAGAAAAAGTACAATTTATATAAAACATTAGTTAGCATTTTTCGGAAAATTATCAACAGATATTGAAAAGGTTATCTTCTAACGTGTACCATTTGGCAACTATACTTCTGTTTTTGAGTTTGAATGAATACAAGTCAACTTGACATGTGGCATTTTTATCAAGGTTGACGATGGAACATTACCGGCCAAATATTAAATTATTAACAAACTTAACCGCCACAATCCACCATGTCAGCAATGAAGGCCGCTTCGTTCTTTTTTCCGTCATTGTTTGCTGCGACAGCGATTTACCACCGGCCATGAGTCCTCAATTTCCCCAAATTACTGATTCACCCTCCTACAGTGATCACGTTTTTTGACGGTTGGTAAGACTTGGGAGAACAAGACCAAGTCATCCTAGTAATTTTGATTCTAGATAAGAAGGCCTTTATAATATTCTATTTTAGTAAATTCCAAATTTTTAGCCTTAAGAAGATAGAAAATGCACAATGGGTCCCGCATGACAAATCAAATCATGTAAATCACACGGTTGAAAAAGCTCTATTTTCTTCATCACCAATGCAATGACACACACAGAATAAAAATTCAAGTTTCAACAAAATGGTCCAAAACAGTCGTCTCAAATTGATCCAATAGATGGATGTTTCTCACCAAACTTCTCTATTCCCTCCGCATTCACATCTCACCGTTGAATACCTCTCTTTTCTTGTCCATTTTTTCCTTCTTCCTTAGTTTATCCCTCTATATATATATAGAGCCCTTCACATTCTTCTCATACATAAGTAGTAGATACAGAGAGAGAGAGAGTCAGAGAGAGATAAAGGGCAGAGGTAGAGTTTGTAATTCTCCGTCATTTGAGGGAAGAAGATAGAGAACATGAAGACCAACATGGATTTTCCAGTGCACAGCCAAGTGAGAAAGATCAAGCAAGAATCAGAGAAAATCATTGACAGGTCGCCAGAGCAGCCTCAGATGAGACAGGTCCTCAAAGAGATCACCCGGCAGATTTCTCGGTCGCCGTTGGGAATTTCGGGCCGGCCGATCTCCGTTGGCGACTCATAGACTGGCCTTCTTTTGTTGTTACTCTGTGATAATCGGAAAGGGGGAAACTTTGACTAGTCTGCTCTGTTTTCCTCTGTTTTGGTCATAGTCCAACATCAGCTATATTTTCCTTTTTGTAAATATAGTTTTGAAATTTATAATCTGGTAGCTTTTATTTCTATTTAACTAAATTGACTAACTGGGTATGGAGGAAAACTGGGGATGATCTCCGAGATCTCTCAATTTTGAATGATTTTGGTTAGTCAATTTTGTTCCATTCCTTGTAAATTTATCACAGATTATGAAGTATGATATTATGAACTTTGGGCCAATCTCTCTCTCTCTCGGCAAGTGTTATTCAAAAAATTCCTTGCATAAAAAAAGAAATTATATTATTCTGATAACAAATAAGCGTGGAATATGCCAACAAAATGACCCCTTTGCAACTTGCAATACTCTGTTTCTCTGCATGGTGGAAAATCAATCTGATATCACTGTTTTGTACTGTTTTCAAGTGGTCAATGTTGGTATTCAAGGAGGACTGCTTGTGGAGATTCTAAATTCTATGTCAAAAAAGGCCACTTGGGGATTTACTTACCCATGTTCTTTGAATCTATGCTAATTAGGAGATGTTCCATATCTAGGATATAAATTTTCCTTCAATACTTAAGAGCGTTAATTATATAGGATCTAACAAGATATGCTTATGCTTATTTTATGACACCAATCATGATTAATTGAGAGAGAGGAAGAGGGGAAGAAATATTATATGAAATGTACAAACACGAGCCAATGGAAGCTCAACCTATTCACCTAATTTTCCCCCAAATAATACAGGCACAAACTCTAATTTAATCCTAGCTTAACTTATTATGGGATGTGTTAATAAAAGAAATATAATTTTCCTTATGCTCTTTTTTCTATTAAACTTAATGTGATTTTTACTGATGCCCTGGTTGAAAACTTCCAAGTGTCAGTTTGACTGCTGCTAAAAGAAGGGGTGGGGGGGTGGGGGGGGGATGGGGTGGGTTGGGACACATGCAGGCATGATGGGAATCTATATAAGATGAGGCTCATAACTAATATCTACCATCCAAGCCCAAAACCTGTCAAGCATGGGCCCTTTATTTTAAATGTACATAGGATGGTTGACTGAAAGATTTGAACTCAAAAAATATTCTTTTTGTTTGTTTGGTTTTTATTTTTATTTTTTTATTTGTTACGGAATTAAAAAGGCATTTGTATGTTTGATTTGAGAGAAAGCATCCCACAAACCGGTGAAGGCCACTTATATACATTAGTACTAGTTTTGAAATATATGTCTTTTCATTTAGGGTATATCTATGTGTAAATAATTTTTTTCTTTGTGTGCCTACACATATCTAATAAAAAATATATCTATAAAAAAAAAAAATTCTTTCGCCCACATAGTTATGAAACATATGTTACATATGGTGCGTTTAGTATGGCGACGAGGCAGAGACTATGGTCTGAAAAGTCTGAGGCCATTCTGTCTCAGAAGTACTGTCTGTTTGGATAGTTCAAAATTATGGTCTGTGACCCTAGTCAAAAAAGTTATTTTGTGTAAAAACTATTAAAAAACATTTGAACTGTTTTGTTTCTTTCTTGATTAAATAGTTTTATTTTTAATTTAGTTTTTATATTTTTAATAAGGAGTAGTTTGAAGGTTGTGTGAATTTAGAAAAGGTTAGGAACGAGTATTAGGTAGCTATAAAAGGTCAACATTTTATTGTTGCCAAACTTTAAAAAAACATAAAAAAATATTTATTTGACTGTTGGCCACCACTAACGGTCACATATTTTGAAATGGGAGGGATACAATTGGGGATTTGATATAAATTATGAGAGTATTTTGATAAAATTAGACTAGGGATAAGGCAAAAATTATAAAAACAAGATAAGGGCATAACGAGAAAGAAAATAAAAAACCGCGGCGTGACAAAGAAGCTGAGAAAATGTAGCTTCTGAGACGTGGTGGCTGGGGCCGCGAGACGAGGCAGCCCAAATAGGCTGTGGCACATCCCCGGTGACAAAATGGCCCCAGACCGCACCGCAACACGGCTAGGCGGCATACCAAACGGCCCCTTAATGTAGTTCATAATGACTTCTTGTTAAGTGCTTAAATAATGATGGCCGAACTTGCTTTGGCTGTCACAATCAGACTGCACTAATCTTGAACTTGTTATTAATCAGTATGAAATGGCATTATTATTGAAACTTCTAGGTAAATAATTGACTGGCTCATGCATATGTATTATTGTCCTTTTTCTTTCTTCCAAAGTAAGATGTCCAAATCCCATGCAATAATGCAATTTGAAGAGGGGAAAGTGGTGAAAGCATAATTTGTTGAGGACAATAAATTTTGCCATTCTTGGTGATAGTGGTGTTTGGATGTGTCATGTGACTGAGGGAAGAAGCAGGAGATGGTCTGTAGCTTCTTAGAGAAAGAGTGAGAGGGGATCAGTAAGTGAAACCATTCTACACATTTGGGGTAATGCAACGTCATGGGTTAGTTTTATATATAAAAAGTAGCTTCTTGATTAGTGGAGAAATTCAAAGGGCAGGCATGGGTTGGAACTGTAGCTGCAATGAAGTCGGCAACATTGTTGAGGTAAACCTTTCCAATTCAAGCCTGGATGGAACACTTAACAAATTTGTCTTCTTTGACTTTCCTAATCTCACTTCAAACACTTTGGTAGCCGAAATATTTCCCATTTGGATTTGGAATTGAAATTTGGAAATGCAACAAAGCTCATTAGGCAAGCAACAATTTCATGAAGAACTTGGAGGTCTAGGAGGTTTCCATTTGCTATTGGGATTGAATCTGTAAAGTTAGTTTGACAAATTAAGCCTAAAGAAGTTTTTTGCCCTTCCAATCTGACATAGGATTTCTCCGGCCAAAGTGTTTGAACTGAGATTTGGAAAAGGCAGAGAAGTCAAACTTGTCAAGTGTTCCATACAGGCTTGAAATTGATGTTAATTTCAACAATGCTGACAACTTCATTGTAGCTAATACCGGGCGAGTTACATGGGCTACCAGTGGTATTTGAGACAGTCCCTTTTGTTCAGGAGAGATATGGTAGCAAATTCCAAGTTGGCAACCCTGAAATCTAAAAACTTTTAGATGGGATTGGTTGCTTGGAATTGGAAGCGAATATGCGCTGGTGGCAGTTGATGCTCAGTATCTTTCATGCAGATAATGGAGGGGGTGCAGAGCTATCTATATCAAATATGTAAGGAGTTATAGTATTGATTAGTATGTAATTTTTTGTTTTAGTGCCTTCTGGTTTAGATTTCTTTTTGGTTCTTTCCCTGTTTGAGTTATAACCCTTTTTATTTGCTCTATTTATTGGTGCTTACAATTTTTTTTTTTCACTAAATGATCAAACTGAAGATAATGGAATCTAATATGTTGTGGGGGAAACAGGTCTAACAGCTTTCAAGTCAATAGGTTAATAGTAGCCGGTCTGATTGCTTTATGTTGAATTTGGAGGTGGATTAAGATTAGTTAATGGAAGTTGTTAGTACGTGAGTACCTTCCTACCAATACCATTGGACCAATTGTCCCAAAACACACTAGTGGTAGTTCCACTATCTTGGGACACATGGCAACCCCTCATTTGACCTATAAATAACAAAGAGAAAGGTATATTTCTTCGACTTTTATATTGATTACTTCACATATATCTCTACCGGGAGAGCTCTTACTTGTCCATCAGAGGATTTTCGAGAACACATCCCAACCTCTAACCTCGTCCATTTTGCAGGATCCCGAGCTTGAGCTGGCATGGGCCCAATTCTGCAAACGTCATAACACCCAACACTCAAAATGTAAGCCTGGACACTTACGGACTTAACAGAAGTTATAACAATTTTGATCTTAGTTGCATGACAACATTGTATTTTGTTTGATTTCCCTGACTCTGTTTTATGCATGCTTTGGTGTTGCATGCACTGGTAGCAGATTGGCTGCTCATATGGGTTTTGTCTAAGCATCAATTTCCTTGTACTAGCTACTTTCTGTGTTGGTTGTACTTCATATGCAATCTCTGTCTTGCAATGTCAAAAGCACCAGTCTCTAACACAACCTCAATGTATACTTGATTACTAACAGAAGAAAAAAAAAGGCAAGAGTGTACTGTTTATGCAAAATTTCTGTACATTTCCTGCTTGCTTTTGCGTTCAAATGTAAGACATGGTGCCAACATTGAGAAAGTTTACCGTGTTTGCAAGCTACCAAAGTATTTTTATGGGCTTTAATTGATTAGGCTCGTATCTAATATCATCCACCCTAGCCCAAAATCACTCAAGCATGGGCCTAGTTTTTGTTTCGAAACCTTGTCTTTAATTACTTTTCCAATCATCTTTCCAACTCGTGAATCAGATAGTTGCAGACCACCAAAGGGAAAAGCTAATGGAGGAACTTACAGTTTGTTTGGTTGGCATGGTATAGAGATCAAATAGACACATAGGTGATAGGCATGCTTTATTTGCTTCCCAAATAAATGACACATGTGCTGTGGTAGGTTTGCATACCTTGTAGCCCATTATGGTTTATTATGTAGCTCATAATGTCATCATGTTAATTATTAACTGGTCCTTCCACAATGTTTTTACTTTTGCTGTCACACTCAGATTGCACTAATTAATCTTGAACTAGCTCTTTCAAGATATGGCCTAGCTTTTAATTGTAATTTGGAAAACTACAATCTTTATGAGCTAAACAACATTTTAAGCATTGATAAACTTCTTGTTTTGTATAAGAGCACCGTATAAGAGCTAAACAACATTTCAATGCGTATGAGAATTAATAGCAGCTTTATTAAAAATGTAAAAGACCAATTTTTGTCCAAAAATGAAAACATAGATATAAGAGCACTTCATTGTATATCAACAAAGGCTATAGGTATGCACCGTATACGTTTTGTTTTGATCACCAACCACGAAACTACAAAATTACTCCTTTGACAAAGAAAAAACTGCAAAATTGCATACTCTTCACTGAAATTGTTTTCCATTGAATATAAAAGATGTTGATTAGTTTTTCATTGTTCTACTTCTTTGACAGGCGTGAAGTGGCTAGGGCTTTAGTTTCGTGGCTGCATAAGGCAATGCCACCCCATGTCTGTGTTGAGATTTTTATTGTTTGTAAAATCCAAAGCCCGGAAAGGTACGGCATCTTTGTTTTCGAGTACCATCACTACTGCTATACTTTTAATATGATGGAGATGCGTGACGGACCTAATAACACATCACTTGGCCAATATTATGTTGTTTTCTGCTACATACTGGACAAGATCAAAAGTGTTGTTTGGCATCACTCACACCCACATGCAAATTCAACAAATTCTGACCAATTTTTAATGTCTGTAAGTATTACTTATCACATGGTGGGTTTAGGTTATGCACCTCTTTCAAAGAACACCGCCTAAATTACTGAAATAATTTAAGCAGTGACAGTCTTCTGAAACCTCACGTATGAATGGATTCCACTTGATCTAGCAAGCCTACATATATTCTACAACGAGCCATGTGCAAATTTTGCTACTAATTTCTATACTTTTACTTGTTTTCCTTAATTGTAAGGCTTTTCTTTTCAATGAACTTCCAAATTCAAATCAAGCGTATATTCCTTTTCCCTCAATATGCCAATTGGGTTTGGAAGCAAATTTGCAGTCCTAAGTGGGTCTGAAACATGAACAACACATATACTTTGAGCTTTGGCTTACTGATGAGCCTAATTATGTCTTTTTCTTTTTAATTACTGTACAGATTAACATCAATTATTTACTCAGAAGTTTCAATAATAATCTGCCATTCCATGTTGATCAATCACTAATATTGATTATCATCCCATATACAGGCACAAAAGAAACTCCTGCTTCAAAGACAGACCAGGGAAACTACCTAGAACTATTTGAAACAAGAACACAGGGATATGAAAGAGATTATGAGTGAACTAACAACGCTGATCTTAATCTATGACACAAAAAGTTTGTGTCTCTTATGGTTTCCAGAGGATCGTAGTCTCTGCAATCATGGAGGTGACAACATAAGGATCCATGTTAGATGCAGGCCTCCTGTCCTCAAAGTAACCTTTGCCAGCTTGCTCTGTGTCTCTACCCACTCTAATGGAGGCTCCACGGTTTGCCACTCCCTGCCATGAAAAACAGAAAGAAGGAAATATTGACCATTATACTCAATTTGTTAACAGGTACCAACACATTGAATTGTGAACTGGCATCACTTTCAGATCTCAAATCCTTTAGTTTGATTTTGCACATACCCATAAGAAGTTATTGATGTCTCCTGTTTCATGTCGCCCGGTGAGACGACGTTCATTGCCTTCTCCATAAGCAGCAATGTGCTCTTTGTGCATCAACCCAAGCTTTTCAATAGCCTTTTTAATGACCTCATAACCTCCTTCATTTCTCATTGACTTGGTGCTGAGATCAACATTATCAGCTACAGACAAACAAATTTTTCTAGGAAAAATAATGAGAGAAGGCGATACATATACACAATATTTCACCTGTAGTTTGTGTGAGCACCAGCTCCATTCCAGTCTCCCTGGTGACACAACATCCTCAATGAAGTTAATACACATAATAAAATTATATGGTGATAGCATTTTAGAACTAAATTTTGCAAATTTTTAGGGGTTTTTAAGGCATATAGAACCTGAATAGGCTTGGGATCAAATGAAAGCACCACTCCAGCTATCTCTGTAATCCTCTGCAACATATTTTCATTAATTCAACAAGATTTGTTTGATCACTTTATAAGGAAAAACAACAGCTGGGTAGTTCAAATTACCTCCAATATGTAACGTGCAACCCATAACTCATCCCCGGCAGAGATGCCAACAGAAGGGCCAACTTGGAATTCCCACTATATAATTGGTGAGGCTAAAAGTTTTTAAGTATTTTGAAACCAAAGTATAAATGTATTAATAGATTCCAATATCATAGGAAATTGATTTACCTGGCCAGGCATCACTTCTCCATTGATGCCACCGATGTTAATGTCAGCATAAAGACAGGCTTTATAATGGGAATCTACAATATCACGGCCAAAGGCTTTCTCAGCACCAACACCACAGTAGTATGGTCCCTAATTCAATCAAACATATTTAGTTCTTTAAAACACACCTCATTTTTGTATGACAAACTGACATTAGAAAACTTCACTGTGATGATTGCAATTTCAGAAGCAAAAAATGGATGTATTTCTGTCAAAGAACAAAGTAGATTTAGAAGACCGGGTATGTATTAGTTTCCATATATAAATACTACTTGTTTTCATCTTTGACAGTTACAGATTAATGCACCATTTTCTATTTAACAACAGAAAAATAAAAATTAAAAAAAATTCAGAAGACCAAGTAAAAGGGCAGTTTGTAATGTCAGAACTTGTTTTGTCAAAAGAAATTAATTAGATGCTTCCCATTTTGAGCAACAAGCCAACCCGGCAATTAAAACAAAATGCCAAAATTAAGAACGGTTTTAAGCCTATGTTCATGGTATGCAATAAGATATTAGTTTGCAATAATTTAAAATTTAGGGTAGACGCAAGGAAAATTATTATATGAGAAACACTAATAAAGATATTGGGAACTAGTAAAATTAAAGAAAAGATCAAAGAATTTATACTTTAAAAAGAAAGGGAAAGATTTGCACCTGTGGTCCAGGATAACCACCAACTGGCCACCCAATGGGCCATTGTACATCTTTCTGTAGCAGGGTGTATTCCTGCTCAATACCATACCTGTTTGTATACATTATTAGACCAAAGGTTAGGCATTATAGCTATGTCCATACATAAACACATTTATATGATATGGCATTTCCAAAATTCCCAATTAAAAGAATCCCAAAAATATGTAAGCAAAATAGGAGAGAAAGTTTGAATGAACAACATTAAAGTACATACCAAGGTTCCTCAGCAGCAACGTCAGGGTGGCTGAAAATTTTGGCAGCATTGTGCCTCTTATTTGTAGGAATTGGCTCTCCAGTTGGAGTGTAAGCATCGCACATCACCTATAGATTATTTTCATATGTTGAAAATATATAAATTAATAATCAAACCATCATTGATAGTGGATTATATTCCAAAAGCTCACTTACAAGAATGTTGTTGCCTCTCCTAAATGGGTCCTTGAAAATTGCTTGTGGACTGTTTTAAAGAACACCAAAACAAAACGAAACCTACTTATCAGTAATAGAATGACAAGGAAACCCAAAAACAACAGAGACAGAGAAATTCAGAGAGTACATACTATAGAATCACTTCACTGTCTTTCCCAGGAGCTTGCCCTGTGCTAGAGCCATCATAATTCCATTTCGGAAGCTTTGCAGGATCACTAATTGGTCCAGGAAGAGTCTGCTTGTTCAAATTAGAAAGATATCAAAAAAGAAGTTCACAAACTAGTCATTAAAAAAAAACTTGCTCAAAAGTTAATTGAGAAGATAAGAATAGTACCCTGGCTTTGCTTCTAATGTCAATACCAGAACCACCGATCCTGTTTATTAAGTGATACGTAAACATTAATTTTGTTTGTCTTCCAGTAAAACCAAATAAACGTAATGACAGGAATATTCAGTCTACCCAATAAAAAAAAAAGCCTTTCTTTTTTATGCGTAATCAACCAAGAAACCATTGTTCTAAATGGCAGGGGGTATGAACAAAAGCCAAGGAAGAAAAAGCTCCGAAAGAAACATCACCATTTGTCAGAATGAGAAATTGAAGTACCCAAAAACAGAAAGAAGAAAACGCCCTTTTAAAAGTAATTTTCAGATTGAAGATTGCATATAGAACAATTTTGAATTGTACCCAGAAACAGAAAGACAGAGTTATCAGTAAATGACTTCATTAAGGAAGTGAATTTTGCAGTGAAAATGGGAAAGGGACAAACTTTAGCAAAAGGTGAAATGAAAGCTCACCATATGTATTCTGCAATCACCTTCTCAGTTGTATCTGAATGGTCAAGGTTGAGAAGATCTGAAAGCAGAGACATTTTTCCTGCCCCTCAAGTAAGAAGAATAAGGGGAAGATAGAAAACCAAAGAGAGAGCAACTGCTTGCTCTAATAGGCAGAATGAGGCTCCTTGGTCACATGTACTTATAGGAGAGCCGGTACAGTGAAAGACTGTAGAGACGTATAGGTGTAAGTTTTTCTTTTCTTTGGTCACATAAGTTACAAAATATTTATTATCCTTAAATTAATAGTCATTGCCCTGATTCAAATTTATGGAAACCATTCCTTTTTAATTGTGAATGACTGAATGGTAAGTACTAAGCAGAACATGGAGATGGGGTGATTACTAATGAACAATATATTGGTCTTTTTCACCTAAGCCTGTTGACATTAGGCCAAAAATAGAAAAGGAACAATTTTTTGTGTAAAAAACAAAGAATTTAATTAGAAAAAGACAAAGAATTTTGAAGTTCACCTTTAAGGGTCTTGAATTTGTAAGACTATGTATACCCAAATTTAATTACTTGACTATTTGAAATTTTATTTTTTATTCCAAAACAGTTATTCTATGATGACTTTCAGTGAAAATGTTGTACCACATTATTTTATAGGTTAAATCATGGTGACCTAGTAATAAATTATAAAATATAAAATATAATGAAAGAGAGTGAAAAATAATAATTACAATTAATTGATCATATTTATTAACACTTATTCATAATATATAATTATTTTATTAATTTCTGAACGAGAAATCTCAAAGTATCCTCTCATATAAAGTTGTCTTTGTTATTGGAAAACAAAAAAAAACAAAAAAAAGATTGAAAGTTACAAGATTTAGATGCTTGCATTGAATTATTTGGCTAACATGGTACACTAAATTTGTATGGATATGGTACAGGGATAACAACATCTTTAGCATATCTTGAACGCTATTTTCAATGTTTAATTTGGTGAAAGTAATGTGAACAAAGAATTCCACAAGGACCACAAAAAATGGGTTGTATAGGATGTGTAGTCTATCACGGGTTTATCATGGAATGTGTTTAATTATAATTGATTAGGTTATAATCATCATTATAATTATAATTTTAACCATTTTTATGAAAAATAGAGGATCAAATAGAAAACCTCTCACCTTAACAAGTGTGTGTATCTTTTAAGTCATTGTTTTAATTCTGACTTTTTTATTCGTGTAGATGGAATGTTATTGGAATAGAATTTTTGCAACCATTATTAGAATATTTTGCAAACTAAGCATTTAATTTCCAAAAAACAATCCTTATAATGTATTCAGTATTTCTTTTACACTTTTATCAAGGAGAAATTGATATTGAAAATAGCTTTCTTGCTTTCAGGCCAAAATTTTCTAATCGCAACTGGTCAAGGTTCTTAACTTCTTTGGGAACTTTCATGCAGTACCTTAACGTTACTAAACTGAACTTACGGTTCCCCATGCTCTCATTGGCCAGAAAAGAAACCGCCGAAGAAGGTTGTTCTGTGATCACTCAAGAGTCACATTTGACAAGGCCAAAATTACACTCTTACTGTGTGAATTAATAGGTCAAGATTCCTCCACTTCCCACTTCAGATTAGTTTAATGAATGAGCAGTTGAGCACTAGCTGGAAAACATAGGGAAAAATATTTAATTGCAGTTACAAAGGACAAAACTTCAATGAAGCAAGTTCAGCCACTATAAAGAGTCACTACTTGGGGAGAAGCAATGTGAGGTAAGCTATTTTAATGAAACCCGTCAAGGCTATTCTGCTTCATTACAAGGTACCACAAGAGTAGAATCCGCAGTCCAGATAAAACGCTCAACAGTCTCATACTCTCATTTATGACAATGTCAAAGCCCACTAATATAAACAAACAAGTTAATGCCACAACACAAGTTTTCATAAATTTCTACTTTTCAGTTTCCCCATTTTTATTTTTATAATTGCAAACAAAACATATTAGAACAAAGGAATATACCTTGCTACTAGGGAACCTACCAGGCCTGCTGACAACATGACTTGAAAATGTGCACATCTTGTTAGTGTTGTTCTACACTAGTCCCTTCTCCATAAGTATATATACAACATAAACAAATAAAACCAAGAGGACTATCCTGCAGCCTAGCTGCAGCAAAATCATCAACCCAAACAAAAATAAGAGGACAACTCTGCTACCAAGCACGTCAGTAGATGCTAGCTCCCTTATCACAAAGCCTTTCATTTCAAATAGAATTACTGAATTACTGAATTTCCTATTAAGTGCAAACCCTAGTTCTCGAGTCATCAAAGTTCGCAGCCAATACATCATTGTTTCTTTGATGTAATCAGATTTGATAGTCAATGAAAAGGAACATCATGCTTACACACTATTAATACCAATCATTCATTTTCAAGGAATGCTAAGCTGTTACAACTTTCAAGTCTTTATCTGATAGTATCAGAGACTGATAGTTAATTTTACATGTAATGGCCCTTAAAGATGTTTGGGGCCTCCAGTTTCTATTGTCAATTGCCACAAGAACTTTTAAAAAGCTATAAACTTCAAGCATAAAAAAAGGAATTAAAATGAAGCTTGCTACCAATTTACAAAGTGTACCTGCCACTTTACTCTGAGCACTACGGCACAGTGCTTGTCGGAATCTAATTGCAACGAGTATGTTGTCAAAGGCTGCTCTAAGAGAATGCGTAACGTAACGTCCTCCACTGATCTTGTAATAGAAACGGACTGTTGGTATGTGCTGAATCATCCAATGATCTTGACCTTGATCTGGTTGCGGGCGAGAGCTGTAGTCATCTGTCATATCATAAAATTCTAGGGTTTTGAGGTTTCCCAAATGTTGGATGCCAAATGGTACCTCCTTTAGTAATTGGCTAGGCCCAATGTATAGATCTTCTAGGAGAGGCAATGCTCTTTTCTCTATTATCATTGTTTTCAATCCATTTAGGTGTCTAAGACTTAGCACCTTGAGTTTTGGGAACCCTCCTTCCTCAATATGCAATTCGTCATCTTCATAACCCTCATACAGCCCTAGCTCCAACAAGTTAGGTAAAGCCTGGGTGGATCTAAGAGGGTCATCTGTCAATCTTGACCAATTCAAGTGTAGCCTGACAAGATTGGTAAGTTTCAGAATCCACTCAGGCATCTTTCTTAACCTCCCATTCAAATAGAGATGGTGAAGAGATTCAGGACAGCATGACATGTATTGTAGATCAATGATCGCATCTTCACTTACTGAACGCACGTGTAGACACTCAAAGGTGCTTCATCTGTTCAATGGAGGAGCACAAGACCTTTCCATTTTCAGTTGCCAATTTTGTAATTCCCAGCTTCCTTAGCTGCTGCAACTTGCTCAGCTCTTGAATTGGCCTAGCCCCATTATCTGCCTCTATAAAATACAACTTCTGCAAGGCTTCTAGACTGCCAAACCCCTCTTGTATATTACATCCTTGAAGTGACTTGGTACTAAAATTAACTTCACCGTTGTAGTTGTAGGCTAGAAGATGCCGCAACTTCTGTAGCTTGTTGATCTCAATTGGCAGAACACACACAAGAGAACGTTTCAAATCCAAAGTCTCCAGGTTACGCAGCTTACCAATGGACTCTGGAAGCACCTTTATTTTGGTATCTCGAATGCTCAAATATCTCAAATGAAACAAGTTACCCACTGCTTTGGGCAGATAACAAAGAGGCGCACCTCCAAACTCCAGTACTTTCAAAAGCTTAAATTTTGAACAGAATGTATTCATAATTGAGTTGGGAGAATTCTCTATCTTAAAAAGAAAGATAGAACGAGCCCAATGATTTTGAATGTTGTCCAGAACACCGACATAATTGATCTGGAAAGATAGACGTCGAACCTTTCCAACCACATAAGGATTCTCTTCTTCAAGAACTTGACAGAAATTCAACTCCTCTATCTTTGAGAGGATGATCTCTCGCATCAAATCATGTACTTGGCATGTTCTAGCTTTTCCATCAGAGTCTACCCATGAAACTTGGACTAAGCTTCTATCAATGAGTTCAGCCAAATACTCTTCTGCAACTTGTTCTAATGTCTTGCTCTTTACCCCTTTAACAAAACCCTCAGCAATCCACAGTCGAATCAGTCTCACACAACTGACAGAGTAATCCTCTGGAAATACACCAAAGTATAAGAAACAAGATTTGAGGTGATACGGCAAATCATGATAGCTAAGAGATAATATTCTGATTATATTTGTGAGATGAGGATTGCTTTCAAGCTCTGATCTGAGGTTTTCCAGAAACTTTTGCCATTCAGAAACAACTTTTCGTTTGGTTGATAGAAGGCCTCCAATAGCCACAATTGCTAGTGGCAGTCCTCTGCATCTATTTGCAATTTCAAGTGACAACTTTTCCAACTCTGGTGGACATTGCCCTCCAAAATCAGATTGGAATGCCCTCTTGCAAAAGAGTTCCCAGGATTTATCTTGGGGTAGTGGTTGTAACTTGTGAACGTGATCTAATGGAGAATATTTGCATGAATAAGCAACATCATCAATGCGCGTTGTGATTATTATCCTACTACCTTTATTATTATCAGGCAAAGCATGCTTAATATAACTCCATAGCTCAGTCTTCCATACATCATCAAAGACAACTAAATACCTCTTATCCTGTAAGCATTCCCGCAATTTTCCAATCAAAAACATCTCTTCCAATGTATCAATTCCTTCAGGAACAGACTCCTTCCTTGCTTGGTATAATTGCTTAATCATGTACCTCAGTATCTCCTCCACCTTGTATGACTGAGACACTGTGATCCAAGTATGACAATCAAAGCATCCAGTCACCAATTGATTCTCACAAACTTTCTTGGCCAGAGTGGTCTTTCCAAGTCCACCCATTCCAACCAATGAAATCACAATGCGTTTGGATGGACCCTCTACCAACCAGCCTATCAATTCATCTTTGGTTAATTCAACGCCAACAACTTCAGCTTCCTCAATGAAAAGCCAGGCCACTCGAGGATCATGCCATGTGCTATTTTTAACATCACTGGTCGGTTGTTGATCCAAGGAATTAAAACCATATCTCACACTTCTTTCCTTGATCTCACGGAAGGATGATCTGATATGTTGAATCTCAGCAGCCATCCTATGTCGTAATTTTAGAAGTTTGATCAAGCAGGCTGGTTTGTTGACAAAACTCATAAAACCGTGGTGGTATTGACCTTGAGCCACATGAAGCATGTATTGGTCAATCACATCTTCAATCTCATAAGCTACTTCTCTTACTTGTTTCACCCAGGTTTTCATACTACAATTGAGATCTTCCTTTTCTGCTCTTAGATCTGCATCTTTCAAGAAAGATTGAATGCTTTCCAGTTCCTCCTTGATGTCTGCAACTTTTTTTTGAACGTCTTTCAACAGCTTCACCTCTTCAACCAGAAGTCCAATCAATTTGTCGACAAGTGAGCTTACTGCTATTTCTGCCATTTTCAATCTCAGATTCTCAGAGGTCACCCCATTTTGGTCTGGTTTTTGCTTTCTTTGTACAGCGTAAATGGTTCGTGCAGTAGGACCCTGTGATGAATTGTTCAAGAAGATGGCCTTGTATTAAATATATGAGAATAGGACAAGTGGACAACAGGCAATGCTACTCCATTTTCTAGTGGTGAATAGTTAAGGAAAAAGGAAAGCTAGGATTTTCATCTCCTGTTTACTTTGAGCAGGGTACCCCAGAATAGAATATAAGGATATCCTCCCTTTTGCAGTTTTTCATGAAACCAATAAATTATTAACTAACATATGATTTGCAATTTATTACATATCCCCAATGTCACTTGTTGCACGTCATATGGTAGCAAGGTTAACTTCTAACTTCTAAGTAATATAGACAATATACTTTATAAGAAGCACAAGAAGTTCACCAGGTTGTTGTAACGAATGACAGCTGCATTTACTTACCTCCCCTTCCGTAAACCTATTAAAACAAAATACTTATTTTGTTTGGCACATTATATGAAGTATAATTAGCTCTGTTTCATGGTTTTCGTTTTCCTTTCTCTTGGAAATGAACCTCAGATATCAAAATACCAAATCCATTCCATACATATATTACATGTACATAGATATAACATTCGAGGTAGAAAGGTGGTCTACTCTTCCCATGGCCAAACACGATTCTGTTCACCAAGATACTTTCTTGTCCTTTCTCTTAACTAAAGTTGTGAAACAATTTATTTACTTAGAAGTTTTTGATTTTCTAGGAAGTATTGGTTGTAGAATATACAAAAATTAATTACTTAATGCAGCTTTGGTCAAATTATCAGAGAAGACAAAATAAAATCAGAAAGGGAAGTGTGAAATACTGAAATGTAGAAATCCAATGACATTTCTATCCCTGCTTATCCATCTAACGCTACAACAAGTGAACACTTTAGGACATAAAAATTGTATTTTTAGTTGACACTTGACAAGGCAATAGAAACACTACTATTCCTTCATTTTCACCAGAAATCCAACACCCCCATGCCTGACCCACAATCGAATGGTTTCTCCCTCTAATTAAGTTACAAAATTATAAGAAAGTGAAAATTATGGCAAATGAACTATTTACCTTTACTGCTTGGATTTTCTGAAGCAGAAATGGAATGTGGTGCCGGTGGGGAAAAATGTTGGTGGCAGGCAATGAAGGCGGCAACATGTTTCGCTTGATGGTGATGCAAGAAATGTAATGTAGTCGATCTCCTTTGAACTTGCTGGTGCCACTGGTGAAACGCTGCTGACTGCGTGGGAGTATGGGACAGAGGTGGTGAATGAATTAGAGTAGATGAGCAGAGGTCGGCCGCCGCTAACGAATATTCACCTTCAATGGCACAGCTCGCAAATTTAATGCATAGAGATGGATAAAAGGGTAATTAACTTCTAAATTGGGCCTAACCCATTAGACCAAAGCCTGTTACAAAACCCAATTTAAGTTTCAATTGGGCCCTGAAACCTTAATGGCGGTTGTGTGCGAACCACGCAAATAAACATGGTCCGAACACCGAATTTGACGTACGAGTGGACCCACCATTCCAAGTACGAAAAGTTTCCTTTAGCCCCAAGCATTTTCTCTCTCTTATAAGCGCCTCTTCCGGCCTCTGTTTCTCAATTCCGGGTCGGTTGCTCGGACCTGAAGACCCAGAGAAATTTCACTTCTCATCCACATACTCCGAGAAAAAGGTGAGACAAATTTTCTCACATACGAGGAGACTAAACCAGGAACACAGAAAGAAAGAAAAAGCCACAGAAGAGGATCGACCTACTTTTTCTGGTTTTGTTAATCAGGTAATTACATCGTTGCCCTGCCGTGATTCTCTTAGCTCGTCGTTTTTGGTATATTATTTTAGTTTGAATCGTTCTATTTCTCTTACCCACTTGAATTATGGATTCTGAATTCTGTGCATCTCTCTTTGTTTGTTTGTTCGTTTCACCTTATTGGATCAGTGTTTGATTGCGAGAAAATAATAGAATTTTAAGAAAAATTTTAACTTGGGTTCCTAAATTTCCATTCATGTGAACTTAGAGAGAAAGTTGTAAAATTCATTTGAGCTGGTGTTGGTACAAACTACAAATATAAAAAAATTTAGACTGATGAAAATTTTCGTTTCCACAGTTATGAGCTTGAAAGAAATTTATACGATATTAGATTGATAAGTCTGTACCAAATAATTATGGTGATTCTTATTTGATCAACTTTCTGAATTTTCTGTCAAAAAAAATTCTAAGTATTTTTTCATTTTATTTTGTCTCATTACAGAAGAATTCAGGTTACAAACTAGTTTTGTTTGGGCTGATCAGTGAATTGATAGAATCAATTTTATTACAGTGTCCGTCGTTGCAAGCTTTGGAAATCACATATAATGAGCTCCCAAGTTAGAAGTGAACCAAGGATTAGGTCCAGGCTTCCTACCCAAAGTGCCCGTCAGGAGTGGGTGCCTAGAGGATCCAATGCCACCGATGTGATCCCACCATCAAGCATTGGTTCAAACCAAAGTGGTAATGGAGGGGACTTGAATAGTCGCACTTCTCAACCTGAGACCCATCATAGAAGCAACCAGGGTTCAAGGGGTTATGTGGGTCGTGCTATGAATCAGAGGAGGGAAAGGGAAAAGGATAAGAGCGAGAATCAGGTAGCTAAGAGTCTGAAGGACTTGCATTTGCCTCAGCTAGTACAAGAAATTCAGGAGAAGCTGACCAAGGGCACTGTTGAATGCATGATTTGTTATGATATGGTGCGGAGATCTGCGCCCATATGGTCTTGCTCTA
Organism: Quillaja saponaria; assembly: GCA_029379385.1. Classification (NCBI taxonomy): domain Eukaryota; kingdom Viridiplantae; phylum Streptophyta; class Magnoliopsida; order Fabales; family Quillajaceae; genus Quillaja; species Quillaja saponaria. The sequence continues at coordinate 9,507,196 of CM055607.1, forward strand.
GCTGTTACTCTATTTTCCATCTGAATTGTACAAAGAAATGGGCTCGTGCACCCACTTCTATTGATTTGTCGGCCGAGATGAATCAGGGGTTTAATTGGCGGTGTCCTGGGTGTCAATCTGTGCAGCTCACATCATCGAAGGAGATTAAGTATGTTTGTTTTTGTGGAAAGAGGGTAGACCCACCTTCTGATTTATATTTGACGCCACATTCATGTGGAGAACCATGTGGGAAGCCTCTTGAGAGGGAGCTTCCGGTTTCTGGAGGACATGAGGAGGATCTTTGCCCTCATGTTTGTGTCTTGCAATGCCATCCAGGCCCATGCCCTCCCTGTAAAGCATTTGCCCCTCCATGTTTGTGTCCCTGTGGCAAGAAAACAATTACGACACGATGCTCTGATCGGCAGTCTGTTCTTACATGTGGCCAGCGCTGTGATAAGCATCTTGAGTGTCGACGTCACCGATGTGAGCGAATTTGCCATGTGGGTCATTGTGATCCCTGTCAATTTTTAGTCAACGCTTCTTGTTTCTGCATCAAAAAGATGGAGGTTGTTCTTTGCGGGGACATGGCTGTGAAAGGTGAAATAAAGGCAGAAGACGGTGTTTTTTCTTGTAGTTTCACTTGTGGAAAGAAACTTAATTGTGGTAATCATTTTTGCCATGAAATTTGTCACCCTGGTGATTGTGGAGAGTGTAATTTGTTGCCAAGCAGGGTTAGGACTTGTTTTTGTGGGAAAACAAGTTTGCAGGAGGAGAGGCGGAGTTGTTTGGACCCAATACCAACCTGTTCAGAAGTATGTGGCAAGTTGCTTCCTTGTGGGAAGCATCACTGCAAAGAGATGTGTCATGCTGAAAATTGTTCACCATGTTTGGTTCTAGTCTCCCAAAAGTGCCGCTGTGGTTGTACTTCTCGAACTGTGGAATGCTATAAAACAACGATGGAGGATCGGCAGTTTACTTGCGATAAGCCTTGCGGGCGGAAAAAGAACTGTGGAAGGCATCGCTGTAGTGAAAGGTGCTGTCCACTTTCTAATTCAAATAATGCTATGACTGGGGATTGGGATCCTCACTTCTGTTCCATGCCATGTGGAAAGAAGCTGAGGTGTGGACAGCATGCATGTGAATCCTTCTGTCACAGTGGCCATTGCCCCCCATGTCTTGAAACAATTTTCACTGATTTGACATGTTCCTGTGGGATAACTTCAATTCCTCCTCCGTTGCCTTGTGGTACGCCTCCTCCTTCATGTCAGCTTCCATGTTCAGTTCCTCAGCCTTGTGGCCATTCATCTTCCCACAGCTGCCATTTTGGAGACTGCCCACCTTGTTCAGTGCCTGTAGCTAAAGAGTGCATTGGTGGACATGTGGTTCTTAGGAACATACCTTGTGGGTCAAAGGATATCAGATGCAATAAGCTCTGCGGGAAGACAAGACGGTGTGGTTTACATGCTTGTGGCAAAACTTGTCATTCACCACCCTGTGATACTTCATCTGGATCAGAACCATGTGTAAGAGCATCTTGTGGGCAAACATGTGGCGCTCCTAGGAGAGATTGCAGGCATACATGTTCAGCTCCTTGTCACCCTTCAGCTTCTTGCCCTGATGTAAGATGCGATATTCCTGTTACAATCACTTGTTCTTGTGGCCGGATGACAGGGAGTGTTCCTTGTGGTGCTGGTGGTAGCAGTGGAAATTTTAATGCTGATGCCATATATGAAGCTTCCATTATTCACAAGTTGCCTGCACCACTTCAGCCAGTCGAATCAAATGGCAAGAAGATCCCTCTTGGACAAAGGAAGTTGATGTGTGATGATGAATGTGCTAAGTTGGAGCGCAAAAAGGTTCTTGCTGATGCTTTTGACATTGCTACTCCAAATTTGGATGCTCTTCATTTTGGCGAGAATTCCATTGCTTCCGGATTGCTGTCAGACCTATTTAGACGTGATCCTAAATGGGTGTTATCTGTTGAAGAGAGGTGCAAAGTTTTGGTGCTTGGCAAGAGCAGGGGAATTACTAGCAGTCTTAAAGTTCATGTTTTCTGTCCTATGTTGAAGGACAAGAGAGATGCGGTGAGGCTGATAGCTGAGAGGTGGAAGCTTGCAATCAGTGCTGCTGGTTGGGAGCCAAAGCAATTTATTGTGGTCCACGTTACCCCAAAGTCAAAAGCTCCACCTCGTGTGCTGGGGGTTAAAGGTACCAGCACCACAAATGCACCCCTTCCTCCTGCATTTGATCCTTTGGTGGACATGGACCCTCGGCTTGTTGTCTCTTTCCCAGACTTACCAAGGGATGCAGATATAAGTGCATTGGTCTTGAGGTTTGGTGGTGAATGTGAATTGGTCTGGTTGAATGACAAAAATGCTTTGGCTGTTTTTGGTGATCCTGCCCGAGCTGCAACTGCTATGAGGAGGTTGGATCATGGATCAGTGTATCACGGGGCTGTTGTGGTTGTCCATAGCAATAGCACATCAGCGTCGCCATCATCTTTGCCCACTAATGCCTGGGGAGGAGCAGGAATGATGAAGGAAGGACGAGCACTTGCAGCACTGAAGGGCAATTCATGGAAAAAGGCTGTAGTTCGGGAGCCTGGTTGGAAAGAAGACTCTTGGGGTGATGAGGAGTGGTCAAGTGGTCCTACTAATATGCAAGCATCTGTGTGGAAGAAAGAAGCTCCAATTTCAGCTTCCTTGAACCGTTGGAGTGTTATAGACCCAGAATCAACTTCATCCGTTTCAGCCATTGGAACAGATATGCATGTGCCTGCAACACTGGCTGTAAGTCATACTGTTTCAAGGTTGCAGCCTGATACAGGTGGCTCAAATTCAGAAGGCCAGCATAGAGGAAGTCTTGACAAAACAGAAAGTTCTGATGTAGTAGAGGACTGGGAGAAGGCGTACGAATGAGATGATGGAGAAGAAAATATTTGGTTTTGTTTAACCCTATAATTTTAGAAGGGAGATGGTATTGATTGGCCTTCCTGCCTTTTGTTTTATAATTTTTGGTTTTGGCATGTTAGGCTCTTTTCTATATTTTCTCAATATCTTAAAATTCTTTTTGTTACATCATCCACTGCTGGATGGGTATATGGGGTAGTTTTCTCTCCAAATTCTTGCCACTGAATTGTTTTTGTGGAGGAAGTTGTGGCTTTGCTGTCCGTATATTTGTCTACCAATTTGGTACCCTGTAAGAAAGTCCCTCACAACTTACCGGTGGGGGATTGTAACCAAAGGCCATATGCTTACAAGAAAAGGATAGCATGACCCTTTGCCAAATGCCAATGGCAGGGTTTCTGCTCTAGTACAGTAAATTTTGTCATTCCAAATTCACAATATAGCAGGATGAGTGATCTGCTAGGTAACTGCACTTCCATTATACAATTTTTTCACCCTCGAGTATCTATTTGTTATGCTTCAAATTTGACAGGTTTCAATCCCTTACTGATATGGAGGAAATTTTGTTAATGATATTTATACATAAATTCGTTGCTTTAATTCCAGTACTTCAATTTTATTTATTTTTACATAAATTTAGTAACAAAAAATATAGTACTTTTGGTTAACGAAATGTGGTTTTTTTCCCTTCTGAGAATTCTCACCAAACAAAGGCTAAGAGCATAAGATGATGCATGTGGAATTCATGTTAGAACCAGTAGTCAAGTGAGACAGAATGAATATTTAATAATATTCGTTGTATTCGTTGTTAATAGTTTATATGCCATTTCCGTTATAGTCGGTTGATTCTCTATCTGCATGTTCATAGTTTTACTATGCTAACATAAACAACTGGAACACTAATTGAAATAGTATAGAGGAAAAAAGAGAGTAAAATTCTAAAACCTTGATGCCTGCAAAATAGGAAGCAATTAGCAACAACTGTAAAAACTATGATTCAGAGAGGTAAAGGACAAAGAAGAAAGACAAAAAGACAGGAAGAAGGTACAAAATACATGTCAAACGCAAAAAGAAAATCCAAACCTGCCATTGCTTTTTTCACCACAAACCCAAACGGAAAGCATGTGATTTGATTTGCTATGATTTATTATTAATCTAACAACATGTGCACTTGTTCATTTGTTGTCTTCCTGAATCTGAGAGTGAAAGGCATGTGATTTTTAATTGTTACTCTTAATTATCCATATTCTTTTTTTCTATAATTTAATATTTAATTTTTGTTTACTGCAATTTTACTTATATTTTTCGAAATTATCTCGGGTGTCAATGTCAGTTTGCCATTCCCTCCCGACTACTCTACTTCCTATAATAAAGGACTATTGGAAACAAGACAGTCTTCGAAAGTAGTGGAGGTGTCGGTCCATGTTAATACTGGTATGAGAATCACTATGTGAGATCTCCCTATCTCTCTCTGTGTATTGGTCTAGAGGGTTATTTCACTTTGTGCTCTCCGTTTGACTCTGATTCTGAGGCATTGTCTAAATCGCTATCCCATTTATACTTCTGTCTGTGCTATCATAGCTACTTTTCACCCGGCGGTCATTTTGTCTTTCCCCGTTCATTCTTTCTATCAGAAAATGGATCCTGGGCTGAGTCCTCATACAATCTCTAATGAGTTTAAGGTAAAGTTTGTTGCTTTATGCATGTTTCACCCAGTATAATTCTTTTCGTATTGCACATAAATTTTTTATCCTTGAAGCAAGCATTTGTTATTCTCTCTGTTTTCTACTTTCCCCTTTTCTTGTGTATTTGTTCTGGTCCCTACTTGCTATGATTATCTGTTGGTAAGTATAGAACCCATGTCTTCTGATTCCAAGTCTGTTAGTTGCTTTGATATTTATGGGGATGGGGTTTGTTCTTTGAGTTAGTAGAAGTCACCCATGGTTGAACTTTTGCCTAGGTGATACCAGTCGATTTTGCTTTCTGCACAAAGGATATGAGTTGCCTTAATCCTTAGCTGACCCCTCTTAATGATATATATATTAGGCTATGGTTTTTCTGGAAGCCCTAACAGTGAGGTAATCTTGTATGTAGAAAGGCAACTTTTGTCTTGATCATAGTTACCGGGTCTCCCCTGCGTTCCGCGATTCTGGGAACGTGGTTCTTTTGTATACTAAGGTCATTGTTCTTCGTGATCCAGGTCATTAAAACTAACGACTCAAAATTTTAAGATTTTTCATCTAGAAAATAGAAAAGTATGATCACAATTTCAGCCTATATCAATTATTACTTATTTTTTTATATATTAATATATTTATATAATTAATAGGCTATTATCTTTCTTGTACCATAAATTAAATATTATGTATTCTATTCATTTAATAGAATTTAATGTGTCATTTAATAGAATTTAATGTGAAGTACACTACCAAAATATGATAAAATGGCCCAAATAAGTACTTCAAGCATACCACGTCCCAAAATAGCGAACCAACTAAGCCTAATCCTATCATCCCATGATTTTAGCTAGGTAGCGTACCCCGTACCCCATTCCCGTATCACGTGCAGGAACATATCGCGATCTTGGTAACTATGGCCTTGATGTAGAAGTTGATTGAACAAAATTAAGAATAGACAGTACAATTTTGTGATAATCTGCAACATTCTGATATAGCCTTTGTGATTCAGTAGTGCTTAGCCAAGTAAGTAGACTCTAAATTGCTGTGTTGTTAAAAACAAGGATTCTAAGATAGTGATTAAATAATTACATAATTGTGCTTAAATGAAGAACCAAACATGAGTTTGTACTAACTCTACATCATCTGGCATTTGTTTAAGAGATTTCAAAATGGTGAAATGGTCAACAGGGGGGGTTGTCCTTCTGCATGCATAGTAGGAAGGAAAAAAAAAGTTCTGAACCAGGAATCTGGACTTCAGAATATTATGTCTGATTGTTCCGTTGCTACTCAAGTTATGGAATATCTTTACCATGCATCTAGCGCCATGGTGGCAGCTCACTTAGTCAAAGAAATTATCAAAATGATTTGTGAGGCTCAAAAGCTTTCTCATTTTTCTCAATAATTTGTTCTATCTGTACCTAATCTTCAAATTTGTGGAAGGAGCTTTCTATGGTGTCATGAAACAGATATTAACATGTGTCCTTTTTGTTCATTTAGTTTTGTACGATCAGTAAAGCCAGTGTTAATTCATATATCAAACCTTCTGTTCAGTTCCTTGATCTTTCCTCTTGGAAAACAGTAAAGTGCATATGAACACAATGAAAATTCCTTGTGTCTAAGATGCCCATACAGTTCTATCTTTAGTACTTTTGAATGAGTGGCTGTTGCTCACGAATTGCATTTGTGTATATGTTATTAAAATATTTTCAAATATTGCTAATTTTATGTCATTGTAAATTAAATTTTTTTTAACTCATTTTTAACAAGGTTGCTGTAAAATCTTGGTAGTTACAGTAAATATTTCTCCAAGTGACGTTCATTTTGACTTGATAATTTGCAGAGGAAGACATGGAAGCAAACATTCCTTTTGTCATTTCAAATTGTTGGGGTGGTTTATGGTCAACTTAGTACTGCACCCTTGTATGTTTTTGGGACAGTCCAAGAAAGTGATACTTTTTCAGAGGAAGTTGTTTATGAACTCTTCTCCTTCATTTTCTGGACTCTTACAATCATCTCCTTACTGAAGTATGCCTTTATAGTGTTGAGGGCTGATGATGATGGTGAAGGTAACCACATTTTGTAAACATCAAACTACAAGAAGCATATTAGTAGATATGTGCAGTCACTGAATGGTGTATAACTTAATGTGATAAATTCGTGTAGGTGGTGTCTTTGCTCTGTATTCACTCTTGTGCAGGCATGCAAAAGTAGGCCTGCTCCCAAATGATAGAAGCTCCAATGAGGTTATGCATTATGAAGCAGAAAGTCCTTTTAAGATCAAGGTGGAATCAAGAGCTCGAAGGGCCATTGAAAAACATAAGAGTAGCCACTATATACTGTTGTTCTTGGCTCTATTTGGTTCCTGCATGACAATTGGCGATGGGGTGCTTACCCCAGCACTTTCTGGTTGGGATGTCTGATTAAAGTCTTAAACTTATTGGAACTAGTGACATGGTTTAACTTCAGAATTTTAGTCTTTCAGTTATGACAATGCCATTGAGCTTGAATTTTTCTTTTTTTCTTTTTTCGGCTTACTAGTGTTATCAGCTTCATCAGGTGTTCAGAGATCATTGTCGGCCATAACACACAGATGTAAGAGCTAGTCATCAGAATAGATGAGTGTACTGAGCAGTGTTTTATTGCCATGTGTGTCAATTTCATTGCATAACTTAGTTTCATTTTTGTCTGTGACCAGTTTCTTCATCAGACCATACACAGGAGAGCGTATCAAAAGCTCTGGAAAGATGTAAGTACTTACACATGTCATTGGGTACTTTGATATAGTATTCGTGTGATCCGATTCTTATTGTTATATCTTATTTCTTGTTATATCTTTACATTGCATTTTATGCATGTCCAGTCATGTTTTCTACGGAGCCTCTTAAGATCCCATCTTTTTCATTAACCCACTCAACTTATTCTACTTTCTAGACTTCCTGGAAGGCTACATGAAAACAGGAGTAAGAAAGCAAAAATTTCAAACAATCTTAGTAGTATTTAATACATGACATTGCTCTAGGCTATTATGTATACATAAGCACATGCATATCATATAAGACCTATTGAAAGAATGGTGTTGTGATAATGTTGGAAATATTCATGTTGACAAATGGAATTCAATACCATGTTTATCCCACTTATTCAGCAACATGAAGTTGGCATGAAAATTAGTATTTGCCTCATTCATTTGATTTTGTCTGGAATGAATTATCGTACACAATGTTGATTCCTGAATGCCGGTCAACTTGTTTTACATTTTCAGTTTCCTGCTAGGCATGTGCTACAGTAAGTTATTGGGAGGATTACATTCTCTCCTTCCAAGCAAGCACTTTACCTTTCCATTTTCTGTGTATGGTATTTTTACAAACTCAACAACATAGAGGCAGTTATTCTCACTACAATTAGAGGTAGTGGTTTAGTTTTTTGGCTAGTTTTTTTTTTTTTAATATATCTTTGATGAATATTTGAAGTTGTGAATACTCCAAACTGCATTCCCGGTTCTTCTATGGAATAGATGCACTTGAGTGTAACACAATTCCGTATTGGTGTCTCTGAATTAAAGCTTACCCAACTTTTCCAGGCAATATGTCACTCTGCACTTCTGCTGGAAATGACAACCCCCTTGCACTCTTGAATCATAATTGAATTCTTCTTTGTATGTCGTTGGGTTCTAATTTTCATATAATTCAACTATGTTATGTCCTGGTTAAATCTTATACATTTGATCAAGCTAAATTTGATACTGAGTTCCCCAATTACATGGACTTTAAAATTTCACTTTATTCACTTCGCATTATCTTTGTGTTTTAGATGTACCTGTCCCGTCAGGCATGTGCTATATTGGTCTTCCTTTTCATGCTGCAGCACTTTGGAACCCGTAAAATTGGGTTCATGTTTGCTCCAGTTATTGTGGTTTGGCTGCTATTGATCGGTGGAGTAGGAGCATATAATATTTTCCATTGGAATATAGAAATCATCTATAAAATTGACCCAATATACATGTTAAGATTTGTCAGAAGTATTGATATTAAAAGGTGGAGGTTGCTAGGTAGCATCATTTTATGTGTAGCAGGTTGGTGTCTCTTTCACGTTATTATGTTCCCAAACATTTACTATTTGGTAAAGATTCATTTTGTTTACCCATTATTTTGATTAGTACCATGAGATGCTTTATGCCTGTACCATTTACAGGATCAGAGGCAATGTTTGCACATCTAGGTCATTTCTCGAAAAAGTCGATCAAGGTATATGATATAATCATATCCTTCCATTTTCGTATAAAGAGTAGACGAAAATCACATAACTCGTGCCTGGTGTATATGCTGTAGATAACATTCATCTGCTTGATCTACCCACTTCTTGTTTTATGCTACGCGGGTCAAGCGGCATATATGTCCAAAAACTTGCATGATGAACACTTTAATCATCTCAGAGAAGCTATGCCTCGTAAGTTGTTCTATGTTTTTAGTTTTGTGCTGGGATTTTGTGAAATTAAATATTCCTAACAAAGAAAGCTTGCTGGTTTAGATCAATGGCGGCATCTATTTGTAGCGTTATCCCTATTTGCTTCAGCTGTAGGAAGCCAGGCATCCATAACTGCCAGTTTCTCCATCATTAACCAGTGTCTGGCTCTTGGTTGCTTTCCTAGAGTAAAAGTTATTCACACATCAAAAAAGATACATGGGCAGGTTTACATTCCAGATGTCAACTGGTTATTGATGATCCTCAGTCTTACCGTCACAATTAGTTTCCAAGACATGGTGAAAATTGGTAATGCAACAGGTATGCTTTTCTTATGCTCAGAGTGATTCTGTTTTTTATTGTTTGAATCTGCTAAACTTTTATACTTAGTTATGAAAAAAGAGAAATCCTACATTAATCAAGGATATTAAGAAAGAGAAAGGCTGGAGGTCATATGAGTAGCTTGCATACTCAAATTGTTTCAAGTAATTGAAACTGCTACTAGGAAACGTCTGTATACTATATAAGTTGAACGTTCATGGTAATATCTAATATGTGTTCCACGAATTTCCAACAGGTTTGGCTGTAATATCTGGAATGCTTGTAACAACAAGTTTGATGTCACTCATCATTGCTTTGTACTGGGAGAAAAATTTGACTGTATCTGCATGCTTTCTCCTATGTTTTGGAATTTTTGAGGCTGCATATCTTTCAGCATGTTTGCTAAATTTTCACAAAGGAGCTTGGTATCTGGTTGTCCTGTTGGCATTGTCCATGACAATCATGCTTGCCTGGCATTATGGAACCATGAAAAAGTATGAGTTTGACTTGCATAACAGGGTACCTGTAGAGTGGCTTACAGATTTTAGTCCAAGCCTTGGGGTTTCAAGGGTACCTGGTATTGGCTTCATTTACACTGACATAGTGACAGGAATTCCAGCTTTCTTCTCACACTTCATTACTAACCTTCCTGCATTTCATCAAGTGTTGATCTTTGTATCCTTCAAGTCTCTACCAGTGCCTTATGTTGAGGCTAGCCGAAGGTATCTCATTGGAAGGATTGGTCCAAAAGATTATAGAATTTATCGCTGCATTGTAAGATATGGATATTGTGATGGCATCAGGGACACAGATGATTTTGAGGAGCAGATTATTCGTTCAATAGGAGAATTCATTACCATGGAACAGAACAATGTTGAAACCACAGATTCCTCTGAAGGAAGAATGGTTGTTGTTGGAAAACCATTACCAGTTGGAAATGCTTTAGTTTCTCTTAATGACAACGACACATATATGGGGCCTGGAAACCTAGTGGACAATGAAGCTCAGATAAGTCCAGTGGGTGACTCAATGGAGACAGATAAAGATTGTTCTCCTGTCATGAGAAAAAAGGTTCGGTTTATGCTGCCTGCAAATAGTCCTAAAATGCAAGCATCTATCAGGGAGGAGCTCCAAGCACTGGTTGATGCCAGGGAGAGTGGCAGTGCATATTTTCTGGATCAGTCGCACTTAGTAGTGCGTGATGGCTCAAACTTTCTGAAGCGTTTCTTGATTAAAATCTATGTTGTATGTGACAAAAATTCTCGACAGCCTCCAGTAGCCTTGAAGATCCCACATGCTGCTCTTGTCGAGGTTGGCATGGTCAATACCATATAAATTCTCAAGGTTGAGTGGAAGTTTATTACAAAGTAGCAGAAAGAAATCAAAAAGAAGAGAGCGAATGGGATGGGAGACAGAGTGCCAGAGAGGAATGTAGAACAAATTTTGAAGCATCTGCTCTAACCTGTACTTTACAGACTACAGAAAGGAAAAGGAAAGGGAAAGTAGAAGATGGAATCATGTAATATGGTTTGTAACTAATTTATAGAATCAATGGCACATTTCGATTTTCAGCTATGAAAGGAGAAACATATCATTTGCACGTTATGGTTGTTAAATTCTTTCCTGGATTTGTTTGACAACTAAAATATAAGGATAGTCAGTTTTCTGAGGCTAATTTTTCTCATAAAGCCAAAGATGCAATGGCAGAGACTACTGCTGCAGATCATATTCAATGGTGACTCAAAAGTAATATTTGACATTTATTGCTCACGGACTTGGACCAGAGCCTCTAAAAAAGACAGTTTACAATGTAGCATTTTATTTTTTTTGATGAAACATTTGTAGGCATATAGTGAAACACATGTAACTAATAGCAGCCTTAATGAGGACAGAACTCTGTTGCTTTCTGAGAAGAAACTGTGTTTGGAACTTGGGATTGTCCAGAACAATTATATTTCAAATTATCCAACAGGACGTGTACCTAGACCACCAGTAGGTGTTGGCCTTGAGCTAACCGCACCAAGTGGAGGAGGTGGAGGCGAATGAAATGGCCTGCCGGCAATGGATGGGTGGAAAACAAGAAGAAGAAGCAAGTGCAACTGCAAAAGAAACTGCAACAACCTCATCTCTCTCTGATGCAGAAAGAAAAATGAGAACAGAATGATGGAAGCAAGGCAAAAAATGAGTCCTATATATAGCCTTAATTTCCCTGATTTCTAATTTCCAAAGTATGACATTTAATTTTCTATTTTTTTTTTCTAAATATAGAAATCCAAGTCTTCTTTTCTATGAAACATTTGATTTGACTACCACAAAGTAACTTGTTACAATTTCAAGCTTCCAAGAACTTTCTTGAAAATGATGTATGTACAAAAATATTGTAAAATAGCAGGGTTATACATATATATATATATAGAGGTAGATAGCATTTTTCCAATTTAATTAATCTTATCACATTCAATATTTCAAAGTGACATGTCATATTTTTAACGTTCAAATTAATATTTTAATTTTATTAGAAAATTTGAACAATACTAGCCAAACTGAAAATAAAAGCTTCCAAGAACTTTCTTGAAAATGATGTATGTACAAAACAATTGTAAAATAGCAGGGTTATACATATATATATATATATATAGGTAGATAGCATTTTTCCAATTTAATTAATTTTATCACATTCAATATTTCAAAGTGACATGTCATATTTTTAACGTTCAAATTAATATTTTAATTTTATTAGAAAATTTGAACAATACTAGCCAAACTGAAAATAAAAGCTTCCAAGAACTTTCTTGAAAATGATGTATGTACAAAACAATTGTAAAATAGCAGGGTTATACATATATATATATATAGGTAGATAGCATTTTTCCAATTTAATTAATTTTATCACATTCAATATTTCAAAGTGACATGTCATATTTTTAGCGTTCAAATTAATATTTTTATTTTATCAGAAAATGTGAACAATACTGATCTAACTGAAAATAATATATGTCGAAAAAAAATATTATTATGTATTAACATTGGAATAAAACGATTAGTCCTCGCCACCAAACAAAATTTATATATACTATATATAAAATGGTTTAATGACATAAATATTTGATTTCCTCAAGTCTATAAGAAGAAGAAGCAAATAAACTGCCACAAACTCATCTCTCTATACCTCTCTCTCTCTTTCCCTCTTTGATGTAAAAAGAATTGGGAGAAAAAAGAAAAATGAATGGAGGCAAGACAAAAAATTAGCGTAAGAGCAAGGCAGCTAGCTAGCTGGGAATGAAACGTTTGATTTGACTAATACAAAGTAACTTGTTACAATTTCAAGCTTCCAAGAAATTTATTTAATTTCTTGAAAATGATGTATGTACAAAACAATTGTAAAATAGCAGGGTTATATATATATATATATATATATATATAAAGGTAGTTTTAAAACTATAGGTAGATAATATTTTTCCCCTTCTTGTGTTCAATTTAATTAATTTTATAACATTCAATATTTCAAAGTGGCATGTCATTCTTTCAACATTCAAAGTAACAATTTTATTTTATTTTATTTTTTATATTAGAAGATTCAAAGAATACACGTTTTAATTGAAAATGATATATGTAGAACAAATATAATTTTGAGCCTCCATTTTTTACCTAGTTGATTATATAGTTAAAATATTAGATCTGCTGTCTAGGACTGTGAGACGCACGTCCCATTTTATTTATATAAAGATAAAACAAGTTACAATTTACCATTTTATTTATATATTTATACTATATATAAAAATGGCTTAAGGGAAAGAATATTTTGATTTTCTTAAATACCCTTATGAGTTTGTAGTTACCTTACTATTTTGCTACAAATAAACTATTATTTTTTTCTTAATTTTTCTCCATTTTAATATTAATAGGACTATAATTGTTTTAGGACTATTAATTTCTTTTTTATTAATTATTTTTAATATTATTAAATTTATAATTTTTTTGATAGTTATATATCAATAGTAATTAGGGTTAACCTTCTTAATTTTTTTTTTAATAAGTTCCTAGTAATCATAATTTTTAAGTTCTTCTCAAATCTATGAATTAAAAGAAATATTAAGTGTGTCTTCATTATTATAATATTATTGTTTTAACTTTTAATAATTTATAAATAATTTATATTTTTTCAATAATTATATGTCAATAGTAGTTAAGATTGATTTTTTCAATTTTTTTGGTTTAATAGGTTGCTAATAATTATAATGTTTTTTTTGTTCTTTCAATTTTATGAATTAAAAAAAAAAACTAAGAATATAGTTTCCATGATTATAAATACTATTGTTTTAACTTTTATTTTATCTCCCACCTTACGAATTATATATATATATATAAATTTATGAATTTAATTTAATTTTTTTAAATTTATCTATTTGTTTATGATATAAAAGTGGTTTAGAGAAGAAATTTTATTTTTTTATATACCCACATGAGTTTTTACTATAACATAAGTACTTCTTAGTTGTTATTTTGCTTTAAATAGACTATTTACTATTTTATTTTATTTTTCTATGAATCCATGATTAAGATAATCTCTTTGGTAACTTATAGTAGCAAGTAATAATGTATAAAATTATGAGCGGATCACAACTAGTGTGAATAATGAGATAATGCAAGTGAGCAGTAATGAAATTCAACTATACATATCAAAATAAGCAAAAAATCATGAGCAAACCACAAACAGTGTGAATAATGTATAAAATCATGGTCCAAATTCTTTTTAATATTAATAAATTTATAATTTATCAATAACTATATATCAAGAATAATTAAGATTGAATTTCTTATTTTTTGTTTTTGTTTAATAAGTTACAAATAATTATAATATTGCAATTAACTTTTAAAAGAATGCTATGAATTAAAATAAATATTAAGAGTATAATTTTTCTGATTAAAATATTGTATTGATTTTTTTCCCATCTTAAACTTTTTTTAGAAAGTTATATATATATTATAAATTAAATTTTTTGATGGATTTATTTATTTGTTTAATGTCATTAACAAGGAGTATTATTTTTTATCAACTATAATTTATTGATATGTACATCTAATATTGATCAACATATATGAATATATTATAAACATGATTCACGTGCAACTCGTGTGTCATGAAACAACTAATAAATAAAATAAGAATTTTATTTATTTATCTATATCTATCTATCTATAATATCATATCATATATAAAAGTGGCTTAACGACAGAAATTTTTGATTTTCTTAAGTACCTTTATGAATTAAAATAAATATTAAGAATTTAGTTTCATGATTATAATATTGTTGTTTTAATTTTTAAATCATAATTTTTTTAAATATTTTTTCAATAATAATATATCAATAGTAGTTAATATTGATTTTCTCAAAAAATGTATAATAAGTTCCTAATAATTATATTATTTTGTAGTTTTTCTCAAATTTATGAAATAATTCTTTTAAAAAGTATTATGAATTATGGTTATGGTATTATAACTAGGGTTATAGTATCGTAATTAAGGTTATGGTATAGTAATTAGGGTTAGGTATCGTAATTAAATTTAAGGTATCTTAATAAGTGTTACGGTATCATACCTAGACTTAAGGTACAGCAATTAGAGTTAGATTACCGTAACTAGGGTTAGGCTTATAGTACTATAAGGTTTAGAGTTATAGACTGTAATTTGGGTTAGGGTTATGATACCGTAGCTAGGATTAGGGTTATGGTTATGGTATCATATCCAAGGTTATGGTACGGTAATTAGGGTTAGGGTTATGATACCGTAGCTAAGATTAGGGTTATGGTACCATATCCTAGTTTATGGTACGATAATTAAGGTAAGGGTTATTGAATCGTAATTAGGATTAGGGTTAGTGTTAGGGTACCATGACTAGAGTTAGGGATAAGATACCGTAACTAAGCTTAGGGTATCATAATTAGGATTAGGGTATTGTAATTTGGATTAGGATACCATAAATAGGGTTAGGGTATTGTAACTAGGGTTAAGGTGCTGTACATAGTTAAGGTATCGTAACTATGATTAGGGTTAGGATACTGTAAATAGGATTAGGGTATCGTAATTAGGGTTAGGGTAATGTAATTAGTATTAGGGTACCGTAATTAGAATTTGGGTTAGGGTACAATAATTATAGTTAGTTTTTTTTTTTTTTTTTTTTTTGTCCTAATTCTTTTCCTATTAACAAATCTATATTTTGTCATTAACTATAAATCAATAATATTTAAGATTGAATTTTTTTTATTTAATAAGTTACAAATAATTATAATATTAAAATTAAAAAAATTAAAAACAATTAAGATTATAGTTTTTATGATTATAATATTATTGCATTTATTCTTTTTTCATCTTTAGAATATTAAAAAAATATTAATATTTTAAATTAAACTTTTATTGAATTGATCTATTTGTTTAGTGTAATTAACATAAAGTATTATTTTTTATTAACTTTAATTTCTTACTTTGCACATCAATTATTGATAAGTGTATATGTATATATCATGAATACAATTCACGTGTAACGCGTGTATCACGAAGCTAGTCATACTATATATAAAAGTGGCTTAATGTCATAAATTTTTGATTTTCTTAAATATCCTTATGAGTTTTAATTATTACATATAGTTACGTTTAGTTATTATTTTACTTCAAATATATTAGTATTTTTTGTCTTCTAATTTTTTTCCATTTTAATATCAATATAATTGTAATTATTTTAGTATTATTGATTTTTATTTACTAATTCTTCCAATATTAATAAATTTATAATTTTTTAAATAATTATATGTCAATAGTAATTAAAGTTGAGTTTCTCGTTTTTTTTTTTTTAATAAGTTCCTACTAATAATCATTATTGTTTTAGTTCTTCTAAAATTTATGATTTTTTAAAAAAACTACTATGAATTAAAAGAAATTTTAAGAGTATAGTTTTGTGATTATAATATTATTGTTTTAAGAAATTTTATTTTCTTAAATGCGTTTATGTGTTTTTACTATTAAATAAATAATTTTATTTGTTATTTTGCTTGAAATAAACTATTTTTTTTTTAAATTCCTTATTGATTTTTCTATATTTTAATAACAATAGGATTGTAAATGTTTTATAAATATTGATTTTTTTATCCTAATTTTTTCAATGTTAATAAATCTTAAATTTGTCAATAGTAATTAAGATTGAATTTCTCAACTTTCTATTTAATAAGTTACAAATAATTATAATATTATAGATTAAAATTTTTAAAAATATATTTTAAGTGTATAGTTATTATAATTATAATGATGGTGTATTAATTCTTCTTTCATCTTTACAATTTTAACAAAATTATATGCTTTTATATTATGAATTAATTAATTTTATTGAATTTATGCATTTAATATCATTAACACGAAGTATTATTTTTTGTCCTTTATATTATAAACACGATGTGCCACGAAAGCTTAATATTATAAAAATATGAGACTCCTTATGATATTTGTCCATGGAAAAATGATATTTAAATTAACTCTCTCTCAAACTAGAAATAAGTTTGAAATTTATATTTGGTGGACTAATTTTGTGAATTAATTAAACAATTACCAAAAAAATTCTAAAAAAAAAATTAACAAATGAAGAAAGAGCTCCACTCACTCATGTCCCTTGAAGGCAAGTATCTCTTTCATAGTTATTTTCCTACACAAGATAAACTCTTTCCAAATTATTCTCTTTACCAAATAATTCCTCACAAAATTAATTTCTCAATCAGGTCAATTCATACAAAATTAATTTCTTAGATAATTCTTATAAATTTAATTTCTCAAATAATTAATCCTTCCAAAAGTAATTCTTATCCATTTATCCTTCTGTTTTGTGAACTATGCATGGTGTTCTTTTTGTCAAATTATATATTCTCCGAGGTAATTTAGCTCATATTCATCTAAGTCCAAATGTTGCACGTAGAAATTTACACACGCATATGTGTGCCCTCATATTTTCTTATAATAAAATTTTAGAAATAGGCGTTTAAATTTCTGTTAAGAGTTATTTTTTATGGATTCAAAAAATTCTTGACAATATAGATATATTTTATGTGTAATGCGCATAGTTGGAAAATTAAGAATACATAATTTTAAGAATTTTACATACTAATATATGTGCATGTACGATAAGACTAGTATATATATATATATATATATATATCTCGTAAGTACGAATGTTTTAGACATAATCAAAAGACAGGAAGATGAGGCAGTGCTAAGTCTACTACCTTGAATATTTAAGTATAACTATAATTATAGGGTGTACTTATGTTCACATACACTTCTTTAATAAAAAAAGAAAAGAAAAGAAAGTAGAGTTCCAAGTGAAATCCATCGATACAAACATATCATGAGATTACGTGCACCGAAGAAAATCCTGTGCACATAATATTCATTCACTTACAGGAACGCCAGTAAGTGGTGAAGGTCATGGCTTCCGTGGTGCAGATTTTGGAAGCCGTGGTCGAGGTGTTGGCCTCGACATAGACGCACCTTGTGGAGCAGGTGGAGGCGAATGAACTGGCCACCGAGCAATGGATGGATTGCAAACAAAAAGAATAAAGTGTTTTTCTATGTATTCGTACCGTAATTTGCTATGTATTGAAATAATTGAACGCGCGATTAATAAAGTGGTTTGACATAAGTGATTCACAAACCTAGTGGTCTTTGATTTGTCCAAAAGTTTATGAATTGAGAGATACACTATTTTCAATTGGTATTGATAAATAAAGCAATAATATGTTCTGTATCAAAATGAAGGGTAAACTCTTATAAATGCAAGCTATCTTGTCAATAAAAGTCTATTTGGAAGGGGGAATGGAGAGGAAAGGAAAGAAGATGATACTTTTCTTTCGTTTGGGAGTTGGAAGCCGCCAAAGTTGAGAAAGTACATTATAATTTTTGTATGTTGTGACTAATATACTTCTATTTTTTTTTATTAAATACCTATTAATATCTAAATAAAACATATTAAAGATGTAATAATAAAATTATGTAATAATATATTATTTTCTTTCCTTTTTCCTGAAAACCCAAACAATAAATATACATTATCCCTTCATCTCATCTTCGTTTAATTTTTTAAACTCCTAAATAAGAGGAATGATAAGTGTCATTTTTTCTCTACTCTCCTCTCATCTTTTTTCATTTACTCTGCTCTTCTCTCCTTTTAAACTCCCAAATAGACCCTAAGGTTTTATTTAAATTGTTAAAATGAAGATATTTGGACCTTACATATGGTTTCTGCAAGTTCAATCTCACAGTTGATAATTGTATGTTATAAATATTTTATCTTAATTTGTCAGCTTCTTCCATCATGTGTGTTGTTGAATTTGAGGTGTATAGGATATAAAAAGATGATTCTTTATGGTACATATTCATTCTCTTCATAAAAAATAAAATAGAAGGTAGAATTAAAAAAATTTCTTTTTTTATTCATTCCTAGAGTTGAATACCTCATTCAAAAATTATTTTTGATCCAATCCAGAAGAATCAATATAAAAGACAAATCTCTTAATTATGATACAAGATCCGGCTGATTTATACTTAGGGTTGTGATATGTACACTACAAGAAATTGATAGGTAGACAAAAATGAGCCCACTTCCAACTGAAGAGTAAAAAAGTCAGTATGGTTTGTCTTTCATTCTCTGTTACTACCTTTTTTCTATTTCTCTTCCTTTAACGAAATGCAGGTCTGATTCTAAAACCTTTTCTATGACATTTTAAATTTTCAATTCCCATTAAATTGAGAACTAAAATTTTCTAATAGCCAAATAGGAATCCTTGCTTTTCTTTTGAGATCATTAGAAAGATGACAGTGTAAACAAGAACAAAAGTACAAAACTACAGATAATTTCAGCTCCCAATCCAGTGCCTTTGTTGTACCTAAAAGCTAATTCATTAGCTCTACCACCATACTTCTGCAAAACCTTCACAAACCTACATCCATAAATATCCCCTAAACATTGATCTATCGTAAAATTTTTGTTCATATGAATGGTTTAATTTTACAACTTTGACCAATATTCTAGTCTTAAGTTGTCTCAGTTGACAACATTGATTCTCGGGTGCTACATCCTTATTCCACACAAAATGTGAAGGCTGTGACAGAACCAATATCCCTTCACAAATCATAAAGCATAAAATTTCAACCTCAATTCAGAAAGCCCATCAATCTAATCAATTCCCTTCACACCTTAAAGCACTGAATATATCAAACACCTATCCTGATATAGTACATGAACTTCTGAAAAATTTCTACAACCGCCTTTATTTCACCATGAAGTTCTTGAACCAACTGTTTGAAACAATGTGGGATTCCATTTGGTTTATGAAACAGGAAGGGATTCTATCAACAACCACTTTCATATCAGCTTCTGGGTGTTATTTCACAGGCACAGTCGTTAAAAGAATGGCTCAGTTTGATTCTTGTAATTGATTAATGATATAATGGTAATGCAAAGTAATACTCCTCCAATTTATTTAGAAATACATTGATGAGTGGTGCAAGTAGTGGTTCATGGTAGTCAACTAGCTTTAGAAATTAAGATGGATAAGGCTCTGTTTCGTAGAAGAAGAGTAGATAAGAGAAAAATGAGTGAAAGAGTTGGGAAAAAAAACAAATTTCTTTAATAAGAAGAGATAGACTATTTTACTTTTCAGGTGGAAGTGGATCCATTTTCGTCAACTATCAAATTCTAATAGTATACATATCACAATCCTATACTTATAGAATAATAAAAGAAGATTATTTGTAGTATAACATTGTAAAATTGGATCGAAACATTTGAATTAGTACTTGAAATCAAATATAGGCCCACTGCTGGTCCATTGACATCCCTAGCCACCCTGATTCAACTTCCCCAAGGGGGCTATCAAGACTTCTGAGTCCTAAAGATAGTTAACTTAGGTTCACGGTGGACTGGAACCTAGCTGTATCCTGGTAGGGAGCCAACATCCACCAAGACCAACGTATGAGCGGTAGTCAAATGTAGCAATTTGATGATAAAATTCTAAAAAAAAAAAAAAAACATGCATGAATCAATGGTCAACAGAAAGACAAGTCAAGCCGAACACGATCAAAGAAATTCACCAAGATAGTTTATTTATATGTAGAAGTTTTTGCTGAAATAATCCTTAATAATACAGACAATAAAGTAAAGAAGTACTGTTACTGCTTATGTAGTGTTATTACACTTATCAGTTGAAGCACAATTATCAGTGAATATTAGGTACAATTATTTCCTTTAGTATTAATGTTCATGGACGTGATCCAGGACGACCACTAGGTGTTGGAGGTTTTGGTTTCGGTTGGTCAGTGAATCGGCCTTCTGGAGGAGGTAGAGATGGGGCTGATGAGGTGGAGGTGGAGGTGGAGAAGGGAGTTGGGGTGGATGTGAAGGTGGAGACCAATAATTAAGCCGCGGTGGTGGAGCTTTCTGAGGTGGGGGAAGAGATGGAGGTGGAGACCAATAAAGTGGAGGTAGAGATCTCTGAGGTGGATATCTTGAAAGTACAGATCTATGAGGTCGAAGTGGATATCTTGGAACTGGTCTTCCAAGAGTAATGGATGGGAGGAAAAGAAGAAGAAAACACAAGCGTAAAAGAAACCATAATAAATCCATCGCAATATCTTTTTGATGTATAACAAGATAAGGATATATTGGAAAAGAACAAAAGAAGAGAGATATATATATATATATATAGGCATTCCACAATTGGCTAATTTCAATTATTTGACCTAGTTAAGTAATCAGTATGAAAGCAGAGGGCGCGTTTTCTTTAACTGCTCCGATCATTTGATGAAGAACTAGTCCAAGTCTTCGCATACACGTTACCACTTATTTTCACGTTCAACAATTTTGGTTTGACTGGAAATAATATATGTACAAAAATAGCAAGTAGCTAGTGCAAGAAGTGTGTATATCATCACTATCTGAAATTTTTAAAAAATATTTTATTGCATCTAAGATCATATATATTTGATTTTTTTAACTGCACCGATCATTTGATGAAAAATTCCCATACTTGTTACTATTTATTTTCACATTCAACAAGTTTGGTTTTTGGTTTGGCTGGAAATAATATATCTATGGATCAACACCAATTTGTCTATGGCTGAGTTTTCAGTTTTCACATATCAACTTGCATTATTATTTATAGGTAGGTTGGATCAAGACCAGGCGCTGAGTTTTCACATCTCAACATGCATTTTTTTATACTGCAATTGGTAGCATTGAGGCTCATATAGCTTCAGCTAATAAATAATATACATTATAGATAACTTATTTCATATTTTGACACATCATATCATATCAGCTCACACAATAAATTTCTCTAATAAATTATATTATCTAATCGCAAGATCACCCGTTAAGTATCTCTCATCTCTTCTAAATTAATTAATTATACACAATTAAATTTGTAATTCTTCAATCTCTTTAAATTTCTTTATCTTCTCTCTCATCTCTCACATCTCTCTTTTCACTTCCGATAATTACCAGTTAAAAGTTTTTTAATGAAAAAAACAGTATTAGCAGCATATACAGGGCATGATTTGGAAAGGAAAAAATAAACTGCCAAAAAAAGCAATCAACAAATGAAATCTATTTGTGAAATAACAGGCGAACAATGGGCAATGGTTAATCATCTTAGAACAATTGTTAAGAAGCCATTATTGTTGAGATTTGTAATTTATATATGAATTTATCTAACGAGTACTCAAATGACACTTGTTAAGTTGCTATAAATAGAAAGTTTGTAATATGTATTAAGGTAGTTAATCATAGTTTCAGTGCTATTTATTGCATAAATTACTACTTATCATAGTTAATTGCTTATTTGTACTAAATTGAAAACCTTCATTTACAAAAAAATTATGGGTTGTTTTTTTCGAAATAACACATTGAAATTATCCACGGTAGCAATTAATTGTTAGAACAACTAATCCTTGGTCTATTTTATTGTCTACAAAGGTTTTGAACAATGAGGGCGTTTGCTAAAGTTTAGCTTAACGTATGATTATATTAGCTTAACTTAATTTATTTGTAATTTGTAATTTGTAATTGATATTGTTAATTATATATATTGTAGTTGTAATCCATTTAACTATAAAAAAAAAATAATGATAATTATGGTATATTACATTAATAAAACGTTATTTGCTTAAAAACAGAACATTGTACAATCACTTAAAAGTTGAAACACTGCTACTTGTTACATTATAAATAGTAAAACCTATATATTTTGAAAGTGGAGGTGCAGGATCGATTCTATATATGTTGTTCATGGACGTGTACCAGGACCTCCAGTAGGTGGTGGGGGTGATGGTCTGGGCAGATCTGTGAAACGGCCTGCTGGAGGAGGTGGAGTTGGGGGCCGTGACGGTGAAGGTGGAGGTGGAGGCGGAGGTGAATCATATGCCCTTCCTGCAATAATAGATGGCCAGAGAAGAAGAAGAAGCAAGCACCAGCGTAAAAGAAACCCTAATAGTCTCATTTCTCTCTTCTATGTAAAAATTAAACTGGGAAAAAAAAGAAAGAAAAGCGCAGTGAAAAATTAATATATATGATTACAAACTCAAATTGAGATGGGTAATCAATTCTTTTAAACACATATTATGTATATAAAGTATTTGAGTACCCCCTGTAATCACGTTTTTTGTTTCCCTGACCAGTCCAAGTCTAAATTATAATTTGACCAATATATGTCCAGATTCAAAGAAGTTTGGTATTGTTTGATTTGTTTGAAAATGATTTATAACTAGCATACGTGTCTCTAACTTTATTTTTTTTATTTTTTTCAAGCGGTTAGGCATGTTTGGACAAATTTACACGCATCTTAACTTATCATCTTTCTGGCTTGATCATTAAAGACAGATCATCCACAGTGAAATTAGAGAATTTATGAAGATTTTACTAATCATGGCCTTCTCCAAGAGATTCAAATCTATAAATTAATGAAAATAACACACATTCTTGATCACGATCGATCACAACCAACCCTTAGAGTACATATCTCTAAAATGTAAAGTACAGTTAATTTTAAGAGATGACAAAGAAAGTTAGCATAATATTAATCGTGTTATATTACTTTGTTGAGATCATTTTTTTGTCTTTCAATCTCGAACCCCATTTCTCCACCCCACGACACCATCATAATCTTCTTAAAACACATGTTAAAAGTTTTTTCTTTTTTATTAGAAAAAGTTTTTTAATATCTAATACGATAAGATCATAGTTTTAGTAACATATAATAAAAGAATTGTTAATTTTAAAACATCAATTATTTCATTTATTGTATTATAACAAATATCAGTATACTACTTGTTATAAAAAAAAAAATACATATAGCCATGATCAAGGGCCCTGTGTAAGTATATATATGGACAAACGTTTGGAACAGAGATATCCACACATAATAAAACAAAATAATTAAATTAAGGATAAGCTCTTAGCCTAATTATGAACATTAAATATAACTTGCTCTAGCTAGTAATTGTACTATGGAGGTAGCACTACATGCGCTCTACAGATTTTGACATACATTAAGAGCTAATTAAACTCAAGGACGGGAACCAGAGCCTCCTTTCGGTGCCGGGGGTGTCCGTATTGGTTTATCAACTTGACGACCTTCGTGGGGATCAGGTGGAGGAGGAAGAGGAAGAAGAGGATAATGCCTGTCAAATAATCAAAAAACAAAACACACATTATATATATATATATATATATATAATATATATTCAAGATTTAATTATTAAGAAAATGTAATAATTAATTGATAAAAAAGCTACTACATATAGCTATTTAATTAATTAACTGTATGTAAATTAAAATTAAGATTGTTTAATTAATTACCTTGTAGCTATGGATTGATGGAAAAGAAGAAGCAAGCAAAACAAGCGTAACAGAAACCATAGTAGCCTCATCTTTCTCCTCCAATTAACTTGTATGAAGTTGAAGAACAGTGGTATCTCTATATATATATATACAAATACATATTTTATTAAATTATATGGCCACCAATCACCATATGTGTATGCAAGCTTGCTTTCGATCTCTTTTCAAGGAAAATCCACATCCCGCTGCAAAAAATTAATATAAAATAATAAAGAGAGAGAGAAAGGGAAACAAAGATAACAATGTGTTCATATATATATATATATGGTCCAAAAATTAATGAAGAGTTAAACATAATTTAATTTGAATTTATATATATGTAATGTAATAACCAAAGTATTATGTTATGATGAGTTAATAATTAGAACATGTTTAATTAGTTGAGTATTGGTATCTTGTTGAGGTTTGCATCAACACTAGTTTTTCTATGGCGCCAGAGTTTTCACATGCCAACTGGCATTATATATTAAAATTTTAAAATTTCAACTTTCAAAGAGACGAACCAAAAACTATATTTTAGTAATACTGTAGCCCGTGGTCAAATATTAACTGCATCTTTATTGACTTTGACCCAAAAAATTAATAAACTAAATCTTCATTGACAAATGACAAGGGAGACTTGGCCCTCCAAATGTGTAATATATTAGAGTAATAAAATACTGAAATCTAGCTAGAGAAAGAAAATGAGGCTATTGGAGTTTCCTCCACGGCTGTGTTTGCTTGCTTTTCTTCTTTTCCTGCCTTCCATTGCCGGCAGGCCGTTTAGTTCACCTCCACCTCCTCCACAAGCCTCGTGGAGTCGGAGACCATCCCTTCCACCACCAAGTCGATTCCCACCACCACCATTCTAGCTAGCCATCCATCGTTGGCTGTCCTCCTCCTCCTCCACCACCACGTATTGGTGCTCCTGGTTCACGTCCATGAACAATATGTATATATATATACACTTCTGATTTCAGTTTCACATGTTGCTGTCCATACATCCAGCCTACATGTCAATTAGATCGAGGAAGCAAGAATAATGATTTTGGTTGCTATTTATATATATGTTTTTCTCTTTTTGATCATTTACAAAAACAATTAAATAAATATTTATAATATGTTTAAATCAGAAGAAGATTCTATACATATACATAGTCTTCTAGGCTAGTATCGTACATATAAATCTAAGTGTGAGATTTTTGTTATTTATCAGTGTACTTCCATTTTAATCAATTATTAAAATTATTAACTGATGTTCCATAATAGAATCAATGCTATTAAGATTAATTTGCCTAATAGCACGACAACAATAATAATTTAAAGAGTAAAGTACACATAACCCGATATAGCTTATTCTTTGAATTTAACATGTGTTTCATTTTGTTCAAAACCAGTTTGGATAAAACTGTCCCTTACAGATTCTGTTACATTTAGCTTTTAAAACACCCACATGCTCATGCATGTGAGTAGACTGTTCTGCATTTTTTTCTGCCCAAACTTTGAAATCTCCAATTTCCTCCCCAAATCATTACTTCTGCACTCTGTCTATGTCTTTCTCACCCAAACATGGTTGTCATGTTAAAATTGTTATATGCAATTGCAACCCAAACATTAATAGAAGACAATAAAGAAAGTCTTTAAAGCTCTTGAAGGGAAGGCTAAACTGATAAGCTGTATTACAGATCCACCAAATTAACAATTTGTTGATGATTAAATCTAAAAGACAAGATACATGAATCAACATGTTAGCCCAAGTATGTCGGAGAAGATGTGTTATACACGGGTTATCTTAAGATCGGTGTTGGTTTTTAAAATGTTAGTTTATTTACGAGTTACGATCTTTTCACATTTGTTGCAGGAATTGTCATGAAGCAAAGACTTGCATTATGGAGGTGTAACTTGGATGCAAGGTATTTTGGTTCCATTATTCTATCCATGGAGACTTGTAGATTGAAAAGTGCAAGATAGACCAGTCACACTACACTCAGCTTCCTTATAATGTTGGTGGATAAATATCTTTTTCCATTGCAATGACTGATTTGGGCATGAAAGGGTACAAATTTCGCTACTTTTATCTTCTTTGTCAGCAACTGTAATCCTTCCATTAAAGGAATCAATGGATTCATCCTTCTTTCTTAGCAACTCTAATCCTTCCATTAAAGGAATCAGTGGAATTAAAGGAATCAGTAGGAAGTAATTGGAGATTTAGGAATTTGAGGTTCGGGGACGAAATTGGGGATATCATTTGAGGTTTGGGAAAGAAATTTTGGATATCAAAGTTTGAGTTGAAATAAATGCAGTTGAGGCAATGGTCATGTGAATTCTATAAAGTGATAGTTTTATGGTGATAATTTTATCCAAAGCATAGGGGGTAGTTTTGGATAAAATGAAACACATGTGAGTTATGTGTACTTTACTCTAATTTAAAAATAAGACCAATATAATAATAATTATTTTTAACAGTCAAGTGGTATATGAATATATCTATTTCAAATAATTTATCTCTTTAAATTACTTAAAGGCATACCTTCCATGAAAATACTAAAAAATTTGTAAAGATTTTTACTTTTTGCGATTTCTCTTTTATGGAAAGATAAGAATGCCAAGCAGAATCTGAAAATAAAAATATTAGATTAAAAATATTAAATACTCTCAATGTTTTGGTGAATGGAAAGTAGCATGCACATATGTATAGAAGCTATTGCCTCAATGGAAAGGAAAAATAATGCTAAATGCACTAATGCATTACCCAAAACTAATTTTGCTACTCTACCAAAACTTAGAGGTGCATGAAAAGTAAAAAAAGCTGCTCCATGTGTTTTTGTCTTTTAACGTGAGAGAGGATCACTTTTTGTTCACCCACCACATTTCAAGAAAATCATATTTTCTTTTCTTGTGAATTGTGATGCATGTTATTGATTTTCAAGAAAATTGTTCACCTCCAACTCCTCCACAAGCCTCGTGGAGCCGGAGACCATACCCTTCACCACCTAGTCGATTCCCGTCACCACTGTTAGGACGTGTATGATTGTTCGAGGATTTAGGTTCTATAACTACTTCTAAAGAAAAATTAAAATATTTTAATATTCAATTCATCAAAAATAAATAACAAAACACATAATACGTCTTTATATAATCAAACCCTAAAACCTTAAAAATTTTAATATAATTAGAATTTCACTCTACAACTAAAATCCTAATTATTATTTAAATCCTATTTATTTAAATTCTAGATAAAACTAAAATACTTTTTACTTATCCCTAATTATATATCTAGCATAATTATAATTAAATTTTATAATACATATTAATTTTCTAATAAATCTTATGTCATGTATATACCTGTTCCCATCAATATCTCTATTAGTTTGTAATTGTCAAAAAGGGTTACAAAATTGGAAGAGTAGGATAATAGATGAGGCAATCGTTGAGAATGTATTATTTAAAGCCACTAAAGTTAACTTTTTCTGTGGAAAAGTGTTGAGTTATTTGCTAAATTTTACTTTCTTAATTGTTTTTTCCACTTTGGACCAATTAACTTGTGCAACAAATTCCACACCCACTCAAGTCTTTCTTTCCATACAATTAACATCCCCTCCGTGAACTCCAACATATATCTTATTACTACCCAGCCAGTCAATTACATTATGACTCATTAACAAGATTAAAGCTCACATAATAACTAAATAACCATACAACTAGTACATGAAAATAACTCACTAACACATTGTCGCTGATCATGGGCTATAACCAGGGTCACCACTAACTAGGTGGGAGTTCAAAGTCCGCTAGCTAGTCATCCCATTTCTCTCAATTTGGCCAAATCCCACCCAACTTGCATTATTAAAACTTGAACTTTTACAGAGAAGAACCAAAAACTATCTTTTAAAAATACTCTAGACCAGTGAAATATTAACTACATCTTTATTGACTTTGACCCAAAAAATTAGAAAATTAAATCTTCATTGACAAGGAAGACTTGGATTGATCCCTCCAAATATGTGTAATATATTAAGTTGTAAAATACTGAAATCTAGAGGAAGAAAGATGAGGCTATTGGAGTTTGTTTTACGGTTGTGTTTGTTTATTTTTCTTCTTTTCCTGCCTTCCATTGCTGCAAGGCCGTTTCGTTCACCTCCACCTCCTCCACAAGGCTTGTTGATCCAGAGGCCATCCCCTCCACCACCAAGACGATTCCTACCACCACCATTCTAGCTAGCCATCCATCACTGGAAGGCCTCCTCCTGCTCCACCACGTATTGCTGCACCTGGTTCACGTCCATGTTCGAACAATATATATATATATATATATATATATGTTTGATTTCAGTTTCACATGTTGCTGTCCATACATTCAGCCTACGTGTTTAGTAGATCGATGAAGCAAGAATAAAGATTATGGTTGCTACATATATATGTTGAAATAAATATTTATAATATGTTTTAATCAGTTTTAAGATGCTATATATAAAGAGTCTCTTCTAGCTAGGCTCATGTCGTACTTAAAAATATAAGTGTGAGATTATTACTTATCATTATATTTTTATTTTAATCGAGTGTTAACATTATTAATCTGATTTTCCATAAAATAAATCAATGGTATTAAGATGAATTTACTTAATAGTTCAACGACAGTAGTAAAAGGGGATCTACTTTTGATTCCTTTGTCTATGTTAGTTAATTATTATGGCTGATTCATTTTGTTTATGAATCTTCCTCTAATTTGTCTCGCTCTCTCTGTCTTGCTTTTCACATACATATCTTCCATGTAGATCAAATAATCATCCAGATGTATACAGAAAAGTGCTGGCCATGGCAATATGGTATTTGGTTAATGATGGTGTAAAATACTTCATACCCATCAATACTGTTTCTTTGAATACACTATAAAGCAAACCTTGTGAAAACAAATTTAAAAACTTTACTAGCAATCAACACTTTGATAATTTTTTTTAATAGTTATTTAAAATAGAATAGACTTACATGAGTAATATCTCATCTTCTTTTTTATTGTACCCACGGCGATTATATCACTAAAATACTAATATTTTTTATGTTTAACTACAAATTGAATACAGTGTCAATGATATCTTACTGTCAGTAGTTAAAATAAAATTATTGGAATCGTGCGGTTTTATATTTGATTTATATTATCGATTGATGTGTGTATATTTTCTTTTTATTTTGAGCATTAACCATAGTTTGGAAGAAATGACACGGTTAGTAAAACTTGATTCTACCACGGCCAACTTGAGTTGAAAGCAGGGTGGCAGTAGTTGATTCTCAAGGTGGTCACATATACTAAGGCAATTATATTATGTCAAAGCATATTTTTGGTGAGATGGGATAAGAATTATAAATTATAAAGGCTAAGTAAATTAAAGGCTTTGCTTATTAATAGAATGTAATTTAATTGCAAGAACCTTTTCTTCTTTGAAGAAAATTAATCAAATTATAACACCGGTGAATTAGATTAGTTAATCTTACACTATCAATATTTTTTTTTTTTTCAAATGAGTTTTTCTTAGATTCCACCAGTGAATTATATTAACTTATCATGTAGATCACATACACTAAATTTTATATTGTTTTCATCTTGTGTTACTAATTTATTTAATAGTTCAAAATTTCTTATATTTCAAAATTTTATAAATTGTTCATTTTAATAATATTGATGAGATAGCTAAAAATCTCTTGTTAATATAAAATTTGATGTATGTGATCCACATAATAATCTTGTAAATTAATCCAGCAATGAGATTCAAGAAAAAAGGCTTATCCCAAAAAGAGTTATTGATGGTGTAATATTGACTCAATCTTATGCGATGTTAACAAATGGTTCTGTTCATTTGTATCCCTATGTCAAGGTTTAAAAATAAGTATCAAAACCTGTGAAATATTTTCGTTTCCATACTATCCAAAATAAAACTCACTTACAAAAACATAACTACCGTTTTCACATGAAACGGAGCCATTTCTATACGAAATATGATTGTTTCCACCGTTTTAATTGAAAGCGGGTTGACACTAACAAGACATTTTTAAGATTTAAAAATCTAAAATTCTTACTCTAGTTTTCCACATTGGAGCACTTAACATGTGCAACAAATTCCACACCGAGTCAAGTCTTCCTTCCCATATAATTAACACCCACTCCATTAACTCCAACATATTATTATTATTACCCAAGTTAAAGTCAAGATCGGTGGCTCTCCTTAGCCCCATATGTGTATGCAAGCTTGCTTTCGATTTCTTTGTAAGGAAAATCCACATCCCACTGCAAAATAATGAAATAAAATAATAAAGAAAGAGAGAAAAAGGAAGACAAAGACAACAACTTGTGTTCATATATATATATATATATATCTATCTATATGGTCCAGGAATTAATAAAGAGTTAAACATAATTGAAAATGAATTTATATATAATAATCAAAGTATTATATATGTTATAATAAGTAAATAATTAGAACATGTTTAATTAGTTGAGAGTATTTGTATCCTATAAGGTTTGGATCAACACTAAATATTTTCTTTGGCGCCCTAAGTTTTCACATGCCAACTTGCATGGTATATTAAGTCCATGTTTGATTTAGCTTTTAAAACATATTTTAAGTTTAAACTTTTTTTATAAAACTGTTTAATAATAGAAGTTCTATTTTTTAAGCTTTATAAAAAAGTATTTTTGGGACTTTTAAAATATTAAAAGCTGAAGTTAGAAAAACAAACTTTTACAAATAGAAAATAATTGAAGTTTAAATAAATTTCAATAATTATTTTATTTTAATAGATAAAAACATAATATTTGTCAAAATTATCTTTTTAGTAATTTTAATACTTAATGTCTTTTTTTGAAAAATAAAATAATTTTTTTATATTTGACAACACGTTAACTCATCTAAATATTTTTTTTAACTTTTTTTCTAATAATTTTTAAACAGTTTTACTTAAAAAATATTTTAGACACTGATTAACCAAATATATTATAAAACTTCAACTGGTAAAGAGACGAACAAAAAACTGTATCTTAAAAAATACGGAAGCCTGTGGTCAAGTATTACTGCATCTTTGTTGACTTTGACCCAAAAAATTAATAAACTAAATCTTCATTGACAAGGAAGACTTGGACTGATCCGCTAAATATGTGTAATATATTAGAGTTGTAAAATATTGAAATCTAGAGGAAGAAAGATGAGGCTGTTGGAGTTTCTTTTACGGTTGTGTTTGCTTGTTTTTCTTCTTTCCCAGCCTTCCATTGCCGGCAGGCCGTTTCGTTCACCTCCACCTCCTCCACAAGCCTCGTGGAGCCGGAGGCCATCCCCTCCACCATCAAGGCAATTCCTACCACCACCACTCTAGCCATCCATCGCTGGCGGGCCACCTCCTCCACCACCACGTATTGGTGCTCCTGGTTCACGTCCATGAACAATATATATATATATTCACTTTCGCATGTTGCTGTCCATACATCCAGCATACGTGTTAATTAGATCGATGAAGCAAGAATAAAGATTTTGGTTGCTATATATATATATTTCTCTTTTTGATCATTTACAAAAACAATGAATTAAATATTTATAATATGTTTTAATCAGAATTAAGATGCCATATTTAAAGTGTCTTCTAGGCCTGTATCGTACTTGTACTTATAAATCTAAGTGTGAGATTATTGCTATTCATCAGTATATTTTCATTTTAATCAAGTATTAAAATTATTAATACTGATGTTCCATAATAGAAATCACTGCTATTAATTAAGATTAATTTTCTTAATATATAGTACGACCGAAAATAATAATTTAAAAATAGGACTAATATAACTATTATTATTTTTAGCATTCAAGTGGCATTTGAGTATGTATTAATTTATTTCTATAGACCAATAAAAAATAAATCTGTTACGGCAACACTAAAAATTTTATAAAGAGTTTTACTCTTCACATGAGTCTTTTTAAGATAATTCAAACTCTGTCAAAGAACCAATCTTTTTTTACCACAAGTCAATTTCTGAGATATAATTCTTTTTAATTCTTAAAATAAGCAAAAAGATAATAATAATATTTTTAAACAATTATCATATTAATTATAGGTTCTTTTATGGGCGAGGAATGAGAATGATAAGCCGAATCTGAAAAAAGGAATGTTAGTTTAAAAATACTAAAATACCCTGAATGTTTTGGTGAATGAAAATTAGCATGAAGATATGTAGGAATTATTGCCTCATTGGAAAGGGGCAGGAAAAATAAAAAATGCTAAATGCACTAATACATTACCGAAACTTATAGGCGAATGAAGAAGCAAAAAAAGCTGCTCCATGTTTTTTGTTTTATAACGTGAGAGAGTATCACTTTTGTTCACCCAGCACATTCCAAGAAAGTCATACATTCTTTGCTTGTGAATTGTGATGCATGCTATTTGTTTATGACACAAACACAATCTTAAAAAAATTAATGTTTTTTTTTTTTTTTTTTTTTGGCTAAGAAAAAAAATTAATGAGTTAAAGACTTGGGATCTCCGCCAGTTGATGTTTTTATTTTTTTGACAAAACTTAGTCTTAGCAATCTATTTTGACCAATGGTCAATGCTCATTTGGTTTGGTGGGTGAGAAAATGCAAAAAATGGCTTTAATTTATTTTGCTTTGGGATTTGTCTGTTTGCAGAAACGGGTTTTACAACAGCTACAGAAATGGGCTGGTGGGCCGTCGAGTAGTGGGCTCAATAATTGGACAGAAGATATCAGCTCAATATTCATCAAATTGGGCTTTGGTTCCTTCAATTATGCAAACGTAGATGAAGAGCCCATTCCTTTTGAGACGGAGATTTCGACGTATATAAATATGGAGTAAAATGCTGTGGACTTCGAACAACATATATAGACATAATAGATGGTTCTCTAACTTTTGCAGGTTTTGTTTTCAAAAAAATTACATTTCACAAGTTGCTCAATTACTAATATGTCCAATGTTGACCAGGAAAGGTAGGCGTTCATGTCAAAAGTTTGGGTACTCATTTCCTCAACTTCTTAGATGCTGGAGGGATCGATTGGGCATTGACACCGAAGAGGTATCAGCTGGCTGTTTCTGGTGGTGGCCTACGTGATTTTCTGATTTAATTACTCTACTGCTGAGAATATTAAGAAAGACCACAATGCAACCTCTTTTTATAAAAGCAATTAATTATTGATAAAGGAAGAGGTCTGTTTATTTATATTTATTGTAAATTTTTACGTGAGTCACCACATTGACATCATTCAAGTCCCTACTCACAATATGACCAAATTCCTTTGAAACCCTTCACATATTTACCACTTCTGTCCAATCGTTTATATTTATAAATATATATTTTTTGTTAGTGATTGTTGGCCACATTTAAGTATATATGGCTTTGCTATTAAAACCTACTTTTTATTTTCTATTTTGTTACCGAAGCTCTGCTGGCAATTATTAAAGCATGCTTACATGCGCAAATAGAGATTTGAATAGAATTGAGGCTGGCTTTTTCTTTCTTGGATAGTTAAAAACTGGTGTTGATAAAATAAAATCAAAGATAAATGAGGTCCTTTCTATATAAATCCATTTAGGAGAATAGTCCATGCATTAATCATTTTGATTTATATCAACCATTTTTTTTTTATTTTTTTTTTTTGACTTATTGGAACAAGTTTTGATGTTTACTTTTCAAATGTTTCTACAAATAAAAAAGACAGCTGACTATTGTATATATATGTCCTACCTGACCAAAATGTGTACATTGAGTATTACTCTTGATCAGTTCTAGGAAAATTATTTTTTGGAATTAATAGAATAAACCATTGATCCATATACATGTACCTATCTGCAATAGAATAAATTAAAAAAATAAATAAATCAATATCCGACTATTAAGATGTATTAGAAATTTAGAATGTATAAATAATTTAAAGAGACAACTCTAATAATTTTAAATTTAAATTTTTAGAAGATATCAATACGTACTATATTTGACAGATTTAGAATTTATTCCTAGTAGTCATGGGAAAAAATCTTATATATCAAAGATTAAAGAGTAGTGCAACTTGTTGTGCCCAAAAACAAAATAAATAAATAAAATACTGCAACTTAATTGGTGTAGCTTTATTATATGTTATTGTTTATGGACGTGAACCAGAATCTCCGGCAGGGATTGGAGGCGCTTGCTGCATAATATCAATGGCACGGCCAAATAGCAGTCGTTTTCCCCAGACAACTCCAACAGTTGCACAAAAATGTTTGAGCAATTCTTATAATAATAATTAAAATTAAAATTTTTATTTTTTATTTTTTGGGTAGAAGAATGAATTAAATATTAATTTTCTGGGTACTGCATTCTATTGCAATGTGCTAGCTTTTAATTTTGAAACATACGCACATCTGTGCAGTGGATGGAATAGAAAGGCAAGGAAACAAGCAGCACAAGCTCAAAACAAATCCTATTAACCTCATCTTTTCTTCTGGATATCTCTCTTTGTAATTGTGATAAAGGGTTACAAAATTGGAAGAGTAGGATTATAGATGAGACAGTCGTTGAGAAGGTATTATTTAAAGCCACTAAAATTAATTGTTTGTGTGAAAAAGAAGAGAATTCCTATGGTAAATTTTTCGAAGAATTAAACATAAGGAGGAGAACGAAGGTCCAACTCTTGCCAGTACCAACGATGTTATTCTCTCATCTTTGAAGAATTCCTTACAAATTCGTAACGATACCAACATTTCTTATACTTCGTAAGTACAGTTGAAAAGATGAGAATTTCTATGATAAATTTTTTTGAATGTACGTCTACTCTAAATTGTTGATCTAGTAGCTCCTAATTTACCTATTCTTCTCACTTTTAGACTTCAATTAATTGATCTCAGGTGCCACACTAAGCAACAATTACAAGTCAGTTGCAACAACGTTGGACTACGAAAAAGTAAAATACAAACACAGAGATTATACAAGAAAATCAAAGACCAGATTAAATGTGGGAAGCATAACACCATTTGCAACTTCAATTGGAAGAATGCTAAGAGGTAAGGTTTCATGAGAAAGGAAGAAGGAGGATGAAAAATGAAGGAGCTGGTTCTCTCTCTCTCTCTTTCTCTTTTCTTTTTTTCTTTTTTTTTTTTTCCCTTTCACAAATAATATCAAACTACGACATTTTAGTTTATTGACGCACAACGACATAGTTTTAACCACTCTCCAGGGACTCTTAAGCAGCAAACTCTTCAGTAATCCGGTAGCTCCACAGTGTTATATATTGATGACAACGACAATGAGAGTTATTATATATAAATTCACTTCTTTTTAATTAGAAATGAATTTTTACTACTCTTAACCTATTCTTTTTTTTTTTAATGAACAATTTATAAAGACTTCTTAAATGTATATTATTATTTTCATGTGTAAGATTATAAAACGATACAATCCTTTTATTAATATAAAATATTATTTTAAGAGCATGTTGGTCCTTTTAAATTTTTGTATTTCATAAGTTATCCATTTTACTTTGTAAATAGTATTTTCTTTCATTCTTTGATTGTTCTTTTTATAAATTTTGATTATATATACTTGATCTTTGGAAATTAAATAAGATTTAAGATATATTAGAAAATATAATTATTTAATAAAATAAATATATTTTTTAAATATATAGTTGGAGAGAAAATATAATTGTTCATTATTAACACGATACATGGTAATTAGACTTATAAATTTTTCACATAGAAATTCTATATAAATTTTGAATTAATGAACTCTATGTCACACATTACGAAGGTCCCAATGACCCAAAGGCCTTAGTTTGTTAGAGATAATAACGGGAGATGGGAGATTTCAATTCTCAAATCGATTAGGGTTGGAGTCAAAACAATATTAATTGTTTAGACACATGTCATTTTCACATGTTGACACTTGTTGAGGAGTATATTACACGAGTTAGTGTATGTGAGGTCAATATCCTCTCACACCTATGTTCAAGAATATGTTATATTACTTACTTACCATCAAAATAAAATTTTATTTTGTCCTTAAAATATATTACTTTAAGAGCTATCCATTTTTCTACAATTACTTCCATTTAGATTAATTCACATCTCTGATCTAGTAAAAATAATTCTCCAATGATTAGTATTTTTTTTAATTCTTAAAGAAAAAAACATTAATAATATTTTTAGATAATTATCATATTAATTTTAGTCTTTTTTATGGAAGTATGAGAATGATAAGCATAATCAGAAAATGGGAATTTTAGATTAAAAATACTAAAATACCCTCAATTTTATGGTGAGTGAAAAGTAGCATGAATATATATATATATAGGACCTTTCAAATATATATATTTTGGAGTTATTGCCTTATTGGAAAGGGAAAAAAAAAAAGGAAAGAAAAAAAAGATGCTAAATGCACTAATGCATTACCCAAAACTAATTTTGCTACAATACTCAACTTATAGGTGAATGAAAAAGTTACTGCAAGTTTTTTGTTCTTTAACGTGAGAGAGGATCACTTCTTGTTCACCCAGCACATTCCAAGAAAGTCACATTTTTTTCCTTGTGAATTGTGGTGCATGCTAGTGGTTTATGACACAAATGAAGGATATCATTAATTAGTTAATGCACCAAAAGAAAAAGTATAAATCCACAATGATGTATTTATTATTTAAATTAAAAAATTTCATATAATATTATTCATTGTTCTTCTTTGGAATTCACTCAAACTCTTTTACAGAATCACCGACACTGCAGTTTGGTGTAGTTATGGACGTGCTGTAGGAACTGAAGCAGGCGTTGGAGGCTCTCGTCTTGGTTGAATACCATTATTACTATGATAATGTTCTTGTGCCCATGACCTTCCACCCCTAAACAAAAATGCTTGAGCAATTAATATATATATTGATTGTCTGGATATATATACAACAGTATATATACGTACATAAATGCATGAGGATTGTCTCCCGACGGCCTGACTGGACCTCTGCACAAAAATGTTTGAGCAATTAATATACATATATTGATTGTCTGGATATATATAAATATATATACATGTACCTCTGTGCAATGGATGGAATAGAACGACAAAGAAGCAAGCAGCACAAGCTTAAAACAAATCCTATTAACCTCCTCCTCCTCATCATCATCATCAATATATATCTCTGATCTTTTCCTCTATATATCTCTCTTTGTAATTGTGAACAAAATTGTAAAGTAGGATTATAGATGAGGCAGCAATTGAGAACTACTATTTAAAGCCACTAAGATTACTGTTTCTGTCGAAAAGTCTTGAGTTTTTTTCTAAATTTTGCTTTCTTCTTTTTTCCACTTTGGACCAATTTACTTTGTGTAACAAATTCTACATAATAATTAATAAATTAATAGATTAGTTGTAGGCACATGATTGAGGGGTCCCTCATTCATCTTCCTTCCCATACAATTAACACCCACTCCATGAACTCCAACATATTATTATTATTATCCAAGTTAATGTCAAGATCGGTGGCTCTCTTTAGCCCCATATGTGTATGCAAGCTTGCTTTCGATTTCTTTGTAAGGAAAATCCACATCCCGCTGCAAAATAATAAAGAAAGAAAGAAAAAGGAAGACAAAGACTACAATTTGTGTTATATATATATATGATCCAGAAATTAATAGAGTTACATAATTTAATTTGAATTTATATATAATCAAAGTATTATATATGTTATAATAAGT
Organism: Quillaja saponaria; assembly: GCA_029379385.1. Taxonomy (NCBI): domain Eukaryota; kingdom Viridiplantae; phylum Streptophyta; class Magnoliopsida; order Fabales; family Quillajaceae; genus Quillaja; species Quillaja saponaria. Next base: position 9,545,163 of record CM055607.1, read on the forward strand.
AAATAATTAGAACATGTTTAATTAGTTGAGAGTATTTGTATTTTGTAAGGTTTGGATCAACACTAATTTTTCTATGGCGCCTAAGTTTTCACATGCCAACTTGCATTATATATTAAGTCCCTGTTTGATTAGCTTTTAAAACAAATTTTGAGTTTAAGTTTTTCTACAAAGCTGTTTGGTAATAGAGGTTCTATTTTTTAAGTTTTAAGGAAAAATATTTTTGGGTTTTTAGAATCCTAAAAGTTGAAGTTAAAAAACAGAAACCTTTGCAAATGAAAAATAATAGAAGTTCAAATAAATTTTAATAATTATTTAATTTAGACAAATATAACCATAATATATATCAAAATGGTCTTTTTAATAATTTTAATACTCAATATTCTTTTTTAAAATATAAGATAAAATAATTTTTTATATTTGAGTTGACTCATCTAAACACTTTTTCAATTTTTTAAACAGTTTTACTTGAAAAGATACAAATTAATCAAACAGACCCTCAATTTTATAGAGGCAAACAAAAAAATATATCTTAAAAACTATTGTAGCCTGTGGTAAAATAGTAACCGCATCTTTGTTGACTTTGACCCAAAAAATTAATAAACTAAATCTTCATTGACAAGGAAGACTTGGACTGATCCACCAAATATGTGTAATATGAGTTGTTAAATATTGAAATCTAGAGGAAGAAAGATGAGGCTGTTGGAGTTTCTTTTACGGTTGTGTTTGCTTGTTTTTCTTCTTTCCCAGCCTTTCAATTGCCAGCAGGCCGTTTCGTTCACCTCCTCCTCCTTCACAAGCCTCATGGAGCCGGAGGCCATCCCCTCCACCGTCAAGGCAATTCCTACCAACACCACTCTAGCCATCCATCGCTGGCGGGCCACCTCCTCCACCATCACGTATTGGTGCTCCTGATTATCGTCGATGAACAATATATATATATACATATATAATTTCACATGGTGCTGTCCACACATCCAGCCTATGTAATACTCCAAAACATTGATTGGGAAAGAGGAAAGAGAAGACTGTGATGCATATAATTCACAATGGTCAATTACTAAGTATTTTTCAGCTAGAGCTAGCATTTGAATTCATGTTAAGTAAGTTGTTGACTTTTCAAATGTATATGGTCCAGTTAGACTTGGTTTGTTACAGATGGTATCAGAATATTTATCCTTTGTGGTGTGTGGGCCAGGGCAGGTTCAATCATTTCATTCAGTTAAATGACAAAAAATTTATTATATCACATAAAATAAAAAGTTGAATATTAATAAAAAAATATTATTATTCATAAATAAAAATATATTTTTATTATTTAATTTTGTCAAATGACAAAAATACCTTTCATATCATATTAAAAAATATAAAATAAAAAAAATAAAAATTTGAATATAAAAAAAATAATAATAATAAATCAATTCATTTTAGTTAAATGACAAAAATATTTTTCATATAATTGTCAATAAATAATTAATGTTAAATAAATAAATTACTTAAGTAATTTTAAACTAAAATATTAATATTAATAAATAATAAAATAAATATAAGTAATAATTAGTTAATTAATAATAAATAAATCATATAGTTTTTTAAAAAATTAATTAAAAAGTTAAGAAATATATATATACATATATTTTTATTACTTTATCTATAAAGGGATATTTTTGTCATTTTAACATAACTTTGATATTATTTCATGTCTAAAAACTGCATAGAAAATTAATAAATGGAATGAAACAATTATTCCTTACCGGCGCTACCAAACAATAGAATTAAATGATTATTCCATTCATCTGCATTCCATTCCCATTGCCTTTTTAAAAGATACTTAAGTCAATTGGACTTGGGGTGTTACAGCCTACGTGTTCATTAGATCGATGAAGCAAGAATAAAGATATGGGTTGCTATATATATATATATATATATTTCTCTTTTTGATCATTTACAAAAACAATGAAATAAAAGTTTATAATATGTTTTAATCAGAATTAAGATGCTATATATAATTAAAGTGTTTCTTCTAGGCTCATAAGTGAGATCATTATTTATCAGTATATTTTTATTTTAATTAGGTGTTAAAATAATCAATCTGATTTTCCATTATAATAGAAATCAATGTGATTAAGATTAATTTACTTAATATTTTTCCTACTTTGACCAATATAATTTTATTTTTTTAGTGGTCAAGTGACATATATCTAGACCAGTTTACGTGTATCTCGATTAATCAGCTTCTCTAATCTAATAAAAGACATATCTAACACAAGGCACTAAGAAATTTATGATAATTTTTAATTCTCACAATTTATTTAAGGAGATTCAACTCAAAAATTTTCTTGATCACGAAACCAATAATATAATTATTTTTTAACTCTTGAATTAAACAAAAAGAATAGTAATAATATTTTTAGATAATTATTGTGTTTATTATAGGCTCTTTTATAGAAGGATGTGAATGATAAACGCAGAATATGAACATAAGAATTTTAGATTTGAAAAAATGGAAGGGTACCCTTCCAAATCTTTTTCAATTTCACATTTTCATAATTTTTGCATATTGTGAATAATATATCTTATTCTTTTTCTTAAATACTTATTAATAACTAAATAAAATATTTTAATGACATAATCATAAAATTATGTAATAATATATCTTTTCTTTTCTTTTCCCACTCAATCCTTAAATAAGAAATATACCTTATCATTTTCTCTTTTCTCTCTAACATTTTTCAAACTTCAAAATAAGATAAGGAATAAATATTATTTTTTCTTTCCTCTCCTCTTCTCTCATTTCCCTCCAACTCATAAGATAAAAAAGAAGCTAAATGCACTAATACATTACCAAAAACTAAAGTGGCTACAATACCCAGAACTTATAGGTGAATGCTACTTTTGTATTTTAACGTGAGACAGGATCACTTTTTGTTCACCCTGCACAGCACATTCCATGAAAGTCATATTTTCTTTTCTTGTGAATTGTGATGCAATGTATTGGTTTATGACACAACTTAGTCTTAAAAAAAATTAACGAGTTAAAGACTAAGATCTCCACCCGATGATGTTGTTTATAATCTTTCTTTCTTTCTTTTTTTTAATCTTTAGAAAACTTAGTCTTAGCAATCTAATTTGATAAATTTAATGATATCATTAATTAGTTAATGCAGCAAAAGAAAAAGTGAAAATCTACAATGATGTATTTAATATTTATAATAAAAAAATATCATAGATATTATTCATTGTTGTTGTTTGGAATTCACTCAAACTCTTTTACAGAATCAAAGGTACTGCAATTTGGTGTAGTTATGGACGTGGAGAACAAGGACCTGAAGGCGTTGGAGGCTCTGGGCTATGATGAATAGGATCTCTTGATTCTCTTCTATGATCATGTTGTAGGCCAGAAGGATTGCCTAATTTCAATGGCCTTGAGACTTCACCTCTACACAAAAATGTTTGAGCAATTGAAGTAAATATTACTTGATTGTCTGGATATATATATATATATATACACGTACCTGTCTGAAATGGATGGAATAGAAAGACAAAGAAGCAAGCAGCACAAGCTTAAAACAAATCTTATTAACCTCATCATCATCAATATATATCTCTCATTGTAATTGTGAACAAATTTGAGAGTAGGATTATAGATGAGGCAGCAATTGAGAAGTATTATTTAAAGCCACTAAAATTAGTTGTTTATATGGAAAAGTGTTTTGAGTTTTTTTTTAATTTTTTTTTTTTCCTAAATTTTGCTTTCTTCTTTTGTCCACCTTGGATCTGTGCAACAAATTCCAGACCGAGTCAAGTCTTCCACTCTTCCTTCCCAGTGTTGCTGATCATGGGCGGTAACCAGGACCATTTCCATTTCCATACTTTTGAAAATTGAAATTATTAAGTTAAAATATGATAAAATAAAATCAAAATAGGGATTTTGTCATAGATATTTGCTCCAGCGCCAAAAATGGGCTTGTGATTAGGGGCTCATCAAATTGGGCTTTAGTTCCTGCTAACATGTGCATGCTAATTAAGCCTATGTTGATAATATCTTTTTTGCTATTTCAAAAACTCTTATGTTATATAATATAAGCCAAAATCCATGGCTATATTCTATGTTCTTTTGCAATCAAAAATTATATTGTACAAACAATAATTTGAAACACAATGCAATCTCTTCTTATTACATGAATATATCAATCTTTAACTATTAATTATAATTATAAAAGAATAATATACATATATAATTTATCTGGCACTCTGGATCACAACAAGCACTACATCTATGAAACTGAGCATATCAAATAAATTGTCATGGGTGATGGCCATGATCACCACTGGGTGATGGAGGTGATGGTCTCCGGTGATCACCAACACGGCCAGGTGAATGAGGAAGCTCCCTGCACGGAACAAATTGGTTTGAAAGAAGAAGAAGAAGAGACAAGTACAAGCATAAAAGAAACCATAATGCCATGGATCATCGATATCTTCTCTAGTTAGTACTTACTCTCAATATGTAAAATAACAAATACAAAGAAGAGAACAAAATGAGAGAGGATGCAAGCCAAAAATAGGAATAATGTATATATATATATATATATAGTTCACTGTTTGCTAGCTTTAGATGCGTGAATATAATTTCTCCTCTCTCTCAATATATATATACACGTGTATAGCCCTACCTTCTTTGACCATGAAAAAGGCTATCTGTATTTTGCATAGGCAGCCGCATGAATGTCACTAATGGACATTGTTATTTAAAGCCATAATTTCTGGTGACATTCCCAAAGCGTGATGAAAATAATTGCTCTCTGGAAATCAGTTTTGCTAATTTCTCCATTTCTTTTCTTGTACCTAAAGCTTTCACGGAATAGACATTTGTATCTCGATTAATTCATTTCTTTGTACACTATTATAACTGTAATTTTTGAATGGTCTGTCTCTGCAGCAATGTAAAAAATATTGAATTGAACAATAGCAAATTAACTGCCTCATAAGTCATAATTCTTTTCACAGTATTCATTTAATTTTAACGCTTATCCCTGTTCTTTACATCACAATTTCATACATATGCAGCATAACTATGTAACAGCACGGCATAAAGAAAGATTGAGCTCAATTATTTCTCAACAAATAAGAGAAATGAATGCCCCATTTATTCATTAACATACAAGAGAGGAGTGTGGATGTGTTTGGATTGTTCAATTTGAAACCATGCTTTCAGTCTCTTTTACAAAGCCATCTCCTGTCCAATCTTTGTCAGACTCCAAGCCTTTCTTAATAGCCTTCCTCTGTCGAATTGCTTCCTGCTGCCTTCGTACTAAATCTGTATGCGTTGTGAAATACTGAAGAGAGGTCCTGGGAAATTAAATACCCAAATTAGAAAACGACTGTACAGAGTATATACCATAAAAAAAATCTCCTTTTATGTTTGCAGTGGCCATTTGAAAGCTATTGAGATCATGATCATACCCTCTGAAATCTTCTATTGATGAGAAATTATGCTGTTTCATGAAATCTTTAAGCTCTGCACAAAGTGTCTTCACAAGACCATACCCATGCATCATAACCCCAGTACAGACCTACAAACAGAAGTCAAGAAATCATGCGTTCACATTCACCAAATCAATATTTCAAGCCATAAAAAGTAGAATGTCAGAAAAAATATAAATAATTATTAGTGACATCAAAAACATTCATAACAGTTAGAGATGCACAAAACTTAGATGTTGGTTCAGTAACTTCAATATGGAAGCAAGCACTGCATACCTAATGCACTAGTAATCATGGCAAACACTTGGAGTACAAGTTAGGAGACATAGTTTGTCTGAGGATTATAATTATTAAAGAAAAAGTACTATGGAAGTCAGTTTCTTGTCATACTCATACCTGAACAGTATTTGCTCCTAGAAGGATAAATTCAGCAGCGTCACCACCGGTCTCAACACCACCTATAGCAGAAAGAGAGTAATCAGCATCACCAAACTCTGACTTCATCATTTTTGCAATGCTCATCACTTTCGCAAGTGCAATAGGATGAACTGCTTTGGCAGAATATCCCCCAGGAGTTGAATACCTGACAACAAAATCTAAGCAAAATGAGATTTCATAAGATGAATGACAAAGTAACACAAAACCATCAGTTTTCTCAATCTGATATTACAAACCCCTCAACACAAGGCTCGGGATGTAAAGTGTTGAGATTGATCCCCATCACACTCATGATTGTGTTAATGGCAGCTACTCCCTCGCAACCTGATCTCAGAGAAACCCTTGCTGCCTTCATAGAGAAATTGATGTCACTTAAGGTATATGGCGAAAAAATGCTCTAAATTGGAGAGTATTGCCCATCTTCTAACATGCATGAACGTGTGACATTATATTAATTATTATGACAAAAGCTTTATTTGATATTAGACTATAGTGCTTGAGCTGTTAAGAAAATAAGATGAATGCATTCCTTCATGATATCACTCAGCCACCTCACAGGATTAATACAATATAGTACTCTTAAGAGAGGGTCGTTTGAAAAACATTTTTCCCAATTCTTATGTTTGAATGTACATGAACAAATATCATTACATAAATCATAAAAATTTGAATAACACAAATTAGTTTGTTGATGCGCATGTTGCAATACAATATATGGCGAGGCAGAGTTAAGTTGTCTTCATCCGACAGGCCAAAGTTCCCCGAGTCCAAACATAGTTGTCCTCAGATCACTGATGCAATTGAAATAAATGAAAAAATATATATTGCAAATTTAGGCCTAATTGATTGCATCAACGAAAATGAATCATCAATCAAGCTTACATATATGCGAAATGACCAAGAGAACTATAAAAACTAACTTGCTTGCATAGTCACCCATAAATTTTTCAAGTGAGGTTGCTTAGGTATGCTTCTTGAATACATGGTATAGTAACTTGCTTGCATATGCAAATACATTACTGTTTAAGGATGTAACGGACGAGATCGAAAGCTAACCTCTGAAATATCGGTGATGTTAGGGGTCATCTTACCCCAAACGGGGACTGTAGCTTTTGAATTTATCCATCCACAAACTTCTTCCAAAAGGGCACAATTTTGACCAACAGCGGCACCCATTTTGCGTTCAGGCATACCATGAGGACATGAGAAATTTACTTCAATTGCATCCTGTAAGAATGTCCAAATGTCAGATGATATATGTTTCTACATGAAAGATGGAGTAGTTTTTGCAAAAGTTCAGGTAGGTGACTAGAGATTACCACTCCAGTTTGCTCAACTCGATCAATAAGCTCTTCCCATGCAGCTTTGTTATACTCCTCCATAACTGAAGCGATGAGAATTCTATCTGGATATTCTTCTTTCAATTGCTTGAACTCCTTCAACATAGTTTCAAGAGGCCGATCACTTATAAGTTCTATGTTCTCCCACCCAATAATTTGTCCTTTAGGGGACCCATTCGCAGCCACTCGTAACCGAGCATATCGAGGAGTTACATTTATAACTTTTGCTGCATCAAGTGACACCTACCAAGAACATAATTCAGATCCAAGATAAACTTTCAACAGGGGAACAGTTACATTAACAGCATGTGGATCAAGAAAATATTGCTCCCACAGAAAGTAAAGATTAGACATCTCAAAAACAGGAAATTATTGAAAATGTTAACCAAAGGGGAACACTTCGTGAAAACAAAGGAAAGCTGTAGTGTGCTACACAAAGATATTCAACAACAACTAGAGTTCTAGCGATCATACTTACGTGCAACTCCTAGTATGCTGCAAAAAGAAGGTGCTATTGCAGGTGAGTGCAAACTCTAAATAGCAAAAGAGTAAGCAGAACAACAAAAATGAGAGGGAACAAGGTTAACATTTAGCATTCGTACCACAGACAACAAGAGCTTAACCAATCATATAATTGGACATCTTTATATGAAGTAGTTTTTTTTTTTTTTTTTTTTTTCTTTAGAATGATATTAGTACTTTCTGTTACTGTCATCAGTTTTTTCTTTTTCTTGTGTGGCTAATAGTAGTTATCATTTTTTAGCTGCATATCTCTCACAATTTTCTTAGATTACTTTCCAAGTGATTACATCAATTTAACTTTAGCTCCCAGAAAAAGAAATATATACGTTCATATTCCTTCAGATGGATTGCCTAGTTAGATCAATCATCCTTCACTAGGGAATGCCCAAAAAGGCATTTCTCACAGAGATACAAAGGAGAATAAACAGGGTAAATAGATTTGTAAAACAAATAACTGGCCCGGTAACCAAACAAATTAATCAGAGAGTTTTCAGAAACAGCTGTTCAACAGTTATGAAGAGGATACTCTCCTAATTTTTTCCCCAAATTACTTTCCAAATAACAATAATCACGTTAACCTTTAACTTACAATGAAGAAGAAAAAAAATCTTTCAGACGAATTGAGATTAAATCACTCTTCATGAAAGCAATTCTCAACAAAAAAGGGAAAAACACACACACACACATCACCCACAAATTTTAAGAAGTAAAACAGAGAAACAGTTTGGAAGAAATCTCTATCTGCTACCAAGATTTATAGAACTAGTGCATGTAAATGAATTGAAGTCGCCGCAGAAGAAAGAGGGAGCCAGTTGGCAATTCACTCTTTCTCAATTACTAAGCCCAAAATGATACTTAACTGATAGAAACAGACAAACCAGCATATTCTTCAATTACCAAGGAGTATTGATTTTTCTGCACTTAACTCATAGTCCTCCTTTCCTTTACGTTTTCTCCTCTAAATATAATTTCTTTTCAAATAAAAAGAAAATCAACACACAGTAAAAGATTTAGCATTTGTTATAAAGGCCCAATAAATTGTCAAGAATGTACATTGCTGTGATTAGTATTAACCTAATGTTTCGTTTTATGAAACAAGTACAGTATACATTTAAGCTTCACAACCTCAGACTATCTTTCCAATAGCCACCTGACCACTAATGTTATTGACTGATCTAGTCAGATCCCCTTTAAGGCTCCTACACCACCCAAGGAATAACCTTTCATTCTGATATACTATTAACAAGTACAAAGGACTTTGCAGATCTGACACCAACTTTTCCCTAGCAAGCTTCAGATATCTACCATTTAGACAATTTGACAAACTTCATTGGCTGACATTATCTTAGTCATTTGTAGACAGGTAGTGTGTTTCCAAACTTAACAAATCAAATTCAATAACTGTTCTAATTTTCTTCTTAGGCAGAAATGATTACTCAAAGTCAAGGAAGCTCTTCTTTAAAAATAAATGGTCAAGGAAGCTGAAGCTGAAGCCGAACAGAGTACTATAAAAGCTTACAGTTTTGGCGATCACAGCCCCCCAGCCTTCATCAAAGGCCCTCTTCATTACCGTGTAATTGGTCCCTGGTGGACCCGACCCAATTACAAATGGATTGGGCATGTGCAAGCCATTAACAGTAACACTAAGATCAGGCTCTCCCTGATTCTCAGAAGCAAAAACCTTGAACCCAACTCTGTTTGGACGTGCCAAACTCGTCCGATGACGATTCAAGGCAACCCCAGTAAAGGAATTCCTTCCTCTGATTTGAGTCAAGCTGAAAGAGGCCATTTTTTGTTTTAAAAAAATAAAAATCAGCTTCTGCAAATCTGTAAGTGAATAAGAAAGAAGAAGAATGAGATTGAATCTGAGTTATATTAATATTCTAGAGCAAGAGAACGTGGACTTAGAGGAACCTTTTGCGTCTTTTTGGTTTTGGTTAAATGAAAACAGATAAGGTCTGAATAGTTTCTGACTAGAACTCTACAACTCTAAGAAGGGAAAACGGATCCAGTGGAGAGGCTGACGCTGGAGAGGACCAAAACGGCGTCGCCTCTCCTTAGAAAAAAAAATAATAATTACAACGCATGCCCAGATTCATTATGCCCAAACGACGCCGTCCTCCTATCCTTTCATTCTTCTTCCCTGCGATCTTTGATCCCTTTTCGACTTCAACTGAAGATGGTTTCCCATCCTTTCATTCTTCTTCCCTGTGAGCTTTGATCCCTTTTCGACTTCGACTAAGTTTTGCATTATAATCCTAGTTGATCTTCTCCTACATTCTCAACCAATTTCTTCCTCTCTCAGTCTCTGTAACTGATTGAAGATGGTAAAACACTGTTCTCCCAAAATTTCTTTTTCTCGTGCACTTCAATTTTGTCTAATTTGATCCATTTTTTCTTTTTAACGTTATGCTTGAAAATGTGCTTTAGATTTTCTTGGCTTGTTTGCTGCCGTTATTTCTTGTCCCCATCGTCAATGTCCTGCCTCTTTTGTTTGATTATATTATGGTAAGTAGACCATGCCTATTCAAAATCCTATTTTTCCATCTGGGTCTGTTTGTTTGATGTACCAATTCAGATATTCACTGAATCAGTAATTTATGAGGTCAGTTTTGCTTTTAGTTTAACTGAATTTTGTTAAAATTGCTTTTAGTAATTTATGAGGTCAATTTTGCTTTTCGTTGGGAATGTAGGGAGAAGATCAACTAGGATTATAATGTAGAACATCCATGTGAATTGCAGAACTTAACTAGGATAATAATGCAGAACATCTAAGCTCGCAGGGAAGAAGAATGAAAGGATGGGAAACGGTCTTCAAAGGACGGCGTCGTTTGGGCATAATGAATCTGGGCATGCGTTGCAATTTTATTATTATTTTTTTTTGTTAAGGAGTGGCGACGCCGTTTTGGTCCTCTCCAGGGACCTCTTCAGCGTCGGCCTCTCTACTGGATCCGTTTTCTAGAAGGGTAACGGGGAGAGAGAGGAGTTGACAAATATTTTATTTTTAATTAAATATAGTTTTCTAATCTTTACCAAGCAATAAATACAATTTTTAATATTTAAAACATATAAAACAAAGAGTTATGGAATGCTCAAACCATATTTATTAAATTTTTTATAAATAAAAAATTTGTAATATTTATTATGATAATTGATCATAATTTTAGTATTATTTATAACATAGATTATTACTTGTAAAAAATTTCAATGACTATATTTATTATAACTTAACAAGTGTTATTTGGACACTCGTTATAAAAACCTGTTTTCTAATATATATCTTAATTATACTTGATTAGTTGTAATAAATATAATTTTTTTAAAATAACAATTTATACATTTAGTAACAATGCATTTATGATTAATTACTATAATAAATTACATAAATTTATTAATTATATAGCAACTCCTTAACTTGTTAATAAAAAATTTCTAACTATTTATGATTTATGAATGTCAAATATCACTTACAAATGGATAGAGTTCAGTCATTTGAAAAAGAAAAAAAAATCAGAAATATGCATATTTTTTATACCTATGTCAAAATGATATGTATTGGACTGTGGATACTGTGACAAAACAAACTCTCAGAAATTCTTATTTTAGTGAGGCATGGTCAAGTTTGGTAAAATAACTCATTTTTAAGCTTTAAGGAGTTTGATTTTTTTTATTTAATTTTTCTTAATCAATAAGAAATATATATATTTTTGGCAAAATAAAATGTTAGAAATTGAAGAATATAACTAGTATCTATAATAAATATTATAAAACTTTTATATTTATCATTTTTTAAAAATATTTTAAAAGTGTTCCTTAAAAAATTTAAATGTAACTACTAGTATCTCTTGGAAATGAGGAAATTCTGTGGACAGTGATAAGCAGCAGCTGGATTTGTGTTTTGCTAATTGGATAGGACTTGTAGAGTTGTAGTCGCTGATTTTCTATGAATACAAACAACAAAGGCAGCTTCTTCCTGTGGCAATGAGACACTTGCATTTAATTACCTCAAAAGCTTTCTTCCTTTTAGCTAGTAACTTGCTCAAAAATAGTATGTTTTGCCTTAGGTATCTTTCTTTCTTTTCTTCTTTTTTTTTATATTTATTTTTTATTCATACACCTCTTGCTGGGTGTGTGATAACTTTAAACATTCCTATTTTCTGACAATATGAGTGTTCTCGATAGTCTGGCCCAAAAAATTATACTAGTAGCTTCAGAAATCAATAATCATCAAAAATTTAGTTCAAATAATTTATACTCATCTTTTCTATTTTAATGTTGAATTCGAGCACTCTTAATATAAAAAAATACAAATACAAAAAGTTAATGATAAAAAAATAAAAATAAAAATTATTCCCCGTTAGTTAGACATTAATTTATGGTAAACTTGAGAAATGAACATAAAGATTTAGAGTTTAAATTAATAAACAAAATATTATTCCTCGACCTCTCTTTTTGTAGTTCAAGACTTTGTAACTAAAATAAAATTATTTGGGCAACGACAAATAAATAAGAAGGCTCGAAATAATAGTAATATTTTTGTGGATTCATAATTTGATTTTCCAAAAGCACAACTTAAAAGAAAAAATAAAAATTTGAAAGTAAGAAAATGAAAATAGTTTAAATGATAGACAGTAACTCAACAATAACTAAGAAAATAAAAATAGTTTAAATGATTGATAGTAACTCAACGATAATGCATTAATTGTATTACATCAGGCATGAAGAGTCACCACAAACTTGTCACTAACTTGTTTGTAATTATGTATTGTGAGTGGCTGAGTGGTGGGGCTGGTGGGCATGGCCTGATGCTTGGCCATTGCCCCAAGTAATTAAAGTTTGAGGTTCATGCATGCATCCAATACTCCTCACAGATTTTGATTTAGACATCTTCGCCTTTTTCTCTCAATTCATGTCTCATGCCTGTCTATATATGTTTAGAAGCTGTCCAGAAACATCCTTTTTTTTCTTTTTCTTTTTTAATTTTGGTGAAGAAACATCCTTTTTTATATATGCTTTAAAACACTCTGTTAAGTACAATAAACATAATCTTTAAAATAATAAATTAAACTATTAAAATAGGTATTATAAATAATCTACGTTAACGAATATATAATGACACTCCATAAAAAATCTTATAAATATATAATAATACTGTTACTATTGTATATGCATTTTTAGCTAAAAATACAATTAACCAAAATGAAAAAATAAAAACAAGTTGCTATGCACGCACCAAACTGCTTAATTCGTGTCCTCGAATATTACAAAAAACAAAAAAAAACGTGGACCATGCTTTTTTCCTTTCTAATTTAGCATTTTGTTTGTTTTGAAAATTTGAATTTTTTAGTTGAGGAATCAATAAAGTTAGTACACACAGTCATAAAGATATGTTCCACCTCATTGGTTTTTTAAATTTTAATTATTTTATAAAAAATGATGAGAAATAAAATTTTTAGTCCAAAGAACCTATGATGGGATAAAAAATATTAAAGGAGACTAGCTACCTCATCAATTGGATTTTCTCTTCTTCTTCTTCTTTTTTTTTCCAAATAGTATTAGATTAAAATTTAAATTTGGAAACTCACACATGGAAAATGGAATCACAAGCCTTCTTACAGATATTATTATCACTTGGACTATGGCCAGTCGCATGCTTCGAGTTTCCAAAATTGAAATTTCTTTTGTTTTTTTTCTTGGAGTTTGCAATTTTATTTTCAATATTTTACAATTGAAAAATATTAATTTTTTTATTCATTAAAATATAAAAGAAAAAAATATTTTAGCATGTGAGTAAAAATTCCCACATGCTTGAGAAACAACAGGTGAAGAATTTTCTCCAAAGAAAAATATTTTAGCATGTGCAAAATTTCCTAAATGTCATAGAGAGTTAGAATTGCGTGCACGCATGTGTCATTTTATTGACGGGTGATAACTTAACGTATTAAATTTGAATTAAATCAATTGAATGTTAGGATAGAAACGGATGAGATTGAATATTTATTGAACCCGATTTGATTAATCTTTGTTACCAATCATTTATGTTTAAATTTTTGATGACATCATTTAATGCTCATTGGTATATACAAATTATTTAATTGAATGTATTTATTTTCTTAAAAAGAAAACGAAGAATAATGAATTAGAAATGATTATGGTTTATTGTTAGATTATTTATTACTTTGGTTGTTTTAAATTATATTAGTTTTTAATTCAGTATTTCAAGAATTTTTAAAATTAATTTTATCTTTCAAGATTCAAAATTTATCAATCAAATATTTTTTTTATATTTATATATTATGAATTAATGAAATAACTATAATTGACATAAAAATAATAATGTATATGAGTTGTTTTATATCTTTCAAAGCTTTATTGATAATTTTATAATCAAATTATGTAGAATTATTGTATTTATGCATAACATAACATGATAACGATAAAATATAATTTGATTGAAAAAAAATTATATCCTTCATGATAAAATTAATTAAAAAATATTTCTAGATAACTAGATTAAAAACTGAAACAATCCCAAAATATAAAATATAAATTAAGTCTTCATTTTTTTAGTGTAACAAATTTTAATCAAAGATAGCAAAAAATATACATATTATTTTAGTTACTAAAATTTTTATTTTCCTTATGTGCGAATTTTATTTTATTTTAAATATTTATAAACACAAAATATTTGATTAAGCTTTTTTTTTTTTATAAAAAAAATTATGGTTATTCTCTCAAAAGGGGCAACTACAGAATTTGAATATTTGGCTTTATCCTATAATTACAAATTCGCTTATACTAATTATCTTTGAGTGTGCCATAAACTTTTTAATGAAACAAATACGACAAAAATATAAAAATAAAATTAAGAAGCACATAAATCTTTACTGCTAAATTGTTTATTTAAAAATGATGGAAGATAAAAGTTAATTGATTAATTAAATAAAAATAATAATGAGTGATGATTAAATTTTAATTAGAGACATTAAAAATTATAAAACTACCCACTTAGTTTTGAAAAGTTTAAAATTATATTTGTGAATCGTTCGTACAAAACGGATAAACTTGTAGGAAGAAGTCAGTCGGACCAGCTGCGCTAACCCCGAATTGGTCCTACTGCCAAGTATGGCATTGTTATTAACAACTTGAGAACAATAAACTTAAACAAGACGCAGTTAAAGATAAAAGAAAATCAACTTTATAAGAGTAATTTTGACTGTCAATTACTTGATTTAATGTACAAAATTACAAAAGGAATTTGATTCTACAAAATAAAAATCCGAATCCGTGTATATACATGAACTCAGGAATTGATTTCCGGGTCGAATCAGGGTTCTTTTATTAGGTTTCCGGATCTCTTGATAGAAACGGGTGGCTCAGAAGCTTTTCCGCAGTCCATCTCTTACTCGACTCCTTTTGCAAACAACACTCTACAAAGCTCCGAAACTCGTTTGACGCGCCGTCGGGCAAGCTTGGAGGCTCTCCGAAACAAATTGCACACATTAAAGTCGCCCAGTCGGGTCTTTGACCCGCTGGTAGAAACGGAAAATGACCCATATAGAGCTCCATCAAGGTCAAACCCAAGCTCCATATATCACTAGCATAACCGTTGTAATTTCCGCCGTACGTGTCCGGGTCGAACCGTTCAGGACTCATGTACGCACAGGTTCCGACGTATGAAGTACACGCGTCTAATGTACGGCACATGATCTTACTAACTCCGAAATCGGCTATTTTCACTTCCATATTCTTATTCACCAAAAGATTCGAGGGCTTGATATCACGGTGGATGATCTTGTGTGCGTGTAGGTAACTCAGCCCATTAAGAACTTGACGCGCCACTAGAGCGAGTTTGGCTTCAGAGAAAGTACCGCTACTTTTAAGCAATGAGTCCAGCGTGCCTAAATCCATGTACTCCATAACAATCGCTATGTCCCCTGACGGTTTCTCTAAGCACCCGTGACATTGGACGATGTTAGCTGAGTCCGTACGTCGGAGGATTTCCATCTCTCTGAGAACTTGGCGACGGGTTGTGGAATCGGAATCGCCGTGTACAACCTTGAGAGCGTAGATTGCGGAGGTTCGCTTGTGGCGTACTTTGTAAACTGTGCCGCCGTTTCCGTGACCGAGGACTTGGAGCTTTTCAAGATCTGAAGAGGAGATCGCAGAGGTGGATGTGGTGGTGCTAGCGGTGGCCGAGGTGGAAGTTGGTGGGAGAGGAAGGGGGAAACGAGGGCGGCGCTCGGTGGGTTCAGGCAAAGGGAGGCTGAGATTGAGTTGGCGGCGCTCTCGGACTAGTGCCATTGGGTTTTTGGTCTTGGGTATTTGGTTGGTTAGATAATTAGTGAGGAAAAGTTGGAGTGAGTGATGGTGGGATTATATAAGTGGGAGAAGAAAAGCACATGGGAAGGAAGGAGACGGCTGAGGAAGGTGGAAGGATAGGGAGGTAGTGGGGTCCACTCTCACAAAGAGTTAGAAGTTAGGATGACGAGTGTGGCGGCCGATTGGGGAAATCATTAAGTTATTTTTCTTTTCCTCTTTTTTCTCTTATCTACTGGGAAAGTGAGAAAATTAATAAAATTAGCTTTTTCAATTATGCATGTGACTAAAATGACTGCCACTCCATTTTTAAATTGTGACCTACCCCTAAATTTTTTTGATTTCAACCTACCCCTAAATTTAGTACTTAGGTGATTATTAGATTTGGAATTAGAAAGAACCGCCAATGGTAAGGGCTTGTTTGCATATAGCCATCTTCGATTTAGCTTTTAGTAGAAGGCTTAAACTTTTATCTCAATTTATTTGGTAATGAAAAAAATTTAATTTTGAGCTTTATCAAAAAATATTCTAAAGTTTTTAAAGTCTTAAACAATGAGTTTGTACTAAGTATTGATCTTTTCTGAGCAGTCATTTCAGTTCAAGTGAGATCTTACATGTGAAATAGAGATTAGTTTATGTATTAACACATATATTTCTTGTCAATGATAGATAGACACAAAATAAATTCTGATAGACAAAAAAAAAAAAAAAAAAAAAAAAAAGGACGTGCGTATGGATTTTTATCAATTAATTTATTGTGTTCAAGTTGCAGAAATTGCATCTGAATTTGCTATTTAAAGTGCAATGAATGTATACTATATATATGAGCTTATTATGATCATTGCAGTGGGCATGGCATGGTTAATAGATGTCTAATGTCCTTATCTTAATAATTGTCCTTTGTTGCACACTCAAGTGGTACCCTGCAGATACTCAAATGATGATGCAAGTTGCTTCTGACACTAATTATGTTACATGTGCAATAAATGCTTATGTTACCCATATCAAACTTACTTAAATAGATACCCTGCACAAAAAAAAATTGTTAATGATTTTTAGTAGTTAACTAATTGATAATTCAATTAGTAAATATTTTAATGTAGATATGCATAAATTAATATGAAAATATTATCCTTAGTTAACCAATAATAAAATAAAATTTATTATTAATTTATTATCCTTCATAACTTGAACCATGTACATAACTAATATTACTATTTCTTTCTTGAAAGGAAAATCTCGTACCTTTCAATGTAAATCTTCATTTGTTTTATAGATTTGTTTTGATATTAATTGTTAATAGAATGATCTTGTTAATTGCCAGATTCAATATTTTAAGTTATTTTTAGTTTAATTTTCGATCATCCGTTGCTTCGCACTGCCTTCCAAATCTTGTAATACAATATCTTGGGTAATTTCCAATGTGCTACCACGTTTAAATACAAACAAGCCTTTTGTGCATTGTTGACGAGAGCTACATTTGATTTAGCCAAGTTAGCCGAAAGGATGAAAGAGTTAATATTTTTCTTGGGTTTTCAAGGCTACAACACCATATATGATGAATTATTCCATTAAAACTCTTGTGACATTTGACAATTAAACTCAATTTTTTATTTTTTGTCTTGATGTGAAGAAATCGTTGTTAGGTATAGGCTGATGAAATTTTTAGAGTAATACAACTATAAATTAAAATAATGACAATTATTTTGGGATAGAGGGAGTATCTATTATTGCCAAGTTGCTAATACCCATTGATATGGGATTAAGATTTAGGGCAGTGGGCAGCCCATTGTCTTGATTTGGTTTTGCTGAAAATTAGTTATCTTGGAATGTTGGTTAGTAGAAAGAGACGTAGAATGAACAATTTGCTTCCTTAATTAATGATTCTTCTATCTATCTATTTATTTATAAAATAATTTATTTAAATATGTCTAAAAAATATTTGATAAGCTTCTCTAAATATAAAATTTATAATATTTATTTAAAAAAATTTAATTTTTAATAATTATTTTATTATAATTTATCAAGTATTTTTTAGTCAATTCTTTATCAAAAAAGTTGTGGGCACAAGCAAAATGGTCCAACTACCTTGAAGTCGTTGGCGCCTCAAACCCAAACAATTATCTTAAAATGCAACACACAAGTTGACAAATTAAGGAGAAAAAAAGAAAGAAGAAAAACCAAACAATGCTGACACACAATTCCAAAACCCACATCCACAGATTCGTCACTAGAATTTTAAAACAATACTTTTTTCTAACAAGTGTTTTTTAAGATTTTATATATATACAATTTATAATATTTATTAATGTAATAATTAATTATGATTTAAGTATTATTTAATACACATAAATTATAACTATACAAAATTTTAATTTTTAAATATTATAATTATTACAACTTAATAAATACTCATGGATATCAACCATTAGAAAAATTCTCAAAATAGTGAGAGTTGATGCACCAAAATAAGCATATATAGTTAAATATTACCAATATAAATGCTCATGATTTTAAATTTGATATCATCTGATGGTTGGAAAAAATTTAACAATGTCAACAAAAAAAGTATAATTTGATGATTTACACAAGACTTACATAACTTTTACCTATTTAATGGTGAAGCAAGAGTCAGCAACACTGATTTCTTTTACGGTGAATTTGAAACAACAATTTTATTTTATTTTGTGAAATTCAGTAGATTTATAATGAATTTTACACTTTTTATGTTTGGAATGAATGAATATATGTAGAGTTTATTGATTTAAAATCTACAAATTCTTATATTTTGATTCTAAGCAAAATAGAATATAGAAGTTAGATTTGTTTGTAGAATTTATTTGGGATAAATAAAATTAATATATAAACAAAATATTAATGGGAAGAGAATAAATTAAGATCACTCAAACTTTCACTATGCTTATCTAAAATTTTCCAATTGATCCTCTTTGTCACCATTACCACACTACTTTAAAATTCTTACATTCATAGCATCCGTTAATGTATTTTGAAAAATGAAAAGTGGAATATTTTTCTTTTTACTATTTGTTCTGCACACATTGATTAATTAAATGTTAAGTTTGAATCTAATCTCAGCAGTAATTTCATAACGATGTGGAGGACAACGAAGATGATTGTGAACGGAATTGGAGGAGGAAGGAGAAGAGAAGGTGAAGAAACGTCGTCGGATGATGAGCAAAATGATTTTGAGATTGAAAGGCGGCTTAGAGAAGACACTTCCAGAACCGGATCCTATTGGAGGAGATGCTTACGCTGGTCGTCAAGGAACGACTGCCGTGATGAGTTGATTTGGACCGGAAATGGGCGAACCGGCGGTGGGCCAAGTCGTAGTGCTCGCTCCTCGGCTCCGTTTGTAATCCACCCTGGTAACTGCAGGTACGTACGATGTAACGACTGTATTTTCTTTTTCTTTATTTTTGCAAAGATTATACTTGCGTCACTGATATAATTATCTTAAATGTTGGCTTGGTGGTCAAGTAAAAATATAAAAAGTTAATTATTTATTTTCATCATATATAGTTATTAGAAAAATATAGATTCCGATCTCAACGATAAAAACTACACTTCTAAGCCCAGTGGGCCTGCCAGATTCCAGGAGAGGGTGGTTTGACCCGACTCGGAAGGGATTGAAGGCGCGGTGCCTGTGTTTTCTTCCTCCCTCTGTATTTGTTAAGGAAGTTGAATTTGTTTGGTGAGTGATTGTCAATGGAAAAATTGCAGGTGGTATGTAGTGTGGAAGCATTTCATTCTGATATGGGCAGTCTACTCGTCCTTTTTCACTCCTCTGGAATTTGGTTTCTTCAGAGGGCTAAAGGAGAATCTCTTCCTCCTTGATATCGCTGGACAGATTGCTTTCCTCTTTGACATTGTCATTCACTTTTTCGTTGCTTATCGTGATGCCCACTCCCATTGCATGGTCTACAATCGCAATCAAATTGCCAAGAGGTACGGTACCCTTCTTATTTCTTGTTCATCTTTTATTTCCTTCGTTCACCTAATCACGTTTGCTTTGGTTGTTTTTTTATTTTTAAATGTAGGTATTTGAAGTCTCGGTTCACGGTTGATTTACTGGGTTGTCTTCCCTGGGATTCTATCTACAAGGTACTGCTTGTCAAATTATAACTTTTCTGTCAACATTTTTTACCATGCGAAACCAAATTTCTTAACATGGTTCAATCTATGAGCTTTTTGTCTTCTGTATGTATATTTTCGGTGTCTCAAATGATTGTTTTCAGTTTGTGAATACTGTGTTGCACCTCTTAAATGAGGTCGTAGGTCATGTTGGAGCCATCTCAATTGAATATTTGAATTCATAAGCATTTTTTGTTGGTAAGAAATCTGATTTTAATGTACGATCATGTTTTTCTAAACCTAGCTTCGGATTTTTTTATTTTTTTTTACTTAAACTTATTTTCTTTAGTGGTTATACTAAATTACTAATTGAGTTAGTGAATTCTCTGATCAGGCTACTGGCAGGAAAGAGCCAGTCAGGTACCTTCTATGGATTAGGCTAAGTCGAGCATGCAGGGTGACTGAGTATTTTGAGAATCTGGAGAAAGATATTCGGATCAATTACCTCTTTACAAGAATTGTGAAACTTCTTGTTGTTGAACTCTATTGCACGCATACAGCTGCCTGCATCTTCTACTATCTTGCTACCACTGTGCCTTCTTCTCATGAAGGTTATACGTGGATAGGAAGTTTGAGGATGGGGGAATATAGCTATTCACACTTTAGAGAAATAGATCTTTGGAAGCGTTACATAACATCACTCTACTTTGCAATCGTTACAATGGCGACTGTTGGTAATTCTTATGCATTCAATTTACACACTAAATCTTATTGATGTGGTACAAATTAGGGTATGTATATGTGTCTGCAATCCTTCTTTAATTGCATATTGTATCTCATAATGGTTCTTTCAAGTTCCATAACTAGGTTACATAATGAGATTTACATTTGAAATAGTGATACCATCCCTCACCTCTATCCTTCTCTTCATCTTTTAATTATTATTTTTTTTGTACCAAAAGATGAAATTTCCCTTTTCTTAAGTCCCGAGTTTAAAATTTGTCCTTTTCCTTCTGAAGGTAGAGTTGTAGCATTTGGCTCCAAGGTTGTTATCTCTCTCTGGATGTGAATCCGTTCCTTTTTAACAATTTATCTAAAGTGATACCACTTTTGGTGCTGGTTACTTCCATTAGAGTTGGCAATACGAGCACTTTGTCATGTATATTGATTAAATGTTTCATCTGTGCAGGTTATGGAAGATATTCATGCAGTGAATGTCAGGGAAATGATATTCATTATGATATATGTCTCTTTTGACATGATTCTTGGTGCTTATCTTCTTGGTAACATGACAGCGTTAATTGTGAAAGGATCAAAAACAGAAAAATTTAGGGATAAAATGGGTGAACTTGTGAAGTACATAAACAGAAACAATCTGGATAAGAAGATCAGTAAGACCATTAAAAGCCACCTACAATTACAGTATGATTGCAATTACAATGAGGAAACTGTTCTTCAGGATATTCCAGCCTCTGTACGCACTAAGGTATTGTAGGAATGTCCATGTGTTAATCTAAAACTAGGTAATTTGGACTTCCAGCTTTTATTCTTTTTATTTTTAGCCAACTAGATTTTTGTTTCTCTTAAACGGTTTGTAGTTCCTTGAAAAGATGTATTACTCAAAAGGTATATCATGAAAGCCAATCAAATTCTCCTTATCTCGAAGATTTTCTAAGTCCAATGATATGGTTAAATCTCATTAAATAGTTTATGGACATAATTATGTGCTGGAAGTTTGAGAATCTAATACAATACTATGCAAAAAAGGTGGTTCCTAGGCTTCAACCGTTACTTATATTCATAAGTGACAGAATATTTTGAGTGTGTTACGTGTTTTTGGAGAATATGTCATTAATCATTGCATCTCATCTCTGTGCTGCTCTTACCCAACTCTATTATGATCTCTCATGCTTCCAACTGTCTAAGTGGATATAGTATAAACTGGTTGTTGTAATCTGTGTTATGATTCCTTTTCTCTCTTTTTGCAGATTTCACAGAATCTATACGAGCAATTCATTCAAAAAGTTTCTCTTTTTAAGGGATGCTCTTTGGGATTCATTAAGCAAATTGTAAGACATTTTTCAACTGTATATGCCATTTTGGTTATTGTAACTCGGAGTTTATTCTCTAAAAAATTGTCAGTATCTGATATACTTTCATTATGCTTAGTCATAGATAACAGGAGAAGCAAGTTTTTTAGAGGCTTAGCTTCTTTTAGTGGAAATAAGTCTTATTCATACTTCTGGGTTAATAGGCAATTAAAGTACATGAAGAATTTTTTCTCCAAGGAGAAGTGGTTATGGAACAGGGAGTTGTAGCAGATCAGATTTACTTTGTATGTGATGGTGAGCTGGTATGATTTTCTAGTAACTCTTCTAAATATAAGCATCTTTTCATTGTTCTATGCATTTGATAGAGCATCATTTCTAGTATATGTGAGCTACTTTTCCTTCAATTTCTCTGGTTCAGTAATTTATGCCAATTTCATAGTTGTCAATCTTGATGTTGCTGTAGCAGAATTAAAATCATTCTTCCAATTAAGCTGGTGGATAGCGAAGAAATCTCTGGCATGAATTTTGATATACTGCCAAAGTTCATGAGTTTAGGTTGGGTATCATTTACTCAATGATATGCTTGTAGGAAGTCAAGCAATAAGTTTTTATACTATTGTGATACAGAATTGACGATAATACCAAGTTGACACATGTATCAAAATTCTCTTTCATGTTCAGGCCCTAAACTGTATTTGGACCAAAACATGTAAATATAAGAGAGCTGAAATCCTAAGATGTTAGGAAGTCCCATGACATGGAATGAAGACCTCTCAGCCAAGTTGGTTCTGTCAGTTTCAATATTTTATATTTTCCAATTGTCTTGGCTGCTAGGGTAATAGTTAAATTTTTTTGCTTGCAGATGCATAGAGGAATATAAGAATAAGATGTCAGAGAATAATAAACTTAACAATAAAACTCTGTCAATGCAAATATATACAGACTATGTGAAATGCACTGGTTAATTTGGATAATATTGCTTCTTATTGTCATGCATGCTTACATAAAAAATCTGCACGGAGCCTGTTCCCTTCTTTATAGTTATGTAAGTACGTATTCAATTTATACACAATTTTTGGCTTAGCTGCCTACAGGAGGAGGTGAGAAGAAAGGAAGATTGTGAGACTGAAGAGTTCCTCACGCAATTGTATACCTGTGATTCATTCGGCGAGGTTTCTTTTCTTTGCAACATGCCTCAGCTTTCTATCGTTCGAGCCCGTGAATTTTGCAGGGTTTTGCGACTTGATAAACAGTCCTTTATGGAGATATTGGAGATATACTTTTTAGATGGTCGGATTATCTTGAACAATCTCCTTGAGGTACATCTTACCATAGTCTTTCTCTTCCCTGCTTTCAACCTTCGAATATTTTGGATATTGTAAGATATTTAGTAATATGGCAATGCCCAATTGGTTTCATGTAAGATACACATTTACCACCAACTTAGGGGTCTGGGAAGTCTGTGGCATGAAGAACTTTCTGTTCACAGATTTCGACTATTCTATTCATCCTTGCATATATTATAAACTAAAATGACATCCAAAAGTAATAGGCATGTTCTAGGTTGTGGCTTGAACACATATCATGTATTTTAAGTGTCTGAGAACCGTAACTACTAGACCATGATAAGTGTCAAAATTTTGTTCAATGCAGTGACTATAAATGTATCTGATGATTTTGGTTAACATCTAGTACTGCTCTTGATTGACAGGGAGAAGGCTCCAGTCTTCAGAATAAGCTTTTGGAATCAGATGTCACACTGAATATTGCAAAGTATGAAACGGAGCTGGCATCAAGGGTTAATTGTGCTGTCTATGAGGGAGATCTTTACCAATTGAAACGTTTAATTGGTGCTGGAGCAGATCCCAATAAGACTGATTATGATGGAAGATCTCCCTTGGTATGAACTCCATTCTTCTGATCTATGCTTCCAATAAATTCCTAAATAATGGACCCTACCATTCTGTACTTTTAATATGGAAATGATATGTGCACAGATTTTACCAAAAAGAATTTACAAAATAATGTGGCAATCGAAGATGGCATGATATAAATCACATTGACCTACCCAGCTCTGTGGTTAGTATTGCTATGCATGCTACAACAATTTGCAAGAGTTTGTTTTAAATTATTTATCATTATTTTTTGTTGTGGTGGAAAATTCTTTTCAACAGCAGCATCCATCTTGCTTTATAATAAACGCATTATATCTAGTTCGCTCCTTTTAAATGAAAATAATTGTTTGAGCCAGTACTATCATATTTTGAGAAACTGCTTCCCAATCCCCACCTAGCATTTGACAGACTGGAACCTCTGTTCCCAATTCTCTCAGTCTGTCATTTCTTTGTCTGCGGGGGGGGGGGGTGGGGGGGTTGGGGCAATATGAAGGTTAGTGGAAGCAAATGATAATTATTGTCTCAATTCGTTGCTCAGACTTTTGGGCTTTATGAATTAGGGGTCTACTTGCTATAAGAGCTGTTTTTCTTACTTCTTATTGACCCAATTCTTTTATTAAACCTCCAAACTGAACTTGTTGCTAAAGGCAAGTGAGGGAAGAATCCCTTTTGCCTTACGTTTACCTAGAGACATTTCCAGGCCTTCTTATGTTTCACTTTCTTTCCTTTCCCCCATAACCCAGAAAAAAGATTAAGCATGGAGATGGTGGCTCACATGCCAGTAAAGTGAGAATCTAATAGAAAACTACTGAGAGAAAATCATTATATTTACTTCTGTGTTTTCAATTACAGCATGTATCTGCATCCAGAGGATATGTAGATATTACTCTTTTTCTTGTTGAACGAGGAGTGGCTATCAATATTTCAGGTTAGCTTTTAAAGTTGTATATACCAGTTTGTGTCCTTGTAATTTTATTTTTATTTTTATGGGATATGCACTCTTGAAAGGAAATCAAGTGTTGAGTTTTGACGAACCATATGTTTTAGACAAGTATGGAAAAACTCCCTTGTTTGAAGCCATCAAAAATGGAAATGAAGAAGTGGCTTCTTTACTAGCGAAAGCGGGGGCTATACTTACCATAGATGATGCTGGTGATTTTCTGTGCATGACTGTTGCAAAGAAGGACACAGATCTCCTAAAAAGGGTTTTAGCCAATGGTATTAATCCAAATGCCAAAAACTATGACCAGCGGGCACCTCTTCATATGGCTGCTGCTGAAGGTTTACACATAATGGCTGAACTACTTCTAGAAGCAGGAGCAAGTGTTCTATCAAAGGACAGGTATGTTAAAAAAGTTCTGAATTATCATGTTATTTCAATATGATTTTTTGTTCCTCATAATGCTTTGTTAATGTCAAAAAACCACTCAACCCAAAAGCTCTAAGTTGTTAAGTGAGATCATGTTTTGATTTTACACGACCTGACAATTGGAAGCCCATTGGGCTTGTTAGCATGCAGAATGCACAAGCCTCAACAAGCCTCCTTTCACCTTGTGATGAAACTAAATCATGGTAATGGGTAGCGGCAAAGATCGAACTCCTAATCACTTGGTCATAGAGGCCTTGTTATTATGTCAAAGGACCACTGATTTTAATAGTTTAAGCTGCTAGATAAGGCCCTAAAGGTGTGTTTTGATCTCTTACAGTCAACATGGGGAGTTCTTAAAAATATATGGTTGTTTGTTTCTTTGTTGAATCTTTATGAGTTTGATCTTGAGCTGAATTTTAGCATGAAGATTTAGAGCATATGTACTTTTGATGATTTATGCATCTGATATTTTTTAAGTGACTAATTACATAAGTTTGCAATAAATAAATTGAATTAAATTTATTCCATATGTTTCCCTAACTTACTCGATATCCTATAGAAATAAAACTAGTTCTTCCTGTTGATGAATTATGACCTGCTATTTGTTACTATATTACGCTTGACATATATATTTGGCCAATTTCCTATTAGCAGTTTCTTGAATAATAGGTAAGGAAACATGGTGGCAGAGTATGCGTGGCCCCCTCTTCAATAACTATTTCAATGATGTCTTGTGGTTTAGAATTGTGTTTACTTTTGCTTTTTGGCCTATGCACAAGTGCGCCTTAACGGAGTGATAGTGTGTTAACTGTTAATCATCCTTGACCTTTTTTTAAAAAAAAAAAAAAAAATTCAGATGGGGAAATACACCGCTTGATGAGGCCCGTATAGGTGGAAATAAGAATATGATCAAACTGCTTGAAGTTGCAAGAAGTTCTCAGTTGGCGGAGTTATTTGAGTGTAATCAAGGAAATCGAGGTATGAGCAAATTTATGTCTCTCCCACCTAGTATACCATCCTAGATTAGTCTTTGATGCTACCACTGATCACTGATTGATCTTTGTTGCCAACGAAATGCAAGACAATTTTAAAGTCAGCACTCTTCTTATCTGTTTTGAAAAAAAAAAAAAAGGAGGAGAATTACCGGTACTTGTTGATTTTTAATTGCCATGGGATAACACATCAAAATACATTCTCTAACTTTTATCTCCTTAACAGGTGAAATTCAAAAAAAGAAATGCACCATATTTCCTTTCCACCCATCGGATCACAACTGTGGGAAAAGAGAGGGAGTTGTCGTATGGGTTCCACAAAGCATTGAAGAGCTTATAAAGTTGGCAATGAAGCATTTGAAATCTTCAAGTGCTTCTTGTATTTTGTCAGAAAATGGGGGTAGAATTCTTGATGTAGATATGATTAGCAACGATGAGAAGCTATTTTTGGTAAGTGAAAATCCAGACTGAGATAGATATAGTAGTGTAAATATTATAGTAAGCTGGAGGAAGAATCACCTACCATGTGTCAGTGTATGGCACTTGAAACATTGTTAGAAATACAATCATTGCCCTATTTATGCCTGTTCTTTTAAGTTATGCAAATTATTAGATGTTGGGAGTTTGGGAATCAGATATGGAAAAAAAGAGGGGTAGCAGTGGCACTTGAGTAATTTGGATTGTAACTGCGCCCACGTGTGGTTTAAGCTGGTTTCAACTTTCAACTACTGATTTGGTCTTTGTAATTGTCTCAACTTTCATTACATTCATTCGAAAAAAAAAAAAAAAAAAAATTCCACTCAATTTTATTTTTCAATCCAAAGTGTATTAATTATATTCTATTATATAAACGATTTTAAATAATTTGACCAAAAATAAGAGAAAATATTTTTCAAATTATTAAATTAAATTAAATAAGTAATTATTTTTATGTCAAATAAAATTATTTCTTTTGTATATTTATCAAGGACTAAAATTTAAAATTTTAAAAGATGAAATTAAGTGGTACAATTTGAAGAGATCAAAAATAATAGTTAAGGTTGTAATTTATATAAATTAGCAAAACCTTTCAATATTTTGAAAGTTTTTTTTTTTCTTTTTCCTTTCACCTTTCATGACTATATTTTATTAGAGAAATTTAATGCCACGCGATAGGCAGTTTAATTTAACTGGGTCCATGCACTTGACAAACGTCCATTTAAGATCAATTAGCGATTGAACATTTCTCTGATCAAACGGCTCATAAAGTAGTATACACTTTATTGCCCCCACAAACCCTGAAAGTGAAAAGGTTGAAACTTTGAGAGGAGGTATTGCTCGAGCCCAGAAATCAGTCCAAGAAATCAAACACTCAGACAAACAAAGCACATATTGCACAGATTGCCTGAGGTTAAATGGCGTTGCAGTGGATGATACTGACGTATGTTGTCGCAGCCGAGGCCGCCATAGCGATTCTGCTAACTCTCCCTTCGCCTAGGCTCGTCAAGAATCGTTTGGTCTCTCTGGTTTCTCTTATTCTACAACCGGCCCTCTTCATCATTCCCTTTGCTGGGTTTCAGCTTTTAGGTTTTTAATTTGACCTCCTCTCTCCTCTGCTGCTATTGTTTTAAGATATATATATATATATATATATTTTCGTTTGGGTAAGTTTTAATTTCTTCGAAGTTGAGGAAAATCTAAAGAAAATGGATCTGTTATCAATCTTGATCGCCTTTGGTTCGCTTTATGGGTGGGTAATTGCAATTGTTATTCTCTGTTTGGTTGTGAGTATGTTGTAGGTTTGATGTTGGAATGGAAAGCTGTTGGATTTAATGAGTTTGTGTAGGTTTGAATAACTAGCTGGGAACGCTAAAAGATTGAGTCTTTCGAATTTCTTAGAAAACAATAATATGGAAATAATTTGGCTGTGCGCACCAAACAGAACATCTAAAATGGTTTGGCTGCAAACCATGGTTTACAGCCAAAAGCGAAAACAAACTGGCCCTACGATGGGTGGCTGAATAATGATCAAAAAGTAATTCTTTTGCTTTTGGATATTAAGTAATTGTGAATATTGGATTTCGTTATGTTTTTTCAGCATTTCGAGTTATGATTGTTTTTATTTATATGACTTTTTCCAGATATATACTGGAAGAATGAGCATCGTTTGACGTGTACATCAGAAGTTTGTACTGCTGCTGAGCGAGATCGATACGAGAAATCTGTAAGGATATTGACTTTGGGATGTTCTTGTTTATAGATCATCATGCCAATTGTTGCTGTCTTTTGTGACAAAATGGTTTGGTTGGTATTCTGTTGTTTGCTGTTTTCAATTTAACTGCTATTCCTAGGTACATAAGAATTGGCTAACGGTGACTTTAGGGTTGAGGGGTCATTAAGGATCATTTTATATTTACTGGTTTTCTGGGTAAAAGAGAATTGTTAAATTGGGATGAATTTGAGTAACCATGATTAGCAGGAGACTGTGGTTTCCATATTATAGAAGTTGCTATGTGAGATATGCAAGACTAATAGTCTAATATCTTATTTCCTTAATGATGTGAATGATATCATAATATATATAATTACATGTTGGAAAGTTGATTGTATTCTGATGTACGCAGTATGTAGCAACTAGCAATCCATACTAATTTCCATTGTACCAGTCTTTCACCATTGAATACTGGGAAACTATAACAACAAAAAACTAGTCTCAAGCAAAATATTGGTAGTAAATTAGAAGAATCCTAGGTCAATACTAATCAGGATCCTTGACATGGGTTCTCTTCACCATTCAATCATTATCAGGATGGTATCTTCTACCAGCCCCTTTTACAACTGTACCCTTACTCTTACAAATATCATGCTTGGTCTCTCTGTTTTTTTTTATTCTCCTTCTTTAAGTTTATCACTCATCATCATTAAGGGCTTTTGCGTCTCTCATATATTTAATTGAATACCAAAAAATTAGATTGTAGAAAAACTATAAATCTCCATTTTGTCTTTGTTGAATATCATAGTTTAGGGTGTGAGTGAGAAGTCTTGGTTGGAGCTTTACCAGGGTTTTGGCATGTTCATTGGGTTCTGTTTGGCTTCAGGTTGTTATGCCAAGCTCATCTATATTAAACTTTTCTAAAGCTCAAGCTTCATAAAATGTTGAGAAGTGTTATAACGGAAAGTATACATTTATCTATTAACTATTTACTAAAAGATGTATAATTATATACTATGTATTAACATGCCACTTTTGTGTGGGTGTGGGTGTGGGTTGTGGCCGGGAGAGAGGGGGGGGGGGGGGGGGGAAGGGTAGGGTTCAAGAGTTGTTTATTGTTACGCGCATTAGAGGAGGGTGAGAGAAGATGGAGTTGGCCAAGTTTGAGGAAGAAATATGCCTCTTTTGTTGAATGTGAATTAATTAATTGTCAGGTGGGGAAGGAACAAGGTAGGTTCCTTCTATCCTGTCAATTGGAGTCTGGCTGGGATTGCTCCTTTTCTGGCCAATAGTTATTTTAATGAGTTTCAAGGTAGGTTCCTGGAGTTGTTCTGTGCCTGGCCCATTTTGAAGAAGGTTCTGTTCATCAACAACAGTTCGCTTATTGTCAGGAGCAAGTTTTCACTCTCAAATATCTGATTTTCATTAAAAATATTATTAATAAAAGAAAGAAGAGAATACAACAAGGAAGGATAAAATCGTGTATAAGTTTGTGCATATACTGTGAAATGAAGATGCATTCTCAAATATTTTAAGAATTGCAAAGTAGAATATGGGTTGCTGTCAAGTGCAGAGAAAAAGGAGCATTAAATTTGTCCATATACTGCGAATGTTGTATTCTAGGTTGATATCTTGTAGGCATTAGTATTTTTATACGTATTGACAGAGATATTGAAATCAACAATTGAAAAACGAAGTAAAAAAGTCTCAAATAAAGAAGTGAAAAGATTTATCTTGCTATGATTTTTTTGGCAGCATAAGGCATTTTTTTGAGTTTGACATGTAGTAGTTATCTGGAATTGAAACCCTTTGTATGCTATTTGCCAATCTAGTTTCACTGTTAGAAAAGGAGAAGAAAAGAAAGAGTAATTATTGACAAACGGTAGTGAAAGGACAGACTGCACAGTAAATGATTATTTGCTAATTTTCTCTTGCTATCTCGTGTGATGATTGATTAACTTGCTGTTTACTTAGATCTACAAAGCTCAGAGGAACGCAGTACTGTGCTTTGCAGCATGCCTCCTCTACTGGTACGTATGAACCTCACCTTTGGAATCTTTCTTGGCCATTTGGAATGGAATGAACCTAGTAATCTTGGCTTGATTTTAATTTTTAAACCTATAGCTAAATGTTTTTGGATGTGGACGCAGGTCTGTCTACCGCATTTGTAAGTATCACAAGGATATTGAAAGCTTAGAGGAAGTGGAGAAGAGATACAAGGAACAGTAGCTTGCTTTCTCATCGATCTCATAGTCTGGTAATAGTTGAGCCTTGTAGGGTAATTGAGTTGAACACCGTTTTTATGGATATGTTGACCTGACATAATGAAATTATCTCCTGGAGGCCACTTTCCGTGTGAGCACGTCATTGTTCTACAAATCCATCCATCAGTTATATGTATTTTCTGGACGTATTGTTTAATAGCTTTTTCTTGCAACTAACTCACAAAGGAAAGAAAATGGTGAGAAGGATAATTTTCTCTCCCCTTGCTTGAGAATTGAAGTGTGTGTAAATGAAAAGATTGTGCATTATGCTACAAGAATTAATATTTCTCAAAAAACAAAAACAAAGACAAAACCAAAAACAAAAAGCAGTGTAGAAGCAAGGAGCAACCGACGGCACAGTGGTCCATTAATTTACGTTAGATGATTGTAGCGCTTCTGTCCTATTTCTCATGACTCACGGGGTTGTAAGTTGCAAATGAAAGTATTCCTTGCAGAAACATGAAACCTAGTTTTCTCAAGTCATAAAGCGTTTATGATATAATATTCAAAACGCCGTAAAATATACCCGCCGTTCAAGTAAATAAATAATTCAACTGTTTCTGTATAATGCGAATAGAGGCAATATTGTCAAGTAAAGCCAAGAGCCACCATTGTTTTTTACCTAATATTTGAATTTGAGGCATGAATGGTGGTGTCAGGATAGGACTGACATAGTGATTATCTGCTCAATATTATGGTCTTCAAAAACCATTGTTAAAACTTGAGACTTTCAAGTTAGACAGTTGACTTTTAAACTTTATCATGATCAAAGATGTTATGTTCTTGATGCTTGCGCTAGGCCCCTTGAAGAAAAAAAGAAGGAACAACACAATATAAAATTTGAAGTACAACTTACTATTTTTATGGGTAAACACTAAGAAGCAAGATGTGTTGTTGCTGTCCATGGTTATGAGAAAAAAGCATGAAGCATCATGCATCAGGAGGGAACATTTTTTTTTTCTTTGCAGGTTCCTTTTCTTTCTTCCTCTGTTGCATGATAGGTAGGAAATAATATGAATGTACCACAAACTATTATGAAAAGTTTCGGACTCAATCTTAGGGCACCCTCTGCTTATAAACCCATGCAGTGAAAATGGCTTAAGTCATTGAGTTTCAATTTAACCATGCAAAACTCAAGTTGTCGTTGAAAAATCTCAACTTCAACCTATCTATCTTTTATTTGAAAGCAGATGAATGAAATGTTATAATTCTGTCATGCCATATCTTAACGTATCACAAACAAAAGAAGTAAACATATCATTTGCAAAATATCGCCTTATTCTAATCCACAGAAAGAATTGATTCCTATTTTAGTACTTCTAGTGTTGCTTGTTATGAATTAGTACAGTACACTAGTTATATCATTAATCAACTTGATACTTGAAATCAAATCGAATCAAAATGATCTTTTGAGATACTTGAAGTCTGCTGACTCTATGCATTCCAACCCAGCCCTGTAAGGATTCATCAACTTGAGAAGCTCAGTCGCTTTTTCTTTTGTCTCATCACCACACCCGACCTGCAATATTAACAACAGCTTCTGGAATGCACCAACTTGAAGTGCCTCAACCATAACTCTTCCTTCATCCTTCCTTGCATACTTGGCAGAGCTTCCAAATTGCAGAAATAGAGATACTTGTTGCTGATTCCGAAACCCGCAAAATTTTCTTCACCAAGACTGGGATTGTTAGATCATTGTTATAAGCTTTTTCCCTCCCTTCTTCACAACCGCAAAGTGTGTCAAAAACACCCAAGGCCTTCTCACATACGCTTCTTTCAGAGTCAAGGAGAATTTCCAGTAATGAAGAAACTATTCCCATCTCTATAAATACCAATTTCATCTTCTCATTGGAAGAAGAAGAAGATGAAATTAAGTACAGAACAACGGACAACGAATCTTTCGTAATTGTTGGAGAAATTTGTTTCTTAATGAATCCCAGCAACAATTCACCGAGCCCTTCAATATCTGCCAGAGCTTCCACATGCTTTTGATCACCACAAGAGAGCAGCTCCTTCAATGCAACAATGGATTTTTTCTTCCCTGACAGATCTTGGTGCTTCAAAAACCAAACCAGGCAACGTAATGAAGCTTGGGATCCCAAAAAATTCTGGGCTTCCATTTGAAATGGGAACATCCAATTCAGAGCAGACAAAATCTCTTCCAAAACAGAAGCATTTCTCTCAATGGACACATTTGCAAACACATCAAATGCAGAAGCTAACACACCAGCAGCTCCATTCTCCACTATACACCTCTTGTTCCTCTCACTCTCAGCACCCCATCTCTCTATCTTTTGGACCAATTCCAAGCACCCATATTGATCCACACGTTTAGCTGATGCCTGAACATACGTTAGAACCTCTGAGACCTCCATTGGTGTAATGGGTATTCTAGGTGTTGGTATTCTTTCAATACCAAATTGACGATTTTGCACACACCAATCTTGCATCATTGTCCTAAGTGAATGGTTAGGAATCTGATCGAAGTTCCTCACTATTTGATTTGTAACTGGGCATGTATAATTCCCAGCTTCAAACCACGTCTCAATGCTTTCTCGATCATAAGTAATCCCAGTAGATAATGTGACAGGATCTTTCATTAAATCAAGAGAGATTGGACACCTGAAATGGTTTGGGATCACAACCTCCAACTCAGGTTTGCCACCGGGACGTTGGCTGTGTTTTCTGCTTCTCCAACCCAATACCATTATTGCAGATCAATGGAAGAAAAGCAATCAGAGAGAATAAAGGCAGCTTCTTTAATTCTGGTACTACTTAGTCTTTTGAGGTTTTTGCTGATCTTATTTGATAGAGAGAAAGAAATATGTTGTGGGTTTGCATATAAGTTGTGTTGCAATGAGGACAAGTTTTAGGCTTTCATACAAGATTTGTTCAAAGTTCATACCTTTAATATAGAAGAAGAAGAAGAAAGAAAAATAATTCAAGGGAAGCGTTCAAATTGAACAGTAAAACAGAGTGAGGGGGGAGAATGGGTTTTGTTTATTAGTATTCGGAAGGAGGTTTTGAACATTGACCGTTGAAGGTTTGAAGGAATTTACATTCAAAGGGGGGAAACGGTAAACCAAATTAGTAGAGGCCGAGTAGAAATCAAATGAAATGGTGGGTACGTATTCTCTTTCTGGCAAGTTGTGTTTGGGTATCTTACACGCGTTGACAGAGCTTTTCGATCCCGTAACAAGACCCCACTTTTATGGCAAAAAAAAAAAAGAAAAAAAGACTAACACTTTTGTACGATAAAGTTTTGAGGTTGGCTATCAAGACTATTTTTATGGATTTTTAATATTAAATGATTTTATTATTGATTGGATTGTAAAGTTAGATCAATTGCCATACACACATATTGATACAAATATCACTAACCCTGAAAAATATATATTAAAATATAAATTTATTCAATAACAACGTACAATAAGAAGAGGTTATATTTTTTGGGTTGGTCAACACCTTAACTCATGGGGTATTTTTATTTATGTTTTAGTTTGGGGATCTCGTGTTTACATTATTGAAGTTGAACATAAGACCTTGGAAGATCTTGATCTGAAATTCTGTCAACATTTACTGATCTAGAAGTTTAATATAAGATGAGATAGAAAATGTTTGAGAGGGTAACTAAGGAAAAATAAAATAAAATCAGTTCAATCATTTATATTTATTTTAAGAGTTATTTTATATCTCAAAAAGATCGTCGAGCTAGAAGGAAGTTGCATTACTAGGTACATAATCTGCCCTGACATTTTGTTCTTTTACCACCGGCCATTAGAATGTTGTATAAAGCTTTTTTTTTTTATATAGCCGACGTCAGTGTTCCCATTATTGAGCAGAAAAATTAAATATAATTTTCTTGACCTAAAGAAGTCCACTAATTACAACTAGTTTGAAAACTCTGCCATCCTGGTTTTTTCATGTAGGATTATCAATTATAAAATTCACCATCTAAATCCAACTTTGGAGGAAAATTTCATGTCAAGAGCATCTAGTCGGTGGTGGTTGGTTCTGAGTTTCGTCCTGAAAGAATTCTACGGCAACTTTGTGATGAAAATTTTTAGTACCAAAACTACCCATGATTTAAAGCAATATGAACTTATTGTAACCAGCAAGTAAAAGGGCATGCCTGGCAAAATTGGTTTTTGATGTCAGCTCTGTCTCTTGCTTTCTTCTTTGTACTTCAGATTTTCTAATTGAAGAAAGACCTCTACTATTTTAACTTGAAAACATTTGGAATACAGGTAGACTCCCATGATTATATAGTTCAAAACCTACGAAGCAGTTCACTTACATTGTGGCCTAAAACAAAGGTAATTACACTAAAAGAGATGGTTGTGGGAGCCCTGTTACCTTCTGGTTTTCACTAATTTGTCACACCAGCAGAATTACCAGCCTGCTAGTATTACAAATTTGCATATGAAGCTTTCACTTCATGAAGTAACCTAATCTAACAACACATCCAGAAACTGAAACAACAATCAATCAGATTTCAGTCTGTATGGTGACATGCCACTCGATACAGTATTTAGGCTTACTGGGGTCCATAGTCATCATGTTTTGTCCAAATGAAGTGTGAGCGGGTTGAGTTTCTGAATTCTGAAGTGAAAAAGAACTGATAGAATACATTACTCATCATTTACATGTCCTAATCAGAAATATAAATGAAATTTACAGCTTTACTCCTGATGACCAAAATATTCTGTACAGAACCAATCACGCATTACCTACAACCTTTCCAGAAAAAAATGAGCTTATTTATAAGATTGATAATTAAATCCAAGCCTAATCAGTAAAATCTTAAGGAAACAAACAAAAAAAACTAAACTTGGCGCAACCAGACTAACAATCCTCATTTGTTGGCTCATCGAATCATAGTAATTATGCCCCATTGCCCCCACCAATATTCTGCAATTAATGAATCAAGTTCTGAACAGGATGAGGGATCATTCCTGCCAAATGAATGGAGAGGAACTCAATCAGTATCATAAAATGAATCATCCCCATTGATTCCATACATATCATCATTCTTCTCTTCCTCCCATTTAAGGACCTCCCTTGTGTACCTGAATGCCTCTTCAACTGAGCTACGTTCTCGAGCTCTAGTTGGCCACACAAACAACTTCTGGCCAGTTATGGAGTAATACAGCTCCTTGAATTTCACTGCCACAAAGTAGTATGCTTGGTGTGCTAGGTTATGATTATCTTTCAGGGGCTTCAAAGGATTGAATTCCCGAAACCACTCACAAGCTGACAAAGGAACTTGATTTATTTTGTCTTCAAAGGCATCATACTTGTTTAGTAGGAGCACAAAAGGAGTGTCTTTAAAAATAGGGTGCCTCACCAGGCTCTCGAAAAGATCTCTGCTTGCCAATATTTTGTTGTGAAGAGGAGCAGTACCATGAGCCAACATCTGGTCATAGTCACTCAAGGCAACACAGAACATCACTGTCCTCACATCTTCAAACATTTCCAACCATTTGCAACCATTTTGCAGTCCCTTGGAATTTATGCGAATCAGTTCGTACCTGACCGGAAAAAAAAAAAAAAAAAAAAAAAGGGCAACAAAAGATAAATCTCAGAAGCTGTAGAAAAAGATAAAGGTCAAAAGTCAAAACTCACAAATGAAGCGGAAAAAATAGCTTTACTTGCTCAAAAGAGGTGGACACTCAAAGTTTTCATTGTACATCTCTGACATGCAGCTTCTATCATCAAAAGTAAATTCCATGAAAGCAAGACCATTGCTTTGAGTAACTCCTTCAGCATATAAGATGTCCTTTTCAGAAGGCTCATACTCGTTGCTGGATATCTCTATAGCCTGCACAAATTACATGCCATTAATCAAGATAACAGAACCCAAAAATGCAAGCGTATATGACAGATAATGAAAAGAAAAATAACTATACCATACTTGACCTTCATCACTTTGTCCTCATCTATTAGTAAAAGAGACAATACAGCTTTTGCAATTTCCAAACATTACTTAATTTACTTTAATACAAGAAAGACAATTTCATTGCACTGAAGCCCAAAAAAAACATTAAATTAGAGTGCAGTAAATGAAATCAATCTGATTCGTCGTATATCATCAACCTTACACAATATTTTTATGCTAGATAATGTTAAGTACTATTTCAAATTTATGTATTTGTGTTGCACTAAATTTCATAGTTGCACTTTGGAGTCACGTGTTGCCATGTCTACACAACTTTGGTTACAAGACAAATGTGACATATCCTACATGGTATATCATGCATTTTTGAGTAAATAGTTAAGGCATTGC
Organism: Quillaja saponaria; assembly: GCA_029379385.1. NCBI lineage: Eukaryota > Viridiplantae > Streptophyta > Magnoliopsida > Fabales > Quillajaceae > Quillaja > Quillaja saponaria. The sequence goes on from CM055607.1 coordinate 9,582,406, forward strand.
TTAGCTGAGTTCCTAAAATAAGTTCTCCTGGAAAAACATATACTTCTGAAAACAATTTTTTGAATCAAGAAACATATTTTGGTTCTTAATTTCATAGAAAAAGCGTTAATAACGTTCTTTGAAATGAGGGTTTTAAATTTCTTTCAATAATAAGAAAAATAGTAAGAGGAGAAAAAATACAGGGGGACACAAGGTGTCCTCCTTGGAAAAGAAAATAGAAAACAAATGTGAGAAATTAAAAAAGAAGCACATGCCAATCATACTGCAGATGAATTAAAAAAATCCCCTTGTCCTCCTAAGAAAGAAATTAGAAATCTAAAAAGAAGCGCATGCCAATGCACTGCAGATCAATTAAGAAATCCCCTTGAAAGTACGAGCTGCCAAAACCTGAAGAGAGGCCATAAAAAAGTAAAAACAACCCTTTTCCAAACGAGATGGTAGTGTAGCAACTCAGTTTTTAGTGATAGGTGAATCTAGTACTACCTTGAAAAGGTGAATATTTCCTAAAAGAGTCAAAATAAAGTTTATTGATTGTTTTGCAGATAACGCTACTGCTGTTGCTTTAGATAAAATTCCATGTTTGGCTAAGCTTGTAAGGCCACAAAGCATTATCTAATGTGTATCATACTTATCTAGGTGATAATTATACGAGTGAGTGAATACCATGTGATGCATTTAGAATAAATGAGTATATATTCCACTACAGGATAGTCCAGTGCAATTGCATTATCCTGATTACAGGATTTAACCACATTAAAATCCATGCCTCCTATTGAGAAAAAAGAACAACACCAAAGAGGAAAATTGAAGCCGTAATAATTTATTGCTTTTCTACTAAAATGTCAGGTATGGGGGAGACTGAAATCAACCTAAGATGAGAAAACAGTTACTAACAGATAATTCATATGATATAGCATATATAAACAAATAGTACATGAGGCATACCTGATCTAAAAAGTATTTAGCAACATCTGGAAGGTAATGCAATTCGTCTCTTCGCTTGTATGTTTCCTGAATGGCAGGATCCCTCCAAACTTCATATACAATAGGAGCATACTCACGCGTAGCAGCGGGGAAGAAAGCCTCAAAATCTCCCGTAGCCATAATATCCAGTAACCAGTGAGAAAAATGCTTGAATCTTTGGCTAATTGAATAAATGCACTGCTTGTCTTCATCAGCTGCTGCTTTTCCTAAGTTGATTTTACAGTCAGGTTCATCCATGACAATTATATCTCCATATTAATCTAACAATAGTTTTCATCTTAGACATCGAGAAAAGTTCACATGCTTAGTGCCACAAAATCCATAAACGAAAGCAAAATTAAGTAGGAGTATCCAGAATGCCAAATGCTTAGCACTAGAAAACCTAAAGATCAAAAAATGCCTCAGTTTTCTTCATGGATATCAAGCATTTAGAAACCCAAATACCTAAAACTAGAAAACCCATGAGTTTAATCAGTAATCACCCACCCCTAATGAATAAAAAATGGGTATGATAACCCACATAAATCACAACTTAGCACGTCATTTCATCCAAGACCTGTTCCAGATATCAAGACTGAAAGCAATATCATGAAGACCAAGTGTATGCCACAAAACCAAATGATTTGAGACAGTTAAAAGGACATAGCAAAATTGGGAAACGGTTCAGATGCTTGAATTAATTAACAGCAACAAAGGCATCACAAAAGGAAAGTAAATTAGACCTGGTCCAAACTCCACAGGATCCAAAGAAGCAGATTGTTTCTCCAAAAGAGCTTCCTCTTCAAAACGCTCTCGGCCTTCGAGTAAGATACTTAGATACTTGTACATATTGCTTTGAATCATAAGCTTCATGCCTTGCAACTCTTCTGTAGTGAACTTGTTTCCATATAACAACTTGGCCTGTCCCATGGGTACCAAAAAGAATATAATCAACAAAAGAAGCAACGAGGAATCTCAGTAATTTAAATAACATACTTGTAAAGTAAATGGCTTTTAAAACTAAATATCACATTAGTAGATAATAACACCTACAGGACTTTTTCGATATTATGAAATGAAACAACAACAATGTGAAAACAGAAACAAGAATACGATGAAATCTAGAACTGAAAAACGCAAATAAGCGAAAGAAAAGACGCAAGATATATCGAGGTTTGGCTCAATCTAGCCTATAACCTCAATGAAGAGATTGAAATTCACTATTCTGTTATTGAAGAAAATCCTTGCACGAAAAAAAGTACTGAAACCCTAGAGCTTTTATGTTTTAGGACTACAAGAAAAACAAACCCTATCGTCCCATTCCTTCGCTTCGTGAACTAAAAATTAATTTTCGAGTTGCTCTCGGGTCGTAATTATCAAATGGGCCACACCGCAAAACTTTGGCCCAATCCAATAAACAAGACAAAAACACAACAAACAAAAGCCTGGGGGGGGGGGGGGGGGGGGGAGGGGCGCAACATGAGAGTTTTCTTAGCTTTTAACATGGTTTCTACTGAATGATATAGTCATACCATCTGGTACCAACAAGCTTAAGGAAATATAATCAGTTATGCTTAGAGAAAAACAGTGGAAGAACAGTGACAAAAATTATAATTGTTTTTTCTATTTCCAAATGCCAAAAAAATTTCACAATGCATTACTGGCTATGAGAACTTATTTTCACCCTGAAATGGCAATGCTTTGAAAGATACTAGATTAGCTCAACCATCTTATTTGGTTGACTCAATTACTTCCAAAGCAAAGCATTATCAGTTAGCCTTGCATGAAAGAGTTGCTAATAAGGAAAGGAGAATGTCATGGGGTTTAGTTGAAGATGTGAAAATGATATTTTGGAGATTATATTGGAAGGAAGAGCTTAATTATTCCTTGGGTATGTTTCACATGGTTTGTTGAGGAAGTGTGTCATTGAAAAAGGCCCGGGATCTTGCATTTGAAGCCTGATGATAATTAACTCAAATGAAAAGGAAACATATCAACAGCTAGTCAGCTACTGCTTCATAAATGCAGAAATAAATCTAAAAGTTGTCTCAACAACTGTTGAAACAAATTACAGACGATGATCATTTCAAGAATCAGAATTAGTTCCTAAAACAGATGAACCAAAACCAAAAGCTATGACAAAAACAAGGAGACCTTCTGTCGGTTGGAGGAGCTATACAAAATTCAGATGAATGCTGTTTTCTTTGTTTTTCGTCCTGGTCCAGCTGTTTGTTTCCAAAAAGATTTTTAGTTTTTGTTTTCTTGGCAAACTTCTTTTAGCAGTTTTTATACTGCAATTTTTATTCTGTTTATTTAGTGGCATAAATTTTCAGTCATGCATGCAAAGAGATATATAGAAAAAGATATGGGCCCATTGCATTACTAACAACTACTGCTGAGCAGTAGCCAGTCGATCACACTCAAGAATCAGCATGTCTTTACTGAAGCCCTGGGTCTGGTTTAAAAAATTAAAAATTAAAAAATTAAAATATTGTGATAGACAACTGACCCCAGCAATATTAAATAATGAGATGCATAATATACTTTCAAATGAACCTAGGAGAAATGAGAACTGAAACAATATTCTTCCAATTTGGGGAGAAAAAGGAAAAGGAAAGACAAAAGCCATCCAACATGCCTGTTTAAAGAGAGTGCCAGTTCCAGATCCTTCCAGACCAAATAACAGAAGCTTTTGAACTCTTCCCTGCTCTAAATAATCAGGCACAGACCTCCCTGAAAAGTTAGTTGTCTCTTCTTTCTCCCTAGGAGGATTACTAGGTGGTACAGGCAATGAGAACAACAAACATATGAAACGAGTGGTCGTCTGCCTACCAAAAATCAAACCGTAAAGTATAAAAAATCAACTCAAGACCACTTGCCAAGCTTTTACTGAAGGAAACAACATACTTATTAAACACAGATAAGAAAGAACCTTTCCCCATATGTTTCCCTTAATGTTATTTTGACCTTCTTCCTCATAGGACCCATCATCATACACCCAGAAATGAGTATCCCGAGGGCACTGTACATTTGCTAGCTGAAATGATTTTCACAGAATAAAGTCAAAATTGATAAACTCCATCAGTATACTTGATTGTCAAAGAAGCAGGGCTAAAAACGTGTAAGGAACAAACTCATAAGTAAAATAAAGACAAAATTTTGAATCTGGAAAATTGAATGTGAGAAAAAGACTCTTATAGTGGGAACAGAAAGGATCCTTAGAGGTTCCTGCTATATTTATTACAAGACAAAATTCTCAAAATCATTTTAACAAGCAAAAGAACTGTTTATAGGGAATGCATGAAAAAGGCAGAAAGATGCAAAACATGTCCAAGCTACAAAGGTTAGAATATAGTTGCCATGTCGAGATTCGAATCGTGACTGGAAATCCTATTTTTTGAGAATCAGGAATTGATACTCGAATCAAATCAGATTCCGTACAAAGTTTTCAAATGAAATTTAAAAATGTAACACAAACAAGATTCATTGGAAAATGAGATATCTCAACATAATGAATGATCATTTGGCCAATTAAAAAGGAGCTTGACTTTAAAGCAAGTAATGTGTGTCTTGAGGAAAATGTCTTATTCCCTTTAAAAGCATTGCTTCTTCTTCTAACCATTTATTAGATTAAAAATCTATGGCTTTACTCAAAAAATAAAGGCTTCTAAACTAAGAAAAATAAAAATGAATTATTTAGAGTTTTTAACATGTAGGGTCTAACTAGGATCTGATTGGTACATTAAGATTTGGGTATGGCCCGACAGTTTATGAATCGCATTGAATTATAAGATTCAAATCATGAATCTTATGATTCAAGTAGTGAATCGTATGATTTAAATCATGAATCATAAGATTTGGTTGTAGTTTAGATTCACTCATAAGATTCATATCAATTAATACATTAAATTAATCAAGTCGTAAGATTCAAATCAAGAATAGTAAGATTCCAATAAAATTCTTGGAAAAAATATTAGTTAGCTGGATTTTCCAAATCACTACAAATTCAACTTGCAAGTCATCAACAAACTCTAAGGAATCCAAAAAGCTGCATCGATAAACAGAAACTTATAGACCAATATGCACAAGTTTGAATGTTTGTTAAGGATATTATCCATATGATCTTTTTTGCTGAAGGTATATCTCGTTCTACAAATTCAGTAACTTATCTAATGCTTCTTTTTTTATTTTATCAAACTTCATTAATGCTTGATTGATAGTATCAATATAAAAACAATAATATCTCCAATGTGTTTAACGATTTGTTTTATGAACTTCGGATTTTGTATACCTCCCATTTTCAGTTCATACTCAAGAAGGTAAACCAACTTAAATTTACTTCTTTTTTTTCGTCTTACTCTTGGACCAAAGACTACAGTTCTAGAACATTTATCTTTCATCTCGGAAGATATCTCAAATCAAATTTGACATTGCCTCATATTCTACACAACATCTTTGTTTGACTTAAGTCAAGTATAACAAAAACATGTCTGTTGAGTTACCTATTATCAACAATTTAATGTGTTTTGTTTGTTGTCCTATGGCTGTGATTTATGCACTGGAAGCACGCAGAAACATGGGTACCTTTAATGCTCTAAGCTCGATCCTTGTTATCTCGCGGCCATTTATGTAAACTCTTGTATTGCCATTACTTGCATCCATCGGAAGCTTACCCCCAATATTTAATTTCGAACTGATTATCTTATTGGGCTTCTCTCCCTCCTGAAATTAATAAATGTAGAGTAAGTAGAAGAAAACAGTAAAAGTGGAGACAATTTTGGAAAAACTTTTCATTTTAATTTTTAAACCAAAGATATGCCATTTTCACCTTTCCCCAGAGTCCAGAATCCTTATCATACCAATATCTCCCAGGTTTTAACTTCTGAGGAGGAATTGGACAACCCAAAACCTCAGCCAGCTCTTCTTGCCGCAACTGCCTTCCATTCACAATAAGCTGCTCGGGCTGAAGCTGATTCGCAGGACACTCCTTTTCTGCCTTCATTATCTGTTTAATCTCCAGAGGACTACACACTCTAGACAAAATCCTCGAAGACTTTCCCAGACGTGATCTTTTGGACTCCTCGATTGGCTTCCCAATGCAACTCACGCACTTACGCCCCTCAGGCATCGACCCCATCGCCTTAAGCACACAATTACAACAGTACCTTGCATCACAAACCAAACATTCCTCCTTTTCCTTCAATCTATTCCTTTTACTACACCTGCTGCAAATCCCACTCTTTTTTGAACCTTTCTCTGTAGTCTCTTCCCCAAAAGGAGATCCGACTGGATCAGTAGCAGTGGACCTTGGTGACGAAAACCCATCATCCTCTTCATTTTCTGAATCCTTGGGCGCAGTAAATGTCACAATAGTGGCACGCTTCTCTTCAAAGAGTACAGATTTTCTGTCAGAATTTGAGACTCTGATCGAAGAAACAGAGCTGAACTCACCATCTGCAACCCCGTTCCCAAAAACCCCGTCTTCACCTTCACCATTTTGCAAATCAAATTGACTTCTGAAAACCGAAGATGACCTCTGACTGACTCCCGGACTACGCGGTTCCTGACCGAAACCGCCATTTCTGAAGCGATTGAACCTTGAGACCATCGGATTAATCGGCATGGCTACCGGAATCGGAGTGTTCTCCGATACAGAAGCTATTGAACAAGTGCGAATCGAAACAGAAGCGATATCTAAAGGATCAACTTTCGGGACCTCATATGGAACAGGAGGACCTTCATACTCTACCGCAATTGAATAATCAAGGTGATCTTCGTCCGGTAATGGTGCACCGACTGGTAACATCATTCGCAAAACCTCCTCCCAAGTTTTCTCTCCGGCTTCAGAAGCCATTGAGCTCTGAAAAATAAGAGTGAAGAGCCTATTATTGTGTTTGGATTCTGAGAAAAATAGAACGCACGAAAGAATCAAAAGGAAAAAGGTTTCTTGCTCGGAGAAGAGTCAGAGCTGTTTTGTGAGTTGTAACTGGTAAGCTGAAATTTGAGAGTTAGCAGAAAGTAAAGGGCAGGACTAACGGAAGACGTCAGTCATTGCATCGTAATACCGTCAAATTTGACGTCACGGTGGCTCGGTCTCGGAGAAAGAAAAATAATTCTCCCTTTTTTTTTTTTATTTAAAAATTGTTAATCCCGTAACCTCATCCTCATCTTAATCCCAAAATTCTTTTTATAAATAAATGGTACTGAAACTTTTCCTCCCAAAAGTACAATTGTATTTAGTTTTGGCAAAAAAAAAGTTCAAAAAATAACATGTTATTCATTAGATATTTTTTCTATTGAAATAAAACTAATGAAAATTACTAGATTAATTAAAATTTGATTGATACAGGAAATTACATTGAGTTAGAGTGTGTTTGGAACATAAAAAAAAATATATATATATATATAATTTATTTATTTTAAAATAAATTTTACACTTTTTATTTTAATATTTGAAACAAATAAAATAATTTCAAATTTAAAAGAAATACATTTAAAATTTATATTTCCCTTAATTTTGAATTTTATCGGATTTTATTTTGTGAAATTCATGAAATAAGTTATTATTTTATCCTATCTTAAATAAATATTATATTCTTAATATTATTTATTATGTTCTATTTGTAACGATACTTTTTAAGTAAAACTAAGTAAAAATATTATATAGAAATTAAAAAAAATTAAATTATTTAACATAAAAAGGTTGCGAGATGAAAAAAAAATTATTTGATATTATTTTTAAAAAATAAATATTGAGTATTAAAATAATTAAAAAATATAGTTTGACAAAAATCATGGTTATATTTGTTTATATAAAATAATTATTAAAATTTATTTAAACTTCTCTTGTTTTCTATCTAAACTTTTTTTCTTTTCTTTTTTTCTTCAAATTTTAAGACTCTAAAAATTCAAAAATATTTTCTCGTAAAGCTTAAAAAATAAATTTTCTATTACCAAACACCTTTGTAAATAAAAACTTGAACCCAAAAACTATTTTAAAAACTAAACCAAACACAAATTTTATCTCACATGCTCTCCTAATCAATTTCAAATTCTTTTTCCTCCCAACTTATTTTTTATTTATTGATCAACAACTAATATCTCATATTTATATTTTTAATTCAATGATAATTTATTTTAAAAATAAAATAAAGAATAATATGAGAAAAATTCTCAAATTAAAATGAATTTTTTATTTATTTCAAATAAGAGAATTGAAATAAATTATGTAAGTGTAATTTTATTTTTTCAACTAAGAAATTTCATTTTAAAAGAAATAAATTGTAAAATTATTTAAAATGAAATAGATTCAATTTTTTATTTTATTCCAAATCTTCTGTAAAAGAACATATAACTTTAATGAGCTCACGAACCGAACAGACCCCCAACTAGTTCTAGGCTCTCCTACCCCATGGGAATAAGTTCTGCGGTAAAATCAATTGATTATGGGACTAATAACCGCAGAGAATAAGAGAAAAAATCAATAGCAAAGAGCAAATTTCACCTTCAAATCAACAATGGAAAAGAAATTACTCAAGTCAGAATTGTAGAGGTAAATGCCCAAGGGTCCATCATCTGAGAGGGCAACAGCTGACAATTGCATAGATGCAAAGCATAACTTCTCAATGAACACCTCAGCAAGTAGGGGAACAAAAATCTTCTAAAATGAGTTTGACACGTGAAATTTACATACAAAATTGTGGTAATATCACAACTCACAAGCATTATCAGCATCTAATGAGTTCGCATATGGAATTTTCAATAGAGCTAGCTCTCTTCTGGGGTAGCTATGATGTGTTTAGTAGAAGGAAATGCTGTACAACAGCTTCCGCCGGTGCTGTTTCTCAAAAGCAATCACGATGTCGTCAATGGACTCCTCCCATGATTCAGTTGCTTCAATCTACGCATAAATTTTGTAATTAGGAAGTTTATATAAGTAAACGTACATATAAATGGAGGACAGGCAGATCATAAAAAGCATGACAGGGTACAGACCTCCTGGCACAAATCCAACGTAAGCCGACCTCCTATAGCCGCCTCCTCATGGTTATCTTTTACCTCCAAATTGATCACCAGTACACTTTTCATCAAAGTTTGATCCCGACCGTGGAGATCTACAACATTTTTACCAATGATCAGACACAGGTACAACTGACTAACAGCTTAAGCCTACAAATGCATCACTGTTGTACAAAAAGAAAAAAGTTATAGACAGTCGATACTCCCAAGTGCAATTGGAGATGACTAATAGCTTTACCCAAATCTCAACACAATATTGTAGTATCTAATATCTATACATATATGATACAGCAAGTTAAGAACAAAATGGAAGTACATTCTAGCAATAACTCAAGACTCTAGCATACCTGTGTTATTTACCTACAAATTGCTGGTTATTTTACTCCGGTTGAATGTGCGGTTATATGATCAAATGACACTACTGCAAAACTAAACCTATCTTTCACCATTCAATAACTTTCTATAGAATGTGTTACAAATATAACCTTCTAGTACTTAACCACAAAAAGAGAAGATGGGAAAAATTATGAAAGAAATAAAATTCAGCAGGCAGTTTCTTAGGAAAATGCCAAGACATGAAAAAAAAAAATCCTGAAGTGAATTTAGGATCCAATTAACAAGTCCAAAACTTGTGATAAATATCTTCTCTATAACTTGTCTCACAGAAAAAATAACTACATGTTGCTACTCCGATCTATTTTCCAACCATAAACAAAATCCTTTTCTTCAAAAAGAAATTAACTAATACAACTCAACTCAATTAAGCATTAAATCCCAAACTAGTTGGGGTCGGACTAGAAATTAACTCTGACAAAGGAATCAAAATGAAGAGATGTTTGAAAGAGAAGATAAAGAGTAACAAGAAAGGCATGAAAGAAAGAACAGGCTTAATTGCTCAAAGGACTGCAAAAATAAACATTGTTTCTTTTCAAAAACACTTCAATGAGAAGCATTTCAGTATATCTCGAACTTCTATCCTCAAAATTAGGAATGAGTAACCATCATCATTCTTTCATCCACGAAAGTAAAATGCTTTTAAAAATATATGATTGAAAGTGGTAAATGAGCAGGTAAAATCTTACAATTTCTTTTAATTTCTTCACAATTTTTCCATTTAAGAAATAACACACAGACAATAAATTGTGTTGACAGCCACTGTAAATTGCCTTACACAGTTGGACCAGCAATTTAATTAGGTCATAAATAACTACAAATATTGAACTGCTATAAAAATAAATAAATAAATTCTAGGGTTCTTCGAAGTAGTACATTTTGTTGTAGTCGAACAACATTACAACTTCACTTTTAACTTACAAGAACCAGGAACACCTCAAGCACACAGATATATACATACACACACACACACACATATATATATAGCAATCCTTAAAGCTGTTATCTTTCCTAATGGTGTTTTACTATTGACTTCCACTCACAAGCTAAGTTCATTCAAACAAAATTGGATTCCTGATCCAATAAAAAATTCCTTGACTTTAATTTCAAATTTAAGAGTTTGTTCTTTCTTTGGAGGAAACCCTTACCTGTATCAAGCAAAGTTATCTTTATTATAGTTATACTTTACTTTTACACATCAATGAAGCCTATTATTACAACATATGGGTGAGGAAGGGAGACTCATTCCAATGACCTCCTCAGAGAGTCGGTGCCATCTGAAGGACCTGTGGTTTCTAAAGAAGTTCCTAATGGATGTAATATCAAATTATCAAAACAGAAAAGAGGTTTTGTGATTCTGTAACTTTCAACACCATTTTTGCACAACCTTATTCCATCAAGGACAGAAACTAGTTAGAAGTAATCTTGTTGACATTATATATAGCAGGCATTAGAATTCCTACAATGCAAAAGAACACAATTAAGAAATTGAAAACATCAACCTTCAATAACCATATCAAAAACTTTTTCTTCAAATGTAAATACCACGTCGAAGGAACCATCAGCAGCATTGTCTTGCCATCTTTGAGGCGCCAGTTTGACTGTTGAATTTCTTTTAAGCATTGGCAGAATACCATTACGCTTGTAGCTTTACTCTTGTTAAGGAACCACTTTGCCATGCAATAATGAACATAGTTGAAAGTGAAGGATAAGTGCGCCATCCAGTATTTTGGTTCAACAACTGATTTACATTACACTTGCGAGTGCATCTATTCTAATCTGCTCACTCGTACTGAGCATATATATATAGACCATAATAACCACAACAACGTCCACTTAATGTTGACAAGATTCTCCATTTCGTTACCAAGAAAAAGTTTTTTTTAAAAACGAAAAACTGTTCAGCATACTTTCAATAGTTTTTTATGCCACCCGACCCAGCATACAAAATTCACATTATATGTAGTCTCTCCTATTATTTGGAAAAAAAAAAAAAAAATCATATTTAATGCCATCAAAACTATCTAGTCTAACCCTCTTTGGTACTAGAAGAAAGCAAGCCAAATTGCATAGAAACGCTATTCAACAAAATAGCCATTTAAAGAACAGGAAATAACAATCAAATTCACCAGCTTCCTTGCAGTGACAATGATAAAAGGAGAAAAAAAAAATTATGAAGAGGATACAGCTCAGGGTCTTTCCGATGGAGATCGTCGAACATCTGCTTGTAGGGAGTTCCGAACTCGTAGACATTGGGCTCTCTGAGAGAGGGTCCTGGGAGCTTAACATGAGCCCCAGTTCCATAAGAAGACACGTCGAATCCCTGTCTTTTAAGAATGGAATGAGCCTCCATGCTTCGATTCTGGTTCGAAGAACATACCATGGCAAACCGGAATTTCATGGTTGCAGAAGATGTGGAATTGCAGGGATTGAACCAAAAAAAAAACTTTTTCCTTGTTTTAAACTAGGGTTTGTAAGAATGGAAAAAGAGCAAAACACATACTGAGCTGATCTGATTCTGGAAACGAATTTTGAAGTCCAGCCACTGTGCAACGCCTTCGCAAGGAGTCTGAGGAAGACGATAGTCAATTGGGCCAATAGATACTATTCAGTTGCAAGGAGTCTGAGGAACATGACGGGTTGTGGACATTGGGCCCATCAGTTTACGTGGGCTAGTTATTATGGACCTTCTTAATATCTTGAGAGCCCAATAGAAAAAAAAATTGGACATCAACTTGCAAAAAACAGTTCAAAAAATTCTAGTTTTTTTAATTTCAATAAATATTTTTTTAAATTAATGATTTACATATTAAATATTATTCAAATCATAATTAAAAAAAAATTATTAATAGAATTTTAAAAACTGCTTAGAAATAAAAATAAAAGAAGTAAAAAAAAGCTATGCTTAAATTTGGACGCGTAAACCTACTTGAATTCACAGAATCACACATTCCATGCTTCCATGGCAACAAGGCCACCACAAAAAATCAAACAATACTTTAATTTGAGCCAAGTGAGCCCTTAAATGGGTCCCTCTTATGAATCTAGAGATTTCGCGGACTGTAATCCTGTTATTGTCCCTATCTATCTGAACCAAATGATCTTTTTCCATAATCCAATTTTACCTAGCTACCCCTATTTAGATTACCATTTTATTTTATCATTATGGGATTATTCTTAAATTTTATTGTTGGTTTTTAACCAAAAAGAGATAGTATATCATAATTCTACTATTTTATTCATATGATTTAAAGCATGCAAAAAAAACTATACAGCTTTTCTTATCAATTCAAATAATAATAAAAAATTAAATGACAGGCTTCTATTGTTGTCTGCATTTTAAAAGAATGAATTTCTTATTTTTGGGCCAAAAATAGGGGCAAAACCATAATTCTACATTTTGTCATGTTTTCCATCACGGATTATATAAACACAAAATTTACATGTAAGTCAGCACTCACAGAAATCCATTTATTTCCGCCTACCAGACCAGACCACGATATACACAGACGGCCATTATCTCTCTTCCTCTCTATTTCTCTAGTTCTCTCTCTCTCTAGGCTTATCGCTCTCGTTTGTTCATTGTCTGCTTCTTCCTCAGATAGGTATAGATGGTGTAGTTTTTTTTATTAATTTTGTTCACTTTCTGAAAAATTGTTCATTTTCTCTGTTAATTCTATAAAAGGTTTTGGCTTTTTTGCAGTGCTGAAGATGGAAGCAACGACAGCCACTGTCGTTCGATCATCTATCTGTTCATCTAGACCGTCTAATTGTCACGTTAGATCGGGTATTTCAACGTCGACTCGACCCGATTCCGTGGGCTTTGGTTCTATCTTTCGGTTCTCTAATAGGGTATGAAATCATCGTTTCATATTAGCAAAATCGTGCCTTTTTTTTCCGTGTTTGATAATTTCACAATTTTGTTTGACTGTTGTTTAAATTTGTTTAGAAAAATAAAATGGGTTTGCTTGTTGAGTGATTGGTATTATATGCAATTAGGATCAGCTTGAATTTCACTTATTTAGATAACAACTGCAGTGTTCTGACCTTTTATTATTTTTAAATTCCTTGTTAATATTTGTCTTGGAGGCTCAATGTTAGTTTTGGAATTTCTGATAACTTGTTTCTCAACATAAATGTAGTCTGTATTTTCTGGAGTTGAACTACTTTCAGAGTAGGGAATCATACTTTTTTTTAGCTATGAACTATTTTTGTAATTGGGGATTGACTAACTAGCATAATTTAAATATTTTATCATCTGCCTGATACATGCATGTTGTATAGCAGCATCTTATTTTATTACAGGTTGTTTCATCTTATTTTCTGTATTTTCTTGTTTGCATGATTGATTAGAGTGTCATTCTTTTGCTATATTCTTCTGTTTTGCAGCAGTACGCTTCTATTTCGATCCCGAAGCCAGGGCATAGAAGAGTGGCTTTTGGAAGTAGGAGAGGCTCGGTAGTTAGAGCCAGATTGTCATCGTCAGAGTCATCTGATTCATCTTCCATGATTGCTCCACTTCGGCTGGAGTCTCCTGTAGGTCAATTTCTTTCTCAGATCTTGATAAGCCACCCTCATCTTGTGCCAGCTGCTGTAGAGAAGCAACTTGAACAACTACAAACTGACCGTGATACTGAGAAACAGAAGGAAGAGCCTTCTGCTTCAGGCACTGACCTAGTTTTGTACAGGTTTGTTTCTGCTCTTAATGCTATGAAATATAGTATTACTTTGGGCAGTTCTCTGCCTGGTTTTTTGATGAAACTAGAAAGGCTCTTAGATATTTGTCTAGACAGAAACTTAGCATAAATGGATTGATAAGTACAGAAATGGAGATACTCAGCTCGACTTCAGTTGCTGCTGTTGACACTTATCATTCTACCAGCTCTGTATCTCTGTATCTCTTTCTCTGTATCTTCTGTTTCTGTGCATGTGCATACTATTAAGTTAATCTGACCAATTTGGATAGACTATTGTTTCCTGTTGGAGAACTGCATGCATGACACATCTAAAAATATTAACATCATGGAAGAAGGGGAGCATCTTTGTAAATACTGTGTGTGTGAAACCTCCGTTGTGTTGTAGGTGGAGAAAAATTGTCTTGTCCATTATTGAAGGTGCTATGGTTAAAAGAAAATACTTCAATACGCTTTCTCTTCCAAACAGTTTAGTTCATCTGCAAATGAATTATACTAAAATTATCAAATGCTTCAATCCAAAACAAATGAAGAAATGACGAGAAACAAAAGATAGCAAGAAAGTATCTTTGTATTAAACACAGTTTCTGAGAACTAGAGGGAATTGTAATCTACCTTCCATCTGTTTCCTATTTTTTAATCAAACAGCAGTTTATGTGTTTCAAGTATTGACCATTGTAATGGCTTTGACATTTTCAGGAGGATCGCAGAGGTTAAGGAAAATGAACGGAGGAAGGCTCTAGAAGAGATATTGTATGCATTGGTGGTACAGAAGTTCATGGATGCTAATATTTCAATGGTCCCCTCCATAACCCCAGATCCCTCTGGTCATGTTGATGCATGGTCAAGGGAAGATGAGAAGCTTGAGCAGCTTCATTCGCCTGAAGCCTATGAGATGATCCAGAATCACCTAGCTCTTATTCTAGGGAGCCGGTCGGGTGATTCTACCTCTGTCGCTCAGATCAGCAAACTCAGGGTAGGGCAGGTCTATGCAGCCTCTGTGATGTATGGGTACTTCCTCAAGAGGGTTGACCAGAGGTTCCAGCTGGAGAAGGCAATGAAAATCCTTCCTAGTGTAGCAGATGAAGAAGAAATTAACATTCAGCAAGGTTTTATGGAGGACACAAGACCCAGAGGTGGAGGGGACTATTCTCAAAACATGTATCATCCTGAGGTCTCTTCCTGGCCTGGCAGCGGCATCAGTCCCGGGGGATTTGGTTCTGGGATAAAGGCATCACGACTGCGAACATATGTCATGTCCTTTGATGGTGAGACACTCCAGAGATATGCTACAATAAGATCTAAAGAGACCATTAGCATCATTGAGAAGCACACAGAGGCATTGTTTGGAAGACCAGAAATTGTTATAACTCCTGAGGGGACTGTTGATTCTTCCAAGGATGAACTCATTAAGATCAGCTTTGGTGGTTTGAAAAGACTTGTTTTAGAGGCTGTGACTTTTGGTTCTTTTCTCTGGGAGGTCGAGAGCTACGTAGATTCAAGATACCATTTTGTTTAAAATTCAGTTATGTTCACATACATACTCAGACAGTTGCCAAGACACACTTGGTATTGGTTTCTACTGACCAATTCAGATCGTAGACTTTAGTGTAGCTTTGGAGGGTAGCTTTGGGGAATAGTCTAAAGTATGTTGTTCTATCTGTATATACTCATTTCTCCCCTCTTCTCTTGAATAAAGTATTATTTTTATATTTTTTATTTTCAGAGTTATGTCAGTGATAAATATTAGTTGACTGTTGAGACCAGGGACATGGTTGTATTTTTTAGCTCCAAACCTGGTGGGCTCCTTGTTATCTAAAGAACAAAAATGTTAGTTTAAATCCTTAAGTAAAAAGAAGGAAAAAGGGAACTCTGGGATACACTCATCATAAGTTTTGTGTTCAAGCTTTTGCTTTGGTTGGAGAGAGGGGACGGGGAAGCGAGGAGAGTGTAGGGGGTTGTTCTTCCTACTACTTTATAGACGATCAAGAAGGAGAGAAACAGGTGCAGAGATTTCGTAGCGCACTTTCCTGAATATGGGGGAAAGAGAATGGAAAACAGAGAGAATTTCTGGTATGGTAATGCATCAAATGACAATCAGGTATTGCTCCACCCATATTTGTTGAGGATGTGAAATTAGTTTCTCTCTCTTATATTTGGTTGTTGGAAAACTTGTTCTACTTGCACATATTGCCATATGAAATTTGCAAGAGAATTGAGAAAATGGAACAGTAAGAAAAAGGGTTGACAAAAGCTAAGTCTAATTTGTCAATATGGGCAACATTAATTCTGTCCAAGATGTTTCCAGAAAAGGTGTTATCTCATGTGCTTGGCAATTCATTAGGATTCTTCATTTCTTTCCCTTCACCACTCTATTAGACAAATGGGAAATAACGGGCAGTTTATTTAGATGTAGATAATGCTAGAAATGGTGACTCTACATGGCAGAATCAACCCCCTTGAAAAGGTTTAATGCATGCAAAGTTTTGCCAAAAATGTCATAGAATACGATTTTGGCAATGGATTGTTTCAGTTCCACGGACATGAATCCTTGTCCGTCATAATAAAACTTCAGTCCTTTTCGGTTCAACTCATCTAAGTCCCCTTTCCATGACTTCGAACCACCACCACTGGTTAAGAACTGGATTTGGCTGCACCAACACCCAATTGAATTATCAGATATTCAAATCATAAGTTTATGTTCTTTCAGCTAACATACAGAAGCTTGTTGAAGTCATACATACCTGCTTGTGCTACTTATGTGTTGCAGGCAATGATCATGCCCATTTATATACATATCAACATTGTTTTCCTGAAAATGAATATCAGATTCATTAGATAAAGTCTTCACATGTTTTTCTTGGGAAATCTTTTAAGCTTTGGCTTGTACCTCAATGATTGGCAGGAGCTGTTGGACAAGCTCGTTGGTGTCACCATGATGCCCTATGCTTCTGATTGTATGATGTCCAACAACTATCTTCCAGTTGGCAGTTGATTCCTTTAATGCTAGATCTACATCCTATTAAAGAGAAAATCAAACAGAGATAGAAAAATTGCATATGAAAATTTGATATCTAAAAAGGAGAATTTAACTCTTTTAAAGGATGAGTAATCTAATTACCTGCAAGAGCTTTGATAAGTATTCCTTTCTAGGAAGTACACCTCTCCAATCATAAGTATGGTGCTTTGGCTTCAAGAAGTACTTGTCAACGAATGGCGTTGTGTCAACGAAGAAAAACTCCGCAATCTCTTCCAGTTATTGAAGTTAAAGAAAACCAAAAATCAAATAATATTGATCGTTACGATTTATGATGAAAGCCAAGCATATAGAGAGTTTTAAGTTGTCTTACCAGTGTCAACAATGAAAGATCTTTTACAAATCCATCGTCTATCAATCCTCTCAAATAATGGGTCTAACTGTGCTTCAACATTTCCCCTGTAGTCATGGTTGCCTAAAACTGAAAGCCAATATGGTTAACATAAGCTATCTATGTGAAACTGTGAAATTATTGTGGGATTCATGTTGTAAGTACTGACCATTATACCATTTCTTTTGGAGGCTCTTAGCAGTGTAGATTTTGGTGAATGACTTCTCAAAGACAGGGTCGTTTGCACTGGTCAATCCACCATCATAGAAGTTGTCCCCAGTAGAAATCACAAAGTCTATGTTTATTCTTTCTCCAACCCTTCCCATCTACAAATTTTATAGATCTGAATGAGATACCAATCATGTTTCATATGAAAAGATTATCAAAATTATCCAAATGATTTTCTTGCAAGGAAATCACGAACAGACCGAGGATTTCGTTGTAGATGAACCTTATGTACATAAACCGCCAGGATAGAAATGATATATTTGCAAGTAAATTGAAGTAAAAGATAATCAAATGTAATGTAAATATTAGAAGTCAAAAGGAAAATAAATTTCTGAGACCTCCAAGATATACTTTTTATAGATCATTCAATAGAAAGTTAATTTATGTTTCAGTCTTTCATCCAGAAAATGCAATCATATCTTAAAAGAAATCATCAAAATTCTCTGAATAAGTTTCTTGTAATGAAATTCGTTAATGATTTACTAACAAGTAAATCTTAGAGATTCCCCATATTTCTACCATTGTCAAATTATTTTTGAGTAAATTGTCAGAATAGGTGTTGCTTTACTTACAAATGAATCGCCATACGGAGGCATGATTTATTTGAAACTAGACTAATAAAAAATATGTCATGAACCACTGCAATTTGTTTGGAGAGTATGTGATACTTTCTGAAACATGTACTGAGACTTTGGGAATTTGATAGTCACAAACAGAAATATTCAATCAGCAAATCCAAGGAAAGAGATATTCAAATTGTGACAGACTTGGTTCAGTATGAGAGATTAATCTGAAACTGAAAATATCATGTAAGAGTAGATAATATAGACCTGAAGTGCGACTTGGGACTGGTTGTATTTTCCTTTTCTTCCCCAATCTCCAATCACCACAAAACTAAGTGAGCCATCATCTTTAACAGGATGCTCCAATCTTTCAAGCAAAGATGAAACAGAAAGAAAACACAGACAACAGCAAGCCACACAGAGAAGGGTCTTACTAAAACCAGCCATATGTGAAGTGTAAGAGAGAGCTACTTCCAACTCTGCTCTTACGGATGTAGGATGCTTTATATTCACAAAGAAGATGGTGAGGGAGGTAATGATTAAAACGACAAACAAAATAAGCAGCTTTCAAGATTGCATGCCCATGCATAATTGTTCTATTATATGCTAATGGACAACCCAAAGAAAGAGAAACTGATTATTAATGTGTGGACAACCTACAATGTGCGGTGATTGGGCAATGCTTGGGGTCCCATCTGGCCATTTATTGTCTTCTTTTTAAGTTTCCTAGCAGCTTCCTTGGTTTAGACAAACTACTTGAAACTTGACAACCTAAAGATATTCATGTAGACCTTGAGAAATGATTGTCTTAAAGCTACTGCAATAAGTCTGTGCAGTCTGTTGAAAGCTGAGTGTCCAAAATATCACCATCAATTAGGTGTAAAAACCTGTTCTCTTCTACGTGTATTGTGTATTACAAATTACAGAGTAAAATAACTCTGTGAACCAGTTTCTGCAATTCTCTAGCTTGTTGCTTTCCTTCTCTTTCCACTTTTTTTTCCCTTAACTTTTCCCATGTAGTTCCATGTTTGTGTCAACAACAGAAAAAGTTTTGCACTTCTCTGCAATTCTAAAGTAAAATACTTCTATACTCTTGACTTTAACATTGTGGTGAAGTTCCGCTCTTGATTCTCTCCCTTCTGTACCACTGTTAATAACAAAAGCGCTATTCATCAAATGCACTCGATAACAATTAACGGATACATAAACTTTGGCTTCATTTCTATAGTTTCCTGTTAGACGAATAAGTTCCTAAGGTTAATACGTAAAATATAATCAATAAGTTCTTTGACATTGTAAATAGACCACACAGGACTGATCTTAACGGTTTCGTAATTGTGAGTTGTAAATTAGTTCTTTGAAGTGTTAGATGCTGATCATAGAAGGTAAACACATCCACATTTCCTAAATTCCAGCACCTAAACTTATTAACTATATTCAAATTGGTGAAAAAATAAAACAGCTATAACACATTGAAGAATATAGTTACTGCCTCAAATTTTCATGTCGTTGACAGAAGTAATTCAATTTTGGTAACCAACATGAACAGAGTGGTAACAGGAACAAATGAAAGTTCCATGGTTGATCTTTATCATTGTCTCAATGTCTCCTATGCATAAACTTCATATTGAAGAATGAAGCTGCTTTGACGTATTTAGTCTATGCAAAACTTTGCCAAAAACACCATAAAACTCAATCTCTGCATCTGTCGGAGTCAATTGCACAGACATGAAACCTTGTCCATCATAGAAGAAATTTAGACCTTCTCTGTTCAATCCTTTGGTGTCTCCTCTCCATGCCTTAGACCCTGCTCCACTAGTCAGGAACTGTATGTGGCTGCAACAAGTTGCGGTGTTAAGAGAGAGATCACAATTTTCATGTCTAAGATTTCTCATAAGGATAAATGATCATAAGTAATTTTACCTGTCCGTGTCACTGATATGTTCAAGGCAATGGTCGTGACCGTTTATGTAAAAATCAATATCATTTGCCTGAGATTTGAAAGCAAAGTTAGCTAAAATTGACTTTGTAACCTTCATTTTACTCATTCCAGTGTTAATGAAATGTGAGAATGATTCTGTATCATGAGAACTTGTGCTTACCTGAAGAATTGGGAGAAGCCCTTCTACAAGTTCTTGTGTATCACCATGATGACCAACACTTCTAATTGCGTGGTGACCGACAACAATCCTCCACTTTGCTGTCGATTCCATCAATGCCAATTCTAAATCCTATAAATAAAAAAACAAATCAATGATTACATTACAAGACTATGGTATTCCTAGTTGTATAAGCTAGATCAAACTCATTATGAATAAAAGTTACATGCATCAAGTTTCATGCTCAAACTGCTAAAACTTACAACCCTCATTCAAGATTAACAAGTAAAATACTTTATGGCAAGCAGCTAAAATCTATTTGAACAATAATCTCTATATACCTTTAGTAAATTGGCAACATAAGCTTTTTGTGAGCTTATTCCCCGCCAATCGTAATGGTGTTCTCCTGCATCAGTGAAGTACTCCTTGACAAAAGGAGTGGTGTCCACAAAGAAAATTTCGGCCACTTCTGCAAGAGAAAAGAAATATAAAGAATCAAAAAACATATGGATTGATATTCATAAACAAGTCAATGTCTTTTAGGTATTGAAGCTACATGTAGAAAAGCTTGACTAATTGCAAGTACACACACCTGCATTAACAATAAAAGATCTTAAGCAAAGCCATCTGCTATCGATTTTCCTAAGGACATGGCTCAACTGGGCCTCTGCATCACCTCTGTAATCATGGTTGCCCAAAACTGCATGGAAATGTCATTGACAAGTTAGCTCAAGTAAAAGAGAATTTCTGTTTTCTTTTTTCTTTCTGTGAAAAAATAAGATTTCAATCATATATATATGCTTGTGTTAGGAACTTGCCACTGTACCACTGTTTCTTCAAGCTATTTGCTGTATAGATTTTGGTAAAAGACTCCTCAAATGCAGTGTCATGCTCATTAATCAGACCATTGTCATAGAAATTGTCTCCTGTTGAAACTACAAAATCAATGTCAAGCTTCTCTCCAATTCTTCCCATCTGCAATCAATCAAAATCCAAGAACAGGTTTATTCAGCTAGCTAATACATGAATTAAAAAATTTTCCAGAATTTAAAATAAAATAAAATAAAATCATGCATTCAAATTAGAAGTATCCATATTATACACAAACTACAGACAGAACAAAATGCAGTTAAAACACTGTCTCAGCTTGTTTCTTAGACTACGCTTCTAATTTTGGCTTCATTAGCCTTTTTCATTGTTTCTTAAGAAAGAGCCAAAAAACAATGAATACATGACTAGTGCCAAGCCACAAACTTCTTTATTGAAGAAGGAGAATAAAAGAGTGAAAATGCAAACCTGAAAGGCAATTGCAGACTGGTTAAATTCCCCTCTTCTCCCCCAATCTCAAATCACCAAGAAGCTAAGTGATCCATCAATTTTAGATGGGTGTGAAAATCTCTGAAGCTCAGCAGAAGCATAAGAGTGAAACAAGCCAAAGCTAAAGGTAAAGAGAAGGCACAACAAAACCATGGGTTTGTCACAGAAACCTGCCATGTCTCTTTACGTGTTGAAACAAGAAGGTATCTTTGTTAATCACTACCTGTCTATTCTGTCACAGTTCACCACCCTTACAGAGGGATGTTATAGTAGAAAACTTGGTGAAGCAACTAGAGAAAGATAAAAAGATTAGTGGAACGCATCAGTTTCTTGGCCACATTCAATGCAAAAACAGAAAAAGCAATTATATGAGCCAATCTCAATAGACAATAAAGGAAGGCACTGGAAGTCTGGAACCAATAAAATAATTGAAACAACAGGAAAAACCCCAATAGAATTGGTAGTTTGCAAAATTTGTAATCCTTCCCTCAGTCGGTCATTCGGTGGTTTTAGAAATCAAAACAGGGTCGGACTGTTTTTTATATGAGAAATAGAAAAGAAAAGAAAACTTTTACAATGTGTTAGAGAATGCATCGGTTTTGTCAGAAGAGAAAATCTATAGCTGAGCTGGGTTCACGGTTCCGTAGGTTGTCGTAAATGGTTGCTGGCAAGTAACCACCGAACACGTGGCAGAAAAAAAGTCGAAAGTAGAATCAGCAAACGTAGTTATAATAAGAGAGATGGTTGGTTGGGATAACTTAGGAGATAAGCGAATATTCTAGTAGCAATGGAATAAGTCCAAGTACCCATAAGAATATTCGGAGGTTGGTTCAATCCTTGTAGGAACTGAATTATGAAGGTGGTTTCAGTGTCAGTTAGTCAGTTAGCAGCCTACCATGATTGAAATGTCTATCTGTATCAAATATTATTATCCTCCATAAGGTAAACTAATAATGCAAAACTTGAGTCCATCATTGTTTAATAGGTTGGCATCTAAAGGTTTGCATGTTAGGATCAAGGTTGTTTATTAATTTTCATTTATTCCCTAAAATTGTTTCATTGAAGATTATAAGTTTCTAACAACTAAATTGATTGTACCTCTAACATATCTATTTATCTGTCTACGATAATAAAATAAATAAATCAAAGACGTGATTTTTTAATTTTTAGTATATTTTAAAATAAAATGACACACTGAACTAATTTTAAAAAGGAACATGTTATAAATTGTTACCCAGATAATTCTCTCACTTTTTTTGTTATTTAATGATCAGGTGATTAAAATCGAGTCAATAAATATACATTTTGACTAATCTATTTTCGCTGATCTAGTAAAAAAATCACCTTCCATGCTTGAATTAAAATGTTTATAAGGATTTTACTTACATAACTTCACTCAAAGAGATTGGAACACATAAAGTCAATAAAGAAATATTCAAACCCGTGAAATCAATAAATAAAAATCAAATTCATAAATTTATAATTTTTTTTTTTAATTCTAAGATGGAAAAAGAATCAATAGTTAACAACAATTATACAATTATGAAAACTATACTCTCAATATTTTTTTAGTTCATATATTGTTTTTTAAAAAATTAATTCATAAATTTGAGAAGATCTAAATAATATTATAATTATAAGAAACTTATTAAATAAAAAAATTGAGAAATTCAATCTTAACACATATAATTATTAAAAAAATAATTTTTTAATGAATTAAAATTTAAAGAAACAATATTATAATCAAAAAAATTATACTCTTAATATTTTTTTTTAATTCATAGTTTTTTTCTTAAAACAAATTTAATTCATAAATTTGAGAAGAGCTAAAAAATTATGGTTATTAGGAACTTATTACACACAAAAAAATTGAGAAAATTCAATCTTAATACTATTGACATATAATTATTGAAAAATTAAAGATTTATTAATATTGAGAAGAATTAATAAAAAATAAATCAATAATTCTGATACAATTACAATCATATTGATATTAAAATGGATAAAAATTAGAAAAAGAAAAGAAAAGAATAATAGTAGTCTATTTGAAGTAAAATAACAACTAAAGGTAACTGTGTAATAATAATAACTCATAAGAATATTTAAGAAAATCACAATTTTATGCCATTAAGCCACTTTTATATATAGTATAGATTTAACTTGTATGTAACTCTTGCAAATGCATATGATCTTTCTTCATATATATATATATATAATTATCTCTTATTGATTAATAAGAAAAGAAAAATGTAACCAAGAGGGTAACTTGGTGGTCAAGTAGTTGTACTCCTTATTTTTTGAATTCAAATATCTTTTAGGGTCCATTTGGATGGAGGAGAATAGGGAGAGGAAAGGGTAATATACATTTTCCTTTGTTTGAGAGTTTTTTTTTAATGGAGGGAGAGAAAATGGAGGGATACATGTATCTTTCCAAATCCATCCAAACCTCAAAATTAATTCCTCTAAATTTGGAAGATTTAGAAATAGATGATAAATATTTTATATTTTTTTACTGCAATGCCAAATATACAAATATCTACTAATACTCAATTACAACATTTTAAAGACAAAATAGTAAAAATATAAATATTTTATCCTCTCATTTCTTCGCAACTTCTAAAAAAAAAATGTATATTGTCATTTTCTCTCATCTCTCTTTATTTTTTTTATTTTTAAATGAGAGAAATGACAAGAGTCAATTTTTATCCACTTTCTTTTATTTTCCTCTCCTCCCTCCATTTACTCTCCTAGCATTTTCGTTCAAACTCCCAAATAAACCCTTAATGAACACTACCTCGCTAAACCAAAAAATAAAAATTGTTTGACATGTTTTTTCTGTTTTACAAAAATAATTCTAAGAAAACAGGTTATACTTAAATGCTTCGAAGGTTCTGTCTTTGTTTTGAGGGTATGCAAGGCCATGTTTGGTACTGATAGAGCCCAGCCCAGCCCAGCAAAAGTGAACTATAATTTGATTACAGATGTTTCCAAACTGTAAACAGAATTGGATTTAAGGTCCATGGAAAATGGGGTTCTCAGTGGATCATAAAATAAGTGATCCATGAACTATGGATTTTTGGCCCATAGCATAATCTCGGTCCAAATTTCATGCCAAAACTGAATTTTCTATTATTTAAATAAGGGATTCTTTACATGGAACCCCTACTCCATGCCACACATTAAAATTGCGACATTTAGAATCAGAAGCAAAGTGAAAACAAATCCACCACAGCTCTGAAAAAAAATGTCAAAATTGGAGGAAGAAGACGCTTCAGAGCTCAAGTTAGGAGAAGGTATCTATGCCTTTAATTTGTTTCCTTCATCTGCTTTTTTTTGGATCTGGTCATCCAGTGTTTCTAAAAGATACATCATCGTATTTGTTACTTTCAACGTTAATTATTATTTATTATTCTATTCATATTTTAATCCCAACACAACAAAATAATCAGCACACAAATTCTCCATGTGGGTTCTTTTTCTTTGATGATTGTATTGCACGAGATTCCTTTTTTTTATTTGGTTGTCTTTTTTTTCTTATTTGCTTCATTTAAGATTAAATTTTGAAAGAAAGAGATATATGTGTATTGTTTGGTGATGAAATGTATGCATGCTGTCTCATTGAATTGAAGAACAATTTTGCTTTCGGCAATTGCTAGAAAATTGTCTTTGGTGATTTTATTAAACAATATTGGCAAAATAACCATAATGATCTAGAGAATTGGAGGCATGACTTTTTTTTTTTTTCGGGGTGTGAGGTGTCAACCAGGCAATCTCAAGCAGTCTTGGTGATGAAGTTAGAATTACAAATTATTAATCATATATACTGTTTCTTCGGCTTGTTGTGCATTTCAGATTTTCTGAAGGCCAAATGCTTAATGAATAGTGAGGTTTCCATTCTTCTTGAGCATAGATATGAGCAGATTAAGCAAATGTCCGATGAATCAATTAACCAAGTCCCTCAGTGAGTAATATTAGTCTACTATTTTCATCTATTCTGTCAAATATTTCTTACTTAATGTATACAACAATACCAAATGAGTTTGGCTTAGTCCTAGTATTTAATTGTTTATATGTATGTACTCCTTTGACTTATCACTTAATTTGCCTAAATTTTTATTGTCTTTGATTTCTATCTTTTTGTCCAGGGTGTTTGAGAAGTGTTTACAATATGTTAAGCGTTTCAGTCGCTTTACCAATCAAGATGCTGTAAAGCAAGTTAGAGAGTATCCTTCAGTCTTTGTATTTAATTACATTGCTCACTGGGTGCTTTTGTTTATCTCTATGTTGAACCTTAAGTGATATTCAGAGTCCTGAGTAGATATCAGTTGGCTGAATTTGAGGTATGTTGCAATGTATTGGGGATTGTACTTGGTGTTGCACTGTCTAACTAGTAAGTAGTAACAAATTGATTATGTCTTACACTGTACTCTGCAGCTTGCTGTGCTAGGAAACCTTTGCCCTGAAACTGTGGAGGAAGCTGTGACCATTGTGCCTACTCTTAAGGTACTTATTTTTATTTTTTTTCCAAGTGCTAATCATAGATATGTGCATACACCCCAGTGTTTCGAGTTTGGAACATAGTTGAAACTGAATCTGAAGGTTATACTGCTGGATAGAAGCTAATCCTCTTGATATTATCTAAGAGTGTACATTCAAAACTTACCATTTTCACATTCTTCTCAAAGGTCTAAGCAAACTTTTATATGCAATTCAAAGAAAAAGTTATGCAGGTATCAAGGGTTGTTCATGATAAGAGACAAATTAGTTCCAATAACTCTATAATCAACAGCATATTAGTTACACTTACATTAAAATGTCCTGCTTTGGGATGCAACAATGTTCATATTACAGCCCTTAGATTCTACTAGGAGGACCTTATATGACCACCTATATATAATACTAGTCTAGCTATTTTTTCTGTTTATTTTGCATATATCCTTCCGATTATGCTTGCTTATTTGATCTGGAAGAATTGCAACCTAAACAGGTCAACAATTCATACTAGATTAAATTTGATTTCCTGGCTGACAATCTGAAGGTATTAGATTGTGAGTCAGAGAACGAGAAAAAGTATTAATTTCAAATTCTAAAGGAAACTCTGGGAGATTAAGAGCTATAAATGTAGTTTGCAGCAGGATGTTTGTCTGTATGGCATCTAGTATGATTATATAGAGTCAATAGTTTCCAACACATTAGTGGGGATAGCTAGATAGCTAGATAGCTTCTTGTCGTTTAACAACATCTACTGCTTGCTTTACTTCATCACCATTCCAATCTTCAATCATTCCTAATTTAGACTATCTTGTTTGTCTATCTTTGGTGCTTCAGTTATGAGAACCAAGCAAGAAACTATATATAACCTGTGACAGGGAAGCAGCTTTTGTAAAAACTAATCACAAATCACAACAATCATTTATGCAGAACCTCCTTCCTATCTCTAACATCTTCCTTAGGTTCTGATATAGTATAGGATCCTGAGACACTTAAGGAACTCGTTAGTAAAAACGCCAATATGCTAATGATAATTTTATAACAAGATCTGACTTGGTGAGAACCAATTACAGCATATATAAATAATAGTGTTTAGAGTTTCATTTCAACATGCAACCTGAAATGACAATTCTTGTCAAGCTAATTGAAGCTTTCTCTTTTGGAATGAAAAATTCATAAAGGCTACATAAAAGGTTGATTTCTGATATATTACACTGCTATATATGGTTGTTAGAGGAGCCAGTACTGATATGGAAGATTAAAGTTTTGATAATTATGTGCCTTTAATAATTTATACATCATTTCCTTTTGCCAGTTACTCACACTTTATGGATTTTTTATATCTATGTTTGATGTTATATGTTTCCATGTATAGTCTTTGATCAGATTAAAGTTATTCCCTCATTGCAGAGTAAAGGACGCCTTGACGACGAAGCAATTGAAAGATTGTTGAACGACCTGATGATGATTAAGAAGTTTGAGTGACAATCTAATATTTTTCAACAAAAATAAATAAAATAAAATAAAATCCTACTTTTAACCAAGATATGTTTTACATTTTTCTTTCTTTCTTCAGTGTTAGTTTTAGTCTGAAAACTCAATTACAAGAAGTTTGCAACTCTCTCTGTAATTTATGCTTATTTCTGAACCCTTCTAGGTTCTTTGTCTCTCTGCAATTAATTAAGCTCTGCAATGGGGAAGGTACCAAAAGTCAAAGAAAAACCTCAAATCCCTTATTAATGTAAAAAGAGAAGGCAAAAGACCACAAATTTTTATCATAAAGCAAAGACCTACGTGGTCATAGTCTATTGTAGGCCTTTTTTATTTGTGTCAAAAAGACGTTGGACCTGTCAAATTAAAAGCTGCTTTTTCTCTTTTTCTTTCTTATCCTTCAATAATAAAGCAATCGATAGTAAAATCATTTCTCACTGCTTTGATGTATCTTGTGCCCATAACATAACATAATGCTTTGGAATTTGCACCTGCCCCTCTTTCTCTTTCTCTCTCACTCCCACACCACCCACTCCTCTCTATCTCTATGTTTGTGCATGAAATATCAAATTGCTTGAAAGGAAGAGAAAAAAAAGGTAGAAATTATTTATTATTTAACTGCATATTGACTTATTTATTAAGTAATACTCATATAAACTAATATTCTATTAAATTAACGTATTAGTTTACATAATCGGATGCGACATCTCTCCTACCAGTCATCAAATAGTAATTTTTTACTTCTAATTCTTAAGTTAATTTAATTGATTAGAATTTATTAACGTATGACACCTTGTGTTGCACATCATTAAAGTCTGAAGATATAAGTTGCAAAACATATCAATATTGACATATCTGTTAATCATAAGTATGATTTATTTATTGTGAAATATTTGATAAGAGATACATTACCTTATAAATATTTGTTCAAATAAAACGTCAAATATTAAGATGATTTATTAATGTATAACACATAAACGATTTAGTTGAATATACATTTTATACTAATTAACACAAAAATCAACTTCTTGTTAATATATATATATTACTAAAAAAGAACCACTAATTGAAGTTTTCATTTTATATTCCTTTTTCAGATGATATTTAACCCATCACTGCACACTATAAATGATTTTAAGAAATGGGAAATTTTAAAACATTGAATATTACTCTATTAAATTAGTGTAAAGTTGCTGATTTTTTGGGTTTGAAATCTTGAGAGAGATTGTAGAAAGTACGTAAAATGTTAATGAATTTTTATTCTTAACGCTTTGACTTGATTAAAGAAATAATAGATTTGAACACCATAAAAAAATATATATATATAAGTTGGTCTTAAATTTTGCCAAGGTTGTACTTGTTTTTAGTTTTTTCTTTGAGCTTTTAGTTTTAGCTTGTATAGTACAGTTCAATTTAAAAACTAGGTTTCAAATTTTTTAAGTGTTTTAGATCTGAGTAAAAATATATATTTTATTTATAAATAAAAAAAGGTCCACAAAAACCCAAATGTCAAAAAAATTTGAAAAGAAAAACCAAACACAACCTCAATTAATTAATGAACTGAGTAGAAAAAAGAAATCTCCCTAACAAGCTGTTTTTTCTTTTGCATAAAAAGACTTATGATCGAGTCCATATTTATTACCATGTACTCTCTAATTGTCAAGTCATGTTCAACAATCAAGTAAGTCATGTTATCTTGGTTTTATGTATGTATGCCTTGGTCACCGACAGAAGATGTAGGAGTTAAATGTTTTCAGAAAGAGAAAAATATCTATAGATATTTAGAAATAATTGGAGTAGCTAAATCTCAAATTCAAGACTTATTATTTATTAAGTAGTGTGAACTTGTACAGAAAAAATAGTAATTAATAGATAATGATACACACTGAGAGTTTAGTTCAAGCAGTTAGTACTTGTTCTCCTATCTTTTAGTGTCAAGTTCAAGTACTTCTAATGTACCAAAAAATAATGAAAAATGATAGTTGCTATTAGTATTTACTTTGAAATAGTGTCGAGTTCGAGTTCTTCTAATGTACCCAAAAAAAAAAATGAAAAATGATGATTGCTATTAATATTTACATTGATCATAAACTTACAGTGGGATCATCCCAATTCAATAATCAACAAATTTCAAAGAATCACAATTAGGTGTAAAAATAACCCAAATGGAATAGATGAAGTAAATTGATTATTTTTTTTAATTGATTCATACACAAAATTTTAACCAAATAATAAAGAAAGTTTGGGGTGTCTTTTGCAGCTAGATTGGTGTTAGTAATTATTGTTGAAATGAGTACATGGAAAAAGAATTTTATAGTCT
Source organism: Quillaja saponaria (assembly GCA_029379385.1). NCBI lineage: Eukaryota > Viridiplantae > Streptophyta > Magnoliopsida > Fabales > Quillajaceae > Quillaja > Quillaja saponaria. The sequence continues at coordinate 9,612,352 of CM055607.1, forward strand.
ACATTTATTAATTGTTTTACAATTGGTCTGTGGTATATATGTACTAATGAGGAACATGATCATACTATGTTGTGCAAGTTTTATCTAAAATATGGGAACTATAATTAGTTGTCGATCCTTGCAATTCTAAATTACTTTTTCCCCGATAAGGAAAGCTTCAACCATTCCATCTTCTCCATTCTTTAACTTTTTTTTATGATACCCACCAATGGGTTGGCTCAAATGTTTTCTTTTTTGGTATTCTTAACAAAACACTAAACTAATTAAACTCTTAAAAGCATCATGCTATTAAGAGAAGAAGAATGCAATTATAAAACTAAGCTTCTTAAGAGGCTATAATTAATTAATTATTAATAACCAAGCATATAGATGTTCCACTCAAAATGAGCCAAAAATGCTAAATATATACATAAATTTCTTTTTTCTAAGGTTTAGGAGAACTATAAAATATTATATGTTAGATTTCGAAAAAAAATTAGAGATAAATCTCGGATCTTATTCTTGTAAAGTCTTATTCATTACTAAATGCATTATGTTCTAAAATTTAATAATATTTACTAAATAATTCACTAAAATCCTAATCGATATATTACATATTTGAAAAGAAAAAATCTTAGAATTTATCGATTACATTCTATTACTTGGGAGGGCCCAGAAGAGGTGTGTTGCCAAAATGCCATCGTCAAGCAAATGATTCTCACCTCAATAGAGTTGAACTCGAAAATACGTGTTTAACATACAAATGTGTGAACACATTTTCCAAATCTAGATAATTAGATGAGACAAGGATTATATATATAACCTACTTATGTTACACATCTAAAATATCTAATATTGATTTGAAAATCCATTAGTTGTTAATGTGGTGGATGGCTGTTGATCAAAGCTCATGTGGGGTTTGACATAATAAAACGCAAAATGATAGACAAGAATATTTGGGAGGATGAAAAGGAATAAGAAACTTACAAAGGTATTTTACAATTAGGGTTTATTATGATGATGACGAACATGTGAAAGCAAACAAACAACCCTTTAGGGCTCTCTGTCTCTAATTCACACATTCTGTAGGTCAATGGGTCCACTCACAGTTACAAAATCAATATTTCTTGACTGTTGCACCCATTCAATGACATTAATGTGAACTATTTGACTGTTCAATACATATTTAAGTTATGAATTGAAGCCTAATTAAAATGATCATGCATTACATATGATTTGATAAAATGAAATGTGTCAATACTTCAATATATATGAAATGTGTAATAATCTTGTAAGTCAATGATATTACTCATCCTTCTTTATATATTAGTAAATTGTAACTTAATTGAAATCTGAAATAATTTATTGTTATTTTTTTCATTTTGCACTAACTCAATATATCCACTCCTATTTTTTATAAACTCGGCATTTGGTACTTTCTTCATGACAAGTTGACAACCATGAGGGTGATCAAACTCATCAACAAATTTCCATATACAAAATCTACCTTACTTTCAATCATTCTCTTAAATCTAAGATTGAACTAACTTACTCTATAAGGGGTGAAATTTGAGACATGTTTTCCCCATGAGGGAGGGAGAATATGACTTGTAAGGAATGCCTTGGATTTATTTACTCTCATGGAAAGCATGTGCCTTGAGTTGGTAATAATTAGCCATTAGCAATTAAAAAGAGAGAGGCAAAGAGAGTGAGTGATAAACAGCTGCAGATAAGTCCTTCTTTCTCTCCTCATTTATGTTTTTAATCCGTCGTCTTCGGAGGAAGAATTTCAACAAACAAAATGCCCAAACTCCTCAGTTTTTGCGTGTATTGACTATGTAGAAAATGAAAGTTAGAAATGGAAGGAGAGAAACTTGAAAGAGAGGTCTTCGTTGGAGTGTCACTTTCCTACATATACTGTCAAGGCAGTCATAAATTAAAACAGCAAACAAATCCCTCTCTCTTTATATCCTTCCATTCTTCTTTTGTTTATTTTGTGGCACCACACATCCCTTCCCTTCTCCCTTAGATTTCTCTCTCTCTCTCCTGAGGATGCCTATTTCTTGAAGCAGAGAAAAAGCCTTCCTTTATTTATTTATTTTTTTTGTCAATTAGCTCTCTTTGCAACACACATCCACCCTTACTTCCAACCTCTGTTTTCAGTCTAAGATTCGATACCGAGTAGCAGAAAGACACCCACTTGAGCTATCTCCCTCCGCTCTTTTAGTTCAGGAATTTTCCTTGTATAGCTTTGAAATCATTTCTGGGAATACAATGCCCCAGAATAAGATTTTCAAAGACCCAATATCGAATCTGATTCCTGATCTTTCACTGCACATAAACCCTCCAAACAGTGCTCCTTCTTCAATTTGCACCAGCAACATTGAAGCTGATTCGTCCTTTGATATATGGCATAAAGACGACGTCGGCTTGAAATACCACAGTGATAGTTCAATCAGAGGCAGCCCATATGCAGACACAGAGCTCTCTCTGGCTAACCCCACTATTGCCTCAGAAGCTGAAAGCCCTTGGAAGAGAAATTTTTTGAGAGGCGGTGATGAAGTTCTACTTCAAGAGAGGCATATAATTAATCATGCGGTTTCAAGGCCTTTTGATGTTTCAGACAGAGTAAGACCCATTAAAGGAATCCCAGTTTACAATAACTGTTCGTTTCCTTTTTCACCTTTGGACAATTCTATAGAGAGAGATTCCGAGTTTTGCTTATACCCAATGACATATCCATCATATTCTGGAACTTGTTCTTCTAATTCAGCTTCTTATAGGGGTTATAGTTCTACAGGAAGTGTAGGTGTAGAAACCATGTCAAGGTTTAATGGGATAACCATAGATAATCCTCTAAGAGTACCACAACCACAGTTTCAGTATTTGAATCAACAGCATCACCATCATCAGTATAATGGAGTAGGAGCAAATTCAGATTTTTCAAACGGATTTATCAGATCGAGATTTATGCCAAGGCTGCCAAACAAGAGGAACATAAGGGCTCCAAGAATGAGATGGACTAGTTCTCTCCATGCCCGTTTTGTTCATGCTGTTCAACTACTCGGTGGCCATGAAAGTTAACAGCTTTTCCTCTTTTCTCAGTCTGTATATGTGTTTTTAATTTTCTTGTAATGCTTGCTTGGTGTTTGATTAAATTCTTCTGTGTGGTTTTAGGGGCAACTCCAAAGTCAGTTTTGGAGCTCATGGATGTCAAAGATCTTACGCTTTCTCATGTCAAAAGCCATTTACAGGTACTTCTCAAAACCACTATTTTCTTCATCCCTCTCCTTCACATCATCACATGTCAACAAAATTCCAAAACCCATATCTCTCTCTCTCTCTCTCTCTCTCTCTCTCCCTCTCTTCCTCGCTCCGTTTCTCTCTGGTTGTGGTGTAGACTTTGTCCACAATCTATATTTGGGGCACAAGAGACGATGAATGCAGTGAGTGAATAGTGGGGTCTGTTGTCTGAAACAGGACAACTTCTATACTTTTTAAAGAGAGAGAGAAAAAAGGAGAAAAAAGTAGCTATCATTTCTCAATAATGGAAGCAATTACTGATCCTACCAAACGTCAAACTCGTGGAGTCGTGGTTATTAAATAAACCAAGAAAAAGAGAAGCATCTGATTTAGTTTCTCTTAAATTTTCTTGACTGAGGTTTTTCAAATTTTATGAAGAAATAAGTAAATGGGTTTCTTGGTATTCATTTTTCTTTGTCTGGCTTTGGCTTTTGCAGATGTATCGGACTGTTAAGAATACTGACAAACCTGCAGCTTCCTCAGGTAATTCGCTCTGTTAATCTTCATATCACTTTGCATTATGTTTAATTAATTAACTGCTTCACAATAAACTTTTTTTAATTCCTTGGTTTCTGCTATACGACAACATTACAAACAATTGTTTATATACTATACAATATAACATACAAACATACACATACATGCCCATGCATGAACACTTCCATACACTAAATACATACAGTTTTGATTTGCACATAACTTTTCAGAATCAGCTGGAGACATATATTTATTTGCTTTTAATATGGATATGGGATTTGAAATTGTTGAATTCTATGTTAGATGGGTCTGGAGATGAAGATTTCATGATCAGCTCATCAGCGTCCTTAAATGAAAATGAGAACTGTTTACCCAATGGAAGAGGAGCTTCAAATGCATCACTAGAACATGAGATGAGCTATCAGCCTTCTAAAAATTTGTGGGGTAACTCTTCCAGGTAATCACTCTCACTCTCATTGCGAATACTTTTGCATGGGGGTTTTGTTTTGTGCATTGCATTTGCATGGGGAACTTTTTATAGTTGGGAAATCAAAAGCCAGTTCACCCTTTTTTCTTCCAAAACTGTGAAGTTCTTCGTTTTTATCAATAACTTTTGCTTTCATTTTCTCTCCACTTCTGCTAGCTTTTTGATTATCAAAGTAGCCTGCATTCATTTAGCTTTTCATTTTTCCATCTTTATATAAGTTAGAGGAAAAAAAAAAAAAGGCTTTTGAAACTTGAATCTGAAAAGTAATATGTAAATCAAATATAAAGAAAGTGGTCTACTAAATTCGATCTCCCTCCAGATCGATGATTCATTTTCTTCTTAAAAAGTACTATAGTTTAAGTTAGGTGCACTTCTCTAATTCACTTTACTTCCTCTCATCCCTTCAATAATTGAAGTATGATCATAAGTAATACACCACAATCAGTGTCTTAGCGATAGTACAAATTAAATGACACATTGACATTTAACCATAGCACTATGAATTATTACTAAAATAACTATAACTAATGTTAGCTTGAAAAAACCCATTAGAATTCTATGAACCCATAAAATTTGTAGCAAAAAATATAACCAAAATCTACTTTAATCAGTATTCAAATGATCATATATCATATATACCCATTTTGCTTCCGTAGTGCCATTTGTAATTTAGGTGAAGGGTTTATTGAATAACACCTCGGAAAAGCATCATTAAGATTCCAATCATGGTGGATAGCAAAATAACAAAATGTTAGCTCTACTGGTTAGCTGAAGAGATAATTTAGTGTGGGTAAGAACCCTTTTTTTTTGTACCTAGATGGTACACATTTTCACTAGAGAAATACGTACATTTACGCAGATACGACCTACCTCATATATATATTTAAGCTTATTGAAAGGTTCTTGCTCAGATCTAGTAATCTAAAAGTGTAAGGTATATACAGATATCTAGGCTTTTAATTAATGGCTAATTAGCAGATGATAACTAGATTCCTTCTCTACATAAACTATTACACAATCAATATTTTCATTTGATCAATATATTCCCCTTTTCTCACTACTTTAACTAGTCTTGGGAAGCTAATGCTCATAATATATATCTACATAAAAAGTAGTAGATATACAACAAGGAACTCTCTCAAAAATAACTAAGTTGCTCATCCGAGTGATTTCTAACTTTGCTAGTTCATTCGGAGATTTTGCTTTTTTTTTGCTTTTCGTCATGAAAGTAACATATCAACAACATAAGAAAGAAAAAGTCACTAACAACGGGTTGGTCTAGTAAAAACGAACTCAAAAAGTCCTTTCTAAGAAGTTGAGAATTCGAGTCTCTTTGAGCATCACCCATAATTAGTGCTACATTTCCACAAATGATAGTAGCTGCCCTTGAAGGAAGCTAAGCTTCGGCCCCAATTTAAGTGAGGGCTTTTGCAAATAATTAAAAAAAATAAAATTCAAATCAACATTTTAGAGTAAGTCTTGTATAAATTAATTATGGAACCCAAACATATATGGGATGAGCCATAGCCAAAAAAATAATTACAGGGTGCACATCCAGAGATCCCCTAAGTAAGTTGCCAAATATTATAGGATTGACATGGTCAAAATATCATTATGTAAATATGGAAATGACTGATTTGTTTTGATATGAAATGTGTATTATTGATTGGTCTCTCTAAAATTTGTTTCTTGCAAATGAATCAACCTTGAGAAAAAAAAAGGTTTTGGGTAATCCGTGCTTACATAATTAGTGGTCAATATATATATATATTCTTCACCTTCGCTTTCAGGTTTTTCTTCACCATTTCCCTACCTCAATTTGCTTACTAGTTAGCTTCTTCTGTCATCTTTTCAATGCATAAGGCTCATGGACCTTTTATTATATTCCTTATAATTAGTTCTTCAAAATTGTCTCCAGCATTAGAGTTAGCTTTGCTAATGACTAATTTACATTAATTCTTCATATCCTACAATATAATGAATGTTGCTAATTTAGAGGAACTGACTATCAGAGTTCAAAAAGAAAAGTTTCAAAGTTTATATCAAATAGTTTATATTTTTATGTCCGAATGACTTCTATTAAAATTGGGAGGGACAATTCTTCTATTACTGGTTTTAGTTTGGGAGAATGTTATTGGTTTGAATTAGTTAATTAGTACTAAAAAAAATTTGAAGATTATAACATTTTTTTCCTGCTTATAATTACTGGTAGTAGTAGAGGTGAATGGCTGCAAGCTAGCTCAAGAGATCTGGATGGGATTAGACGGGCAGAAACTGTATCATTTCATCACAAAATAGGAAAACATGAATTTGAGGTAATTATTTATGAACTAGACCTACTATTGATCAACAATTTAAACATATGCATGTTGTTATATATTGGTATAAACTGTTTAACACTCCGAAAGCTATAATATCACCTCAGTTATAAGGCAAAATTTATGTGCAGGGAAGCAATTTTGTACAATCCAAGAACTTTACTGGTTCAAATTTGGACCCTGTGAACCCAAGTTTGGAGTTCACCTTAGGGAGACCCAACAGCAAAGAGCATGATTGATTAAGCTATATTATTGCATATATAATTATTGTATTATGGTGAGAAATAGTAGACATGGAAAATATATATATAGGTACAGCGTATGTTAGGATGAGGAAAGAAACCATTTTTTTTTTATTTGTAAGTTCAATGCATCTCTGTATATTTTTTGAGTCAAAGCTTCATTTCTTTGTCCAGTTGAGGTGATGTTAGTCATTGCATACTTTTCATAATTAATTATTGAAGCAAAAGCAGAAGAAATGAGGAATCAGATTTTCTTTCTCCTTTTTGTGGGCTAATAGTCAGTGTGTGAAAGCTTGAAGTTTCTTTTATCTCTCTGTCCTTATAATAAGCACTTTCATCTTTGATTTAAATTCTGATGTGCCCTCTAGAGAGAAACAAAATTCAAAAGCTAAAGCCTAAAAGCAATTTATGAGTGTGAAAATGTGGAGAATATTGTATTTTCTTCCACAAGCAAATCAACCACAGCTTTTTGGCATCAATCATTCAAGGAAAAAGCTACTGATTCTTAAAATTCAGATCTAATTGGATACTGCAATTATAGAAAGCTTATGTTGTGATAGTGTTTCCCACTAGTATAATGGATTGTTTTTTATTGATACTATGCATAATACAGCTGGTAACCTTAAGTTAAGCATATTCAAATGCAGGCAGGCAGGCAGCAGGGTAGCTGGCAATGATATATAGCATAATTGAGAATAGCCATATAAAGTCTATAGTGTTCACCTTAGAATTTTATAGATTGTCTGGACCGTGGACCATTTCTTTCTCTTCTTGGGAAATCTTATCTCAGCTTAAATATTGTAGGGTTTGTGTCCTTTAAACGGAAACAGGAAGTTTCAATTCCTTGGGCTAGCTCTCCCTGTAGGTAGAGCTAGTTTTCCTCGCATATTACAGTGCCAAATTGGCCCAAAGCCAACTACATGGGCCTTTAGAATACTGACTCAACGGAAACTGTTGGGTTGTGTGGGTATTCAAATGAGATCCATTGATTTCCGTATTGAATTTTCTCCTAATTAATAACCAACTTTAAATATAGGATTTTTGAACAAGTGTCTTTAGCCACTGTTGTTTATAAATTTAGAATTCTTTATAGCTGTTAACAATTTCAATGGTATTTAATAAATAATTTTTAATTTTTAAAATAGAGTTTTTTTTTTTTTTTTTTTATGGATATCTTTTAAGGTATAATAAATATATTTTTTTTTATTAAATGATCGCATCTCGAGTAATCACATCTCTAGTCCCATCAAAAACAGGTCATCCATGCTAAACTCGATAATTTATGAGAATTTTACTCTCTCACGACCTTCTTTAAAAAAATTCAAATCTATAAAGTCAATAAAATAAGAACACCTTAATAATTGATCAATAGACTTATCTTATTGGGTGAAAATATAACACTGTCAAAGAGTACTTTGGTAAGATAGTGCATACTAAAAAAAATTTAGCATATTATTAATGTAATTGTTGGTCACAATTTAAGTTTATTTAATTCATCTATTATTATTTTTGAAAATTTTTAATTTCTTAAAACTTTATTTATGGTGTAATAAATAAAATCTTAAGAAATTGACTTTTTTTTTTTAAATAGTAACTTATGAATTAAATAAGGATTTATCTAATAAGTGTCATAAAAGTACTTGTTAAGCTTCTATAAATAGAAAGTTTGTAATATTTATTACCATAGTTGATCATGATTTCAGTGCTATTTAATGCATAAATTACTGTTTGAATTTTCAAAAATCATATTTATTACAGTTTAACAAGTGTCCTGAAGACACTCGTTAGAAAAACACTTTACATAATACTAAAATCATGATCAACAATTACAATAAAATAATACAAATTTTTAATAGACATCATCTTAAAAAAGTATTATTGGACACTCTTTAAAAAAAAATTAATAATAAATAACACTAAAGTTATGGTTAAACTACAATAAATATTATACTTTTCCTATATATCACCTTAACAAATAATAATAAAAAGTGTTAGAAAAATCTTTTAAATTATTAAAAATATCAATTATTATATTTATTACATTTTAATAAATACCCTAACACTTATAAAAATTCTTTATAAATAACATTTTGACATTTTTAAGTTAAAAAATTTAGAAGTTTTTTAAATCTTAAATATGATAAGAAACAAAATTGTAATACACCTCTCATCAAAATAATTATACTAATTTACTTTGAAAAAAAAAAATAGTAATACACTTCCAAACCTCTCTCTGATCTCCCCTAAAATAATAATAATAATAATACTAATAATTAAACTAAGGCTTGTGAAAAGTATAAAGTCAATTTTGTTATCTCAAGGTAAAAAAATAAAAAGTATAGTACTCATGCTTGAGACTTTTAAAAATAGGGTATCTGGTTTCTGTTTTGAAAATTTTAACAATCTAAAAGCTATATTATTACTAAATCAAACTTAGTGCTATAACTTTTATTTATTTATAATATCATTTATATTATTTTATTAAATATTATTACAATAATTTTTTAAACACAATACTAAAAACATAAAAAAATATAATCACTCTCAAAAAGTAAATATCTCACCGAACAAATCTACAAAACATAAAACTCATACATATCTTAAAGGCATAAAGTCCCAATTAATTTGAAACCGCCTATTCTGACTTTAAATATTAGGAAGACTCTAGTCGCCGCATAAAAGCCACGTGCATAACATTAAGTTGGCCACGTTTCATATATCTGGTCAGCTATTTTGTTTTTTCATATTTAATATATTTTGAGACACAGGTGTCACTTTCTGGACCTTCTAGTTAAGATTAGAACAAGGAGCTGGAAAATAAAATTTTCCTTCTCTCCAAACAGAAAGAGAACGAGCTGGAAAGTAAACTCAGAGCCTCGTCTTAGATTGATCTATTTCCCCAGAAAGCCTAATTTTAATCCATTTTTGTATTTAGTATCCTCCAGCTAAGGTTTATTGTTGTTTTAGACTCTACTATATTTAAGCTGGAAAATTCGCAAATTGTATCAAAAGTCAGAATTTGCTACTTCAGACATTGAGAAAATTCCCAGATTTTAATTTTTGTAGACAAAGCCTCAAGATTTGGTTCTAGCAAAAGGAGCAAACGAACGACAAATAAGAAGAAGTATAAGCAATTTGAGAAAATGGCAATTGAGCCTATTATTTATAACGGAAACGATGGATCTTCTTCTCCGTCGTCGCTGATTTTGACGTCCGGAGCAACCGGGCGTGTTAATGCTTTGTTCTCGTTGCGAGCATTGAAAATTTTGTTGATGTTGGTGAACGCGGTTGTTTTGTTTCTGCTATTACCTTTCAGAGGTCGGAAACGAGTTCCCATGGCTGAAAAACCTAACATGGAAGAGAAGCAACCGGAATGTCATCGAAAGGGTTTGGTGGTTCGGCTGCCCATGCCGACAACAATTGTGCCTTGGAAGAGTAGTAGTAGTGTTAATACTATAGGTAGCACGCCAGTGATGACGGCTGCAGCGGTGGTTCTGGATCAGGAAGTGACGGTGAGGAGGTCGATGGCTATTCGGAGAATGTTGGAGGATGGAGATAAAAATACGGTGCGTGAGTATTGGCTTATGGCTACTATGAGGGGTGAGACTATTTTTACGCAGTCATGGACACCGGTTTCAGTAAAGATCAGGTACGCCTACATGATCAGTACAATAATGGTGGAAAATTCAATCGTTGCTTATTTATTTGATTTCTGGAATTTTATGTCTTTTACTATTTTATATATATATATATATATATATCTTTTAAATTATGGTCGTATTAAATCGCTGCCTTTAGTCTAAACCACAAATAATTTGTTTTTGTTTTCATTTGCAAGGAATGTTTATAATATTTATTGGATTCACATCTAAAATGGGTTCAGTGAATTTTTGCGATTTCTTTTTGTTTTCGATCTTATTCTTTTGAACGTGATTTCCAATGGAAATGATTTTCCTTCTCAGATTCCACTTCCATCAGAGGAAAACGTAGATATGGAAATGTGAATTGAATTTTCTACTTTCTTCCTCATAAGATAAGATGTCTGTTTTTTCTTTTCTTTTCTTTTTATATTATGTTATTTTACAAAAAATGAAGGTTTGGAAAACTTTTCTCACAAATTTTCAGAAGTAAACTGCATCACATTGAACTTTTTCATAACAAAGCAAAACAAAAAAATATATATATATCTTTTGAAAATTACTCTCCCCCCTTCGTATAGATATCATTCTTGATGTCTCAGACACTTGATTTTGTTTATATGGTCGCTTTATAATTTTGGATACTGTGTACCCCAAGAGGCTGGTTCTTCAAATAGAAGAAGAAAACCAATGCTTTGTCTTTACCATGTTGATGGAATTGGGTAAAATTGGCTGCAATGAATATTCCAAATTCCCATATCGATAGCATATTCTCACATATCCATGTCAACATTTGTAACTTTCTGTGAGAAACAATGCATATCATATCTGAAAGGAACGATGCAGTCTAAATCTGCAATTTACAGTTGTCCATGTTGCCCCCTGCAGCTAGACCGCACCCCAAAACAAATACAATACCCAAGTCAAAGTGATCTCTACATTCTCGGCAATTTCTTAGCCTAATATTTTTTCATGCATCCCAACCTTTTATGTGGTCCCTGCCTTCTATATTACCTGTAAATTGACTGGCCTATGGTTAAGGTCAAGAAGAAAATGAGATAGTTTATATTAGTCTTTGCTAATTTATGTTATGTCCAAGGTTTAAAAATTCATGTCGAAATGGTAGAAACATGCGAAATGTTTATGTTTCCACACTATCTGAAATGAAACTCATTTTTTAGAAATGCAACTACCGTTTCCACACACAACAGGGTCACTTCCATTGTTTTCACATGAAATAGGGTCGTTTCTACCATTTCTACGGGAATCGAGTTGACACAAACAGAGCATTTTAAGGATTTGAAAATCTAAGGTTTTGGCTCTAGTTCTCTTATATTTTAGAATTTTAATTGTTATTTTTTTAAGAATCTTATATAATTTAGTTTAACTTAGTAATAGGTAATATTAAAATTCAAGCTATATATATGTTGGTTTAAATTAAAATTTCATTAAATATGGGTTGAGCAATATTATCAATTTTCTCTTACACAATTTTAATATTCTAGATATGCACCTGCTATTCACTCCACTATTGTAATTTGATATTTTCTCTAATTTGTATGTCTATGTTAAGAATTTTACTTTATTATGTATCTAATAGTATTCTATGTATTAAATTAATCATATTAGATACTTACAATTATTATGATATGTGTTTTTATTATATGTTTTCATGTGTTTCCACAATAATTAGCATTTCCAGTGTCATTTCCATACCCTTTTTCGAATCATTTTCATTTCTGGACTTATCGAAACGAATTTTAGTTCCTTGGTTATGTTATGACATAAGTTTCTTAATTGTTTCTGAGGCCTTTACTATAATTTATTAGCACTTTATTTTATTGTAAAACAAAATTAATTTGTTGGGATGTTTTCGAGTGATTACATTAAAATAAGTAATTTTGGTAGCTTGTTGAAAGTTGCTTATATGTTTTATGTCCTTCTATTTTCAGTCAGTAGAGACCACAGTTGATCATCTGACTGCCTGACAATGTGGGTCTATATCTAATTAGTTGCAGTATATTGGGGAAAATAGTTTGTCCTTTCCTAATGTATCTACGAACAAGAACATCCATGAATACGTGGGAAGAGATACTTGAATACTATTAAATCAGTGTATAGACCGAAGGTTGGTAAGTCAGGCTCAGTCAATCAAACACATACTTTAGTGGGCATTGTTTGTGTTTGGGGCAGACTTAAGGCTTTTAGCATTCTCTCTTTGGGTTAGTTGCAACTATAGTTAAAGTTAAGATTTGCAAGTATGGGTTTGATATTGATTAATTGAAAAAAGGAAAAGAAGAATGATAAAGGAAAAGAAGAAAACTATAGTTAAAGTTAAGATTTGCAAGTATGGGTTTGATATTGATTAATTGAAAAAAGGAAAAGAAGAATGATAAAGGAAAAGAAGAATGATAGTGGCGGGTCCTGATCTGTACTGTGGGTTAGCATTCATCAACTACTGCAATTAGTGTCTGCCAAGTTTTCATGTAGCTATTATCTGTAAAAGAAGAGACTAATACATGAAAGCGTTCTTACAATCTCATAATATCCTCCTTGGGTTTTTCCTTCTATACAAAATTCCAGACACCATATAGCATGTATTTTAGCATCATATGGGCATTTTTACCGCTTGCTTAAATCCTTCCACTGCATATACAGCTGTTGGTTCCTTTTTTTCCTTTCAAATTTTAATAGGATTCTTAACTATATAAATCTACTTTTTTTTCAGGGGTCTTGTTCTTCTTCTGCATGGACTTAATGAACACAGGTTCGTGATTTGTGCATGGTTCCAGTTTGGAAGTACTTTCTTACATACCTTGTTGTGTTTTTCTGTAGCCCTTACCATTATCCATGAAACAGTGGCAGATACAGTGATTTTGCAAAGCAGTTGAATGCTAGTGGCTATAAGGTCTATGGAATGGATTGGATTGGTAAGTTGGAGTCAATTTTGACTTCCTTGAGGACCTTCTTATCTGCTAGGCATGCTTGAGATAGGCTAACTAGTCGCCTAGATCATTAGAATAATTTTATTACTATATTTCATTCTTGCCTCCTTACAAATATTCAGCCTACCCACCACAAACCAATACTGGCCCTCACTCATTTTTAGTTTCACACAAGGTTGCTGAGGGAGAACTTATTCTACTCAGCTCCTTCTTGCTCGATCAAGACTTGTCTTTCTTCTTGAATGAGAATTACAACATGCAATATTTGTTACATTCGTGGCTCTTGTGAGTCCTGTTTCTGGCGTAGCTTGTGTGACTAGTTGCACTTCTGTTATTCACAATTCCAATGGGAAGTTTTGCATGTACTATTGCACAAAATTGGGCAGCCGAAAGAACCCTGTCTTAACTCTTACGAATATTAAAATTGATAAGTTTGTAATCTCATATCCTTCATGGTGGCCCGAATCTGGCCCCCTTCAAGTATTTCTAATTGATTGCAGGGGCAGTATCTTGGAGAAGGGGGGGGGGGGGCGGGGAGTTGAAAATAACCTGTTATACTCAATCAAAGAGTCAAATATTTGGAGGAGAAAACTAAATGAAGAATTACCTGCTTGTTATGTTTTAACCTAGCTGTTCCAGTATACTCATTAGGCTGGATTCAAAATAAGTCTTTACGTTGGTGAAATTGGTTCTAAAGCTGGAGTTTGGAATTGGTTCTTAGCTTCCATATACAGCTTTTCTTATAGCAATTTTCTTTTAAAAATTAAGGTTATAAGTGGGATATATTTGCTTTCACGATCTAGATAACAAACAGAAACTGCTAATGCTATCACAAGAAAACTTGCTGCCTTTGTTCAGTGCTTTACATTCTGCCTTATCTTTGCTGTTCATATAGGTTATAAATATAGGTGCAATAATGAGGAGACAGATAAAACCATAAAATAATCTGTGCTACTTTCATTTTAAACAAAAAGAAAATCTGATAGTCGCTGTTTGTTACCAAGTAGTAGATAAAGGATCCCCAGCTTTCCATTTTCTATGCCCTAAGTTGTCCCCAAAATGAGTTTCCTGCTTCTTCTAGTTCGTGCTTGCAGAGTTGAACTGCTGTAGTGGTCCTTGATAATTCTATCTGTCCTCTGGAAAAAAGAAATACATCTTTAATATGTTTTCTTACTCCCCAACCCTATATATTTTCTCAACACATCTGTCCTAAGTTTTTCTTTTTTGGCCAAGATCTGCCCCAAGTTTATGGCCATGTTTCTGTTTCTGTGTGCATGGCTCACAGTTTTAATTTTATCTCAACAATTTTTTTGTATCATCCTTGCAATTCTACTCCCTTTAGCTAATCCATCAAAGACAGTGATCTTCATTTTTTAAATTAAAGTTTCATAGTCTAGAGATCACAGTTACTTCAACAATGCATCTATATTTTCATGTTGCAGGGATGAGTTACTTGGATGCCCATTGGCGCGAAAAGTAACATGTGAAGCTCCTTTATATAAGTAAGCTTATTATTTGTGTGTCTTGTGTCTGACCAGCACGTTTAAGATTGGTAAAAACAAGATTCATGCTACCGAAGCCTTAAGAAACCGTGTCTATGAATTCAGAAATATCAAAATTATATAATTGAGTTCTCTATGAGTTAATTGATTTATGTATTATATACTAACTTCTTAGTCTTCTAGTATTTGAGACTGGTCTTAATGAACAGAAGATGTCTAACTCAACCGACTTTACCCTTGGGTGTCTCCTAGGATAGATTTTAATTATGAATGCATCCAGTTATGCTCATTTTGTCCTTGGAGTGTCATTTTTTCACAATTGAATTGAGATTTGACATTTGTTTTTAATTTAAAATGTAAACTACAGTAAATTATATGCTTTTCTATTTGCTAGGTGTCAGTGCCTTAACATATTTCCTTTTGTCTCTTCATCCTTTTTCTTCCTTCCAATAATTTAATGGAGGGTTCAGAAATGTAAACAAATTTGGATTCTATAGAGATCCTAATACGATGGGGGCATCAATGCTGCAACTTAGGGTCACTACGTAGTGGCGGGGGTGGTTGTTGGCGCACTGAAATAGAACATTTCATTAATGGGCTAAAACAGTTAAAGACTAGTGAATGTCTTTCTTGCTTTAAGTGGAGTGGCTTCCTGTTTGGCACAGCCTCCCTTTAAACCTTTCCCTGAATACTGAGTTCTGCATTCTCCATTGCAGTAATTTTTCTTCTTTCTATATTAATAGATATGTACATATATTTGCTGACTTCTGACTTTTTTTGTTGTTCTTCACCTAGGCCATGGTGGAAGTGACGGGCTGCATTCATATGTTCATTCTCTTGATGATGCAGTTGCTGATATGGTATGTTTTCCAATTTACAAGATGCTCTTGGTGCTGTCATATTTACAATAATCTCTGCTTTAATCAAACTATCATCTTTCTTTGATTTTAAACAGAAATTGTTTCTCGATAAGGTTTTAACTGAAAATCCTGGGCTTCCAATGTTTTTGCTTTGGACACTCGACAGGTGCAGCCATTGTGCTGAAGGTATATTGTTGAATTGAATAATTCTTACAATATATATTTTCTAATTGGTTAAGAAAGTCATTAACATCATGAACCTGAAGCTCTCAATACTCCACTGTTAATCATGTATATTTGTAGGCTTTGCTTGACCCAAAGGTTGAAGCCCGCATAGCAGGTGCAGTTTTAACGTCGCCTGCAGTTGGCGTTGAGCCATCTCATCCAATTTTTCTGGTGAGAATGCTTTATTGAACACTTCTATCTTATCTAATTCTCAAGTTCCTATAGAAATTATAACAGGATACCTGATGAAACTTAATCGGAAAACTTAATCAAATTGTCAGGTACTTGCCCCAATTTTCTCATTTTTGTTGCCAAGATGTCAGTTCAGTGCTGCAAACAAACAGGGCATGCCTGTTTCGCGCAATCCGGACGGCACTTGTTGCTAAATATTCTGACCCACTAGTGTACACTGGATCTATCAGAATACGTACCGGCTATGAGATTCTTCGAATCACAACTTACTTGCAGCAAAACATGAACAAATTGAGAGTTCCCTTCTTTGTTCTGCATGGCACTGCTGATACTGTAACTGTCCCAGATGCTTCTCAAAAACTGTATGAAGAAGCTTCTTCATCTGACAAAACCATCAAATTGTTGGAAGGATTCTTACATGATCTCCTCTTTGAACTAGAACAAGATGATATTGTGCGGGACATAATTCAGTGGTTGAATTGTAGAGTATGAGATTTGGTAGTTCAATGAGCAAAAAAACATTTCAGGTTTGTTAGCCAACAAAGATGTACAAGACACATTTAAAAAGATCACGTGGCTGCAATAATTCTATTTAGTTACATAATTTAGTTTATATATTTTCGTGTATCGGCATTTTATGTTTAAGTCGTATTTGAAAAGTGATTATATTAATATTTTTAAAGTTTGTATTTCAACCCAACTCAACTAAGTTTAAAGTCCCAAACTAGTTGGGGTTGGTTATATGAATCATTTTTCTCCATTCGCATTGATCCAATACAACATTTTTATTAATTATTAGCATAATCATATCTTTTTCATGATTGTCCCTCATGTAAGTTTCAGTCTCTCCTTTTCCCATCTAATACCTGGCACCTGGACAAAGTTACCTTGCTTAACTACTGTGTCCATTGGCCGACGTTGGATGTGTTCCAAACCAACGTAGATGATTCTCCCTCATTTTCTCCTCAATAGGTGCTACTTTCACCTTCTTACGAATCTCATCATTTCTTATTCTATCATTTCTTGTATGTCCCTGTTATCCATCTCAACATTCTCATTTCGGCTGCTTCCATCTTATACGAATGTTGCTTCTTAACTACCCAACATTCGGTACCATACAGCATAGCTGGTCTCACTGCCGACTTATAAAATTTTCCTTTCAATCTATTCGAGATTTTAGGAATCACATAAAACTCCCGAAGCACTCTGCCACTTCACCCACTCTGCCTTAATCCTATGGTTTACATCATGCTCAATTACACCATCTTTTTGTATAAATGACTTTAAATACTTAAACACATCCTTTATAGGGATTGTCTGACAGTCTAAAATTATATCATTCGGGTCCTCCTCTAGTTTCACTGAAATTGCACACCATATATTTAGTTTTTGTCCGACTCAATCTAAGGCCTTTAGATTCTAATGCGTTCATTCACATTCCTAGTTTAGAATTTAAACCTTCTATAGTTTCGTCTACCAACATGATATCATAGGCAAACAACATGCACCATGGAGCCCTATCTTGAATATTATAGGTAAGTTCATGCATGACTAAAGCAAATAGGTAAGGGCTTAAGAATGAATCTTGGTGAACACCTATCGTGATCGGGAACTCTCCAATCATACAATCTACGGTCCGCACCCTAGTCATTACTACCTCATACATATCTTTAATAACTTCTACATATTTAGTTGTGACATTTTTATTCTCAAGTACCCACCATAAGACTTGTCTTGGCACTTTATCATATACATTTTTTCTAAATCAATAAAGACCATGTGAATATCCTTTTTCTTTTCTCTATATTTCTCATTAATCTCCTAAGTAAAAAAATAGCCTCCATTGTAGATCTTCCTGGCATAAAGCCAAATTGATTCTCAAAAACTAAAGTCTCATTCCTAAGCCTACGCTCAATCACTCTCTTCCCATAGTTTCATTGTATGGCTAATAAGTTTTATATATCGATAATTCGAACAACTTTGAATATCTCCTTTATTGTTATAAATAGGGATCAACGTACTCTTCCTTCCACTTATCTGGCATTTTCTTAGTTACTAAAATCTTGTTAAAAAGATTTGTAAGCCAAGTTACTCCAATATCTCCTAGGACATCTCTAAACTTCTATTAGAATATCATCCTGGGCCCAATGCCTTCCCATTCTTCATCTTATGCATAGTTTCTTTAACCTCCTGAGCTCTAATCCGACGAACAAATCGACGGTTCGTATCATCACAGATGTCATAAAGTCTCCAAAATTATTCCTTGCCTCTTCATTATCTAATATTTTATAAAAAAGCAGGATTTATGCAAATTCACTTATTGTGGACAGAGAGGTAATTTTATAAAAAAGCGAGGGCACTTTAATATATTGAATGCGTTT
The DNA here is from genome assembly GCA_029379385.1 of Quillaja saponaria. NCBI lineage: Eukaryota > Viridiplantae > Streptophyta > Magnoliopsida > Fabales > Quillajaceae > Quillaja > Quillaja saponaria. The sequence goes on from CM055607.1 coordinate 9,630,901, forward strand.
TTGTTGCTTAGGAGAATGCAACCATCTACTCAAATATTTGAATGGCAAGTTTATTTTAGCTTTTTTTTGCAAACCATTGATTTACAATATTATTTGAGATTATGTTTGATTGTAATATTTTTTTTAGTGTTGTTTGGATAATTTTAAAAACTTTGGTTGCAAATTATAGTTTGAGATACTATGTTTCTTTTTTTTTTTATATATATAAATTATCAAAAATGATATGTATGAATAATATTATAAAAGTATACTATTTTTATTAACTTTAAAGATTAATATGTTAATTAAGTTATTGAATCATGTGTAACATATAATTAATTAACAAATAAAATTATGCCACTTAATTTTTATTTATAACTAATCACTTTACATTTACTATCAAATAAACATATAATTAACATACAATATGTGATAATGAGACTATATAATAACGTATAATATATAATTAGCATATAATTGTCAAGGTAATATAATTATTGAATAATGAAAAGTCAATAAACATAATGTAGAACAATCCTCTACAATTATCTTCTGAGGTTATCAAGGTGTAAGTGTGGTGGTCTCAAAGCCTTCTCTTACCTGCATCCCCATCAATCAGAATTCTAATCTCAATTTCCGCGATTCCAGAATTCTCCTAACCATCTTCAAGTTTCTCTCCTGAGTTTGAGCAAAACAACACTTACCAATTTCATCAATCAAGCAACTGTCCTCAATTTCCCAGTCCCAAAATCAATTTGCACCATAGGCAAAAAATATGACAAATACGTCGCCCCTGCAATTGTCACTTCAATCTCCGCCTTTCCTTCTGAGAAAAAGGCTGATCCATTGCAGGTTTTGGAAAGAGTAAAGGAGAAAAGCCATAGACAGGTGGAGCTTTTCTTTGTGATCCAAAAACTACCAGTGCCGGTGGAGAAAAAGGCAGTAGACTAAGAGAAACCCAAGCCAAATGAGCAAAATGAAGAGGTTTTCATTTGAATTCCCTGTTTATCTTTCATCCATTTTCTATTTCTTAATGAAAGAGCCATTAAAATTTGTAGGACTTTAATTTGTTTCTTAGCCTGCAGCCTTAGATTATCATGGTGTTTCTGAATGTTCAAGCTTCTACCTAGAAAATCAAGAAAGGCATACTGATAATGAAAGGTCTCAAAAATTAAAATTAAAAATAAAAATAAGATTCTCATTTTTGTTTCAGGGCTCAGGATTAGGGTTTTTTTTTTTAGAGTTTCAGCAATCAGAGCATTACTCTTATGAATTGGAACTCACATTTAAAACATCCTGGGTTTGTTGCAGGATAATTATAGTAGAAAAATTGTTCTTCCTCGAGTAGGATTCTGATATTGTAGTATCTAACATTTTCCCTATTGTTTATTGGAAACTATTTATTTATTTTTATTTTTTCTATTGGTAACTCTATGAATTGCTGGAGTCTAATTACTTTTTCAGACTTCAGATCATGTTGTAATTTACTGAAATTTAGATGCTTTTTTTTTATTTTATATTTGCTATTATGCATTTTATTTCCGTTGATGGTGGAACCTTTTCTAACATGGATATAGAGTCATCTAATGTCACTGCAGTGGAGGTGTCAAAGGATTTGAATCCTATTAGAAAGTATCCTGAAAGAGATGATGAACAACTTTTAGATACTGCTAAAACTGTAACTGTACTTGAACTGACATCTCTACTATACTAAAAGTCAAAACACCCTTATGGTGTCCTCTGGCTTTAGCTGTTATTTTTAACCCAAAATGCCATCAAGTTCCCATAGTATATAATAATGTCATCTTCAATTGAAGGACTTCAAGTCATTTTAAAGCCAACTTTAGAATTAAAAAACGAAAAAAAAAAAAAAAAAAAAAAGAACTAGATACAATCCGTTGTGAAGACAGTTTTCCCCAAATCAGTTTCCTCCTTCATCCTTTTTGTTGGATTTCTCCTTCACTTTCTATTGGCAAGTATGTTTAAATTTATTTTCTTCCAGTGTTCGGGGGCTGGTCTTTGAGTCGAAGGAAGAGGAAGAGCATGAGAACGACAGAAGGAAATAAAACGAGGACGGTGACGGTGATGAGATTTGCGCAAGGTATATGTTACCTCTACTGAAATAGTTTACAAAGTACGAATTCTTTTCTCGAGCATTCTCATCTTAATTCTGAAATAAAATAGCTCAGAACCAAATTTTGTTATTTATTTATTTATTTATTTATTCCCCTTCATTCTTTCATGGTTTCAAGGCCTGCAACATACCTTTTTGGGGCATTTACTTCTGTCCTTGGTGATTGATATCATTATTAGCACAAGGTACTGGTGCAGCATTACTAGATGTTTCTGCAACTTACCTTTTTCTTGGCTAAATTTTTAAGGTAATATTTGTCTAGACTTCAGTATCATATTGATTATTACATGGTTTCAAGTGTACTTTTTTCTGTACCTCATTATTGCAAAAGCCCATAAAGTTAGTGTTCTGAATGCACAACCATGCAATTGGTTTCCGCGGTTAATTTGGCAATATATCACAAGTCAGGAAACTATATTATTTTGGTTGTTGAAGAAGTCAGGGGCAAATAGCCCAGTTATCTATTCCCAAAATTTGCATGTTTTATTGGCCTTTACTAGCAAGTACATCATCTTTGTTAGGTGAGTAGTAAGTCATTCCGAGTGTCTTACTTATTTGATTATATTTATGTCATTTTCAGTTCTTTTTTAATTTGTAATCAAGTTACTTGAGGTGGATTTAGTCTAAAAGTTTCTGTATTGCTGTTTTTGTTAGCAGTTGTAAGTTTTCACTACAAACTGAGGCTGGTGATAGAGTTGTTACCTTAATTTCTTTACTTTAATGATGGTATGTTATATTGTATAGTCTTTCATTTAGACTACTTTTTTTTTTCTTTTTCAAACATTACTATCTCCTTTGCGCACTGATTTTCCGTAATATTGTAGGTGGATAGAATTTTTAAAGATGAAACCTACAATGTATGTAGAGGAGGGATGTTATGCCTTTCTTCCTAGATTGAACCCTGTTATGTAACTGCATACAAGATGTTATATCCTGATGATATATCTCTTCTGGGGTGTTATTTAGTTGAAGCAACAAATTGGAATCTTCTTTTCAAATCGATAAAAGCATTTTGAAAATGCTGCCAAAAGCAATCCTTCAGAGAGAGTAAAAAAGTCAGCATCTTCCACCAGCACTGCTACTACAATGAGTGTTTTTTTTTTCTACCTCTTTAACCTCAGTTTCTTCAAGCTTTGCCTGCATATCGATTTTAAAGTTGTTTCAAGTTAAATCTTATTGAATGGCTGCTTTTTTGTGACAATTTTGGAAAGAGAAGAAAAGTTAGTTGTAATTATTCTATCTATTAGAACAAGAAAAAGGGTACAATAGCCAAAGAAATTGAAGCACGTTTTGACAGATCTGTTTTGAATCTGTTGGCTGCTATAGTTATGGCAGGCTGCCTGCCATGGAGGTGGGACTACTGGCTGGGGCCTAACATTTGTAGCAATAAATCTATTATGAACAAGAAATTACATGTCCTCATATGTGGTATTGTTTTTTTCACTTTTTTTGTGTGTTTGAGTCTGTGATTTTTTCTTTATTTTTGGTTAGGGGTGGCATTCAAATCAAATAATTCGAATAGTGCATAATTTGATTCGATATTCAATGAATAATTCGAATTAGTATTCGAAATAATATATGTTTTTATTAAAAAATAATAATTTTTTATGATTTTTTTAAAACCAAAATACCCTAAATATTTGAATTCGAATATTTAAAATTTTATTTGAATTCGAATGTTTGAAATTCAATTCGAATTCGAGTATTGGAATTCAAATTCAAATTCAAATAGTGCCCTGTTTGAAACTATTTGATTTGAATTTTACCCCTATTTTTGGTGGGTGGGGAAGGAGTTTATACTGAATGCTAGGCACCTTGCTGTGGGGTCTCTGATCCTTTAGTTGAGTGTTGTCCTCATAAATGAGTATTAAATGAGAGAGATTTAAATCACATCCTAGGATTTTTCTCTTCGTTGTTATCAGCAAAAGCAATATTTGATGATATTTTGGATTCTTTTAGCAGCTTTGATCCCTTTGATAGAGTTTCGTGTGCCAGTTATCATGAAGGAGTATGATGTTGAAACTGATATTGAAGTTCCTTATTTACTTGACACTGCTTTCAGACATAAAGGGATTTACTTGTTTCAGCTCCTTTTATTTTTTTTATTACTTTAATATTTTGTAATTGTATAAATTGAGTTAATAATGATCAACATTGTTGCAAATTTGTACTGGGGATAAAAGGCGGAAGATGATTGCTGCTGTTGAAGATATGGTTATGGAAAGCAGATGGCTTACCGCCATCAAAGCTTTAGATAGTATTCAATTAAAATTTTGAGAGGCTTCTATATAAATTTGTTTAATAATATTTCATATGGATTTCATGGATTTGTATTTGTATAAAGTTTTTTAGAAACATGATAATCCTTGATCATTGTCTTTTTCCACTGACAATCGTCAAGAATTCAAACACTCATTTGATCAGCCCTGCGGATTTTAGCTCTATTAAAATTTGTATCATTTTTAGTTTTGTGCTTCCATTGCGATAAACTAAGTAAGAAAGTTGGATATTACTTTCACAAATTTGAAGTCTATATGTTCTGGAGGAATAATTTATTTGGTTGGCATATTGGGGATCTTGATCGATGTCCCCTTAAGTAGGTGCTCATCTTATTCTCTTTGACAAAATTAATTTTCTAATACCCATATTTTGCTCTGATCTGTAGCTCATGCAAAAACACCATTCATATAAGTGTTTGAATAAAAAAATTTCTTTACCAACTTCTTTTAAAACCAACGTAATATTAAATTCTTTTTCCAAATGACAACTATCACATATTCCAGTATGGCTAAGTTTTTTCTGAACTATAAATAATATTAAAGAAAAAAATTGTTAGTAAACATATCTTGAACTACGTTTTTAGTCATGATCAATTGAATGTGGTGGCACCACCCAAAAAAAAAAAAAAAAGGAAAAAGATTACATGCATTTGTAAAATTAAAAATTATACAATATGGATTAACTATTATTACATTATATTAGATGCTATTAAAATATTTATTTTGTATCTATAGTTTATAAAGTTATTTTATTATACTAACACTATCGTATGAGTTCACATGCTTTTTTATATTAGGAGAAACGTGTAATGTTTTTTTTCTTTTGAAAGTACTCCTATATTAACATGTAAATTCTTGTTTTCCTAGATGTACTCATTTATTAGCGAGTAATAATATTTTTTAGAGTGTACTCTTGTAGAGACGACAAACTTTTATACTAGCATCATCGCACTATGCTCTTGCTTGTGCTAAGATATTTCTATTTATTTATTAGGATAAAATTATAAAATTCTATTTTTGCATGTACTCCTGTACTAGAGTATCAAGTTCTTTTCAGGATGTACTCCTCTATCAAGGGATAAGTTCACCACTCTCATGCGTGTCTTCTATAAGCATGTAAAATTCTAGAGTCAACAAACTATTCATATAACGGACATTGTTATATAAAGGACTAACAGTTTGTCAATTCTATAATTTTACACGCTAATAGAGGATAGCGCATGAGAGTGGTGAACTTACTCCTTGATAAAGAAGTATATTCCGAGCAAAAACTTGATACTCTAATACAGGAAGTATGCACCTAAAAATTATAACTTTATTCTAATAAATATAAAAAAGTATCTGAGCACACGCGAGAGCGCATGCGAGGATGCTAATTATATTAAAAGTCAAAACATCATTATTATATTTTCTTATTTATTAATAAAGTTTTTAATTTATATAACAGAAAAATTAATGTTATTCTAAATTTTAATATCTCTTTAAACTAAAATTTTATGATTTATTAGAAATTACTTACTTTTTCCTATAATTAAGAAAAAAAATTAATTATAAACAAAAAATTCACGTATTGTTAATTGTAATTAATTAAATTTAAAATAATTTTTAAAAAACTAAAATTCCCTCGTTCATTAAAATCTAAAAACAAAAAAGTCATCTGTATCTTATTTGTGATATAGAACAATTATAATGTTTATACATTATTTCTTTAAAAAAAAATCCTTTAAACACGTGTTAATGCAGGAATTAGTTAAACTAAAAAAGAAAACCAAACAATAACCTTAAAAAAAATCATATAAAAGGATATGGATAAAAACCCGTTTGTTGTAGCCAAAATCGCGTCAAAGAGGGTGCTGACCAGTTAGGACCAAAAAACGTGAGTGCAACTCCAGTTTTTGTACAACCCCCGAGTCCGGCAATATTATTTTTAAAACCGCTCCTTTTAACAACACTGAGCAGTTTTTCCTCAACTTCTCTGCTGTCTTCATAAGGTGGAAGACTTACAGAGAGGGCCACCCCACCAAAGCAACCACTCCCTCTGCCACTCTCGCACTCTCACTGGGTTCTCTGGTTCATGCAAAGCTTGGGAGGGTTTATATTCTCTTTTCAATTCTACAATTACTGCGTTGAGACTCATTGGCATGGCTTTTCAAGGGAAGAAGCTCATCAATGACCTCAATGGTTTGCATTTCTTCTTGCAATCTCTCACTTCTTATTGGGATTTCGTAATTCGATTAATACTATTTTTCCCTGTGTAATTCCTGATAAATGGTCGCATGCTGCTGAAATTCCTGTGTAATTTTGAGTTCCTTTGGAGGGATTTGGAACAGGAAAAAGAAATGAAATGCAACTGTTACGTTTTTCTGTTCTTTTGTTTACTTATAAGGAAAGTAGCTGGCATTTGTTCTTTCAAATTCTCTAGCTTCTATGCATTGTGATGACTTATTTTAGCTTTGCCTATGTTTTTTTAATTTTCCGTCAAAACTTTCAGCGAATGTGTTTGTTTGGCAGCATCATATAATTAGTCTTTAGAGAAGCCTTATGTTGGTTGCCCATATAGTGTTGGAGAGTATTTTGACTGTTATGTTTTTGTCACTTTAGCCTCTCAAGTTGGATATTACCAATGTTGCAAAATTGTAGTAGAGATACTTGGCTCTGTCAGTTGCATTTATTAATCTTACTTGTGGTTTATATATCTTTTCTTGCATTTTATCAGTAACCGCACTTCACGGCTTAGCTGATGGAGATCTTCATTTTTTGGGTGTTCATCAGTTACATGTTATTCAATATTGTTTCTCTCCTTATTTCTTGCATTCGTTTAGTAATGTGGAGATTCTTGTTTTCTAGGCTTAGCTGGGTCTCAGAAGGATGAGTTGGGTTTGCATTAGAAAAGTGTTAACTCCAGATTCGTATTTATTTTTATTTTTTGTTATCATATATTCTTTTTATATCCTAACTTTTAAGGGTCAATAGGTTTGTTCTTTATGAACCACTTCATAAAGATTTTAATCTCATAATATTTTTCTTAGTGCTCTCACATTTCACTTACACCCGAGAAGAGACATTAAGAAGAATTGGATCAAGTGTTCTTCTTCCATTTCCTATGTTCTTGCAGAGAATATGGATGGTTAGGTGCTTGTATACAGTATATATCCTTTTGATGGCATATTATCAATAATTCTTTGGCTTCTCCAAATAAGTGATGACTTGCAACATATGCGAGAAAGTATACTTCAGGAATAGTAGTATTAATTTGTAGGGTAATGGGTATTTCACCATTTTCCTTATCTGATTGCAGATGTGGTGACTGAGTTCATTGAGGGACTTGTGGAAATATCTTGGGCTGCTGTACGTGGATGGTTTTCCCTATGTGATTTTACATAAGTATGCATCCTAATAAGTGATGGCTTATAACATATGAGAGAAAGGATACTTCAGGAATAGTAGTATTGATTTGTAGGGTAATGGGCATTTCAGCATTTTCTTATCTGATTGCAGATGTGGTGACTGAGTTCATTGAGGGACTTGTGGAAACATATCCTGGGCTGCTGTACCTGGATGGTTTTCCCAAGGTGATTTTACATAATTATGCATGTTTGCGTTTGCGTGTGTCTAGTGTGCATTAATGAATATGCTTGTTATTTGTGTGGCTATTTACCAGTTGACTTGCTTTTTTAGTACAAAACTTCATAAAAGTGTAATATTTGCCCCTTTGTTGAAATGCAGGTGAAGGTTGTATTACGTGCTGATGTGTCATGTACAAAGTATGATAAAGTTGCAAATTGCAATTATATCAGGTTTGATACCATGCATTATGTTCATCAATTTTCTAGTTTTGTGTCGGAACCTGGTTTCCTGTTTCTTAACTCTTTGTATGCTGTTTTGTTTAATTGCAATGAGTCACATTCTTAGAATGTTTTGTAGGAGTATCCCATGTCATCCTTCTTGTACTTTACCCTCTTCTTAATATATTTTACTTTCTTATCAAAAGGGAAAGAAATATTAGAATGATTCCGAAAATATGAAAAACCATTTTTTTCTTAACTTAGGCTTGAAAGTCCACATTCCAGAGAATATAATTCTAAATTTGGCAATTGGCATGGTGTTTATTTATGACTAATATTTCTTTTTAAACAAAATTATTTTCATTCTTCATGAAAAGTGAACGGTGGTCCATAACATATTTTTACTTCTTAATCTGTCCATAATCCATATATTAGCTGGCGCTACATCTACCTTATACTTTAAAGAAGAAGTTGTGAAGAGTAATATTGTGTTCTATTTTATTTTTAACTTTGGTCTTAAATATGACAGAATGGTAAAGGAGAATCCATATAGTGGATTAAGAAGAGTAGTTTTGACTAAAATATTCAGCACCTAGGAATTAATGGTAGGTGTTTTCTCTCTTTTTTGCATCTCCTGTACTGCACCAACTCCTATGAATGGTATCAAGGCTTGTAGGCATGAAAATTGGGGTTTCGGGCACAGCAGATTGCTTGGTTAGCAATAGTAGCATGTTTAACTTGTACGCTTTGTGGGATGTTATGGAGAGAATTCTTTAGGGCTACTGTTAATTTATCTTTTCTGTCTATTCACTAGCTATTTTCTTATGCAAGATCATTGGTGGAATTCTTACGTTTTCTGAGTTTTACAGTTGAGATATTATTGAAATGCTTTGGACAGTGCTTAGCTGTTTTAGCTTTGTTAATTGTTTTGCCTTTCTGTATATTTCTTATGTACCTGGGTTTACTTAGTTAGCAATAAAGGTTCATGCAGTCGATGTGAAATATTGGGTTTAAGGGTTGTTTTTTGTTGTTGTAGACTTGATTAGTAGTATTTCCAAACAGCAATGGTCTTTTGGAATATGTTAATGTAGAGATTACTTGATCTTGCTCTCTTGTTTGTAGTAGGGTTGGATCACATCCTTCTATTACCGTACAAATTTGGTTCTTGGGAGCGTTTCTCAATATTTTAACATTTCATGATACAGGTGGTGGAAGTGTGAAGAAGTCTACCCATGCTGGATTTGTAGGGGAAGGGATGCTGACAGCCGCAATCTTTGGGGGTATTTTTGCTTCTCCACCTGTTGATTCAATTTTAGCTGTATGATTTCTTTCTTTTCGATTGGAAGTGGCATATATATTACTCATTCAATAGGTTATGCCATTATTATATTGGATAAATGATTAACATCTAACCTCGTTTGAATCTACGGCATTCGAGGTAACTGATCCTATGGGATGTCTTCTAATTGCTAAGGTATGAAGTTTCCACTATAGTATTTTATTCTTTTGCATTGGCTAACAGGGTTGATGATGGTCTCGCTGCTCATAATATTAGATGTATTTATTGTCTGAAAGTGATTCTTCTGCGTTATTAGGGAAATTGAAATCCTGGGAAGGAGAAAAGAAGGAAGAAATTGTTTTCCTTATTCACAGAATATTGGACTGTGGATAAATTTTTCAATTCTGAGTGTTCTATGCAAGAAGTATGGTTAATTAAATAACTATTGTCAGATTTAAAGGAGTCAGTATGATTTTCTCCTTTTTGTTTTTTCCTTCATATTGTTTGGCCTTACTGTTGGAAATCTGGGTGTTGACAGAATTATACTAGTGATGGATTAAACTTTGGTTTGGCTGCTGAGCAAGCAAAACCTGAAGGTTATAAAGTAGATGAATGTTTAGATGATAACCATTTTCACCTTTAGCTAGAATGACGTGTATTTGTAAAACAGAATTTGAATATTTCAATAATGTGCAAACTGTAATCGTTGGAGATGATTGTGTTTTGCCTCCACCTAGAGGGATAGCTGGACGAAGAGGTTTGGCAGGGACTGTTCTCATTCACAAGGTTCTCAGTCCTCTATGTCTTTTTGACTCTCTCTCTCTCTCTTTCCTCCTGCATACAAATACACCAAAACCCACACCTTTACATGCTAGCATATGAAGGGGCTATGTGGCAAGTGCATTGGTGTGAATAATTATAGGCTTTGTTCTTAATTATTCATTTGTTGTTCCCTCGCTTTCTCTCTTTTTATTTTTTGGTTCAAGGTAGTATTATGTGTTTTGACTCAATATCAAGTGCTAAAATATCAAATAACTATTCATTTTTAATTCTATCTGTTTTTCACGAAATGTTATTCTTGTGTAAGACAGGTTGCTGGAGCTGCTGAACCTTACCTTCATGATGTTGCTGCCGAAGCAAAACGTGCATCTGAAGTGGTGGGAACAATGGGTGTTGCATTAACTGTTTGCACACTGCCTGGTCAAGTTACATCAGATCGTTTGGGCCAAGGAAAGATGGAAGTGGATTTTGGAATTGTAAGTTAACCTACTTTCAGCGGGCTAATTTCTCCTTGAAATAGAAAATGTAGTGTATTTATTTTGCAATACCATCTTTAATTATGTTTCTCTAGGTTTTTTTATTTTATCAGGAGGGAGAAGAGAGAATAAACCTCCAACTAGGCCTTGAGAGTTGACCCGTGGAACTACTAGATATGCAAGGATAACAGGTGCCATTGGATCACTGAAGGTCCTGGCATGTTAGCCTAGTTGCATACTTTTAACTTATTTATCATTGTTCTCCCTTGTGAGTGCAACTTTTATTTGATTATAAGTGAATTGATTTCTTGGTCAATTATTTCACATTAATCAACTAAAAACATGTTCCTTTTTTAGCATGGGGAACCTGGTGCTGCCGTGGCAGAGCTTCAGCCTGTCCTTGTGGTGGTTTCTCATGTTCTTGAGCAAATATTGTCCCCGGTATGCCGTAATTTTGTTGGTGAACCCTTTTATGCACAATATGCTCAAGTATAATTACTAAGTGGAACAAGAGAAGTTCTAGGTGGGTAACCTCCCTCTTTTCAGTCCCCCAAGGATCCCCCTTTTCCCTTGTTGGAGTTGGGTTTAATTCTCTATGCAGTTTGGAGGTCAATCATAGACCTTTCCCTCATAATTAACAGGGAGTTCATGACCATTTGGGCCAAAGCTCTTGGTCCTTGCTCAGTTAAAAATTATGTTTTGTAGCTTGTTTTTTTTCCAAAAATACCATGATCTACAAAATATCTTGTGAAGAATGAGATAAAATGAAAAGGAAGAAATAGTTGGGATTTCCAAGAATAATTTATTGAAGGGAATTGCATCACATTTTGGATCAATCAATTGTGGATAAGATTTTCCTAGGCTAGTACTTAAGATAATTTCCACGCACCTGGCATACTACCAGCACAATTCTGCTGCCTTTTATGATATGAATGCCTGACACTTCTTCCCAAAATTTATCCCACATTTGTATGCATAGCTTTTGAACTCTTCTGACAAGGTAACACATCACATGTAGGCTGGACGTTCAACATGAAGAGATTCTTTCATCAGTTCCAGATCCTGGTGCAATGGTTGCAGCTTCATGGTACAGAGCAGCAGCATTGGCTGTCAAGAACGGATACAAGGCTTCATAAGCCACCATATAGCTCTTCATGCAACTCCTTCTCTTTTTTGTACGTCGATTCTTCCCAGTTTTGTTCATGATTTTACACTGGAGTCTGATATTAAGTTCTCTGCTTATGCCTTTTCTTCATAAAGCTGAGAGAGCGAGTTTCATTTTCGTTTATCCTGAATTGTTCAGTAAATGTATATTTGATATTATTAATGACAACAAATCAAGAATTAAACCCATCGCAATTTGATACTATTACATGCATAAGCGCTAAGGCAATGAAAGGATAATATGCACATCTTATTTGCTCCGGCTGTTAATAGTAGTCTTGCAATGTTCCGTCGTAAATCACATATTTGTGCTATTAAGATCTTAGCATCTACATGGTGGCCGTGCAACAGTCAGCTAAAGTGTGCTTCTTCAAGGACTTCCCATAAGCTGGGAGTTTCTTAGCTCTGACCAGGGTTGCCTTTTGCTTTCTTTCTATTTGTTTGAAGGCACTTCCAACTCCCAAAAGCGTTGTTGGTGTTAAATTTACTTGCAATCATAATGGTAATACATAATTCCACATAATACATAACTTATTTGCTTGATTATTTTTTTATCTGTGAAGATATATTGTTAAATTTGTAATTTTCTATTAGTTTTTTAAAATAAATAATTTATATAATCTCAATAAAATTAGGCTGGAATTATTTTTTTTTTGGTAATTAATTTTTTTCAAATTAAACAAGAGGACAAAGAGAACAAAAAATAAAAAAAGACAAGGACAAAGACAAACCTAAGACTACTCCGTCCTTGGAGTGTGGGATCGCGGACCCCAAATATCCGTTGATAAGTAATAGCAGGCAACGGCCGAATGAAGCGCTTAAGAAAATAGTTTGTCCTTTTTTATTTTTCCTAAATAAATAATTTCTTTTTCTTGACTTCTGTGGAAAATCAATGCAAGTCGCAAAATCAAATTGCTTTGTTTTCTCTCATACAACTTAGGTTTTGCCGACAAATAACTCTTCGTTCATAGCAGCTGGAAAAACATGGCGGAGCAGCTCACTGAGGACCAAATTGCCGAGTTCAAAGAAGCCTTCAGCCTCTTTGACAAGGATTCTGATGGTACTATCATTTATTTATTTAATAATTAGTATTTTATTTTTGTTTTTTAATTTGGTCAGCCTCATAGTCATAGATGCTGATGGTGTGTGTATTACATATTCCTTCACTGCTTTGGAAAACCAGAAGAAATTGTAGTATTCAGCTTTTATATATCTGTTGATCTTCACTAGGAAATCTTGCAGCTTTAAGTTTGTTTTTTTTCATAATTGTATTGAATAACCGGTATGATTTGGGATTTCAATTTCTCAAGGTAGAGAAAAAACTTATACCTCTTTAGGAGTTGCCATTTTATGACTAATCCAAGGAGCAGGCTAGTAGTATTCTAGTATTTGAGTTTTTGAACTTTGAAGCTAATTAAAACTGATTTGTGCTGGAATTTTTAAGGTGGTTGTGGTGAGGCTTTATTACATAAAAAGTAAAAAATTTATAGACACAACACAGATATTGTGCATATTCACAAGAATAAACAAAAAGCAGGACTTCAAAATCAACCAAGTTATCTTATTCAGCTACTTCAAGCTTGTGTAGGCTCCTAATCAGTGAGTACTGTGCCATTTCAGTACTTGGACGTTGAATTGGGTCTTCAAAGGTTGCCATATTCTATCTTGTAACTCTTCTTAGTTCTTATACTACTTCCCATTTCACAATCCATACCTTGTGTTAGGTTTTTGTTGTATGAAATCCCTCCCAGTCTCCTTTTGGTCTCTCTCACACATACGTTCAAGTTGTGCTCCTTTTATTATAGGAGATATTGATGTTTTATTCTTGGTTAAGGCTGCAGAAGAAGTATAGTTTCTGGATGTAAAATGAGTGTGTGCTTTTATAACCCTTATTTAAAAAGAAAGATCAGTTTCTGCTTTTCAATTTGGAGAAAGAAGAATAAAATAAGGTATTAAATTGTGTCTTCCTCTTATATTTGTATGATAGGCTGCATTACTACCAAAGAATTGGGCACAGTGATGAGATCTCTGGGACAAAATCCCACCGAAGCAGAACTTCAAGATATGATTAATGAAGTTGATGCTGACCAAAATGGCACTATCGATTTCTCCGAGTTTCTGAACTTGATGGCAAGGAAAGTGAAGGTGGGTATCATAGTACTTACAATATGAAACTCTAGACGTCTTTTCTGGGTGCAATTTATCTTGGGTGCCTGCTCAAAGCTTGAGCTTGAGCTTGAGGTTCCTGTGCGTTAAGACTCGTGATGTTGAGAAACTCCATTCCAAGTGTTTTTGGGTGACTGGTGAGGCATAGTGGGTTCTCAATCTTAGTCTGGTTATTGTTATATGTCGTCCCTTGACTTGGTTGGGTAACTCATGACTTTCTAACTAAACATTTGTAATTTAATATATGCTGATTTATTATTTGGAATTTTTTTGTCCACAATAGCTCTCTGGATTCATTTGCTTCTTCCTTTTCATGGTGTCTCCATATTGTTTGCTGCACCATAGAGGTTAAATTAATGTCCTTTGGTGATCTGGTAGCATGTCTAAAGTTGTTTTCGTGTTTCCGTATTCTGCGAGAAGACTTGAAAAGATTTGTTCTAATCTGAATTTGTTTTCTTATCCTCATGCTATGGCATCCCCAAAAAGATTCTAAGCTGTGTCTGCCGACATAAATTTCTATATAATGGTAATTTTTCTTGTGAAGGATACGGATTCAGAGGAGGAGCTCAAAGAAGCATTCAAGGTTTTTGATAAGGATCAGAATGGCTTTATTTCTAGTGCAGAGGTAAACATTATGCTAGCTAATTTCTACTGATATCAATTTGATTAATTTGGTTCGAAAAAAATATATATAAAATTTTCTGGACTGCACTTTTTGCAGGAGCATGTAAGGGGTTATTCACTTATTAGTGCTTTCAGAGTTGTTGTCTTCTTCTCTTTTTCCCAGGTGTTAATGGGTTGTATCTTTTGAAATCGTGCAGCTTCTACATGTGATGACCAATCTTGGAGAGAAACTGACAGATGAAGAGGTGGAAGAGATGATTCGAGAAGCAGATGTGGATGGTGATGGTCAGGTCAATTATGAGGAGTTTGTGAGGATGATGTTGGCCAAGTGATGGCAGTTCTTGTGTTGTTCATCAAGGTTGTAGTACAGAACATGTCTAGATCATAAAATTAGTGATAGCACCATATGTCTCTTAACTATCGCATGTAGTAGCTATTACTTAGTTTATAGCTTTGACAATATGCTTGGAAGTTGTTTCTCAAGATGCTGTATTTAAGTTCACAACAGCACATTACTTGGTAATATTCTGGAGAACAAGGGGAAGAAATATAAAGGCGATGAGGAACAGTCCAATAATGCAATTCATAGTTTCGTACTGATATTGTGTACAATATTGTATGCAAGTCTAGCATCATTTTCTGATAATCTGTCATACAGGAAGCAGAGAACAAGAGGTAACACCACCAGCTGTATATCTAATCATTTCCATATTTTAACAAGCCTTGCAATTTATTGTTTTTTTCTATTACTTTTGAGAGCCTTAATCTTCATTACAAAGAAAGAATTAACCTAACCAATCAAAAGTATAAACTACAAATTAAAGTTTGGTTCCATCTGCACCAAATCCCTGGACCTGATCTAGTGAATCATGGAACACAAACTCATAGAATTCATTCCATATGAACTTCATACATGTATGAAAGATGAATCCTCACAATTTTGTCTAATTAATCAAAGGATGATATATATATATATATATATATATATTATTTATATTTATAAGGATCAAACTTAAAATTTCTACTTATTCTTATTATATATAATGGCCTAAAAATTACATCGAATTATCTTTCTAGAAAAAATAAATTAAAAAAAATGCTATATGAATTAAAAATCAAATGCTTAGATAAATTGTGCATTACTACTAGAAATGATAACTAACTTTTTGTTAATTTTCTTAATAATTAACATAAAATGTAGATCTGTAAATATTTTTAATGATATGATTAATACGAGACAGATGTTTATAAATCTTAATAATTACAAGTATAGTACTATTTATAGATTTAATTATACTCTGCCTTATAATAATTATTGGTAAAAACTTTTGTTGTAATTGTGTATGCAATGTGAATATGACTGAATAAAGATCATAAACAATGAAAAATAAATAAAAATCCTTTTGTCCAAAGGAAATTAATTAAGAGGATAAATTACAACTAAACATTGTAAAAAAAAAAATGAAAAATTAGATATTATCTCTCTCTAATTTCTCTCTCTTGTCTAGCTATGAGTGAGAGAAGAGGCATTGCCAGTGGATGCAGAAGAAGATGAACAAGAGTTCTTGTGGTTATGCATCCAAACCTTAAAAACTTGTCTACTCACCCCAATTCCTCCAGCAAAACCTCTCAATCTCATCTTCTAGATCCTTCCTCTGCAGCTTCCAACCCAACTTCTCTGCAAATGCTAGCATCTTCTCCCTTTGATCCGCCGTGAACTTTGACCTGAACCTCTTCTTGCTCATCTGCTCCGCCGCCGACTCCACCATCATCTGCCTCCCTTCACTACCACCACCACCGTAGTCTATGAGCTGATCAGATGACTTCATCTCAAGATGATGACCACCATCACCACCACCGCGGTCTCTGCCACGTGGATGATGATGATGATGATGATGATGATGGGTTGGTGGGTATGTGAGTTTGCGGTGGAAGTTGCGGTGGCAGCCGCATGCCACACATTGTAGACAGGCAGGTGAAGTATCGTCTATGGTGAACTCTCCGCAGCCATCGGTGGCGTAGCTGCCGAGGCTAGCTGCATGGTTTCTCAAACACTCCCTATATACACAATTTGAGCTGCTGTTCTCTCCACCTTCCATTTCTCACTCTCAGCTCTATCTTCCCTTCTCTCCCTATTAATGGAGCACGGAAGAGCTTATAATGACTATCATGGTCATGGATGAACAGAATATTTACGTTGTCCCCCATTCATTAGGCATGCTAGCTATGTGGCCAACGATTAGTCTATTTACTTTGGACTCACTAATCAATATTACAAATATGTATCTTCCCTTAATTAACTTTATTTTCTAAATTCGATTTTTTTTTTTGCATGAGATCGTAGAAAAATATAATTTTTTTAATTTTTTTAATCTCACCTTAGAGTGAACTGTTTTGGCCATACAGAAAAAAATATTAAGATGCGGATAAACAAACACACATAACAGCAATAATAATAATAATAATAATAAAAGTCTATTTGTACGCCCAACTTTGCACTACTCCTTTCTTTCCCTTCTTAACTTTGATGATAAATAAATAAAAATGTTAAGATTCTTGAAACACATATATATATCTTTATTGAGTGACTTGTCTCTATCTTGAATGCAACAGGATTTGATATATTAATTTTAATGAAAAATTATAGTTTATATTTTTATAATTTATTTAAAAAGTTTAACTTTTATTTTTAATTTATAAAAATAATTTTTAAAATTGACCAATTTAACTTTTTATCGATTAGCAAAGGTTGAAATTGACTTAATGTGTTAATATTACTTTTATTAAGCACATATTAATGTCTGTACTCGGATGGACATGAACTCCTAATTAGACAATCTCATCATTAGAGTATGAAAAGACAAAAGATGGCCTTTTGCACATTAATTAATTAATTGATGTTGATGAAATGACTTTAGTATTTGATTGAGTCATTCCATTATTAATAAGCCTCAAATATTAACTTCTAAACAGAAAGTTGAATTGAAGTTTCTCTAATAGAAAATTCATGATAACTAGCAAGTTGGGTTATTTCATGTACTATTTTGGTCCCTCTAATTTGCTTCAATTTTCAATTTAATCCATGTATACTTTATTGGGTTTTCTCTTCTTTCTTTTTAATTTTTTTAATTTTTTTTTATAATAAGAAATGATGTATAAAACAATAATATAGAATACATTTACAACAATTGACACCTCAGATCAAATAATTTTTTTCATAATTCAATTTAACAATCAACAAATAACAATATTACAACTTCACGCACAAAATAATAAACAAACTACAACTCACAAATGAGTTGCTATTCGATCAATTAAATATCTTAATTATTTTTCTTACCAATTTTCTTTATTTTTGTGATTAAAAATAGATTTTTAGAATTTATACAAAAATAGTAATAAATTTAAATAATAATAAAAATTAGTCTCTAATTTTTATTTATTTATAAAAACTAATTTATTTATTTTTTATAAGTATCTCCACACTCTTTAAGTGTAAACATAATCTTATTTGAATTTCGTAGTTGTCCCTCTTTACAATTATTTTTTGTAAATATTATTAATATTTTATTAAAAAAATAGATAATTTCAAAGAGACTGAAAAGCAAAATGAAAGAAAATAAATTTTATTATTTTAAAGTTTTTCTTATTTTTTTAATTTATTTTTACTTTTAACCTGGTGATTTGTGATTAATTATTGTGATTAATGGCATAGTAGTAAATTGTAGAAGTGAAAGGGGGTTGATAGGGAAAATTGGGAGGTACGAATGTGTGATGATCCTCCCTCTGTTCCCGACCAAGAAATGCAGACCAAACTGCCAAAGTAGCTGAGAACAGCAGTTCCTGAATTGTAATTTACAATAAATCCAAGGGGCTTTATTGTCCAAAAAAGATACATGAAAAGCTTCAGCGGGCCCGTGAACGTTATGGGTTTTGTCTAATAATTCATTTTGGGAATGCTTCCAAACAATGTAGTCTTGGGGAATTATAATTCCTTCTACAAAATGGCCAGTCCTTTTTTTTTTGTACTTTTGCACTACTTAAAGAAAAAATCTACAGTATATCGCACTTATACCAACAAATAGTACACACTACATACATCCATGTTGATGAACTTAATTGAAAATAAATCATCGTATTCTTTCTTAATTTTAGTAATTAGAGTGTCAACTTACCACATCTTGATTTTTTTCATTTCTTGGCCCAATCAAAAATATGGTTTTCATAATAAGATTATGACATGTTTATGCACATCTTACTTTTTACGACATTCTTCAAATAAAATTCAAACCTGAACAATTATTAATATGAGAAAATTTTCTTAACGTATCTGTTACACTAAAATAAAATAGAGTATGAGACGACAATTTACTGTCTCTAATAAACTAAATAATGTGTCTAAAAACTTTGGCCCAACATCTTTGATAATGCTGCATCCGGAAAGCCCGTCCTTGAAAATTTATCAAAAACAGAAGGCGTTTGTCTTTAATATTTATTTTTGAGCCAGTCTCTAGTAGTGCAATATTATCATAGACAAAAGCCTGTATCTAATACTTTTGTATGCCGTCTCTAATGTGCTACTTATAAAAGATATAATTTCGAAATTATACATCTCTAAAAAAAACTTAAGAGAGTTTTGTATTAGAGACAGACCCTTATCAGAAACAGAAGGAGTGTGTTTTTAATAAATGGACTGTCGTATGTGATATATGGTCTCTAATATTTCATTTTCTTGTAGTGTTTGAATGAATAAAAAGAAATACAAAAAATGTACTATCAAGTAAAATTTTATCAAAATCCACGATTATTTTATAATTACAATTGTTACATTTTGATTGTCATGAATATATATAAAACAAATTGAAAATATAAAGACTGTCAATTTCGTTTGTGTTTCTTTTCTGGTTTAAGGTATTACTTTTTCTTAAAATATGACTTTCTTTTTAAGACGACAAAATCAGGAAAAGTTGATGAAGAAGATCAAGATTCTAAGTACAAGATATATTATAGAGAGAGAGAGAGAGAGGTTGACCTTGGAACAGTTTTATGGGCTTAATGGTGGAAGTGAGCTGTAGAGGCATGGCGTAAGCAAAAAACAATTATTTGTTATATAATTATTATAGTTGTAAGTGTGGCAAAAGGAGATTGGAAAATTGAAATTAAGTGTAATGTCTGAATTCACACATTGATGTTGTCGGATTGATAATGTGTTGTGGGATCATTTTTCTTTTGTTTTTTTCTCTCCTCCCCGGTGTCTAGTCACTGTAACAGATGATCTCTTTTACACTGCAACACCCCAAAGAGAGAAAAATAGATAAATAGACAGAGAGTGACTTTGGAGCACTGCATGCCTTTCTTTTCCTCAACCTTCCTTGTTAAGGCTGCAACTTTACTGTGTCTGGTCTACTTTCTATTAGCTCAATTCACTATAATTATTGACACTATACCAAAATAAAAACAAAAACAAAGACACCCAAGACTAAAAACTCATGTTTAACTTTAAGAAAACTATTAATCAAGTAGGTATTGTCATGTATATAGACAGAATGAGACAGTATTATGCTGTAACTAAAATATTCATATATATAATGTGCAACTAGCTAGCTAGCTAGATAGATGAGACTAGCTACCAGCTATAGCCTATATATATATATATAATGCTTGTGCTATGGGGAACAAAGGTTAATTTGGTAGATACGAATATTTCTTTGTCTTCCATTAACCTTTTATGGATCGATGATATGAACCACAATCCCTCCAAAACATAATTTGGATCAAGGAAATCCAAGTTCATGAACCTAGCTAGCTACCAGGTTTTCTAGTTTGATCACATCTCTTTAATTAAACAATTAATTAGGGTTTTTTTTTTTAATGCTACTCATTTATATATATATATAGCTTAAACATGTGCCGATGTTATTACTAGATTACTCTTGGCTACAACATAATTTATTAATCACATGAGTTAGAGCTATATGTGTATGTACATTAATCTAGCTAGATATCCTTGCCCCCAATTTTGTTACTTTATATTAATTGTTGGTTAGCTTACTAAAGATATACATATATATATATATATATAGAGAGAGAGAGAGAGGTTTAGTTTCTTGTTAAGCAAATAATTGATTCATCACTCTTGCAGCCTGTAAAGCTTATTTCAAGCAGGTTAGATTTTTTTTTTTTTTTTTACTTTGATATAATCATATAAAAATATCAAAATTGTATCCATTCTTCATAAATTAACTAATTTAGCAAATATTGAGAAACTGAAATTGTCTTTTTGTCGTTGGAAATAAGAAAAAGAAAGAGATTAATATTGATGATCAGTTCGTTATTGTGCATGATAATTATAATCTATATATAGACAAATTAATAAGATTATAAATGTCAGCTAATTAGGTTTTATTTGTGTCACATTTTCTCTTGGTTAGTACTTTATATATATATATATATATATAAATTAAGATCTTAAATTGCATCTCTACATGTGCTTCATGAAGTTCCACATTAATTAGTTTCATGCACCTAACCCTAAATCTGACTTTACTCCTTAATTATATAATGTAACTTATATATGTGGATAGTGTACGTACATGTAGTATATTGTACTGTTCCATTTGTAAATCTGTAAAGGGAACCAGAATGTCTTCATTTCATCAGACACTGGCACAACGCTAGCTTGATTGGAACCCAACCATGAACTACATTAGTTTATGAACAGAACAAACAACATTCGGCTGTCATATTCTACGTGCATTGTAAATGAACTGAGACCATTCTCGTTATTCTTGTATATAATTAATATGTAAATTTAGAAGAGATCAAACGATTATAATATAAAATATCATTATATTCGGGAATTACTCTCCTATATATATATATATATAATTAACAGGTAAATAGTCAATAACTCAAGTGATTTATATACAGACTATCCTTATATACTATTAAATTATATAAATCTTAGTAACTTAAGTAATTTGTTCACAATTTATTCTTGTGTAGTAAATCGTTGGTATTTTAAATGATTTATGTACAAACTGTCAATTATATGCAATTAACATGTAAATCGTTAGTAAATGTGTCGATTTGTTCAGAAGTTTTCTCACATATAAATAAATTGTTAATAAATCAAACAATATACATACAAACTATCAATATAGACAATTAACACATTAAATAGTCATTAATCATTATATCTTAGACCATGTATTACAAATTATTTCACATATGTATGTAAGTACAGTCAATAACTTAGGCCATTTTTATACAAACTAACCACATATACAATTAATAAACATGTAAATCGTTAGTAAATTAGTTAATTTTTTTTATAAATTATTCTCATATATAATTAACATCTAATTGTTAACGTTAATAATTTAATCTTTACTAACTATTTTTATTTACAATAAACTTGCAAGAGTTTGGGCAAACCAAATGTCAAAAGTCAAAATGATATGGAAGAAGGAAGACCTAGTTCATTTAACAAAGTTAGAGATGCACTTTTGCTGGGCCTGTCTTTACCTCACCAGTAGGCCCTCAACAAATACCCAACATAATTTTAAAGAGCAAACAAAAAAGAGTATTCCGCAGCCAGGATTCAAACCTGGATTTCAACCTTATGAAATTATTAGCAGAGCTACTGCAGATTTGATGTGATAACTTACGAGAGAAAATTAATTATTCGTAGTGTATTTTATGAAGCTTTTATGCCCAAATCAAGGTTTTGTTGAAAGCTAATTAACGATATTACTGAAAATTTAGTTTAAACGATTAGTATATGTCTTCTACTTTTATTGTAGAGTTTAAACATTTTTACAAAAAAAACTAATTAGGCTCAATATTATTCATTTCCAATGTACTAAGAAAAAGAAAATTGTGCCTCAATATTGTGGCAATTAACTGTTCCACACTCCACATGTGGCATTTATATGAAAAAGAAAATACTTAGTCATCCTCCAGTCAAGGAGAATTGTTACTACATGTGGATGTCTCAAGTTTGATTCCCGATGACAAAACAAATTACAATTATTAATTGTTTTCTTATGAACTCATCACATAATAACAATTTTAAATTTTAAATTATTAGAATAAGATTCAGCTATACAAATTTTCACAAAAATAATTGATAAAATTTATTAATTTTTTTCTTCACTCATGTCCATAATTGAATTGTCATTGAAACTTTTAATACTCTTATTTTTTCTCACAACTTTTAGTCATCTTTCTCTAATCTTATTTGATTCGTCAACGATATCACACCTTGCCAATAATTGTTTAAAATGCTATACTTTTGGTTCTTCAACCTTTGAATACAACAATCAAAAACAAAAAAGAGTGAAAAAAAATAAAAAAAAAAAAAACTCTATCCAGAAAGTGGTTATGACAAGCCTGTAGGATTCGAACCTGGATTTCAACCTTATGAAATTATCAAGAGCTACTGCGGATTTGATGCGACACCTTATAAGAGAAAACTAATTGTTAAACAGGTCGAGATTGCCTAATGTATATTATGAAGCTATTATGCTCAATCGAGGTATGTTAATACAAATATTAACTCAAGCCCAACAAGCCAAGGCCCAACAAAGACCCTATAAAAACAAGCCTTCACACTGGGCGGATTCATTCCTCTCTTTATAATTATATTTACAGCTCTCCACTTATCTCTTTATACTCTGACTTGAGCTTCGGAGTGCTCACAAGTCTAGAGGACCACCCCTGCAAGTCTACCAAAGAATGGGAAAAGGAGAAGGCATCAAGAAGACCACCTCCCCAGGTCTCCAGCTCAGACAAAATTTGACATTAACATTGGCGCCGTCCATGAGAAATTCATATGATTTGAATTTCTCGACTTATACGCAGCTTGCTAGTTCACTGTAACAAGTTTCATAGTCTTTATTCCATGGGCAACCTTCAATTACAGACCTCTTCACCAACACCCATAGTCTCTCACTCCTCTACCCAACTTGGCCACCACTATGACTGCTTGAGCCACATCCTATGTGCTGCTTTTCACTTCGTCAATTCTTACACAAACAACACCCTCTGGAGATCTCTCACGACGACCTCTCATGGATTGAAGACCCTTGCAGCACTCTTCCAGTCCAGATCGATCTCAAAGCCTAGTTTTTCAAGCAAAATAACGCAAAGCACCAAAGTACCTTTTAGCAGCCGCTCTTCCAATCAATTTTCAGGCGAATTCTGGCGACCTAAGGACCCAACCGACTATCTTTATCGCCGACATCAACCTGCCGGGGCTCCTAGTCGAAACCACCACCTCGCCAGAGTATCCATGTGCGGCAACAACCGGCAGTCCTCATGCACACTCCTTCATGCCCAAATGAAAACCCCAAGTCACCACCCGTCAGGTATAGAGGCAGCTGGCTCAGCATCAAGCCCACCTGAGCTGGGGTGCATGGGTTAATAAATTGGGGCAACCGAGCTGCTCAGCCCCTCAAAGTCCAGAACGCCACCATGGCTCAAACTACTTGGCCTACCAGACATGGACAAAGCCCAGCTCGAGCCCAGAAAGCTCAACCCAAGTTTTCTATATTTGAATTTGGCTCCATATTTTTATGTATTACGTAAAAGTGCCCACATTTTTTTAAATATTTACACAATTGACCCCAAACCTTGTGTATTTATAATTTTTCCTAAATATTTTAAAAATTTACAAATAAGTCAAAAAAAAAAATTCTTATTCTACCCGAATCTTTAATATAATAATAATTATGCCCTTGTAGTTTACACATTTCAGCTACTTCCCAAATAATTTGGAAACTTATAACTTTGGCCCAATATGTTATACATTTTTCATAATCGGCCCATATCTTTTGGTAATTGCATAAAGGGACCATATTTTTAGTAATTTACATAATTAACACAAGCTCTTTTCATACTTATCAAATATGCCCCTAACATTTATATTATTTGCCTAAATAGTTTGAACTAATTGCATAATAGTCCACAGGCTTTTATATTATCATATAATTGACCTAAGTAATTCTAAAAATTTACATATAAGCCCCTAAATTCTTTAAACGGCCTAAAACTTTATAAATTTTGCACAAATTGCTTGCAAACTTCTATGTCTTTATAGAATTTCTTGTCAAGCTTGTATTTACATACAAATCGCATAAATCGCATGCTTAGCTCAATTTATATCTGTTTAATTGATTGATTACATGTTAATCAACAACAAAAATATTCCAAGTCTTGAAAATATTAAATTATTTACTAAAGATTCATGAGCTCGCCTAAAACACCATAATTGTGGGGTCATCATAAAGATGAGCCAATCAATCACTTAACAAAATAATTGGCATCTTAGATATAATGGACCAGTAATTCACCTCGCTTACATCCTATACTTTATAGTCGGGATCAAAATGTTAAGTGATTGCCTAATGCAACATGGTCGGGTAACCACACTATATTTTTGACATGTTATTGGATATTTATCAAAATGCACGCTATTACATATTTACCAACACATGTGGCTAATGAATTTTTTGTTGAGATCGGTTGTTCGACTATAATTGCGAGAAATTCTTATAGGCGAAATAGAAAGGGAGAGGCATAACCCCCCATAACTAATCAAAGAGTTTCTTCAAAACCCCATGGGGTAAAAATGGTCGAAGTTCACCTAGTCGATCAATAGCCTCGATAGGGAACCCGACCTCCCGTGATGCTCGCAGGTGCTGGTAAGTGAGGTCGCAAGGCCATAACCCTGCGGTTCGAGCCACCCCTGAGTTTGTCTGTAGGAAGTGTAAGGTACAAGGAAGTACCTTCACCTATGGACGTTAAAGGCCGAACCCCATGCCGGCGGGGTGGAGCCTTGAGAAGTTGGCAATATTGGCTACGATATCTAACTCTATAAGTCCATGCTTAGATATATAAATCTCCAAAGGTACTGGTTCATAACAACTTCGACCTAGTGGAACCCGTATGCCTTATGTGGGATGGGATGAAGAAAATCGGAAGCTCACAACGAGCCCAACCTCATGGAACCTGGATGACCTAGCAAATAACTAATCAAGGTATATAAATTATGAATTAATTACTTATAAACTGCATATATTTGCAAGTGCATGTCTTTTTATTGACGTTAGGAGCCAAAAAGCTCTACTTTAGACAACACGACCTCAAGCCAGGTCTCCCATCTTGTCACCAACTGAATATGGTAACTACAAAAGTTACAAACATTTATAAAACATGACAAAGGTTACTCCGAGCATATAGCTCGTCCTTATACTATTATCATCTGTTATAGTCATACTATATGAGAAATCTATTATTTTAACAAGATGAGACATGTTACAGGTACACATAATAGGCTACCAACCCAAGCTACACAAACAAGCAATCTTCAAAGATAAAACTCAACTTAGAACTTGGCTACTTCGACCTCATCCTAGCCATTCTCATGGCATGAAGAGCTTTTAATTTGACACTCGCCATTTTAACGGTTCGAGAATATGGCAGACACTTACATAAACTTTAAACATATCCTTTAATATAGGTTTTCACCCTAGCCAATAGTAGTGAGAATGCTTTATGCACCCTAATCGAGTAATTGTATCATATTTTCTATATTGTACTACATGATTTTTAATCGTGAAGCATATTATTACATGTTTTACCCTCATATGTGCCTAACGAATCTTCTTTAGAGATCGACTGTTCGACCATAGTTGTAAGGAAAATTTTACAGCCCAGATAAAGGAAGTTAGAGCCGCGAGCTCACCTCAACATTGTAAGGCTTGGAAGCCAAAAGCTAGTCCGTTAAGAAAAAACTCAACTATCATTATATGGTTTTGCCCCCAGTTGACTTCAAGTTCGAATCACTTCATTCTTCAAACTTTTTTTGGGGAGACTTATGTTAATACAAATATTAACTTAAGCCCAATAAAGGCCCTATAAATACAAGCCTTCACACTCTACTTGGGAGGCAGATTTATTTCTCTCTTTAACTCATTCTCTCTATACTTATATTTATAGCTCACAACTTATCTCTCTATATACTAACTTGAGTTTCGGAGTGCTGACTGGTCTACAGGACCACCCCTGCAGGTTTACCAAAGAATGGAAGAATGAGAAAGCATTGATAAGACCTCCTCGCCAAGTCTCTAGCTCGGACAAAATTTGACATTAACAAGGTGTATGTTAAAAACCAATTAAGAATGACGCCTCAATATTATTCATTTTCAATGTAAAAAGAAAAAGAAAATTGTGCCTCAATATTGTGGCAATTAACATTCCACACTCCACATGTGGCAATTTAATCTACAAGAAAAATTTAGTCATCCTCAAGTCAAAGAGACTCAAGTCAAAGAGAATGATTACTACATGTGAATGTCTCAAGTTTGAATCCCAACGAGAAACAAATTACAATTATTAATTGTTTTCTTATAAACTCATCACATAACAAGAATTTTTTAATTTTAAATTATTAGAATAAGATTCAGCTATACAAATCTTCACAAAAATAATTGATAAAATTTACATGAATTTTTCTTCTTCATTCATAATTGAATTGTCATTATAACTTTTAATACTCGTATTTTTTCTCACAACTTCTACTTTTCTTTCTTTAATCTTATGTAATTCGTCAACCGATATCACACATTGCCAATAATTTTTAAAATGCTATTCTTTTTGTTCATCAACCTTTAAATACAACAATAAAAATAGATAAGTGCGTAAAAGAAAAAGAAAAATTTATCCAGTGAGGGTTGAATGAAAAATTCGACTTTTAGTCTTTAGACATGAAACCAGAGAATTGTGCTAGAAAATCATCATTTCTCCTTTAACAGACTAAGCATAGTTGCAAATAGGGGTGGCAATGAGTCGAGCTAGCTCATGAATAGCTCGTGAGCTACTCTTTAATAGCTCGGATCAAGCTCGGCTCATTTTTTAAACGAGTCGATCTTGAGCTTTATTTTAAGCTCGTTTAGTAAAACGAGCCGAGCTCAATCTTTCCAAAGCTCGGCTCGTGAGCACCTGAGCTAGCTTGTTTAATATTATTTAATAAATTTTTTATTATTTATATATACATTTATAATAAATCTATTTATATACAAAAAAACTAACATAAATTGTTCCTTGGCTTAGTGATAATTTGCACAATTATTTACTAAGTGATCTTGGGTTCAACTCTCCTTGCATACAAAACTTTTTTAGAATTTTCAAAAAATCTTCACGAGCCCTTAACGAGCCTAGCCAAACTTGAATATTTTCTCGCGAGCCCTTAACAAGTTTAAGCTCGCGAGCCTGAGACGAGCTCGAGCTAGGCTCGTTGACACCCCTAATTGCAAATCCCTCTATTTCAGTCTTCACCAGAATAATGAACCCTGTCGATTCAGAGACTTAAGAGATGAATGCAAAGCAATGGTCCTTACTCTACAACTCCTCTAACACTATATTTCAATCCCACATCATCATCATGACATTAAATATGGTGTCCACAACCAGGGGTGGACTGAGAATTTTTCAATAGCCCAAATCGAGCTCATAGTAATATTTTAATTAATTTTTAAAAAATATATAATTTAAAAAAATAATAATTAAATTTCAATCTTAAAAAAATAATATATATATATACTAAAAAAATTAATAAAAACATAAGTAAATCCATCATTTTTTTTCTTTCTTTTTGATCTAACTTAGTTATGACTATTATTTTCAAGCTTTTAAGTTTAAACTATTTTTGAATTTAGCATTATATGCACTCGAATTTTAGCCCCACTTTCATCCAAAATTGAAATTGTTTTTGTATTTTACTAACATGAAAGTGGGGATCCAAATAACGGTATAAGAACCAAAAAATTATGATTTTCAACATACTCAACTCAACTAAGCCTTAAAATCCAAACTAGTTGGGGTTTGCTATATGAATCATTTTTCTCTATTCGCATCGATTCAAGACATCATTTTTAGTAATGCCTAGAGCAGCCACATCCTTATCAATGACTGTCCTTCATGTAAGTTTTTTGGTTTCCCTCTACCACGTTTAATACCTATCACACATACCAGGTAACATTTCTTAACTACGGTTTCTATTAGCCGACGTTAGATATGTCCAAATCAACTACAATGGATTCGGATGATATCCCTATAGAAGTTTGGAGATACGTAGGAGATATTAACGTAACTTGGCTCACAAATTTTTTTTACAAGATTTAGTAACTAAGAATATATATATAAATAAAAGAAAATATAGGTTTTAGACTTTCAGCTTTTGCACACACTAGCCAATAGTAGTGGGAACGCTTTATGCACCCTAGTCGAGTAATTGCATCATATTTCCTATATTATACTACATGATTTTTAATCATAAAGCATATTATTGTATGTTTTACCCTCATATGTGCCTAACGAATCTTCTTTTAAGATCAACTGTTCGACCATAGTTGTAGGAAAATTTTACAGCCCGAGATAAAGGAAATTGGAGCCACAAGCTCACCTCAACGTTGCAAGACTTGGAGCCAAAAGCTCGTCAGCTAAGAAAAAAACTCAATTATCATTATATGATTTTACCCCCAGTTGACTTTAAGTTCGAATCACTTCATTCCTTGAACTTGTTTTTGGGGAGACTTATGTTAATACAAATATTAACTCACGCCCAACAAGCCCAGGCCCTATAAATACAAGCATTCACACTCTACTTGTGGGCATATTCATTTCTCTCTTTAACTCATTCTCTCTATACTTATATTTACAGCTCTCCACTTATCTCTTTATATATTGACTTGAGCTTTGGAGTGCTGACAGGTTTAAAGAACCACCCATGCAGGTCCCCAAGTATAAGGCATCGAGAAAACCACATCACCAGGTCTCTAGCTCGGACAAAATTTGACATTAACAAGGTGAAAACCTGTTCATTAGGTACTGTGTATAGCTCATCGCCCTCCATAATCTTTCTATCTCATCCCAAGAATGGCAGCTGGAATTGCAGAGCTGGGTAGAAGAGAATAAGAAAATAGAGAGAGAAAGAGGAAGAAGGCCTCAGCCAATTTCTTAGTTTGATTTAAGACACCTTCTAACACAATACCTAATACCATTTTATAGAATAATTAATTGCTATCAAAATACAAAATTACCCTTGTCCCTAATTCTACTGTATCAATCCCCATTTCTTCAAATAATTATTGTCCTCAAGAATTAGCTGGAAGATTGATTAAGCTAGTAGGAGAAGTCATTAGAGCACTTGTTGGAGGCCACAATGGGAGAGGTGGAAAGATTGTTTTTGATCTTGTAGCAAAAATACTTTACCAAAGCTTCAAACTTTATTCTCATTGTTGTTGATGTAGTTTCCTTGCAAATGAGCTCTTGAATTCCTTGTTGTGAATAGAAATTCCAAGTCTTCATCTCAGCAACTTGAAAGCACCCATTTTCATCTTCATGCCTTACAGCAAACATCCAAAGCATTATAGCCTGGAACTCAGTATGAGATAACATGTTATCATACCAGTCCTTGCCTACTAATTGTTGCAAAGGAGTTTCTCCAATGAACAGTAGCAATTCTTGCTCACAAGGACATCTGTCTAGCTTCCCCTTAATCAAATTTGCAATGCCACCGATGGAAGTACATGGACCAAGATTTTGCAACTTATTGAATTGGTAACCCACTTGAATTTCTTATTCATGTTTGTCATCCTTTGGACTGAGAAATTCTTGCAAGATTGTTTCTTTCCTTGGTGTTTTTGGATGAGTCACAATCTTGAATTCGTCAGTTCGAGTTAGGGGTTGAGGAATCATAGGTGAATTTTGGTGGTTCTCAGTGAAATTGTATAGAACAGATTCTTTCTGTTTCAAGTTTCCATCCTTTCTTTCATTCATAGAGGTTGAATGCTTTGTTAGAGAAGAACTCTGATTTCCTTCCATTAGTAGTATGGAACTCTCATGTATGGATTGCAACTTCAACTTCAACTTCATATCAAGCCCTGAATTGTACACCTCCATTAGTGAATCTATGGCTCCCATCAAAGCTTGAAACTTTGACTTCATACCAGGCTTCAATTTCTAAAATGATGAGTCTGTACTAGCCTTGTATTCTTATAGTTATAAATCCAATCTAATGAATCTTATTTCCATTTTATCCATTCTTGATTCTAGTGTTTTAAGCCTTTGATCAAGAACAGTGTTGTTTATGTTTACCATGGATGCCGAAGTGCCAAGAACAGAGCTCTATACTACTTGATAAGGACAAATCCAAGAATCAAGGGCTTCAAAGGAATTTGATATAGGCAAAACAAACTCCCAAGAATGGGCAGCAGGAATTGCAAAGTTAGGTAGAAGAGAATAAGAAAATAGAGAGAGACAGAGGAAGAAGGCCTCATCCAATTTCTTAGTTTAATTCAAGATACCTTCTAATATGTATCTAATACCATTTTATAGACTAATTAATTGTTATCAAAATACAAAACTACCCTTATCCCCAATTCTACCCGTATCACTTTATATATATATATATAAATATATACATATATATATCATAGATAATATTTACATCGATCAATATTATAGTGGGGTTCATGATCATTTTGATATATTCTCCTTAGCTCTCTTAGGTAAGATAATTAGATTCAACCACTAAATCATGTAAGTTACATGAATGTAAATTGCTCCCAATATAAACCTATAATATGAGTATTAGTAGTAAAAAGAAAATTTAAGTAAAATCTTGCCCGGGCCTGGGCTGCCCTGGTTGGTCCGCCCCTGTAATCACAACATCCATCCAAATGGAAAATTTATATCATACTATCATGAAACACGTGACTAACCAGAAGCATAAACAATAACAAACCCTTTAAACTATAACCCTTTTACAAAGGTTCCTAGTTCAGAATCAGACATACCATCCACATGCATTACACAAGCTAGAGTCATTTGTAAGGTAAATATTTGCATATCTTATCTCCTATTCCTCATTTCATTTAAAAGATCGGGCTTGAATAAATTTTCTGTTTGAGTCCAATTCCTCTGAAGTGAGACTTCCCTATCTAGGCTTTCCAAGAAACAACTTTTCCACCCAAGTTATATACCACGAGCAAGTTACCAAATTACAGAAAAATATTCAAAGCCTGCAATCCATTTTTCCTCTTTTCGCTATCCAGAGAATGGTGAAGAAAACACACTAAAAAGGTAGCTTTCTCATAAAATTTTATGGAATTATTTGGAGCATGAAAAGGGCTAAAGTAACTTTTAGTTCAACTAAATAAAACTATCTAAAAGAACTCAATTTCCAGAAGTTTTCAACTATTCTTCAAACATATTCCAGTTTTGAAGAACAATAATTATCAAGCCAGGTCGCCAGAAGTTTTACAGAAAGAGTAAAACAAGCCTTACACTTGATTACCCCTTTGCATAAATGTCCAGAACTTCAACTTGGAGTGCTGCATCACCATCATATTGGTGAGCGGAAGTTTTACCAACACAGTAAAACATGTCTTACACTAAAGATCTCTTGGCAAAAATGTCCAGAACCTCTCATCTTGTTTAATTCCATTATATTGGTTAAATGGCATTATAATACATAAATGGAAGAATTTATCGTTACCTAAAGTCATCCACATGTGACGGTACATCAAAAGTGCTCATCAGTCTGCCAAGAGCTACAGTGTGTTCCTCTTATCTTGTTTTCTTCCCCCTGACATTCTGAAGCAAACAAGTTTTTGTCGATAAATAAATAGGGCTATATCATTATTTCAGAATTGCTAGTCGTTTCCGCTCTGATTGGTTACGAGTTAATGGTTCTTCAAGTGTTGTCTTTCGTTATGCAGTGGAATTTCTGTGTTTTCCCTACTCAGTTTGACACCCGTACAACTTCACATCACATTTCCACCCAACAATCAGAAACCCTTCTCAACCTGAACTTTTTTTTACCTTCATGGCCTAATAGATAGATCTGAAGGCTAAATTATCTTTCTTCAGAGGTTGACTTAATAACTCATTTTAAGATTGTAAAGTATATGCACAATTTGACATGTTTAGTCTTGAGTATGGTTCTTGTCCTCTATGCCTAACATGTATTTCAAAAGTTGAAAAAGCATAGTCCATGTATAGATTCAAATATAGAATCCTAAGGTACTATGAAATGAATCACAAACTGTTTCTCTCAATGTATGTACCTTCATATGATAACTTCCTTTTCAGCATAATCAGTATCAAGTAATTAACACTTAATTCTACAGCCAAGATACCAATGACCTTCTACATAAAATTCATTACGTCTCCCTTTGTGAAACTTGAACTGCACGTCTGCATCTACTAGGTATCTAGCATGCACTACCTTCTTGTTTTAACCATCTGGCTGAAAGTCTGAAACCAGTAACCTTAGAAGCAGAGTGATCTTAAGAATTATAGGGAAAAGGTCACAAACCCACTCTCATTTCCACAGGTTCATCATTTTACCTCTTTAACCTTTGAAGAATCACTTCCAGCTTAACTAGAGAACTGAAATCCATTATAAATTCACATTCTAGAAAACCAAAATGCTAAATATTTTGGATTCCTACCCAATTGCTTTAGTTCAACCATACCTAATTATCGAAGGTTTTCTTACTCTACCTTTGTACTTTTTTCAAACTTTGTTTAACCTCTGACTAAATGGTAATAACTAATAACAATTGATAAACAACTCCACAACACACAACATAAAATATAATTAAGTCTTAATAGACCTTGGTAAAAAAGAAACTTCTATTTGACAATATTCACAGTACACAATAACCAAATAAGGTTATATCTCCTAGTATGCACAATATACAATTGATATTTAACTTCCCAAATCTCCTTCCTCCTTATTAATAACATCTGTCTAATTATCTTTTATGAGTTATGTTAGTCAAAATATATGAATAGTCGGTAGATTGAAACTTCTACCGACAGCATGAATTTGAGATACAAACAATTTTGTATAGAGTTCCACACATAATCAAAGGGAAAAAAAAATACTAGGTCAAGCAATAACAGCATAATCCATTATCAAAATCCGGAGATATTGGATGTTTTATGCAAGGACAAGTTGCAAAACAATAGAACTCCAGACATGAGTTAAGACTTTTATGATATACAACAGCAAGCATATACATTCTACTATGAAGCACGGATACGGATACGAGAATCCATACGATACGTATCCGACACGGGAATACACCAATTTCTTAAAAACAAGGATACGATACGTTAAGAATACGTTTAATTAAATAATTTTAAATTAAATTATATATATAATTTATAACATGAAGTGGTAATTCATAACATACAATATCTAAAAAACATAAATTGAGCAATTCATCATATAGTAGTTATCAAACAAGTAAATTCATAACATACTGGTCCAACAAATATAATTCATTACATTAAATTTTTCTCTATTAAAATTAAAATAAAATCCAAAAAAAAAAAAAAAATCAAAAAAATTTATACAACAGTAATGGATTCAATGCAAAACTCCATCATATATTCTCACAAATGCAAACTTCTAAAAGCTTATACAAAAGCAACAAAGGAAACAAACATAGACTAGAACACAAGGAGAATAACTTCATAAGCTCATATGGAATAAAAGAAACAATAAACAATGCACATCAATTCTTATAAACCTTAAAAGAGCTAACAACAGCAAACTTCGGAGCCAACAACACACAGATTTTGGATCAGTGCCAATGAGAAGTCCATAACACTATTTTTCAGACAAAGAGTAGGGGAAGTGAGAGAGGGAGATAAAAGTGGAGGATTACTCACTAGGAAGGAAGCTTTGGAGGCCTCAACAGTGAATGTTGTGAATTGGACTATCACAGGCTATGGAGAAGATGAATAACCTGAGAATTTTGAAGCTTCGAATAGCAATGAAGATGAAGAACAGTTTGAAAATCAGAAGAAGCTTCAAACCCAAGAACGGCGAATCAAAAGCTGCTTCAACGATACTAATCCGGTGAATTGACAATTGTTAATGGAGAACAGAAGTCACAAAGGATAGGAATTCATGAAGAAAAGAAGTAAAAATGAACAAAATGCAATGTTTTGGTGTCAGCCAAAAACATGGAGCCGTATCCGAGCCGTATCCGAGCCGTGTCCCGCAGTATCCGAGCCGTATCCGAGCCGTGTCCCGCAGTATCCGAGCCGTTTCCAGCCGTATCCGAGCCGTGTCCCGCAGTATCCGAGCCGTTTCTAGGCGTATCCAAGCCGTGTCAAGCCGTATCCAAGCCGTGTCAAGCCGTATCCGAGCCGTATCTATTTTTTTTTTTTTTTAAAAAAAAAAAAAAGTAATTATGGATACGAATCTGATACGTATCCCAGCGTATCGGGACCGTATCCGTGTCAGATACGTACTCGACACGGATACGACTCCCAATCTGAAGTATCGGTGCTTTAGAGCATTCTACCCATTATACTTCCAAACAGTTAATCATTCTCAAATCTCAAATTATCTAGTCTCCAGCAATCAATGAGAAATCCAAGCAATTCATATATAACCTTCAGCTCAACAATAACGGCATATTGGAGTTGTTAGCTTCATAGTTGAGAAATGAGCTTACATATTCATATGGGAACGTCCATGAATGCAAATAAAGCAATTTGCTTTGGTAATGTCCTATTTGGTACAAACAATTTGGAGACATTTCCGATTCAGTGATGTATTTTCTATAAGGATTAAATGAGGACTTCAATAAACAAATATAAGAATGTAACATCAAAAATACACATCACTGCAGATGTAGTAGAAGCAACACATCATCACCATCAGGTTATGGATAGATAAAATCTTCCTGCAAAATCTCATTAAATAAATCTCATTCGCTAGTTTCCTATAAGGTCCAACTAACCAAATAAGATGAATTCCCATAAACTAAATGCAAAGAAGAGAATAAAACAACATAAAGCTAAGAAAGAGAACAAATGTAACATGAGAAAAATCCTCAACTACAAAGCATCTAACAAGCCTCTGTCTCAGGCCACATACACATATATACAAGAAAAAAGGCTGAATGGGATGAAAGGCCATTAGTTCCATATTGTACATCTACCTGATAGTGACAAACTTGTTGGTGCCATGTTTTGCCCAATGAGTCCTCAAATCAATTGGATTAGAGAAGTTATAACCTTCAGCCGCGAGTTTCTCCAAGACTTTCTTGAATGCTCCTATACTCATTTTTCTTCCAGCTATCCTCGCACCACGCCGTTTGGTACTCATTGGCAAGGGATATATTGACATCCCTGTTGTACAACATGCAGATTGCCACCCACCAGAACCCCATCGGTAGCACTGTTGAGGCTTTCCAGTGCAGGAGCAAACTGGAATAGGAATACTGGAAATGTCCATATCAATCCCATTTATTACAATTTTAGTAGCTTTCTTTACAGTCCTTGCCCGTGGAACTGAAGGACTATTCTCATCCTTTGGCACACGAGGGCCTCTCTTAGGTTTCTTAGCCTTGGGTGATTTTGGGGCCTTGGGCCCCTGCCTTTTTTTACTAGTTCCATTGGGCTTCTCAATCACTGGCTCTTCCACTGGTTCTTCATCTTTGGACAAGTCAGGTTGTTGATGATGAACCATCTGCATGTGATGAGCTGAGGATGTCTCCGGTATGACAGCATAATTGGGGTTGCCGGGTATCATATTCAGAAATTTATCTCTGTGACTAATCCAAGCATCCCTCATATACTCCATAGGGTAAGCTGTTGGTGAAACCCCAATGTCCCTATGATGAAATGCTGCATTCGTGCTGGCCAAAATTGCAGCATTGCGTCCTCCAAGAAGAGGTTTTTCAGGCATGGGCGACATAAGCTGAAGACCAAGATGGCTCTTAAGAGATGCAGTGGGTTCATAGTAACCCCAATTACGCATACTTAAACTGTTATCCCCATCCATTTTACAACTGCTAACAACGAATGAAATGCAAGACAAAAAAAGTTGCACTCTTATTTGATTTTCTCAGTAACAATCCAGACCATTGTCTGTCTCCCAACAAGCCTCTAGGATCACAAAAAAAGGAAAAGAAAAAGAAAAAGAAATTAATGTCGAATAAAACAAAGACAAAATGCAACTGCTTAATCCAAACTCACATAGCTAAAATACAGTCAAAATCGAAGGACTCAACAGGATACATATAAAAACTTCAACAATGTATGTAAACAAAACCACAACCGCAAAAGTTTTCAACTTTTGGGTTTCCAATCCTAGATCTCTTCAGCAAAAATAGAACCAAGAATAATTCAGATCTCTAACCAACAAGGCATAGATCGACAGAACCGAAGATCAAACGGAAATGGAAAAAAATACAGCAATCTTAAGTACCCATTACTCCATATTGAAGAAAAAGCAGTACCTGCTAGGGTTTCTTCTTGGCGTCTAAGGATGGAGAAGGAAGAGTCAATAGGTACATAAATGTCTTCACGCCATCTGAAAATCTAATCCAAAATGCATTTAAGAGGGGGTTTTATTTTTTTTATTTGTTTAAAATATAAAATAAATAAATACATATAATATTCCCACCCCCAAGCAGATGACATCAAACAAACCATATATATATATATACATACTTTCTCTGAAAACCGCCTCTCCATCCACTGCTAGTTGCCCTGCCTCTTGTTTTCTGTAGTACTCTTTAGAGATAAACTAGCTTTAGTTTGAGAATTGTGTTTTGTGTATGTACCAAGTTTTTTGGTTTATTTCATTATTTTTGTTTTTCACTCAAAAATTAATTTTTATAATAAAAATTAGAGATCATATAATAAATTTAATGAAAAATTTTATAAGATCGCTCTCATTATTTAATTTATTATTTTACCAAGGCATGATGCATATTCGCATAAAATCGGATTATCACAATTTTTGCCATTGATACAAAGATGCCTGACTTTTCTTGCTAATTTTATTTTATGTTCATGTGCCCCACAAATGCTGAGTTTCAGCTTTTCTTACATAGAACCTTAATTCATGACAACGACAAATTAATTCTTTTATGAATTGAAGATGATAAATTAAATTATTAATAAATAAATAACTAAATTAGAACTAAAATTTGTTCATATAATTTTTAAAATTTATCTATTTTATGTCCATTGAATATAAGATAATATATTTACAAAAACATAAGAGCTCGTGTACTATTCATTTTAAGAAAATAAATAATTTTAACAATAAAATAAAATAAAATAAATATTACTCTTTTATAAATAAACTATCATCTGTCTAGCAGATAGAAATAAATAAATCATAAGAAATAAAAAAAAATTTCTTAATTAATCAATACTAACACCAGTGTGAAAGGTATCCACTGGATCATTGTAAAAAATTCTAACTCAATCTAATAATATTACAATTCAATTCATTAATATTAATAATATAACTCACAAATAAAATAAATATAATTATATATTAGGCTTGAACATGTCACATTTTGGTCTCTGCACATTGGTATCGAAGCTAACAAGTTTCATAGGACTATTTCATCTTCAGTGACATAACCATCTCACAAAAAAAATTTAAAAATGAAAATGAATAATTAATTCATATCGTTAAACATTCAGTCTTCGAAATTCAAAATTGCAGAGGGTAAGACTACTTACATGTTATAATTTTGACCCAAAAAAAATAATATATAAATATTATTTTATTGGTTTGATATATGGAAAAATATTTAGAAAATGCCTTTAATTGTTAGGGAAATTTGATTGATATGGCGTTTACAGTATCATTAATTAATTTTAAAAACTCATCGCTTTCTGGTTGGTAACGGATTCGGGCCATTAGCCCATAACTCTCAAAATGTTGGACCACTGTATTCTTAATGGGCCATATGTCCAAAGTAATGAAATTTCTGAAATAATTTAATAAAGTAGGTCCAATTCAATGCAGATTCGGAGAATGAAAACCTCTTACTCAATCCTAATACTACCGGTTACACACATTTCTAGAATTGATAATTCATTGGGTTATAAACCAGTTTGGGTATTTGAATTCTATATGGTTACTTCTCTATGCAATATGCATCATATCACAACACATTTAAGATTATTTTCTTCTAACTTCTTAAGCTTGGCTGAAATTGTTGACGATATAAATTTAGAAAATGAAAGGGCATGATAATAGACACGACATTCCTACTTTTTTTTAAGACACCATTTCCAATAAATAAATTAAATTTTATAAGATAAGAGAGTTTGTGTAAACACCCCCAAGTAACCAAACAAGTTGAGAAGACCATAACGACATGGGCCAACATGGAAAGTCAAAATTACTCAACATCCTTACTTTTATTTTAGTTCCACTGTGGTAATTGAATAATGCAATACCCCAACTTATCTGATACGATTTATAATGACCCAAGTAATCCAACTAGTCAAAGCAATTTGAGAATGAACCGTAGACACATGGCCAATCTAAGTAATTTGATAATTGATTACTTATAACTTACATACAACACACTCGTAACTCCAGCTTTCAATTTATAAATTAATATTTGAATTCTCATGTTTTTCAAGTACGGGAGAATGATTTGTTTCTAGATCAAGGACCAAGTTTTTTTTTTTTGTTTAAGAGAGAAGAAGAGAATCATTGGAAAGGAATTGATTATTCCCCAACGTAGGAGAGGATTTAACCCACTACTCTTATCAAGGATTTATAGGTCCCCTCCTCACTCCTTAGCTTGTTGACAGTGCAACCTCTTATTTCTTATTTCTTATTAATTTGTACTACATATCAAAGTTATTTAATGAGAGAATCTTTTGATTTTTTAAATTACCCTTTATATAAATTTAATTTTCACTCTTATCCCTTTTTTATAGTTCAATCGTAATTTTCCTCTATTTTAATAATAATAATAAAATTGAATTTCTTTTATTTAAATTAATAAATTTTAACAACAATGAATTCTAACAATAAATAATTTTTATAATTCATAATTTATCTCTAATTTATCACCATATTAAACTTCTCATTCATATTGTTTTATCATAGGATTGTAATTGCTTTTATTCTATTTATATTATTAAAATTTAATTATAATGAACTATATATAATTAATAATAATTAAATTTTTATATTAACAAGTTGTCTATAATTTAGCATTATATTAAATATCACATCTCACTTTGTTTTATTTGCATAAAAGTCATTTAGTAACATGTATGTATTGTTGTTGATTCAAGTAAAGTATGATTACACTTGCCTAATATCTTGATTATTTTTTTAATGGTTCACCAAAAATATAAACTTTTGATTATTTTTAACTTTATTATTAAATTTATTTTCTTCTTTTTCCCTTAGTAAAGTCTTTTTTTTCTTTTTTTTTCCATTTTGAAAATATTTTCATTTTATTGTTTTGATGAAACATTTTTGAAAAATAAGAAAACACCATAGTATACATAATACATGTATGCTATTAATTATTCTTATTTATTATTAGGTTTATAAAATAAGAAGGTAGCATAATATATATAAATTTAATATTTGAGAGAAGTTATTTTCTTTGAAAGTTGGTTTTATGAAAGAAAAAAAAATTCAGACACAAAAATTTAAAATAATGTTTTGAGATTATTTTGAAGAAAAAAACTATTTATAATTGTTGATAACAATGCCTTGTAATCTGTTTGTGTTAGAAAATTTAACAAAATAAGTATTGATAATATCAATGTTTGACAAATAAATTTAAATTGTTTGTGCTATAAAGTAATTGATTTTTTTAAGTATTAATAAAGTAAGATGGAAGATGAAAAAATTGAAGACAGATTTTTTTTTTCTTCTTATGGCTGGTTCTAAATTCAGTGATGTTGTTAATAGTTAAATGAATGCAATTATTATTAGTTTTATTTTATGTTAATAATTTTTTAATAAAGATTAAATTGAGTCAATAATAAAATTAAAATTTAATTGATTTTGAAAGAGATTTTTTTAATCATTTATTAAAAAAAATATCAATCAGAATCTTAATAAATATTATTATTTTATTATTATAATTAAAATCATTTATGATTGTACACTTGAGAATTTATTAATATTTTGACTCTTAAAAAAGTTAATTTTAAAAATTATTTTATAAAGACCAAATTAAAATACATATATATATATAATATTTAGTTTTTATTATATACATAACTTACGTTTTTTTATTAGCTTTTAAAAATATATATATTTTTTTAAAGTTATATAAATATGACTGAGGTGTATAGAAACTGGCTGGCAATGACACCTAAAAGACTGGCAGAGAAGAAAGGAGCACGTGGACCAAAGACACACACAAGAAAATGTTCCAGAGCAAAAGAAAAAAAAAATAAAAAAAGGCGAGTCTTTAAGCTACTGCACATGACTCTGAGCTTGTTTTGGGCTTTTTTCTTATGTTTTTTATGTAAGATAACAGCTACCACACAGCTTTTTTTTTTAAAATTTCTTTCTTTTCAAACAGGTAGCAATTCACTCTAAATCCAAAAGCTTTGAATGTTCTCTGGCTCTCTGCATATGTGGAAAAATGCTGGTGCTTACTGAGCTGAGATCATGTCCCTGATTCTGATGCATGCTGGTTTCTGAGTCTGAGAGAGATAAAAAGAGAAGATTATTGTTGTGTGGGCTTTGAGAGGGACGAGTAAATGAGTCTGTCCTTCTCACTCAGAACAGTGGCACTGAAAAACATGATGCTTTATTGACATTTATAATTCACCAGAATAGCATTGTAAAATCTGATTCCTCCCTCTTTCTTTCTTCCTCTCACTCTCTTACATTTTATGGTTTTTTTTATCAACTTTGGTGATCAGTCTACGGTTTCACTAATGCATGCTCGGGGAGAAGGTCTCATCTCTAAATTTGGTACCTACTTGCCCAACAAAGATCTACATTTGCAAATAGAAAATCCAACACCACCAAAACTTTGAGAGAAGGAAAAATTTCAATGTTTTTGACCCATGCTCAAAAGTAATGATGGCAAGTAAGAAAGACATTAAAAATATATATGTATATGTCAAAGAAATTATAATATTATAATAATGAATAAAAGAACAATTGAACTTAGAGCTAACCGGATGAGTACTTGGCTTAGAACCAGTCTCAGGTTTGACGAGTTTGATTAAAAGCCTAAGCTAGAGTTTATCTAACCTATGATTAGCTCTTTAGAGAATTTCCAAATAAACAAATTTTTTTAATTTTTTGGTATAGCCAAACAAACAATGTTAAAAGTAATATTTTTAATTTTTATTTGTATTTTACTGTGTTTAATCTTATGAATACATTAAATGTATCGAAATGGTTATAAAGAGAATCTCTATTATTCGATTAAACATGTACTCTGCAAGAATTATATATATATATATAGCTCACAAGCCAAATGATAAATCTAATTAAACAAAATGCATTATGACATTAGCAAAAAAGAAAGAAATACACAATTAACCTAGTTATATACATGCAAAAGTTGAAGCAACATACCCTTTTTATGACATATAGCCTGCATTTACCAAACAATATAACAAAACAAACTGAAAATTACAAACACTTACTGGGTATCTATATACCATGCATTGAAGAAAAAAATAATTAAAAATCCAAATATAGAGATGATCATCATAACCTAAGAGTTAGCTATTGGTTTTCCCATGATGATGATCACTTCTATTATTATGCTCTACTTCACAACCTTCTGTCGTTATAGCAGACGACATGTAACTCAATACCAAAGAGTTCTGATCATCAGGAGGAGCTGCCATCGTTCCCTTTGCGGCCATTGTCGTTCGTGCCTGAAATTGTTGTTTACAAGAATGACAAGTGATTTGAAGAATAGTAGAATTTATCTGCTTGATTGCATGTTCTTTTAAAGCATAAGCCTTGTCAAGTTCAGCTTGAGCTTGTTGTCTAATTCTCTTTGCATTTGCAAGTTCTTGCTCAGCCAATTCAATCTGCTTCTTTGCTAAATGTCTTGCCTCTTCAGCATAACCCTTTTCTGCCATTGCTAATCTTAAATACTCGCTTGCTTGTTCTTGAACCCTCAATGCAGCTACACCAACTGGTTTCTGAGTACTACTTGAAGTAGTCAAACTGTTTGCTTCATTTTTCTCTGAAAACTCGGATGACCCAATTGAGAGCTGTAACTGGGTTGAATGGGTTTCGTCTCTCTTAGGCGATATCGAAAGATCAATGGGGTGATTTGAATATTTGGTTGAGAGCTGAAGCTCTAAGTTGTGATAAGGTAATACGGTGTTGTTTTTATCAGCTGCATTGGTAGAAGTAGTAGTAGGGTTTAAGAATGTGGTTCCACTTGGCTTTGGCATTACCAAATTACATGGTGCAGCTGTTGGCCAAGGAGCTGTGCTGAATTTGGTTTCACTTGATGGGCTTGGGCTAGAAGCTGTTTGAGACAAACATGCTGGTTGTAGTGGCAGTGATCCTGGCCGGAGATGTCCTATATTGCAAGCATCTTGGTGCTCAATAAAACTCTCCACCCTACAAGAGAGAGAGAAACATTTAGCTAGAATAATATCTAATGCCAAAAATCACAGGTAGGGATATAGAGGAAAACATTAATTTACATGGAAATGATATAAAGGGAGGAGAAGATCAAGTCACTAGCTAGGAATAGGATATATGTAAAGGAAAACATTAATTTACATGGAAAAAGTTTTATTAAAAATGGTAGAGGTGGTTACTTGTAATGAAATAAAGGATAAAAACCATGTTTAATCACAAAAAGGAAAGTTATTTAAGGTCTTGGGATGGGAAATGATTTTCAGAATAATAACGGTTATGTGAGAAACGAAACTGACCCTTCGGAATTGTGTCTCCTATCTGTCTATAAACAGTTTCATCATTTTGTTAAAAATTTTGATTGAAGGTTCCATCAGTCAAACATTACTATACTTCAATATTATATTAATTCACTTCCATTCCAAAAAAAAAAAAAAAAAAAAAAACCCTTTTATGAGTCAAAACCTAAGGTTCCAATTCATCAAAAAAATCATAACTACGCAACCCAAAATTTGTTTTTAAAAATGTTATGGGCCACATAAAAATGCATGCCATGTGATCGATGAAATTACAAACCTGGAGAAAACTCTGCCGCAGTCACAAGAATGGCCTCTGGTGCCACAGGTTTTAAGATGTGCTTTATAATCAGACTGAACCGCATAGCCTTTTGAGCATTTCGCACAAACCCATTGTTTGTGATTGCTGTGTTTCCTTCTAAAATGTTTCTTTATCCCAACAAGATCGCCAAGGGCATGACATGGGTCGTGGTGCAAACAGCTTGGTTCAGGGCACACAAACACACGCTTCCTCACCACTGGTGTCTCTCTTTTCAATAACTTCCAGGGCACCTTGTGGCGTCGCCTATGCATTTGAAGGTTCTGGTCCCTTTGAAATCCTTGGTTGCAGATCTCACATACATAACGATCTGATTCTAATAAGGTCTTGGGTGAGAGAGATACCACCTCTGCATCTGGATCTGTTTAGCACAGAGAATTATTCAATTTCACTACCCAGTGAGAAAAAGAAGAAGGAAATTAATGAATTAACATGAACCCATTATCGATAG
The DNA here is from genome assembly GCA_029379385.1 of Quillaja saponaria. Taxonomy (NCBI): domain Eukaryota; kingdom Viridiplantae; phylum Streptophyta; class Magnoliopsida; order Fabales; family Quillajaceae; genus Quillaja; species Quillaja saponaria. Next base: position 9,675,092 of record CM055607.1, read on the forward strand.
ACACCAAAAACAATAAAAGAATTTGAAAAGATTGAATTTTTAATTATGTAAGATAAGATTAGAATTTGTACCTGGAGTTCCTGCAGGTCTTCTTTTCCTTTTATTGGCAATACCATTTTCGACACAGGAAAATGGCTCAGAAGAAGGAACTGACATGGGTGGATTGGATATACTAATCCCTAGTTTAATTTCTTGGGTGTGTGTTTGTTGTTGTGGTTGTGATTAACTTCTATAATATAAGGGAATAAGGTAAGGAATCAAAGCAAATATCTATGTTTAATGGAATTACTAAAGGAAGAGAGATTGGCGAAGAGAGAGAAAGAGAGAAGATACAGCTAGGTAGAAGCCTAGCTAGGACATAGAGAGGAAGAGAAAAAAGCTCTTTCTTTCGGTTATATCAGCTTTCTTTTAATTTGCTTTTAGACTTTCAGCTTTTGCACACACTACACTACAACACTACAACAGTACAACTACACCACCTTCCTCTGTTTCTCTCTCTAAAATTTTCTCATCCATTCCTTCCAACTCTCATCTTCATCAGGCACTGTGTATAGCTCATCACCTTATTAAGCTTTCAAAAAGAGAGACAGGCAGACCCAATCACAATGCTCGAAACTTGATCCCACAAGCAGTGCTATGGGCTCCAGAAGGAAAAAAAAAAAAAAATCCCCACAAAGAAACAAAAAACACATAATTCATTTACACAGTAAAAATTAATTAACTTCGCTCTGAATTTGCATGCATAAATAAAGGGCTAAGCATCCAAATATACACGTAAGCTTTCTATTTTGTCTGTCTCCCACATCACCATCTTAATTAATTTGATTGGAAGAATGGGAGAGGGGGAGATATGAAATAATGAACATCTTTATAGACCATAGTACCCACACTTGTACAGTTACAGAAACTCTAATTTGAGTAACTTTTTAAAGATGGTAATGAAGATGTCGAGTCACCATCAAAGGGTATTATAGTCAATGGGGATTATAAATCTAAGTCATCCAAGATGCTTTCTTTTTGTAAACTGGGGTCATCTAGCTGGGTAAGGCCCAAAATAAGTTTTTTTTTTTTTTGCCAATAAATCTCCACCCAATGACTCATTATAGTACACTAAAGTTATCAATTAGTTCAGTTGGTGAACTAATGAATTCAAGAATCAATAGTGGCTGTTAGAGAGTTAAGCTCATGTGATATCTAATAAATTTTATATCATTATCTATATATATAAAGATGACTTAGGATATAAAATTCAATCAAATTATTAATTAATAATTTATATATAAGTTGAGATAAATAACTGATTATAAATTTATAAAAAAAATATTTACGCATCAATCGATTGTGAAATAAACCACATATATAATTAATCCACCCATAAATGAAGAGATCTTGTTTGAATTGGGTAAAGTATAGTTAGGTTGATTTAATGCGATAAAATAATGAGTAAGACCATATCTTAATGCATTAATGTACGTAAAATAAAGTATATGATTAGATTCAGGATCAGTAAACACTTGGGGAGTATGATTGCAAAGGACAATCTCCTGTGATGCTTATCTCACGCCCTTCATCTCCCCATTCATTCTAATTATGATTTTAAACAATTAACTAATTGAGTTAATTATATGAACCAATTAACTTAATTAGTTAATTATTATTTTTATCTGACATTGGTTGGTAACGTAAACTAATTAATTATTATTTATGCACATATATCATGATTATCAAGCCGACATATATATATCTCTTTCTCTCTCTCATAGATATGTCTTTTTGTGCTTTTAATTAAGGATGAAAATGTTCAATTAGGCATAGTTTGCAAAATGATATCTGTCTCTTATTTGCGCTTAAGTCACCTGTGAAATTTTTTTTTTCTATATATTTATATCAAAGTTTACCTTTAAGTCACCCGTTCCAAAAATCTTTTTTATATTTATATCAAAATGAGTGTGTGATTGTAATAATTAAGAAGTGTATTATACATATATATATTTATGATATCTATGAGATATCATGTATACGGATATGGAGAGGGTATGAATGTTAAGTGAAGTAATAGTATCTCTGTCTGTCGTCTGCCCTAGCTAATAATTTCATGATGGGTAATCAGAAGTTATGGGCCCATAGCCACACTATTCCTGGATGCCTTTGTCATTTTTCTATTTGTTCGTATTTGTATTACTTTGTAGTACTAGGCCTCACGTCCTGCAGCAAACATAAACCAACATATATACACGTGCACCCTCTGTCTTCTCTCTCTCTCTCTAAATTTTAAACATTCATCATGATATGCAATATTTATTCTTGAAAGGCATTCAAATGTCATTTTGATATTAGCTAGTACTGTTTTGGTTTTCACAAGATGTTGGTAGAATTTATGAATATCGCACAAACACCTCTTGACTCTGTTTTTTCTTTATTCTTTAAATGACAAACAAGGGAGAGTAACCTGTAGAGATGTATGGGTAAGGAGTTCGAGAGATAAAATTCCTTTACAGTTATTATCGGAATTTAATTCTTAACTAGTTAAAACTGTAATGAGTCTAATCTGATGTCTCTACCGATTGAACTTAGTAGCTAACTGTGCAAACAAGTACTCTCATTTTCATGTCATATCTTTATATAACTCATGCACATAGACTACCAAATTTGCAAATATTGATGAAGTTGAATTTAGAATTTCTTTTTAACTCATTAAAATATCAAAGATGGTTTGATTTGGTGATTAAGAAAGTGTGATTTTTTCATTAACTTACTGAGTTTGAATTTTTTTTGGGAGGTTGTACTTTTTTTGGGAGGTTGTGAGAAGTAAAATTTTTATAAATTTTTTAGTCCCGATGTAACTAATCTATCTTAATTTATTAAGGTTGATAAAAAAATTAATCGAAATATACGTAAATTAATCCGACACACCCAGTCATTGCAAAAGCTTTCAATTTATAATGTGTTTTTTAAAACTTGTAAATCATATAGTTCTGTCGTATATAATCATGAAATTTCATCAATTACTTGTATACTTAATTACCCTATAAATTTATCACAAAAAAAAAGAAGAAGTTGAACCAAACTTTATATAGAACCTTTATAACATGGATATATAATGAACAAATTAAAGCAGTCAGTAAATTAAAGATGGCTAAATATAATACATTAATTATGAACCTAGATATGGTAAAAAAAGATGCATGACAGAACATTGTCTTCTACTTTATGGTTTTGATTAGTTTATATGTTTTTCTGATCCAATTAATTGTTCACACGTGGGTCTGTAGAGTGCATTACCGACAATACAAAAACTTTTAAAGCTAGCGGAAATATTTAGATTAATTTTACAATTATTTATATGGTTGCAAAGTTTTGCTTGTAAAATTTATTGCATCATGCATGTTACAAGTTTATTAAAATATAGTACTTTAATTTTGAACTAGATATTCATCAAACAATAATTCAATTACAGTGTTTGTTTTTTCTTTTCTTTGACTGTTCGTAATAATTATATAAATAGTTTAGGTATATTTTGAATAATTTATTAGATAAAATTAAATTTAATAGAAAATCTTAGTTACTCCGAAGAAAGAAACAGAAGAATATGGGGTTATGAAATTTCCGAAAATACGGACAAAACCATTTGATGGCTTACACGCAAACGTAATTCCGGCATAAAGAAGTGGGGTCCACAATGTGGGGTCTTTATGTCCAGCTGTCAAGTCTCATGAGAGCGACACATGGAGTTTCCTTCTGGTGATATTCAAGCGCACACAACTATCATGGGGACCCTACCATCTCCTGTTTTCTTCGTTAATTCATTTCTCTCAATCGTTTTCTCTCTCTTTCTTCACTTTCTTCTTGTTTAATTTGCCATCTTTCTCGAGAAATTCAGCACCCAACCAGAAACAAACCTGCTTCTTAGACTTTTCCTTACGTATTTTATGAAGTTTCTTTTATCACCTCCATCTTTTTCATAATTATATACAAGACTCAGAAAAAATTTATACACAATAATACATACTAACTTTTTATGTGAAGTCACATTTTTCAGTAAGTATGAGATTCGATTAGATATATTTTAAAATAATACTAAAAATTTACCAGTTGAATTGACACTTGAAAAGAATATGAGATATTTCATATGCAATATATTCTTGTAATTGTATTAGTCTTAGGGGGCCTCTCCAATAGTTATTCCATTAATTATTAGTTTTTTGTTGTGTAATGATATAATTGTTTATTCTTGGAAGACATGTTGCTGATTGAAGGTGTATGTCTCCTGATAATATCAACTCCTTCATGCTTATATACCTACTACAGTACTACCATCTTGTTTGTTTCCTCCTTTTGTTTTGATATAGACATAGACAAATAGAAGATATATATCTGAAATTCTCTCAATGGTATTGATTGAAATATATATTTATATATGTTCATCACTGTTTCATACATACATCTCATGACAGAGGCATTGTGGTCATCGCCAGGTAGTCTTTGTATCTCTATGTCTCTCTTGATGATCAAAATTCCAGTATCCTATGTGTTATGTAGCTTCCTGATATTTACTTTTTATCTCTCTGTCTCTCTTGATGATCAAAATTCCAGTATGCTATGTGTTATGTGTTACGTAGCTTCCTGGTAATTACTTTTTATGATGATAGGTAAGATGCAATAATCCTATCTAGCTATTGGGTTATGAGAATTAAATTAAGTATTTATTCTTAATTTGTTGTGTAGTTTAAAATTCATTTATATGTCATTTACAATTGGACAAATTTTTTTTAAAAATACCACAAAAAGAGCCTTTTTTCTATTTATAGGTATACTACAAATAAATAATGCAAACTTTATGATCAAATGACAATAATGCATACTTTTCTTCCTATGGTGATATGGTGACCTAAACAGAATATAGAGGCCAGCCCTACATATTCCAGTGTCTCACTTCCCCTCCAACCCACACAATGAAGAATTTTGTTTGAACAACAGAAAAGATTAACATTCCTAAACCACTTTTTATATTACTTGGAGAATTTAGCCCTACAAGAAATGGAATTTTTCTCTTTTGATAGGCCTTGGGGAAGACAACGGAGGTGGGTGCACATGGTTTAACCTTCATGTGAGGTATGGCATATGATCATGATCTAGCTTTATCAGAATATGTAACTAAACATGCAGAAAAGGATTTTCAAGATATGCTTTAATCTCTTAAACTCTCATGTATATATAAGTTTATTATCATCATGAAGAATGCACATATCTTTGTGTTTAAATTTAACTTACTTTTTAAAATGAGTGATGACAATCATTGAACTCTTGACAATTTTGTCGTTGAAGCTCTCATTCATCTCTAATAGATTGTTAAAAAATAATTTTACTGTTAGATAAAATCTTGAAAATGAGTTTAAATCTAGGCTAAATTATACTTTTAGTCGTGTAGTATGACTCAAAATTAACTTTACTTCATATTTTTCAATTTGTTATAATTTGCTCCGTTTAATTACAAAATTACTTCTATTAGGTTTTTATAGTCATCTTCGGTCCAAATTAACTTAACGAAAATTAACGATCAATGACGTGGACAATCATCTTTGATGTAGCCAATCCATATGGATTAAATTAATGGTCAATAACGTGGACAATCATCCTTGATGTAGCCAATCTATGTGGATTCTTGAACGAATAAAAATTGCCATATGTATTGTAAATAATTTTTTTTAAACTCAAATTTGTTTGGTTAAAAAAAGAAAAAAGAAAAATTAAATTAAATAACTAAAAAAATTAAAAAACCATTTCTCTCTTCCACTGCATCATCTTTCCACCATCAGCCCAAATCCTCCAACAAACCATTGTTGTTATTCTTCTGCTTGTACAACAACATTGTATCACAAATCTAAACAACTCCTTTATATTATTTCCAGAAAAATTTGAGATCGTCAATAAAAAAATAGAACCCAAAATGTTGAGAAAAATTGGAAAAAAATCAAAATTTTGTGGGTAAAGTCAGATTTGGTAGGTGCTTTCCTTGGTTATGTTGCATACCCATGTAGCTTTCTTTGGGAGGTGAAATTTGATCCGAAATGATGTTTTTCTCATGGCCAACATGGTTGTAGCAAACCTCCTTAAGTAGCGAATTTGTAATTGGTGGGCTCTGAAATTTTCTCCAACTATTTGTTATGGTTTTAGGTACAGATCTTGACATTTGCTTTAAATTTGTTGGACATGGAGGTTGGGTAGTGGTGTTTGTGGATGGTGTGATGTTTTGTAGTAAAATTGAAGAGGATGAAGAAGGAAAAAATATAAACAAAAATTATTTTATTTTCAAATTTTTATCCTTTTTATTTAATTTTTATTTTTTTACCAAAATATTATATATATAAATCCACATGTCAAATTTTTATTTGTTTAACATATCAAGGGGTAATTTACATCATGTACTTGTAGTCACATTACCACTCGTCAGCTTTCATTAAATCAATTTAGACAGAAGGTCAGTGGAGACCTTATTGCAATAATTTTGTAATTATATGTATCCAATTATAACAAATAGGAAGATATAAACTAAAATAAATTTTATATCAAATTATAATTAAGGACAAAAAAAGTATAATTGAGCATTAAATCTATTACATGAAAATGTTAATTTGTCACTTACTTCGATCCCTAAAGTTTAGGCCTTTAGTTTACTTTGGTTTCACGGCTACCTTTGAATGCTAGAAAAGTAGTGTTGAAGTACGTACTTTAATTATCTAACAAAACAAAGTAGGACATGGGAGCGTGGGTTGCTTTTACCTTTAGTTTTTCTTTCTGGCTTCTTTTCAACTCCTTTCTCTTTACCTTTCTGAGAAAAATAGAACTTTTAGTCACCATGTGCCTTCCATCACCTTCATAACCATGATAGTAGTGGGATCATCTCACATGAAAGACAAATACCCTAAAAAGTATGTGCTTATTCTCACCTAGGAGTGCATGGAAAACTCAAAAAATTGAATCTTGAGTTAGTGACACGTAATCCACTGACCCTTTTTGGGTGATGAAGCATGGAGTTTCCATCCATTAATGGCTAGAAAGTTAAAAGAAACAAAAACAAGTTATAAGTGGTAACATGTCACACACACTAGAAAAGAATAAAGAAGATAACAAAGGTGTTATTTTTACAACACAAAAGCTTCCATGAATTGACGTATGCTTTGCTAGGAAGGATCTAAATGCCACGACTTTGTTTTGCAAAAGAAAAATATGTAACTAATGAGAAAAAAGTTAGACCCTATAAACCCTAATGACCAAATTGGTAAATTTGGGACCCTCTTCACATTTGGCCACATCTCTTAGAATTTTGTTCTAGTAAAGTTTAATAGTGATAACTCAAGAAACAAACCATGTGAGTGGGGGAGATCACTTATCTTTATATTCAAAAATACTAGTTCGGGTTGTGCAAAGTCCAAAAGTCAAAGCATCAAATCTATAAGATAAAAAAAATGTCCCTTCCTTTATAAAAGAAACCAATTTGTTCAATTATACAATTTATAAAATTAACTGAGGGCCTAGCTAGCTAGCTATCCATTTTAAACAAAAATATCCATGTAGGAGCTTTCATCAACGAGTATCTTACAATTGCTATGAAATGAATAAAAGCAAAAAAGATTTTGGAGGACTTTGAAAATCATTACAATTTCATGGAATTAACTTTTATATATTTCTTATGATGATAGAAGTTTAGCAAAAGTTGCAAACCAATCTCTAATTTGAGAATACTACGTACGAATACTTTTTGAGAAACATTTTGGAGGACATTGATGTGAATTATTGATTCTTTAAATTAAGGAATAATAGTAAAGGTACAAAATTAAAAAATAAAATAAAATAAAAAAAGGAAAAAGAAAGTAATTTACAATACGTTTGTAGATGGCCCAAAAAAACCCAACACATGCTCAAGTAGGTCTTTTTGGGCCTCCACACACAGTACTGCTTAACAGAGGCTGGCCTTTTACTATGGTCCAAGCCCTTTTGTGAAGCACAAAAAAAGAACAAAACTTCCGCAGCCGGGAGTCGAACCCGGAATTCAGTCAAGAGAATTTACCAAGAGAGCTACTGTGGATTTGACATTCATGTGACATCAAGTATTATATTAATAAAAAAAAAAACACCCAATCTTCTCAATCTAATGCAAAACTTGGGTAAAATAAAAATAATGAGAACATAGGATTTAGTAAAAGGAATGAAGAAAGAAGCTGAAAACTGAGGCAAACATTTTTAAACTCATGCACGCGTAATACCAATTTAATTTTACTTTTTTTAACGGTCAGAGATGTTTACTTAATTTAAGTATATTTTAATTAATTTATCTTTTATATTCAATTAGAAACAACGTCTTCCAGTTGGAAACGGGTAACCGCTGATCACTAATAAAGCAGTTGACAGCTTCAATAGTCGGTGCAGGATTGGCTTCCCATAATGATCAATTATTCCAGTTGTTATTGGTAAGAATAGCTTATTTCTCACAATTAGTCCCTCAGAAAATCAGCCCATGGTTACAACTTGTATCTCACTTTCCAATAAAAACTTTTAACACTAAAAAAAAGAAAAAAAAAACAAAAACAAAAACGCAAATGAAATTGGACCTCCTTATATTAAGAAGATAGCCAGCCAAATTTATCCATAACAAAAAATAATAAGCTCAATAAAACTAGGCATACCATTTATTATAGGTTTTTTTTTTTTTTTTGAAAAGAAACTAGATCCCAAAATCTTGTATACAAAATGTTGTCATATATAATTAATATGTAAATTGATAAAATTTTAGGTTAGTTGTACATAAATTATTTTATATGTATGTAATTAACATGCATATGAATAGAACTTTAGACTTTTTTAAAAAAATACTGAGATGTAATTAACTTATAAATTGACATGAGATAAGGCGATTTCAATACATATTATTTTCATATATAATTAGCATGTAGATACTCAAAAATTATGTGATTTGTTTATAAATTATTTTCATATGTGATTAAAATATAATTAAATCGTCAGGGTCCTAAATTGATTTGTTTACTAACTATTCTTATTTGCAATTAACTCTATAATATATCTATATATGTAACTAAGATGTAAATTGCTAAGATTTTAGGTGATTTATTTACTAACAGATCTTGTTTTTAATTAATTAGTAAATCTCAAGGACAATACTCTATTAAAAAACTACTCTCTTATTAACATGTCAATCAGCAGAATCTTAGACGATTTAGGTATAAACTATCCACATATGCAAATTAACGATTTAGGTTTAAACTATCCATATAAGCAAATTAACATGTAAATCGCCAATTGGTTGGACAATTTCATTACAAACTATCCTTTTATGAAACTAAAACATAAATCATCAACGACTTGAGTGATTTCCTTACAAATTATTCTTCTACATATAAACTATCATAAAATAAAAATAAAATGTAAATTGTCAAAACTGCAAACAATCTCAAAAGAATTAACATGCAAATCGTCAATATGTTAGGTGATTTTTTAACAAATTATCCTTATATGAACTCAACATGTAAATTGTCAAGGAGTTAGACAATTGTGGTACAAACTATTTTTATATATATTTAACATGTAAGGCGTAAGCAATTTTCTTAACAAATTAAGTAAGACCAAGATGCTTTCCAAAGTTACATCTTTATTTGCTAAGATTTGCTTTGTAATATATTAATAGACTAATCTTATTTATTAAAGGAGGAATTAAGGGAGAGAAGTTAGTAGCAAGGGTTGCCTAACATTAGTAGTTAAAATCTTGTTTTATTAAAGAAATATAATTATGAAAGTACATTGGAAACTTCCTTTGTTCCTCCCTATGTATGGCCATTTTGCCTTTCATTAATAAGTTCAAATCTTGTTTTATTAAAGAAATATAATAGTGAAATTACATTGGAAACTTCCTTTGTCCCTCTCTGTATTGCCATTTTGCCGTTAGCTACAACATTCTTATATATGGACAAATTTGGTTTGGCAAAACCGAGGGAGGTAAGAGATGAACAAATTAAGACAAAACCTTTCCTTAATTAAGATTGATGTGTATAAAAGAAGTTAATTCCTTCATTAATTCAGTACAGAAATCAAGGGGATAATTCGTAGGAAAAAGCAGAGAGTACTTAGTTCTTCACAATGGCCAAACCTATAGCAAACTCAATGCTTGTGCTCAGGATTTTCACTCTTGCTGCTTCAGCTGCTTCTATAGGGTTAATAGTTACAAACAATATTACCTTTTCTGTAGATAATTCAAAGAGGTTTTTCAAGGATGTTATTGCATATAGGTAAACAACTTGGCACATCGTATAGAATTGTATAGTATATGATTATAAAATGTATTAGGCCGTATAATTATTCTGTTGTTAGAATATCTTTTATCATTCCCCTCCTCACTTTAAAACGTCAAGTATAATGTAAAAAAGAGTAAATAGTATAAGTTTATACTATCATGTTGCTGCTAAATATTGTATAAAAGTCAATTACATAATCTTATAGTTTCCTATTATTCTTGTACGATGAGCTAAACGAGCCCCTAATATTTTAATCAATAATTAAGTATAACTATAAATGTCCTTCTCCTATATTAATGATGATTAATCACATTTGCAAGAATATTGTTAATGCATCCAGGTTTGTTCTTGCTGTTGCTGCAATTACAGCAGCTTATATACTAATCCAGTTACCATTTGCCATATATTATGCTGTGAAAGAGAAAAGAATGATCCGCGGTGGATATTTGCGGGAATTCGATTTTTATGGAGACAAGGTTCTTAGTTATATTTATTAGTTATTCATATTTACATATATAAAATGGTGGTGTAAAACTAAATTATTCATGGAAAGTGTATTAAATATTAACTTTTATAAATTAGTTTTTAAGTTGTACCAAAATTTTGAATTGATTTCAGGTAATTAGCTTGTTGTTAGCATCGGGTGTTGCTGCTGGTTTTGCTGTTTCTATTGAGTTAAAGAGATTCTTCGATGAATTATTTGATCAATTTCAAGTTCCAAAAGACGACGTCACAAGATCCACCAATGACAATTTTTTCGATAGGGGATATATTGCTACTGGTGTTTTGACTGTGGGATTGATTTGCATGGTTGTGTGCTCAGTTCTATCTTCTGTCAATCGAAACAAAGGTTTCTTTGGGTGAAACTTACATACAATAAATTGAACATTTTGCAGCAACAAGAAAGAGTACTGACCCATCAAACTTACTGTACTTCTGTTGAAAAAACCATATTGTAATTGTTTATTTACTTGTAAAATAAAGAGTGATCTGTCAATATTTCTCTGAACAAACTGTCTTTAGTAATGTTTTTTGTTATCTGGATACAATGCCGCCACCCTCAGTTTCTTGGTAAACACCAATCAGTGGATGCAATGCCCACCCACCCTCCCCACCTTAAGGACTTTAAAACATAGTCCTTTCCATTCTCCTTATCACATTTGTGCAATGTTCAGCTAAATTAGAAAGAAAGTATGGGAGAAAATCAAACCCCTCTAGTAATACTGAATTCAGGTTAAAAGATGCCAATGATAGGCATGGGTACTGCGACAGTTCCTCTTCTATCACATGATGAACTTACATCCATCCTCATAGATGCCATTAAAATTGGCTACCGCCATTTCGACACTGCTGCTGCCTATGGAACCGAAGAACCTGTAGGCCAAACTGTGCAAGAAGCTTTACAACAAGGGTTTATAAAGAGTAGGGAAGAAACCTTTGTTATTCAAAGTTGTGGAATAATAATGCTCACCATGATCTTGTTCTTGCAGCTCTCAGGAACACACTGCAGTAAACTATTATACTTTTGTCAAATAAATACATGAATTCAGATTTCATTTCTCCCTTGTATTCATATTTAGTTTTCTTTTCTCAATTGTCAAGGAAGCTGGGTTTGGAGTATGTGGATCTCTATCTGATTCATTGGCCGGTGAGGTTGAAGCAAGAAGTCGAAGGCTTCAAATTTCCAAAGGAAGATATTCTCCCCTTTGACATAAAAAGCACATGGGAAGCTATGGAGAAGTGTCACAGTTTAGGGTTAGCCAAATCTATTGGTGTCAGCAATTTTGGTACCAAAAAACTGTCCCAACAACTGGAAAATGCCACTATCCCTCCTGCGGTCAGTCAGGTAAAGGAAATATAACCTGCTGATATTCTTTGAATTATAGTCTGAATATAATGATCATGGTGAGAACACTAACATTTCAGGTAGAAATGAATCGGTCATGGCAGCAGACAAAACTGAGAGAATTCTGTAAACAGAAAGGAATTCATGTGAGTGCATGGTCACCACTAGCTAGGAGCTTACAAAGTAATTTCCAAAGAATAACTTTTTTTTAGGCTAGAAACATCCAATTTGATCTAGTAATCTATAACTTGGTAAAAAGTTACGAAATTATGATAGCACCTGTTTTGCTGCAAGCAATGCTGCCCTTGACTCTAGATTGATAACAGCCAATTGTCCACCCTGACAACCAAGAAGAATTGAATGCATGTTAATGATACTCTTGACAACACATTTTCCAACTTACTACAGTAACCCAGCCAAGATAGCCACGTGGTCCACGTCTCATATTTTCATTGTGATAAAATATAAGATAGTCCAATTTGAGTTTACTATAAGTCACTTCTAGAGACTCTTCAGCAAAGAATTTGGATGAAAAGTGGCACACTAATGTACTTTACAAGGTCCTTGCATTCTCAACTGTACTCAATTCACCAGAGTCTCAATCGCAATTTCACAACTACCTAGGAGCAGTCTGATAAATTTGTTCATATCTTAAGCTAATATCAGATATTTTAAGTCTCAAATATGATAGGTGGAGTGCAATTTATCACCTTATCAACTGAAATTCGAACGTACCTAAAAAGTTACTAAATATTGAGAACACTATCGAAGTCCAAATGAATAAGTTGTGTAGTGCTAATCCTAGATGGAGGTCTGCATTGAGATATTATCAATTGACAACTATTGTACTTCAGTCAAATTTGAGTCTCTCACTCTCGGACATGAACCAGGCTGTTGATACTTCTTTTGCACAAGAGAATAGTTTTAAAGGATAAGGTTTCCTCCTAAAGCAACCAAATATGAAACAACTACTAATACAAGGAAGTTTTCTAATGAAAAGATATGGAAAATAAGAAAAAAGCAACTGCATTTTCAAGTACTGAAGCAGTGACCCTATTCCAGCATTCAATTCGGACAAAGGACAATAATACTAGTAATGTAACTCGAAACTAGAAATTTAAGAAAATATATGGCGTCTTATCTACAGTATCAAGAAAATCCTGAAACTACACGACTGCCATTGACTCCTAAAAGAACTTCCAGTAGTCAGCATTATGACCATAAAGGAAGTATGATATACTGATAATTCTTGGACAAGGTCTCAGAATTTGCAACAAAGTGATATTTGTTCCTCTAATCAATAATCAACGCACAGTGTCCATCCAACATTAAACCCTGAATCTAATATCATGGTTTCATGTTGCTTCCAATGTAGTTTTGGTATTAGGTATTTGTAGAAATGGATTTGGAAGAAAAGAGGATAGAAGTTCTGGAGAAGTAAAGTAAAAGGTGAAGCAAGAGGTAGGGGTTGTTCCTGCTTCTTTGTTTCAGCGTGTCTTTGGTTTCTGCTCATACGGCATTCTTATCTTTTAAAAATACGGACGTAGCCACACCAAAGAGATCAATTTAGATCCCAGAAAGATAAAACCCCAAAAAAGAGTAGATGTTTTTTTTACCACTATAAGCTTTTACCCATCTGATCAACACATCTCAAAAGACAAATAAAACAACAGATATTGGTTTAATCATAACCATATTAGTTAAAGTCAGACATCAAGTTCTTTAACACAGAAAGTACGCACATACCTTCTTTATAAGCTCCTTCTTAATCTGATAGTTAGCAGCTACTGTGAACACCCTCCCAGATAATTTCCTTGCAAACTACTACAAGGAAAAATCTAGTCATGAAACACAGCAAAATACCTAAAGGTTTTCCTTTGAAGGTAACTGAAATAAATATTTGATACAAAAATATTATTTAATCCTCTTACCAGTTGAAAGATCTTTGCCGATGTAACCATGCCACCACGCTTTATGAAGATGGAAAAAGGAAGCAGCAATAGCTTGCACTTTCCCTTGATTGAGTCCAAGTTCTAATGTTGATGACTTGGATAAATCCCACAAGCCTGGAATCGTTCCTGATTCTTCACTACAAGAGAAGTTTCAAATCATAACTGTAAGTTTAAAAACCTATTCAACTGTTTCTCAGAAATGATTATCCTCTCAGATATCAAATAGTCAAATGAAAAGGCAGTTGATTGATTAATACTGTCAGCCTGTTGCTAGCTTATTATGACCTCAGCAGGCCGCACAAGTACATCACACAATCCTCTAGCTGAAATTTCATGTGAAAAATTTTCTTCGATCTCGTTCCATGTAGGACTTACAATTCCTAGACATTATAAGTTGAGTTCATTTCCACTTCCGCAATAAATATGAATAGAGCTTGTTTCCCAGAGAGAAAAAGTACCTTGCATACTCCTGCAATAGATAGAGAAAGATTTCTATTTCAAGGCACAGTTCGATCAAGCAAGGAATATTCAACTTGTTTCTAACTTCAAGCAACACATGCATTTCTATAAGACAGCCTCCAACCCCTATGAAAAGTACATCAAATAGATCAATCAATCAAAGTGAATTAAGCACCATTGACAACATAAAAAAGTGTAACCTGAACACAACCAGAAGATATATGATAATAAAACTTTAACAGGAAACTTAAATAATTATAGCAGGTATTGGTCAATGTGGAGCGGGCATCAGCTGCAAGGAATAAGAATCGTGACTCAAGACCTGCTATAAAATCTTCTCGTTCTTCATGGTCTTCTTTAATCATGGCATAGTCCACCTCAGATTTGTCGTAAATGACTTTAGCAAAGGACTGAAGTAACTTAATATGGACAGTGAAATTAATCACACCATTCAATAACTTCAATGCATGTACAAACTATCCTCACATGCAACTATCCTTATAACAAAGTATCATTTTCTCCAGTTAACATGTAAATCGTTAATAGGATAGACAATTGTTGTACAAACTATCCTTACATGCAACTATCCTTATATAACATGTAAGGCGTTAATATCATAAGCGATTTTCTTACAAACTAAAAACTAAGATGCTTTCCAAAGTTACATCTTTATTTGCTAAGATCTTCAATTGTGCTTTGTAATATATTAGGAATTTTCTATTTTATGTCTACTGGGCATATGGTAAGTAGTATTTAAGAAGCATTTAATATCTTTATTTTTCTCAATTTTTATAGGAATGCTGTTCCTATTTATTAGTTTTGGAGTCTCTATTTTTTACTAGGACACTAATACCCTAAACTAAATTCAGTATTTTATTTAAGTAATTATTTTTAATATAATTTTAAATAAATTAAATTTATTATTTTCTTTTAATATATTTTTTTAATTTTTAAAACCAAATGAAATTATTGAAAATATAATACAAATCTCATTTTCTTGTCCTACGTCAAAATAAGAGCTAATAAATAATTAGTAGCAAGGATTGCCTAACATTAATAAGTTAAAATCTTGTTTTATTAAAGAAATAGAATTATGAAAGTACATTGGAAACTTTTTTTTGTCCCTCCCCATGTATGGCCATTTTGCCGTTAGCTACAACATTCAGTGAATTGGATTCATACATTAATTAGCCGAAGAATTGGACCTTGTATAAACCTACCTTCTATGCACAAAGTTGGTTTGACAAAACCAAGGGAGCTAGGTAAGAGATGAACAAATTAAGACAAAGCCTTTCCTTAATTAAGATTAATGTACATGTATAAAAGAACAAGTTAATTCCTTCATTAATTCAGTATAGAAATTAAGGGGATAATTAGTTAGAGAGGCAGAGAGTACTTGAGTTCTTCACAATGGCCAAACCTATAGCTAACTCAATGCTTGTGCTCAGGATTTTGACTCTTGCTGCTTCAGCAGCTTCTATAGGGTTAATGGCTACCAACAATGTTACCTTTTCTGAAGATAATTCAAAGACATCTTTCAAGGTTGTTATTGCATACAGGTAAACAATTAGTGTTTTATTTACTTATTAAGTGTAACTATAAATATCCTTCTTATCTATTAATGATCATGATTAATTACATTTGCAAGAATATTGTTAATGCATCCAGGTTTGTTCTTGCTGTTGCTTCAATTACAGCAGCCTATATACTAATCCAGTTACCATTTGCCATATATTATGCTGTGAAAGAGAAAAGAATGATCCCCGGTGGATATTTGCTGGAATTCGATTTTTATGGAGATAAGGTTCTTAGTTACATTTATTATTTATATATACAAAATGATGGTGTAAAATTAAGTATCAAATATTAATTTTTATAAATTATTTTTTACGTTAAACCAAAAATTTTGAATTAATTTCAGGTAATCAGCTTGTTGTTAGCTTCGGGTGTTACTGCTGGTTTTGCGGTTTCTTTTGAGTTCAAGAGAGTCTTCAATAAAATTTTTGATCAATTGGGAGTTCCAAAAGACGACGACACAAGAACCACCAATGACAAATTTTTCGATAGGGGATATATTGCTACTGGTGTTTTGACTGTGGGATTGATTTGCATGGTTGTGTGCTCGGTGCTATCTTCTGTCAATCGAAACAAAAATAGAGGTTTCTTTGGGTGAAACTAACACACAATTAATTGAACATTTTGCACCAACAATAAAAAAGTGACCCATCAAACTTACTTTGATGTTGATTTGTTTGTTTATTTTTATTTACTTGTAAAATAAAGAGTGATCTCTTAATATTTCTTTCAACAAATTTGAAATTTATAAGTAATGCAATTTCGAGAATTGTCTTTAGTAAATTTCCGGTTTCATAATGTTTCTAATATGTGGATACAATGCTGCCACACTCAGTTACTAAAGTTTCTTAGTAAACCCCAACCTGTGGATGCAATGCTGCCACCCTCCCCACCTTAAGGACTGTAAAACATGGTTCTTTCCATTCTCCTTATCACATTTGTGCAATGTTCAGCTAAATTAGAAAGAAAATATGGGAGAAAATCAAACCCCTCTAGTAATACTGAATTCAGGCCAAAAGATGCCAATGATAGGCATGGGTACTGCAACAGTTCCTCTTCCATCGCATGATGAACTTACATCCATCCTCATAGGATGCCATTAAAATCGGCTACCGCCATTTCGACACTGCTGCTGCCTATGGGAACCGAAGAACCTGTAGGCAGAGCTGTGCAAGAAGCTTTACAACAAGGGTTTATAAAGAGTAGGGAAGAAATCTTTGTTACTTCAAAGCTTTGGAATAATAATGCTCACCATGATCTTGTTCTTCCAGCTCTCAGGAAAACACTGCAGTAAACTATTATACTTTTGTCAAATAAATACATGAAATTCAGATTTCATTTCTTCCTTGTATTCATATTTAGTTTTCTTTTCTTAATTGTCAAGGAAGCTGGGTTTGGAGTATGTGGATCTTTATCTGATTCATTGGCCGGTGAGGTTGAAGCAAGAAGTCGAAGGCTTCAATTTTTCAAAGGAAGATATTCTCCCCTTTGACATAAAAAGCACATGGGAAGCTATGGAGAAGTGTCACAGTTTAGGGTTAGCCAAATCTATTGGTGTCAGCAATTTTGGTACCAAAAAACTGTCCCAATTATTGGAAAATGCTACTATCCCTCCTGCAGTCAATCAGGTATGAGAAATAATAACCTGCTGATATTCTTTGAATTACAGTCTGAGTATAATGATGATGGGGACAACACTAACATTTCAGGTAGAAATGAATCCATCATGGCAGCAGACAAAACTCACAGAATTCTGTAAACAGAAAGGAATTCATGTGAGTGCATGGTCACCACTAGGAGCTTACAAAGTTTTTTGGGGTTCAACTGCAATAATGTAGAATCCTGTTCTTGAGGAAATAGCAATAGCGAGAAAGAAGAGCGTAGCTCAGGTAGAAATAATAACACTGAAATTGAAATTATTATGTAGTAAATTATCTTTGATTCTATTGCCACAAAAGAGGTCCATCTTACAAGTAATTGTTAGGACAGTGCAAGCACCTAATTCAAACATTCTGCAGTAGCTAGTAGTTTTTAACACCATAATAATTATCATGCAGATTGCTCTAAGATGGATACATGAGCAAGAAGCAAGTGCCATTGTTAAAAGCTTCAACGAGGAGCGAATGAAACAAAACCTTGAGATATTTGATTGGGAACTGACCCGAGTTGAGTTGGAGAAGATCAGCCTGATACCACAGCGCAGATTGTGTAAAGCAGAAATGTATGTATCAGAAAATGGGCCTTACAAGTCATTGGAAGAACTTTGGGACGGTGACCCCTGAAACATTCTCCACCTTAAACAATATGTCACTCAGATACACAATAATTACTTTTATTTCAATAACAATTTGACATAGGCATATTTTTGTTCCTCCTGCCATTCATATATAAATCAAATTCACGTTACAAGAATATATAAGAAGCAAGCAATTAGTCATAATCTGCATTAGGATTAAGAATCAAAACAACAATTGAGTAAAGAGGATATGATAACTAGATTTCCAACATCTTTCACCATTTTTCTCCCCCTGTTCCTTTTGCCCAACCAAAAGGACTAAGCTGGTTAGATATTAAACGATACATACACTGATACACCATGTATCTTTTTATGGACAATTTCTATGAAGCAAGGCCCGTCACACGTTACATTTTTCATTAGCCATGGTATACCTTCAATGCCCATAAGGCACAGGCTCCAACTGAAGCTCTAACCATAAAACGTAGAAATTGCAACCTCCAAAGGTGCTCTTCAATCATCATCAGACGGTAGCCTGTATGTGCGGGTGACTCGTATCTGAAGCAATAAAATTAAAGTGGGAATTAGAAAACTATAGATATAGATCTACAGTTTACAACAATCAATAAATTCTTTGACATTCGTCAGACTATGAATTGAAAAAAGCTAGTGAGACTCAGTACTATTGAATAACAGATATTGCACTGCACATAACACAAAAATTTCTCACTTAATTAACAGATATATATAAAATGCCATTATTATCATATTAAGCCATTTCCAGTAGTAAAAATAAATATGAGCAGAGATCGGATTTAATGAATAAATCAGCAAATAACAACAATATTAAGCTAATCACATCAGCATGGGCCAACTGGTTAAGACCAGGATCAAGCAAATGGACAAGCCTAAAAAGACAGGGAAGAATTAGAACAGAAAATTACCTGTGCAAAAGCATAAATTGCTCGCAAGATTCTAGCATAATCAGTTCCAAGCATTTGAATGACAAGATCTGCTAAAAATGTTCCCCAAAGCCTGCTTACCATACCAATAGAAATTAAATGATCAGAAATAATAACTGTAATATTTCAAGAAACCAGAAAGCAAAATGCCAAAATTTAAGAGAAAAGAGAGGCAAAGGAAAGATTGTATCCTCTGTGGACCCATGGTTGATAAAAGCAGAAGGCCAAAAAGTGAAGAAACATAGATATGTTTCAATAAAATTGGAAAACTGCACATTTTAGCAAATATCAATATGATACATAAGGGAAACAAAACGACATGTTGAATGAGGGGAGAAAATAATAAATCTTATTTGGCCCTTTACGATGAAAAGGCAATTACTGATAACCATGATAAATAGCACCTTTTACCTTGTTTTTCATACTTAAAGGATTAAAAAAGATAGCTAAGGATGACCTTCTTTATCTCTCTTTTCTTTTTTTTCTAAGAAAAAAAAGAAAAACTTTTTTCCTGGTTGTTCTACAGCTCCAGTGATGCAGTTGTTTTCGCCATATATTTTGTAGCAGGACAGGATTTGCCCAGATTTTCAGCAATATGAATCATGAACCATGCTTCTTCTAATGCAGCAGTTACGAAGTCATATATTATACTAACATACATATGAAAGTCATAAAAAGAAAAGGTAACTTAGTAAAATAAAAATATAAAGCTGAAAAGAAGTCGAGAAGAGTCAATACATTGGTCCAAGTAACGTCATCATGCTTCTAAAACCCAGATATCTTGATGCAGCACCAACAAAACCCTGTAGATCCAAACTTCATAGTTTGAGAAACAAATAAAACATGATATCAACGCAGCTAACAGTGAAACGATATTGTTATTCTCCTATAGTCTTAATATGCACAGGAAAGATATAAAACTAGAAGTGCAAATCATAGTGTTTTTCTCCTAGTATTTATATGCATAGGAAAGAGATAAATACCATGATATATAATACTAACTGCATGAGCAGACACAATAAAGAATAACTTTTTTTTGGCAAGAAACATCCAATTTGATCTTGTAATCTATAACTTTTATATTGAAACCAAAAAATAAAAACAGCATTAACATATGAAAGTTAATTTCCAAAGAACTATCACACTGTGTGCAATATCACCCAAACAGTTTCGTACAGAATATATGATCAATGAACATTTTCTGAAACCTTTTCTCCCGAATGATGCTTGCATTACTTATGAAAATTGCACGACAGTAAAAAGTTACAAAATTATGATAGCACCTGTTTTGCTGCAAGCAATGCTGCCCTGGACTCTAGATTGATAACAGCCAATTGTCCACCCTGACAACCAAGAAGAATTGAATGCATGTCAAGGGTACTCTTGCCAACACATTTTCCAACTTACTACACCACAGCCAAGATAACCACATCTCATATTTTCAATGTGATAACTTGCAAGATAGTCCAACTCGAGTTTACTATAAGTCACTTCTAGAGACTCTTAGCAAAGAACCTGAATGAAAAGTAGCACAATAATGTACTTTACAAAGTCCTTACATTCTCAACTGTAGTCAATTCACCAGAGTCTCAATCACAAGTTCACAACTACCTAGGAGCAGTTTGATCACTGATGAAATTTGTTCATATCATAAGCTAATAACAGATATTGCAAGCCAAAAATATGATGGATAGAGTGCAATTTATCACCCTTATCAACTGATCGAACTTATCTAAAATTTACTAAATATTGAGAAAACTATCAAAGTCTAAATGAGTAAGTTTTATAGTGCTAATCCTAGATGGAAGTCTGTATTGGGCTATTATCAATTGACAACTATTGTACTTCAGTCAAATTTGAGTCTCTGTCTCTGTCTCTGGAACATGAACCAGGCTGTTGATAGTTCTTTTATACAAGAGAATAGTTTAGAGGATGAGGTTTCCTCCTAAAGCAACCAATAATGAAATAACTACTAATACAAGGAAGCTTTCTAATGAAAAGATATGGAAAGAAAAAAAAAAACAAAGCAGCTGCATTCTCAAGCACTCAAGCAGTGACCCTATTCCAGCATTCAAGTCGGACAAAAGACAATAATACTAGGCCTATAACTCGGAAACTAGAAATTAAGAAGATATATGACGTCTTATTTACAGGATCAAGAAAATCCTGAAACTACAAGAGTGTCATTGACTCCTAAAAGAACTTACCAGTCAGCATTATGACCATAAATGAAGTATTTCTGATAATTCTTGGACAAGGTCTCAAAATTTGCAGCAAAGTGATACTTATTTGTTCCTCTAATCAATAATCAATGCACAGTGTTCATCCAACCTTAATCTCTGAATCTAATATCATGGTTTTCAAGCTGCTTCCAATGTAGTTTTGGTATTAGGTCTCTGCAGAAATGGATTTGGAAGAAATGAGGATAGCAGTTCTAGAAGTAATAAAGTAAGGTAGAAGGTGAAGCAAGAGGTAGGGCCGTAGGGGTTGTTCCTGCTTTGTTTCAGCGTTTCTTTGGTTTCTGCTCATAGAGCTTTCTTATCTTTTAAGAATAAGGAGGTAAGCCACACCAAAGAGATCAATTTAGATCCCAGACAGATAAAACCCCAAAAAAGAGTAGATATTTTTTTACCAGTATAGGCTTTTACCCTTTTGATCAACACATGTCTAAAGACAAATAAAACAACAGATATTGCTTTAATCACAACCATATTAGTTAAAATCAGACGTCAAGTTCTTTTCATCAGAACGTACATACCTTCTTTATAAGCTCCTTCTTAATCTGATAGTTAGCGGCTTCTGTGAACACCCTCCCAGATAATTTCCTGGCAAACTACCACAAGGAAAAATCTAGTCATGAAACACAGCAAAATACCTAAAGGTTTTCCTCTGAAGGTAACTGAAAAAAATATTTGATACAAAAATATTGTCATTCCTCTTACCAGTTGAAAGATCTTTGCCAATGTAACAATGCCGCCACCCTTTTGGAAGATGGAAAAAGGCAAAAAAAAAAAATGGATCAACTTAAATTGTAGAGTTAAAAGAATCACATAGTAAATTCTTGAAGTGAATATAGAAATACCTTCAAAATAATTGACTGGATCTCTTCCGCCCCAACTTTCAAAGCAGCAAGAGCTTGCACTTTTCCTTGACTGAGTCCAAGTTCTAGACTGCCTTGAACATTGGATGACATAGATGAATCCCATAAACCTGGAAACATTCCTGATTCTTCACTGCAAGTTAAGTTTCAAATCATAACGGTACTATTTAAAAACCTATTCGAACTGTTTCTCATAAATGACTATCCACTCAGATATCAAATAGTCAAAAGAAATGACAGTTGATCTTGATTACTGTCAGTCTATTGCTAGCTTAATTATGACCTCAGTAGCCTGCATACATCACACATTCCGCTGGATGAAATTTCATATGAAATTCTTTCTTCGATCTCATTCCAAGTAGGACTTACAATTCCAAACATTATAAGTTGAGTTCATTTCCACTTCTATAATAAATATGAATAGAGCTTGTTGCCCATAGAGAAAATGTACCTTGCATACTCCTGCAATAGATAGAGAAAGATTTCTATTTCAAGGTCTTCAGTTGACAGTTTGCTCAAGCAAGGAATATTCAACTTGTTTCTAACTTCAAGCAACACATTTCTATAAGACGGCCTCCAACCCCTATTGAAAGGTACGTCAAATAGATCAATCACTCAAATTGAAGCACCATTGACAACATAAAAAGTAGTAAAAATGAATATAAGTAAGCTGAACACGACCAGAACATATGATAATAAAACTTAAATGGGGCAACTTAATAATTGTAGCAGGTATTGGGTTCATCATTGCAGGCAACTTACTGACTTTCCTTGAGTAAATATTAATTTTCTAACTACAAGTTCGCATTACTATAAAGGTAAGAAAAGATAATAAGCACCGCCATAACCTCAATGTAGAGCGGGCATCAGCTGCAAGGAATAAGAATCGTGACTCAAGCACTGCTATAAAATCTTCTCGTTCTTCAAGGTCTTCTTTAATCATGACATAGTCCACCTTAGATTTGCTCGTAATTGACTTTAGCAAAGGACTGAAGTAACTGAATAAGGACAGTGAAAAATTAATAACACCACTCAATGACTTAAATGCATTTGCCTGATCTTCTGACAAAAAAACATAGTTATCCCCATGTCCTTTGGAAAATGTAACGAAACAAAACCAAAAAGAAAATGAAACAACTGAAGATTTTAAAATGATAGAGCAGTAATTTGCAAATATTGTGAAAATAAATACATATGTTTGATCTTTTGAATTATACCTTCTATATACAATATATTAAACAATATTCTGAAAACTGCAACAACGTTATTCAAGGTCAGAACTCAGAAGTCTACCTAGGACCAAAAAGGATTCTTTCAAGTTCATATAACTCGGTGTCTGTGGCAAGTTCAAGCACTGCGCGAAGCTCCTGATCATATGCACCTGTAAACTTTCCAGCCCAGTATAACGTATCAAACTACAAATTAGGAAAACCCGTAGGCGTAGCAAGGTGGGAGGTAGTGTTATATAGACTTGAGAGAAGAGAAAGATGCACCTTGACCATTTCCCGAAATTGCAGCATGAGCATAACCCTTCAGCCTCAGCCCATTGCTGTGCCTAGGTGAAACAAGATTCTGAAAGACAACAATTTGCAGTATCGATTACCAAAATTTAATGTTGTTTAGATTCTACATTTCTGTTTTCACATGTTCTCAATCTCATCTAATTGGCGTATAACAATTTCAAAGTAAATAACTGGACTTTATATTTTACAGCCAAAACCCAAATCGCAGTGCATCAAAGTAGACATCTGCGTACCAATTCAATTTCGATTCTTTCATTGGAAACAACACAAAAGTTCAACTTCAACAACAATCAGAGAAGTAAGACATTGAGAAAAGGAAGAAGCTCACTGGGTACGCGAATTTGGTAGGTGGGGCAGCGAAGGAGAAGAGAGAGAGGTTGAGCGCTAAAGCAGTTGCAGATGTCATCAGCAAGCCACCACGAGGCTGACACACCTCAATTTCAGTTCAATCTCTATTGTAGTAGGCTAGGCTTAGGCTAGCAGCGTTTCAAGCAAATGAATTGCTGAAAAGTATTTTTTTTTACTCGAATTGTCAAATGGTGGTTCGTATATAAATTCTCTCATTTTCGTTAGCATCAGTTGTAATTAATGAAAGTATGGGGAATTTCTCAAATTAATCATTTGTACTACTAAGTACCAGTTTCTTTTCCCGTTGGAAAGTACTACCTCTGTTACAAAATGGGAGGCAATGCACCAAACACACATGGGAGCGTTCTGGAAAAAGTGAAGCTTCAAATTTTGCTAAGCTATCAGTGGAATCTCTTTCTCTCACAAAAAAGACAAATAATTATCGCTTCCCAACAAATCAAATTTTACTAACTATCAGTGCAGCATTTCGTCTAGCAAAAGATATGAATAATTGTTACCTAACGAACTCATTTAATTAATGTATTTTTTTGTCTCGTGAAAGGTATAAAAATAACTGTCAACTAATGACTCGTCAAATTTTACTGAACTACTACGTCTCACAAAAAATATGAATAATTATCATCTTACTACTCATCAACTAATTACAATCATTTTAAAATTGCTATAATGAATGGCTAAGAGGATTTTTCTCGAGGAGAACATCCATGACATCTATCTCAATTACAAGTGTGACAATCTCCTTCACAATGGCAAGGAGTAGGCGGGGAACCCAAATTTC
The DNA here is from genome assembly GCA_029379385.1 of Quillaja saponaria. Taxonomy (NCBI): domain Eukaryota; kingdom Viridiplantae; phylum Streptophyta; class Magnoliopsida; order Fabales; family Quillajaceae; genus Quillaja; species Quillaja saponaria. The sequence continues at coordinate 9,700,196 of CM055607.1, forward strand.
TGCCCAAATGTTAGTGCCATATCCAGCTTTCCTACAAGATAACTACCATCCTTTCTTTAATTAACCCATTCACTCAACACAAGTAAGGTACATTCTGTTCCCTCAAAGTTAGTATTTCAGTTTTTCGCCTCCCGTTTAGGATTTCTATTTTATTGTAACTTTTCTCATTGTTACCATAAGCACGTTCTGGTGCTCCAATCCATTCAATTTTCATGACATCACCATAACTGATTTTTGAAGGTGGGGAAACTAAAATGTACTTACAGGAAGCAAAGGTTTGAAAGGAAAAATGTATTGCAGTTTTGTAACAAGATGATAGTACACATTTTCTTTCCCAAAGGGCACCCATTTTGTGATTGAACATGCTGCTTTGGAAGCAAGATACCAGCCGAGCTCTCTACTTTCCCTTTTCATACACAGAGAAACTACAAAATTACTGTAATTAACTTCTCTATACAAATGCCTACGAAATCGACAAAGTGATCTGGATGACTCTTGGAGGACAAACAGCCTACTCACACTTGATGGACCGGTATATGTGACGGACAAAGAGCAAAGCTGCACGGAAACCTACAGTTCCAAGCATCAGGAAGAAACCATAGCAGATACAGGCCATGTATCCAAAGAAAAATGAGGTCTGCATGAATCCAGACATATCTGAACGAGCATAGTAGTAATACAGGCAATAGGCAAAAATGAATAACCCAGTTGATCCCCCGCAGAGGAATGATCTGTTCCAAAAGACAATCACAAATGTGAAGCCAATATACATATATGAATATACAAAAACCTTGCACAACTTCATACAGATTGCAAAAATAAAATAATACACATCCTAAACATCAAAATCAACTATGCACCAGGTCACAGTGACATGACATGGTCCATAAAACAAAATGAAACTGGAATAGAACACTATAACTAACATTTGCTTATTTGAACATTACGTATATATAATACACCACATTTCAATAGAACACTATAAAAGGAAAGGAAAAAAACCTTGAGTCTTAAATTTCATATTTGACTCCTAATACAATATTAATAACTTGGTTCTAATATATAAAACAAATATATTATTTCTGAAGCAGTTCACATTAGAATAAAGTGGAAGTCTGCTGTTTCAGTGCCACTACATAGTCACCCACTGAAATCTACAACCAATATAGCAAGCCAGAGAAAGATTGAGATATAAATACAAACCATATTGTTGGTCCCAAAGTCAAAAGGTAAATGGAAAAGCATCAAGCCAATGTTTCAGGAAGTTATAAACTTTACCACCTAATTTTTTTTTAAGAACCACATATTGGCCATAGGAATGTAGAAAGCAGTAATACCATATATATTAAAACAGATAGCCTCATTAGCATCATAAACTTTTCCAGCAATGCAAGACATAACACCGTTACATTATTATAAATCCAAAGCAATAACAAAATAATGTCAAACCATAATGGTTCATACCTCCACCACCACTTGTGATCCTCAGCAGCAAGTTGGAAGTATGTCAATGCCACAGTAATAAAAGCAGTAACTATCAAGAGAATGATGAAGACAATGAACAATATGCTGTAGATAGTGTAAATCCTGTGACCCCAAACACTGGCAAATATGTAGTAAAGCTCGATATATATAGCACTGAAAGGCAAAAACCCTGCCATTGCCATCTGAGGAATTGATGCACGATACCATGGCAAGGGGGGAATCTCTCTGGGATATTTGGTGGTGCGGCAGGGAGCCTGAAACTCTGCCTTACTATTCTTCCCAGCAATCCCACCCAACACAAGCAAAGGTGAAGTTACAAGTGTCCATATGAGAACTATCACCACAATTGTGCCAAATGGAAGTGCAGCAGTGGCAGTATATACAATTGCAACGGTGTTGAGAAAGCAAAAAGTTAGAAACAAAGGACCACAGAAAAGGCATCCAGTCAACAGAAGATTCCTAACCTGTCAAGACAAGAGGACAAATATACAAATGAATGATGCGATTATCAGGTCATAGAAGAGAGGGAATATATGAGACCATACCCAGTTTGCTCCTTCTAGCTGACTATAAAAGGAGGTTGCAGTATAGCCAGCAATTCCTGAAGTGAGTGCATATATGACAACAAGTGCAGTAAATAAGGCCCCTCGGTTGTATGGATAAAATACGCCAACAAGTGCCAGAATGAAAATGAATATCGTACTGCACATAAATATAATTTATTGAGCCTTAAAAATATTAAAGGAACTATCAGTGTACAATTTTTAAAAAAGAGCCTTTATTGCAAGATGGCTTACAGAGCAAATAGTTGTGTGCCAGATCCAAGGGCAGCTGCAAACAAAGACTTGTACTTGGGATATCTAAATACATCTCCATGGATGTATTTCCATCCACTCTCTTCCTGGTCTTCAGCAGCTTCCTCATCATGGGCATACCTTTCAAAGGCAAACAGGGCAAAGTAAAGAATAATTCTTACTTGAATTTAACCATGTTTGGAATCACCTAGCATGATCAAAGTCAAAGTAAGAAAAATAAAAATTAGAAATGGAGATAATGGAATGTTCTTACTTGACAAAATCATTCTTAAGGACTCGCATGAGAATCGTGGCAAGAAACCCGGTTAGAAGGAGAACTGTGACACATGAATTTATGATTGAAAACCAATGGATCTCCAAATGATGAGGCAATGAAGATGATTGAGAATACTTATCCATCCGCTTCTCAAAAGGAGTGTTTGTTTCCTTCCATTTTACAGTGTACAAGAATTCGACATCAGCTTCTTTATCTTCTGTAAGGTCTACAAGGGCATTGGGATCAGTCCGTATATTGATTTCAATCACACGGTCCTTGTTGTAGAAAATATCAAAGTGTATATGCTTGTAAAGGTAATATTTGTAGTCAGTTGGGTCTTTTCCTTCCTTATCAACCTTTCCTATGAAACCCCAAATAGGTAAGTCATCATAATACATCTGAAAGTAGTAATCCTTATTGACAGCAGCTCGAAACTGGGACACTTCTTCCTTTGTGAGTGTTTTCTTGCAAACCAGATCAGAATCCTTGTCATGCAGGAATTCAAGTTTGTACGGGGCACTGACTAAACGATCTCCATTTAGGACTTCACCAAGAGCTTCCTTTTTCTCCTTTACATGACCTGCAATCAAGATCAAACTAATAAAATGATGGTCCTTATAACAGAAGAATTTCTAAATATATGTGTGTGTGTGTGTGTGTGTAGAGAGAGAGAGAGAGATAAATGATACAGACCTGGTGAGCAGAATGGGAGATCAAAGAAGCGGTAGGTCTCACTGTAACAGAAAACAAAAGGAGTCAAATAACTAAATAATAATCCACCCAGTACCACAAATTTCAAACCAATACTACCAATGACATGAGATATTCAAACACAAACATAGCTCCTGCGAGCAAAAAGTAGAGAAACTCACATAGAGATAGAAAGAGCTTAGTAGTTTATACCCAATTCAAGAGACTTTGCAATGTCGTTTGCAGTTGTTTCATGTCGTAGTCAAAAAAGTAATTTGAAAAAAGTGGAGGAAAAAGCTTCTTTCTGTTTTTTGAGCCCAATGAGGAATAGAAAAACACTCATCAAGGAACCATGTTACTGGCAGGTTTACAGATTGCATAGTGTTTTTATTCTTGCCAATTCCAGACATAGTATACAAGAACTTCATCTCAAGTGCACAAGACATTCATTCATTTTAACTTAATTCCATCTTGTTCTAATCTAATAAATATTAGATCTGGCTCCAAGACTACATCAAGAGCCAAATTCATATCCTGCAATAACATTTGCAATCCTTGACATCTCAATACTTCTCAACAATGGACTTGACCATCAAATCATTCCTACATTTAGGTGTTCTATTCAAAAATGTGATTCAAATCTCAGGCATGTCAGTAATGGGCACAAGGGAATATCAAAACTATTCTTCCAAATCAACGTTAACACAACTTTCTTGCTTCATACTAAATTTAGCTTTTCTGTCTAATATATTTGTAATTAAAAAAAGTAGCATACTAAACTGTAAGATCCAAAAGTTGGGTATATCTTATTTTCCCCGCAGCTAGTCCAATTGAGCTACGGTCTAACGGATCTAACTCAAAAGACTTTATATCGGCAACAACACCAAATATTTTATTCGAAATGGGGATTCACATTTCCCAGAAGTTTTCACGGTTGAGGTGACATTTCCCAGTAGAAGACAGCTATCAGAATTAACTAAAATCCAGCTGAAAACACCAAATAATCTCAACGCAGCTTAAATCCTACAAACACTTCAATGATTCCATGAACCAAATCTATTGCCTAAGAAGTAATTTGGAGATCGAGTGGTTTAATTACCTGGGATTGTGAAAAGGACCAACTTTGTTAGCGTAAAGAGGGACCAAATCTCCATCTTTGTAGCGATGATCTGATCCATCCGATCTAACCTGACTCACACCACATACAGAAACAAAGGCTATGAACAACATCACCATGACCCTCCCCATTGCTCCCTCTTTCCCTCCCACCTAACAGTAATAGAAACACAAAAACCCACCTAACCCAGATAGTCAAACAACCAGACAGACAAGGGCTAGAGAGAGAGCAAGAAGAGAGAGCTTCTGGGTGAGGTAATGAAACGGAAGGGGGTTAATAAAATGCGAGAAAAGCTTTGGAGCTGATACGAGGAATTGTATTTGACTGGTTTAACAGACACGCACATACACACATTGACACAGACGCAGCTCCACACTGAGCTGAGTGGGTGCGCATTACATACATTTACGCTTCCTCCTGAATACCTTCCTCGAGGGGGCGTGATCGTCTGATTTTAGCTGTCAATGCCTTGGGATGATCATAACCCTCCTTAATACCCGGCCCAGACGGTGATGAGAAAAGTAATCCAGTTTCGATCATTCATTCTAATGTTTTGAAAATTTAAGCGACCCTATAAGTTGAATGAAAAAGCATTTTAGTGGTTCAACTGATCTTGTTAAAAATTAAAAAAATTGATATCGAGTTAATCGACTTGAATTGGTTTTGTTAACGAAATTATTATATATATTAAGAATTAATAAAATATTTAAATTAAAATTAAAATATTATATTACACAATAAATTAATATATTAATTATTAATAATTATATATAATTATTTGTGATTTTATTTTCTTAAAATAAATATTGAATCAATGTTTTTTCTTATATATATAATATTTATAATTAATAAAATTTTATATAATTAAATATATTTATGATATCATTTATTTTGATTATTATTAAATGACTAAAAAATTTATGAATAAATTATTAATCTAATTGTTAAAATATCAATTCATTCAGGTTGATCTATAGAGATATATTGTAAAATATACTTTTAAGATATTAATATAAATATTTAATTATTCCTTTTCTAAGTCAATTAGAATCTTAAATTATTATTTGATCACTCGTTATTTCGGCTGTTTGATCATGACATGTGTGATCTGCATCATGAATGCTTCATACAAAGTTTTGCTGGGCAACAACTACATGTTTATTGGGGGCCACTTAAAGGGCATTTTTAAAGCTTTTTTTTTTTTTTACTCAGGCTCTGAATTCTAGGCCCATCATATGGACTGGCTTTTGTAATCTTGAGTTGAAACACTAGGGCCTATAAAAATGTACCAGATGGGCCTGAGTCCCAATATCTACCCAAGTTAGTAGAACAATGGAGAACATCGTGTATGAGTTTTGGTCCTTTTGGAGGGGTTAAATGCCCTGCGGTTATCACAGGAATTTGATCAGTTGAAACACCGTGATTTGTTTGACCATGACATGCACCTTTCTTTTCCACAAAAAAAATCCCCCCTTAAGCGTTGAGGGGACAACTGATTGGTTGTGAGGACTATTAAATGATATTTTCATTTCTTGTCTTTCAATATAATTACGTTGTTATATTATTTTTCTCCATTTTGTCATATCAAACATTATATAAAAAATAAAAACTAATTACATTTTTTCATATTATTATATGATGCGTTAAACAAATTCTTATAAAATTAGTTAGATGTCTTAATGAAATGTTAAGTTTATTATGTACTTATTTATTTATGTTATTAATGAAATGTTAATGGCTAAGTGTAATAATGTACTCGTTATGGTATCTATTGTTGTATTTAATTCGTCAAATTTATCTCTAAACAAATAATTTAATTGTTATCAATCAGTACTTAGTTTAATTATGAAAACATTAGCCTTCTATTCATCTAAATTTCAACTATCCAATAATCAAATATAAGTTTAAAATAGATTTGCAATTTCATCATTTATATGTACAAAATAAATAAGAATAATAACCGTGGTGTTTGGTTAAACAAACCAAATTAATAATAAACCTTTCTATCAATCATTCATTAAGAAATTGAGATACTATTTGATAACAAATGATTAAGAAATATATATACTACAATATAAAATTGTTAGAATCTATGACAATTTATTGAAAAATATATACTAAGACAAATAAATAGATACTGTTTTATATATGGCAAAAATTTATATTAGAGATTTTAAATCTTCAACTAGGTCTCGTCAAGTTTCAAAACAAGCACCACGTGTCATCAATACTCATTAGCTGCGCATCATTGGTTTAGCTTTTCGACTAATTAAAAAATTAAGACGATATACAATTATATGTGTATATATTGTATATAAATACCATATTTTAATTTTATTTTAACCATCAAGTAGTATTCATACCATGCAAAGGAAGTAGTGCACTTGCCATGAACATTATTATAGCCATGCTTTACTTTAAAAAGAAAAAAAATATGAAAGAAAGAATAAGATTTTAGGGGGAAAACCTTAAAATAAAATTTAGTGAATATATCCGAAAACATCTTAGAACCTTTGGTCCACCACCTTAATCCTATAACACCAGGGAAGGGACCCTAAAGCCCAAAGGGAACGAAAAAAAAAAAACACAAGCGGCAACGACAGACCAGCAGCAACCGGCCACTACCACCTGGTTCTTCTCCTCGTCATCCTGGTACGTATTTGTATTTCTTTAAATTTGTATGTACTTTATTTTTGCTGTTTGTTGAGACCCATTGTTCTCCTTCTACCTCTTGCATCAAAACCTACAAATCGTTTTGGAAGGGAAATGTCAGATCTTGATTTTCCCTTCGTTTTCCATGAAAGCTGAGTTGGGTTTTGTGAAGGGAAAAAGTTTAGTGGAAATTGAATCCCAGTTTAAAAACCTTCAAAAATTTGTTGGGATTGGGGTTTAGTGTTCGTGGTAAAGGAGAAGAATATTTATGCGACTCGAGTTTCCAATCCTTAGATTTGGGAACTACAATCTTAGTGGTGGTGCCGGATCGGCGATGAAAATGGGCGATTAAGGCTTCTAGAGCCAGGCCGGCACAACTTTTCTTTGGATTTAAGAACTTAGTTTTTGACGTTTTCGATAAAAAAAATTGACAAATGTGCTTTCTTTTGTCGCTTGAAAATTGTCTCAGAGGGAAGAGGAACTGAAATTTCTGATTTTTTTGGGATTTCCCTTTAATTGGGGGTACCAGGAGACAAAATGCCGCTGCTTGGTTGAGTCTGATATGAGGTAAGCATCTATACATTCTAGAACCAAAACGACACTGTAGTTTCCCACATATTCAAATTTCCTCTCTTTTTAACGTTTTGCCCCATGGCATCCTCAAAGAATGGTGCAAACAAAATTTTGTATTTTGTTTCTTTTATTGTTGGGTTTCTTATGATGTATAATTATTTCTTTTTCTGTTTTTAGATTTTGGAGAGCTTGAAATGGCGGACACGGGCTCAGTTGATGTGATTCTGGAATTTCTGAGGAGAAACAGGTTCACTAGGGCTGAGGCAGCTTTGCGCAGTGAGCTGAGTAATTGCCCTGACGAAAATGGTTTCCTTCAGAAGCTTACCCTGGAAGAAAAGACTGTGCATCATATGTCAGAAACTGATGGTGGAAAACCGGTTGCAGAATATCAAGGGTCAGGTTCTTGCAATAGCAATGAAGGTTCTAAGGAGCTGATTGTGAAAGAGATAGAGTGTGGGACTGTTAGCAATGCATCTGCAAGCAAATGGAAAAATGCCCCTCCTATTGGGGAATGGAATAAATCCAATGAAGTGGCTGGGGCAGCTAACAAGAGCTTCACGTTCTCTAAGGGCTCAGAGGACACTGTGCTTGATTTATACTCATGGAAGTACAATCCCAGTAATGGTCCTTTTGAGCCTTATAAGAATGATGATGGTATTAGTGCCAATATAGTTTCAGAGTCCGAGGTATCTGAGCAATCAAAAAATCATATAAGTGAAGTTCTTGATGCTAGTAGGCCCAATGTTAAATCTGGAGAAGGAAATTGCCTTCCTGATGATAAAAGAACCTCATGGATAGGAAGTAGTAGTAAAGCCTCTATAGAACCAAAGTATGACAGAACCCAAATGGGTGAACCTAAGGAACTTGATCGGCAGCTTAAATTTAATAGTTCATACATTAAGGAGAGCTCTGGAGATAATCCATGGTCCAGAAGTGAAGATAATGTAAATTCATCTGCAGGCCTGTGGAACAATTGTTCTGTCAAGACTGTTTTTCCATTCTCAAAAGGGGATACGTCAACAAGTTATGACAGTGCGATTGACTCTGACAAAAAAGAGGGAAAAATGAAGGCAGAAATGAGTGATGTTAGGTCAGCAATAAAAGAGCAGGTTGATGAGGTGGGTCGAGCTCTATACTTTGGCAAGTCACAAGGGAGTTTTGATCAAAAGACAATAGGCAGCTTACCTTTTCCTCTTGTACTTGAAAGTCAAAAGGAAGAGTTTCCTAGGCTTCCTCCTGTTAAAATCAAGTCGGAGGACAAGTCCTTGACTGTTAATTGGGAGGAGAAGTTTGAGCGAGATGGACCTGCTTTGAAGCTCATAGGTGCTGATAACACCCACGCCATAGGGACACTTCTAGACGTACCCGTGGGCCAAGAAATTAATTCTGCAGGTTAGCTTATAATTTGAATATGATGAAATGGTAGTTTGTGTTCAGTGTTCACTTGTAGTCTGAATATAAGTTGGCAATGGCACTTGTACACTAGCTTGGTGTATTCCTTCCTTTATTACTCTATTTCATTCATGCTTCAAGTTCTGGTCCGTTTGCTAAGGCCGTTTTTCATTTTATGTATATATCACATTCTGACTAAATCGTTCACTTTTATTAATATACTTGGTACATTGAATTTCCGATCTTTAGCTATTCAGATGTGTTAATCATTATCTAAAGCCCTATGCTGATATGATATGAATATTGCATGGTATGGTTAGATGGATACGGCTACCTTTTTAAACTAGAATGTGATACAGCACTGGTACATAAAGTAATGAAAAAAAAACTATTTAAGTATATTATTATTACTGTACAATGAACATGAAAAAACAATACAACATACATAGATCTATTATGGAGATAATAAGGCAGAGCTAAGGATGACGAAAAATAAAATTTGATGTTAGGCATATCCATGTTTAGTATTATTAAGCCATTAGATGTTTCAAAGTACCACTACTTCAAAAAAAGAAAAAGAAAAACAGCCTTGGAAGATGGAAGGTAAAGAATTGAAAGAATAATGGTTTTTTTTCTTTCTTTTTTTTGGCTTTGGGAGTTGGTGAGGTAGAGAGATAAGAGAGCAAGATAAGACCTGGGTATAGTAGAGACAATGACAAGCTATTAAGGGTGACTTCAAATTTACAAAATAAAATCTTTGAATTTCTCTTTCTCTCTCACTTTCACAGAAAGGTATCAAATTGGTACAAACCCTCGCTGCATCCCAACCATATTGAGAGGTATCAGGAAGTATTTGAAATGAAATATTGATTTTATATGAGAAGTCATGGAGCAAAATGGTGCTTTGCTCATTCTTGTCCAGACATATAGAATCAATTCTGAATGGGTCCAATTAGGGTTTTATCAAACTAGTTCTGGTTAATTATGTGTTCTGCATCTGATTACTTGTAGTGGATAGCTTTAACTTTCTGAGTGATACACTTTCCACTGAGGAACTGCTTTAACTTTTGAACTTATGCTTCAGGTGTAAAAAGGGTTACAGGGGGAAGTTGGCTATCTGTAAGTCAGGGTATCACAGAGGACACATCTGATCTGGTTTCTGGTTTTGCTACTGTGGGTGATGGGTTAAGTGAATCTGTTGACTATCCAAATGAGTATTGGGACTCTGATGAATATGATGATGATGATGATGTTGGGTACATGAGACAACCTATCGAAGATGAGACCTGGTTTTTGGCACATGAAGTTGATTATCCAAGTGACAATGAAAAGGGGACAGGGCATGGAAGTGTTCCAGATCTGCAGGAAAGAGGTCCATCAAAAGATGAGGATGATGACCAATCTTTTGCTGAGGAGGATTCTTACTTCTCCGGAGAGCAGTACTTTCAAGGGAAGAATGTGCAACCAGTTACAGCTTCAGATGATCCTATAGGTCTAACAGTTACTGAAATGTATGGGAGGACTGATGAGAATGATTTTGCTCACTATGATGGACAGTTGATGGACGAAGAAGAATTGAATCTGATGCGTGCTAGAACCTGTCTGGCAGGGGTTTGTCACACAAACTAATGAACTTATCATGTTAGATGGGAAAGTTCTGAATGACAGTGGAAGAACACGTCTTGATGATATTTGTATAGATGATGATCAGCATGGTTCAGTTAGGTCAATTGGTGTGGGGATGAACAGTGATGCTGCAGATATTGGCAGTGAAGTGCGTGACAGTTTAATTGGAGGCAGTAGTGAAGGCGATTTGGAATATTTTTGTGATCATGATATTGGACTTGGTGGATCCAGACACCCTCATAATGATCCGGACAAGAAATATATTGATAGACCACAAAAAGATAAGAAGAAAGCTAATAAACATGAGTCCAATAAATATGTTGTTGGTAATGACAAGGGTGCAGGTTTGCAGTTGAAAACTCACACACAAGGGGGGTTTTCATTTCCCCCTCCACTGAAAGATGGCGAGTTGGTTCAGGCATGCTCTAGTAAGTCCCAATGGTCAAATAACTGCAATGCTGTTATTAGTGGCGAAACTGATGACTGTCTTAATGCTTTGATGGGTTCCAATGATATGCTTGCTTCATGGAGGCGGAAGAGCACTGATTCTTCACCCGTTAAAAGTTCGAGGGATGAAAATAATGCACACATTGTAAGATCCAGAGACTCCACACCATCAACAGTCTCAAATTATGGATATGCTGAAAGAGAGCATGCCAAGCTAGAAGAGGATGAAAAATCTGGTGCTGCAAGGGAAGAAGAGGCAGTCGCATCACTGGATGATGAAGAGGCAGCTGCTGTTCAAGAGCAAGTAAGGCAAATAAAGGCCCAGGAGGAGGAATTTGAAACCTTCAACCTCAAGATTGTGCATAGGAAAAACAGGCATGTCTTGAACTATGCATTTATGTGAGCTATAATTTATTAATCCAAGTTAAAGTTTTGAAGGCTGTTGCCTCCTCCCTCCTCACCCCAAACAACAAAAAAGGAAAAAAAAAAGAGAAGAAAAAGGAAAAGTTGAAGGTTGTTAGTACTTTTGAAGCTCTAAGATTAGCTCTGCTCTTTCCTCTCCCATTCTTTTAGGTTATTTTGCCTCCCCGTGAAGGAATATTTAGGCTTTTTAGTAGTACGTAGTTAGGATACTTATTAAAAAAAGCAGTATAGATTTATGATGGATTGAATTTAAAGATTACTAGCTGTAGGTGTCTATATAAATTGCTAATCCTGATCATGAAAGTGCTGTCAATATTCTTATGTGTATTAAACTATGTTCTTGTATTCTTTATTCACAGGAAATGAATAACAGTTTACTTGCAAAACTATTATCTGATCTGCCCAGCTTGAACTTCTCTCAAATATGTTTCTGAGAGAGTGAGCTATACTCTCCGTTGGAGATGTATAAAGAACTACCCCACCTTTTTATATCAAGTTAATTAAATTTAGTTCTTTGACCAAAGATCCTAATGATCTTGTAACTATTACTTGGTAAAGTGGTGGCCTTTGAAGCGTTTGACTCGATCTTTTCTATTACAACATGACTGAGTGGCTTCCTCACTAATATTGTTATCCAACAAAGTTATATACTAAATCTCCCAGATCCTTAATACTTGATTGTATTTCCATTTTGTTGATGAAAGCATCCCTACCAGTGTTAGCTGTTATACATTGATTGTTTCACTGATTACTTTTCTTAGTCCCACTACTCTAGCTGAAGCCTTTTTTGTTATTTTTCTCAGAACTGGCTTTGAGGAGGACAAGAATTTCCATGTTGTTTTAAATTCTGTAATAGCTGGGCGCTATCATGTCACTGAGTATCTTGGTTCTGCTGCATTCAGCAAAGCTATACAAGCTCATGACCTGCATACAGGCATGGATGTTTGTGTTAAAATTATAAAGAACAACAAGGACTTCTTTGATCAGAGCCTTGATGAGATCAAGCTTCTCAAGTATGTCAATAAGCATGACCCTGCTGACAAATACCACATTCTCCGGTTGTATGATTACTTCTATTATCGAGTAAGTGATTGTTTTCTTATCTTGTTTTATGATGGTTATGTGTCTGCCTTCAATTTTTGTTTTGCACATGGCCCATGTATTAGGTTGACATTTGGTTTACATTATTACTATTATCTGTTGTTCAAAAACAGAAATGGTTTGTTAAAGTTATTAGTGAAATCAGAATCGTGCGATTCAAGAGTTGAATCACACGATTTGATTCTATACAGGGGCCTTGACGATCTGGGATGATAGGTGAATTGGTATTTGACCAGAATCGGAGAGAATCAAGCTAATCATTGGGAACCAATGATTTGTTGAGATTCTGGCAATTCTCGGCAACCAGATCTGGGAGCTCAGAAAGCGGGTCACGTTTGCTGTCAGGTTGGGTCCTGCATGACCCAGACAAGAAGTTTCCTTTTTCCCTTCCGTTTTTTGAAATTTTTTTTCTTGACAAACCTAGTATTTGAAACTGTCTGTGGTGACCCTAGGGCTTCCCAGCACTTTTCACTCTTAATTTTAGTCTTCTGAGTCCTTTAACCTACAAACTTCATCAAAAAAATTAGAACATCAATACAACACCCAAAGGAAGGGCGTAGGACTAGGAAAAACTGAGGATGAGTTCATCTACTTTCTTTTTGGGTGGGTAATAAACTAAGGGTCAATTTATCTTTTTTTTTTTTTGGTCATTAAACAAGCTTAATATGACTATATTGTTCATTTTAAATGTAGTTGACTCTTGCATAATCTTATTCTTGTCATTTTTTATTTTTTTTGAAGTTTGTCTCCGATTCGTACAATTCACGATTCACAAAATGATCTTATCGATTCTTGATCCGATTCACGTTTTTTGACTACCATGGTTATTGCTAACACTAACTTCCTGAGTTAGTGAGTTGGTCTATCAAGTCTCACCAACTCACTCACCTTGGGTGGTTTCTTGTCTTCTCCAGTGTTTTAGTATAGTCAAAGCTATGTGCTCTTTAAATAACACAAAGGCACAAATATTATGAAATATAGTTTTTTTCTTGTCTTGTGTTTCTTATGGCCACAGTTTTTGGGATAAGTCTATTTCTATTTTCTGTCCTCAAGAATTAGATATCATGGCCCTGCTCTTCTTGCAAGAGTTGGTGTTCCGACTTCTGATGCTGTCCTAGCGGTCAATTTGTTTTGGCATTGACTTGATACTAGTTATCATACTATACATGTGAGCAGTTTATAATTATATATTACTGCCAAGTTGACTACAGAGTGGAGTGAGAGTTGAAACAAACAGATTGGGTTGTGATCATTATTATTTTTATACATTTGGAATGTGTGAAGATGTACCACACTATAGTTGGGCCTTTGGTTTTATTTATGTCTGTATTTGTATTACTTTATACATTTAATTCACACACAAGAATTGGAAGTTTAATGTGACAAAGCCCAACCTAAACAGAATACATAAGAAAGAGGAACAAATTCCTGGCAGTGATGGACTTATGGATTGTGAAAATTCTTCATTTCCGTGAATTATGGTATATTCAGACTTGTCAACATCTCGAAGTGACTCGCAGATGACAACCTAACATTGTGGACAAATGGCGAGCATATTAGTAGACTTGCAGATGAGGCATAATTATTCTGACCTTCACTGACTTGATTAAATGTTTTCAATTTACGGTGTAGATTCCGAAGCAAGAATCTTTTTTTTGTTGGGTGTTAAATGCTCCACAAGGCAAATTATGGTCCTTTTCTTTTAGAGGATGTTTGTATTTGATTATAATATGGTCAAACCTGATTATAATCAGATAATCTGGATCCTAAGGGTTTGGTTAGAAATTCTTTTAGGTTATAATCCCATTATTTTCTAAAATTTTCTGACTATAATCAAGAAAAAATAATCAAGGTTGGTCCATATTTTTTTCGCTTATAATCAAGTTTGACCAAGTAAAAGACTATGATATCCCTATCATTTCCTTAAATAATACCCAATACCTTTACCACATCACCCACATGCCACAACTTAACTCTAATACCCTCTTTTTTGGTAATTTTAATAGAAAATAATTAACTAAACAATAATTTTATCAAATATAAATACAATTTTAATTAGTAATTTGATAGGTTATAAGTAATTCTTGCTAAACGCTTCATATAATTATTATATAATTGAAAATTCAATTATAATCTTTAAATAATTAATAATATGATTAGCAATTATACTCAAATAATTTTAAGGAAAACAAACAGGCTCTTATTGAAAGTCAAATTAGACTTTATTGGGAAAAAAAGAAAGAAACCAAAGAAAACTTCAGAGTCTTTTCCCATAAGGCTATAATTATTAGGATTATCCTACCAAAAAAATTAGTATGTTTGTTTTATACAACTAGCAAATGCTCTTCAAACTTACCGCGACTTGAACTAGCGCTCAGACTAAGCCTACCTCTGTTGCACTGACGAAAGTACATCTTCTTGGACCTGAACCACAAACAGAAATGTACCACAAATTATCTGTATTACTGTGTACATTATTACATTATTATATCTATAGACACGACACTAGCCTTTTCCTTGGGAGTTAATTTGGTTAGGCTTTAATGAGTTAATTGACATAGAAAGTATAGGAAAGCTTAATGTTTTTAGGTTATGGAGGAGACTGCTAACGTTAACGTGTTATTCTAGATTTAATAATTATTCAATGTGTTTTTTAGATTGCACAGGTTTGAAAGGGATCTTTTAGTATTATTTCCAATCGAAATAAGTTAAGTTGTATGCCTGTTCTTATGACCTAAATGGAGGAAGGAACAATAAATCCTGTTTGAGATTGCAAGAAGTTTCTGACTGCCATATAATATTTGAAGTTCTTGCATCAATGTGGGCCATTGTTATAAGAGTTGTGAATTTGTGATATCTTCCACCAATAGTTAATTGGTACACTAATGCAGCTGTTTTGTCTTGCACACTTTTTTGGATATATACTGGTATGGATATGCATTGTACCAAAAGTAATCATTTACCTTGTATTTTCTGGCACAGAAAAAGGAAAAAGAAACATGTAAATGCATGTCTCTATGGCCAGAGCCTTAGAATATTCCAGGGGGAAAATGTTTTGTGCCTCTATGATGCTATATTACAATTCAACAGGCGTCTAATGATCTTTTCGATTAGTAGGGTTTGTTTCTTTCTTGTAGCTATCAAGGCAGTTAACTCTAGGGTTTCTGTATGTTTTATTAGAGCAAAACATTTGTATTTTCTCCAAGAACAGAAAAATGAATTTCGATCTCTTCAGTGAGGATGTAGGCTAGATTAAGCTGAATCTTAATACGTCTTGTGTTCTTTCTTTTGATTGTTTTCGTTTTTCAGTTCTAGATTTTATCATATTCTCGCTTCCGTTTAACAGAGTGCATCTCATATCTTATGTGTTTATATATGCTTCTATTTGTTTACAAATGCTCCATATTATCGTATTGTTGTAGCTGATTTTAATGCTCTCTCTTCCTCCCCCCCATATGCAGGAGCATTTGTTAATAGTATGTGAACTACTTAAAGCAAACTTATATGAGTTTCATAAATTCAATAGAGAATCAGGGGGAGAAGTATACTTCACGATGCCAAGATTGCAGGTTTGTGGGGGTTCCATGGACTTCCTGATAGCTTTGATTCCTATTATAGTGCCATGTTTTTTTTTTTTTTTTTTTTTTTTTTTATGAAGCCTTGTAACTTATCTGTGCAGTCAATTACCATTCAGTGTTTGGAGGCACTTCAGTTTTTACACGGCCTTGGACTAATACACTGTGACTTGAAGCCAGAAAATATATTGGTCAAAAGTTATAGTAGATGTGAGGTGAAGGTCATTGATCTCGGGAGTAGTTGTTTTGAAACGGATCATTTGTGTTCATATGTTCAGTCCAGGTCCTATCGTGCTCCGGAGGTTATATTGGGACTGCCCTATAGTAAGAAGATTGATATATGGTCACTTGGGTGCATCTTGGCGGAACTTTGTACTGGCAACGTAAGCTTTATGAACTAGTGGTCATTTTATTGCCCTATATGGTATATGAATTAGTTGAAGTGCTAAAAGTCATTTAGATATTTTCCTATCTTGTTACTTCCTGTTTTTGCTTTTAACTCTATTGAAATTTCTTATCTATGAATGGCTCCAGTTTGGTTAAACTGAAACACACTGGACTTTTGTGCTGAACTAACTGCTTGTTGAAGGACAGCCTTTGGATGTCTAGCATTATTGTGTATTAAAGTTCACTGTCAAATGACCAAAAATATTGGTGTTCTACACTTAAATTTATACTTCAATAGATGGTTGTCATCTTACAAAACTGTCTTGAAGTTGAATTTTTCCTTTTGTAACTCTTTTAACACTTGGGAATTTCTTCTCTAGCCATTGGCATACCCACTAAAGTGAACTTTACACCTTTGCTTTCTTCTTCTTTTACTTTTTTTGTGAGATTGGGGTTTTTGCATTTATCCTTTATCCCTTAAATTCTACTCATTCGATAGAAGCCTAAAACCTATCCTCCACCATGGCAAGCCCTGAATTTAAATGTTTCCGTAGGTCAAGGTCCCCCTCAGGCCTTGTCAGTAGTGTTCCCAAATGTGCCACAGTACTGCATAATGATGTGAAGAACATGTGAATTACTACAATTATAATCATTTTCTCCTCTATAATAGTTTCTTCTAATTCTGAATTCCATGCTTAAATATATTAGCATTATCTTCTTGAAGTGATGCAGAACTTTCTAGATTGAGATTGCATAATAGTTTACTAATCATCTAAATTTGCTTAAAGCCTTAAATATATTAAAACAAAAGCCCTGGTTTCTTATTTTTCTGAATTTTTTTTTTTTCACAATTGTTTATCTACAAGATACATTGCCCTGCTTCCAAGATAATGATTGTGTATTATCTTGCTTTTACCCTCCTCTTTTTCTTTTTCTGCATCTTGCTTTCTCCCCATGACTTTTACCTGGCATGGTGCAGGTTCTCTTCCAAAACGATTCTCCTGCAACGTTGCTTGCACGGGTGATTGGTATTATTGGTCCAATTGATCAAAGCATGCTTGCCAAAGGAAGGGATACATACAAGTATTTTACCAAAAATCACATGCTCTACGAACGGAATCAGGTAACATTTTGACATTTTTAACTATTCTTTTGTCAGTGAGTATAAAATAATCGGTGTTCATTCTTCAATCAGTTGATGTTGATTTAGTTTGTGTATTTTTAGCAGAGATCCAAATTATGGTTTTGGCATCTGGTAGAAAATTAAAAGTCCTACTTATCCCTTAAAAGGATTTATAACTAAAAATTCCTATCACATTTTTACATGACTAGAAACTCCACATAACTGCAATTGTTATTGCAATCTAGCAATCTTTATTTCATGTGGTGGCATGAGCTAAAAGAAACTGGAAACCCTCCTAAGAAAAGTAAGAGGATGTTGAGACTGACTATTATAGGCTGTTGGCATAAGAAGCTGAGTTCCAATCTTGATTTACCTTTGAACCCTTCAAGAAAAGACTCATACCTGCTATTAACCACATTAAAATAGTATTTTGAATGCCCAATGCCTACCAACAAAAGAAAAGGGAGTCCGATGATGAAAACTGATTGGATGCTGCGGGAAAAAAGAAAATAGAAAGGTAGTTAAACAACACCACTGCCCTAACTTGCTCATACAACAGTATTTAACTGAAAGTCATCCACACTATATTCAATTATCAGTAATCACTCATTACTATATTGTTATGAGTGGCTTTAAGTGTCCACATTTGGAACCTTGACTTAGTTGGACACATAGATGTGAGAGGATAGCACCAGTATTGGTTTCCCATACACCCAATCCTAGTTTAGAGAAGTTAAGAATATTTATCTCCCATCTATATTTTCTTTTCATTTGCACAAGCAATCCTTCAACAACTCTCCTTCTCCCTAGGATAGAGAAAAAAATAAAATAGAATGCTATTGGTTGTAGTTATTGATATCATAACCATACTTGCCCATATATCTTGTACCACTAAGCAATAAGTGATCAAAATCTTCTTTACGTTTAGCTCTGCCAACAGGTCTTCAAGTTTTCTTGTAAGATGTATTAGGAGAAATATTACTTGAAACACATGAAAATATAAAAATAAGGGTTAAACTCACCTTTTTATTTTGGTTTGTAGCAAGCCCGTTGGGCTTATGAGCTACACAACGAGCGGTAGCTCCCTCCCTTTTCATAAATCCCTCATCTCAATTCCCAAGTGAAGATGGGATTCGATCCTAGATTCTTGGTACAACACCAAGATACTTACCAATTGAACCAACTGACACCTTCTGGTTAAACTCACTTTGCTCCACTGTGGTTAGGCCCAAATTTTGCCTCCCTATGATTTGACCATTATCATTTTGCCACCCTATAATGTATTCTGTTATTACTTCATCCCTCATTAAAATTTTCTGTTAGTTGAAACTTAATAAATTCTGTTTATCAGTAACTATTCATAGTCTCACTGGCTGGGGCAGTTGACCCTTCTGATCCCTCAACTCCTCAATAAAATCTTTAGTAGTATAGTATAATCACTTATAAAATAGGGAAAATGATAAAAATGCCCCCACTGAAATTTTGGTGAAAAAATTTGCCCTCACATATTTAGATAAAAATGAGAAATCTAGTATAATTATCTAAATAATAATTAATGAGATCTCATCATGTTGTCTACAAATACACAATTTTCCTTTCATTTTGAAGTTTATAAACTTGTTAATTCTCAAATTGTAAAGAAACTCAATCAATAATATATCACATACTTATTCATATATAAGAATAAATGTTGACATGGACCCAAATAAGGTATCAAACAAAGTTCATTGTTTTTTCTGGCCTAACTCATTCTTACTTGATGCTCCCTTCTTATCAAGGAAAGAAATTTAATCAAAGAGTTAGAGATGTGTAGTGTATGGGATTTTGTACTTTATGAATTCATTTTTTAAAACTTCTTTACTAGAGCAAGACCATATTCATTTTGTTTTGCTTTACTCATGAATCATATATGTACTTAACATGGTAAAAAAAAATTATGATTTCATTTTGTTTTACTCAACAATAATATATGAATGTACTTGGGCAAATTAAAAAAATATATGGTTTCATTATAATGTAATTAATATAAAATTATCGTTTTATTGAATGAATTAAGGTTGACAAAAGGGCCTATTATACCGTTTCAAGTTCAACATGTACACATCTTCTAAAAAAACAAAAAAAAGTTATTTGATTTTAAAACATTTTTTAATTAAAATTTGATTTGATAATAATATATTAATTAAAAAATTACATTTTATATAATTAAAATTTGATTTAAAAATTTATTTAAAGTTAATTTTATTAAACTTTATTCATCATGATTGTAATATTGCCCTCACTGGCAAAAATTTCTAGATCCGCTTAAAGCTTTTTCCAGAGTGGCAAAGTGGTTTTGGGCCTGCCCCAATACGGCATAGAGCAATTAGCACTTTGTATAAGTTGATTTTATTTAATATATTTCTTTTTGTGGGTGAATACTCGTTTTTGTAGGATTAAAAATGACATTCATTCAAGACAGTATTTGTGTTCTTATTTTGGTGTTGATAAAGATATGTTAAACTGTACAGACATTTTCCGTTTTTATAAATCCAAGATAGGACACCGAGTTTGAAAGTTACTGTTATCCCCTTTGCAGTTAGAAAACTAAGGCGTTATTAAAAACAAATGCTACGTGGCTTTAATATGCTGGTTACTCAATGTTTCTGTTCATGCCATATTGTTGTTCATATGCTGTACATGCTCTTTTACATATCTATTTCCAATAATAATTTGACTTGGAAGGAATTGTTGTTATGTTATTCCCAGGAAACCAACAGGTTAGAATACCTGATTCCAAAAAAGACATCCTTGAGGCATAGATTGCCAATGGGGGATCAAGGCTTCATTGACTTTGTTGATCATCTGCTTGAGATTAACCCAAAGAAGCGGCCTTCTGCATCTGAGGCCCTGAAGCACCCATGGCTATCATACCCTTATGAACCCATATCATCTTGAAGTATATCTGGAATTCCTTTGGTGATAATGCATGCTCATCTGCACTTGTGCTTGGGTTTAGGTATTCCTGTTGAGAGATAAGAAACAGCCTACACAATCCTCACTTCTTTTTACAAGGTGAAATCCAAAGAGATTGATCTCATCAGTTTCTGCTCAATGCAACGGAGCGTGTGTGGTTTTGTGGGTAACCTGTTTTTCTACCCCTTGCCCAGTTGTATTCCAGTTAACATAATCAAGGATATAACTTCGCACAGACCATGTATTGTTAGGGTTTTGAATGGCTTGGTTAATTTGGTGGAAGGGGGAATGTGAAAAATCTTGTACATGATGTGCGTTAATTCTTTTAGGTTATTTAGTGATATCTTGTGAAATAGCTGCTTATCCAATTTTGGTTGCCTCCTGGCATGATTTGTTGCACTCGTCCAATACAAAGCAAAGCCAATCAGAATGTGCTAATGATTTAACACGTGCTTTTGTAGAACTTGAAACTCAATACCTCTCCCCTGGTATTGAGAGAAGTTGAGCCTCAATTGGTTTTATTTATATTTCTGGGATTTAGTTTAATGAAGTGGTTCAAGGCTTCAAGCAAGGGTGTGATGTGAACAATATGTACCTTAGGTTTTAATTGATATGGCAATGAGTATTTATGATCTCCCTCTCCCTCTCCCTTGCTGACATTCGCTTAAAGTCAAGTTGTTAATTTTTTTTGCTATATAGTATTTCAGTTCAATTGACCCATTGTTATGATACCTAAAATGATTGAGATTGCTTTGTAACTTCTAGCAGGCATACCGGTAATTTTGTGTTCGATGTATTTTTTGTTCGAGGCCATCAATTTCTTCTGTTTCTTTCCTTACTAAGCATTGCAATGATAACTTCACCGTTTTGGATAAAATAAAAATTGGGAAGAGCTACACGGGCTAAAATAAAAGAATGTTCCAAGAAGGATAATTGCTTATCTCCATTGTACCAAAAGATTTTAAATAAAATATAAAATTAAAGAAAAAGAGATTTATATCATGAAAAATTATATAAATTGCTATCGGTGTTAGATTGTAAATATTTTAAAATTATGTGATCAAATTAAATTGTAAAAAAAAAAAAAAAAAAGTATAATATTTTGAGAATGTTAAATGTCATTTTGTAAGAGAAAAAAATTTGTTACACTAATCTGTGTAGGATCCCAAACGGGGATTTCACTGTTCCGCAGTTTCGCTCCAAAACGCTAAAACCATAAAAACCCACCAAGATAGTCCTGGTTTTCTTCTAGGCTAGATTATACAATGGAGGAGAAAACGGCCGAAGAAGAAAAAGTAGCAGCAGCTGCAGAAGAAGAAAACGAACCAAAGTCTTCTCTGTTTCCTCTCTTTTCACTTCCAGACGCTTCTCAGGAAACAACCCCTTCTGTTCCTCAATGGCTAAGCAACTCCAGTTTCAATACCGACCTTTCCATCATAAACGACTCCGTTGCGTCGCAGCTTGACTTAAGCACTACCCAGATAGAACAAGAGCAAGAGGAAGCAGAAGACGAAGACGATGATAAACGGACACAAAGGAAACCCTCTTCTTCGTATGAAATTCTGGAATCTTCTGGATCCGACAGAGATTCCGAGAGCGAGAAGAGGGAAAAGAAGAGAAGGAAGAAGAAGAAACGGAAGCGAAGGGGCTCTGATGATAGGGGTGGAGTTGATTACGGTTCGAGGAAGTCCCGTGTTCGAGCTTGGGCTGATGCTGAGTCCAACGCGGCCAAAGATTATTACATTGATTCTCATGGAGATCGCGATAATTTGGCATTTGGCTGCATCTACAGGTACTCATTTTATTATAAATTTCAAGTTGTGCAACATTGCTTTCTGATCGAGAATCTAGCTGTTTTTGATTCTGGAAACCAGAAATGAATTATATAAATAAATTTGAAGTCTTGATGTTTGTATCAAGTAATTTTAGGAGGAAAAATAGGATAATGAGTCTTAAGTGCTTGGTTTTAGTAGGTAAGTGGGCATTGAGATTAATTTTTGGTCATGTAGTCTTTTGAATGGTCCTAAATTGGTCGTTGTTGTTAAATTACTGGATCGGATACGGGGCTTGTTTCTGTTTTCTTAGTACGTTTAATGTTTAGAGAAGGTTTAGATTTAATTTCACATTGAATTTGTTTATTATCCATAATCTGCCTAACTATAATGCAGAATGGATCTTGCCCGCTACAAACCTTACAACTCTTCCTCAGTATCTGGATTTGATGCTCAAGGTTTATATCGGCAGAATCTGCGGAACTCAGTGTTGGATAGAGATAGTGACACTGATGCATTGGATAGTAAACTTAGATCTGCTGGTCGCTATTGGTCTGCAAAGTACACGGCTTTGGAACGCCATAAAAACTTAAGGCGCACTCGTATTCTTGCACCCGAAATCCCCACCGTCACAAACCCGGAGGATTTTATCCCTTTATTGGACATCCAGACATCTCAGGGAGCTGTAGGAAGTGAACCTGTCTCTAGAACTTTTGTAGTTGAAGAATCTTGGGAAGATGAAGTTTTACATAAAACACGGGATTTCAACAAATTGACAAGGGAGCATCCGCATGAGGAAAAGTTTTGGTTATCTTTTGCTGAGTTCCAAGATAAAGTTGCAGATATGCAACCCCAGAAGGGTGCTCGCGTGCAGACTCTTGAAAAGAAGATTAGCATACTGGAAAAGGCAGTTGAGCTTAATCCGGATAATGAAGAACTGTTGTTTTGCCTTCTCAAAGCTTATAAGAGAAGAGACAGCACTGATGTTTTAATTGGAAGATGGGAAAAGATACTTCTGCAGCACTCAGGAAATTACAAGTTGTGGAGGGAGTTTTTATGTGTTGTTCAGGGGGAGTTCTCCAGATTTAAGGTTTCAGACATGAGAAAAATGTATGCACATGCCATCCATGCTCTATCTGCTTCGTCTGGCAAGCACTTTAGGCAGGTTCTCAATTTAATATGCTTTACTTTACTCTTTCAGTAAATGTTAATTCTATTTTATATTCTTAGTCATCATTTGCTGGTACTCTGTTTTGTATGATTTGGGTCGGTGGAAATTGTTTCTGTTAAGAAGAAGAGCTCTTTCAATTGATATTACTTCTATTTAAAATCTTAGTCATCATTTGCTGGTATTGATGTTTTGTGTGATTTAGGTCAGTAGACAATTTTTCTGTTAAGAATAATTAAAAGAAGTGTGACATAATTCCATAGATATGGAAGCAGTTCTCATTTTTGAATTCTAAACATTTAATTAGCTCTCTTCCACGTTTTGGCTGACCCCAGATTGACATTTATTGTCCCTGTTACTGGTAATGTCATTAGTTTCATATGAAACTCTGAATGTTATGAATCACCTCAACCTTCTTAGTTGCCTAGTCAACCAACAGTTTGATAATAAATATATCTGAATATAGGGTTTATTACTTGCACATCTTTGTACCAGTTCTTAATGAGTATATCTGGATTGAAATATGTGTTCAAAGACTCTTGCTTCTTCTTTTTTCTCCGCCAATTTTGTTAATTTTATTATATAAAGTTCTTTATATTATTCTTTATATGACATAATTTTAATGACATCATAAAGGGTTTCAATTTATTGTTTTATATGTGGGAGGATATGATTTTCATATCTTTTTTTTATAGGTAAAAATTCACTAAAATACCTATATTTTTATATCTTTGAGAGTTCAATCCTTTCTGTAGCATTGGTTAGCATAGTTTTTAGATCGTCCCCATATGTATATTTTTCTCGATATTGCTTCACAAAAATATCCTAATTTCAATTTTATTGGATTGTGTTTGATGCAGGTTCAGCAAAATGCAGATACTACTTCAATGGATCCTGTGACTATTAATTTAGAGCTTGGTCTTGTTGATATATTTGTCAGCCTCTGCAGATTCGAGTGGCAAGCTGGCCACCAGGAGCTGGCCACTGCTCTATTTCAGGCTGAAATTGAATTTAGTCTGTTTTCTCCGTCTTTGTTCCTGACTGAACAGAGTAAACAGAGACTATTTGAGCACTTTTGGAGCAGCCATGGAGCAAGAGTTGGAGAAGAAGGGGCCCTTGGTTGGTCCACATGGTTGGAAAAAGAGGAAGAAAATAGGCAAAGGGTTATCAAAGAGGAGGCACCTGATGACAATGAACAAGGTGGTTGGACAGGTTGGTCAGAACCACTTTCCAGAGGCAAGGAGAGTAGTAGCACTCTGGATGATGAAGCTAATAATGATTTAGCTGCAGAGGAGTCTAAAGAGGAGGCTGAGAATGTGGATAGCAATCAGGAAGATGATACAGAAACTTTGCTCAAAATGCTAGGCATTGATGTTGACGCTGGGGTTGGTGGCGAAGTAAATGACACAACAACTTGGATTCGATGGTCAGAAGAAGAGTCTTCAAGAGATTGTGATCAGTGGATGCCTGTTCGGAGAAGATCAGGTTGACTATCCCAACCTTCCTCCTCTGTGCATGTGCGTATGTGGGCCAGTGTGTATGTTGGGGGGTGCATGGATGTTTATGCTTCTGTCATAATTATAATATTATTTCCTCCATGTTTTTTAGGGAAACATGCTTTTGCATTTGCACGTCCCTTTCTTTTTCTTTTTAATTATTTTTTATCATTTTCTGTTGCATACTTTTTCCATGATCAATTTCATATGGTGCAATGGAACTATATGCTGATATTGTTGTAAGTAAAGGCTCTCACATAATAAATTGATTAACCATGAACAGATGGTGCCTCTTCTAATGGTGGAACATCTGATTTGGAAGAGGATGGGCATTTACTAAGAGATGTGTTGTATGAAGATGTCAGTGAATTCCTGTTTTCCTTGAGCTCGGTAGAGGCTCGATTATCTTTAGTTTTCCAATTCATTGACTTTTACGGGGGACAAATATCCCAATTGTAAGTTCTCTCTATAATACCTTTTCGATAATTGAATACAGATATTAGAGGCACATACTCCATCTTGAATTGAAAACCTTGGAAGTCCTCCTGTGCAGCAATTGACATGGTCTTCCAAATTGTATTTGAATCTTTTTAAGTGTTTCTTATATTGTTCATCTTGTTGCCATGGCAGTTACATGGATGAATTGTACAACCATTGTTTTCTCAATTAAGTCCTCAGGGTTCTAAGAAGGCATGGTCTTCTCAAGTATTTGGAATTTCTTATGAGTAATGATGCTAAAACTCCTTTGGAGATCATAATGAAGATCTCTGTATTAGTATTACCATAGTTGTCATGGAGGAATTCCTAAAATTCTTTATCATGTTTGAAACTGAAAGGAATAAATTCTGAATGTCTGCCTCTCATCCTTTTGTATATTGTTTTCTATCTTCTACTTATTCATAAATTTATTTATCAGTGACATATAATTCCATAATTTTGTTCTTAGGTTTTGTACAAACAGTTCAAGTTGGACTGAGAAACTTCGCAGCCTGGAAGCACTTCCAGATTCTTTATTACAAAAGTTGAAATTAGTTCATGATGTTTTAACAAGAACAGACAGCAGCTCTACTGGTTTAAGTTTGGAATATCTCTTAGGCCATGTCTCCAAGAGCACTGATATGATGAAATTTCTTCGTAACTCTACCTTACTTTGTTTAACTGTTTTTCCACGTAATCACATCTTGGAAGAAGCTATTCTTGTTGCTGAAGAGCTGTATGTTACGAAGTCAAAGTCTTCTAGTTGCATGGACACCCCTTGTCGAGCTTTGGCAAAATCACTCTTAAAGAATGATCGGCAGGTAACAATTGTACTGTAAAAAATACTAAGAGTACAAGCACACACCAGCTATATATTCTAGCTACAATGAACAAAATATTTCACTCCCTCTGTCCCATTTTTTTGGTTACATTTTCATTCTGTGTCCCTAACTTAATGCTTCTCAGTAGCATTCTAGAGTATTAATAATTTACTTTTCCTCATAAAGCACATTATCTAAGGACTATCAAGTAGAGTATGAGTTGGCAATTTTTATCTCTAGTAAAAACATTTTGGATGGAAATGATACCAAATAAATGTTTTTAATTTCAACTCTTAAATCTGGAAAATGAAATGATTTAATCCTCTTGACTTTGAGAAATTTGGGACACAGTTAGGCATCTGAGCCTACACATGTTACTTATTCTGCCACATGGTCCTGGTTTGAAGTTTTTCTTTTTCTTCATTGAGGGTCCTTAAATTTTTCCTCATTTTGTTTTTTTGTTGGTGTAGGACATTCTGCTTTGCGGAGTTTATGCACGGAGAGAGGCTGATTATGGGAATCTAGGGCATGCGCGAAAAGTTTTTGACATGGCATTGTTATCTATTGAAGGATTGTCGGTGGTAACTAAATTCCATAAGTTCTGTTGCAATGGTTTTTCTCTAGTTGCCAATGGTACTATGAATTTTGCAAGTTCCACATACTGTACAGATGGTTTATGACTTTATTTTGTGGAATTCTTTCCTTTTCTTTTGTTTGGTTGCCGGTATATTTTGTAGATTTCGAACTAGTGACAGCATGAAAATATTTAAGATGCATTTATGTTCATTTCCACATGTATATATAATAAACACACATAAACTAGCGCAGCTCAGGCTTATCTAGGGACGGGTTAGTCCAGTTGAATTTCTGGTCAACCCTCCAATTCACTTAACATCCTTTGTCTAGTTTCATAAAACAGTTTAAGATGAACTTTTTTAGTAAAATATGTGTTTTTCTCTAGAAAAGTAAAAAAGAAAACATGAACCATGATCCCATGCATGATACATGTTTTTTAATCATGAAACTGGGTGCAGCGCAACTTGACAACAAGAGATTGACAAGAAGAAGTTGAGTTCGAAGTTCAAACTAAGATGAAGCATCAAATCACAAAGCAGTATTCTAAGATTTTTCTTCTCTTTTTTTTTTTTTTTTTTCCTGTCGTTTTTACTTCCTGTTGTTATCCCGCCTATTTTTTGACAATTACTGATCTGTTTCTTTTTTGGGTCGTTGAATGAAGCCACAGGCACCGGTGGCCAGACTTATCCGGGCTCATTTTTGTTGTTATTCTGTCTTGGTTTTTTTATCTTTGTTTCTTCTGTTGGGGCTTTCTCACTTGTACTCTTTTTAAAAGTAGTTTCTCTTGTTTAACAATTGCCTAGAGAGATTTGCAACAATTCCATGTCTGTTGGTAATTTTACAGCTACTCTAGGGCAACAATTATCTGTTGGTTTTTTTTTTTTTTTCTTTTCATTTTCCTTTCTTTGGGTTGGGGGGAACTGGGATTTCTAAACTTGTCCACTCTTGCACAGCTAAAAAGTTGATGGGCCTGTGTGGGCCCCCTTAGTTTCATTACCCTGTCATCTTCACATTTGACTTTTCTTTTCAATTCCTCTTTTTTTTCTTTTTCTTTGGTAAGTTCCCATTTGTTAGATAAAGGTTTCTCTGCTAGTTCAGCTCATGCACAAGCTTTACAAATTATGTGGAATGAATGATGGATGCAGTGGTCTGTTGTATTTTGTTTGGAGTCTATGAATATAGGTTTCTCCACTAGTTCAGCACCTGCATATGCTTTATAGAGCATTTTGTACTTAACTAAGTTATATCTTTGATGTGACTACTTGTGGTTTATTTTCAAAGTTATACTCTTATTAGATTTGTCACGTAGCATGGGCAACTTTTATCTTTATTCATATTTGCTCTCTTTCAATATGTGAAGCAGGAACTACAGTTTAGAGCTCCTCTTCTATATTTCTGGTATGCTGAGGCTGAGTTTGCTAATAATTTTGATTCTGATGACGGTCGTGAATCAATCTCTCGTGCAATACACATTTTATCATGCTTAGGGAGTGGCGTAAAATTCAGTCCATATAAATGTCAACCATCAAGCTTGCAACTGCTTAGAGCTCACCAAGGATTCAAAGAGAAAATAAGAATCTTACGATCAACATGGGCCCGTGGTGTTGTTGACGATCAGTCTGTTGCTCTTGTATGTTCAGCTGCTTTATATGAGGAGCTGACCTCAGGATGGGCCATGGGTGTTGAAGTTATGAATCAGGCTTTTGAAATGGTTCTTCCAGGTTATGTCATGTTTCTTCTGCAATTGTTATGAGTCTCAATTTAAGAAATTAGCCAACTCTGAAGCTAGTAGTTCCTTCGTGTAGAGTTTGAGGGATATTTTGCTTATCTTGTCCATCGGAATGTTTGTAACCTGCAGGAAGAAGAAGCCATAGTCGTCAACTTGAATTTATGTTCAACTTCTACATAAGGATGCTCCGGAGACATCAGAATCAATCAAGTCTATCGAAAGTCTTGGAATCTATCTCTCAAGGGATTGAGATTTATCCTTTTAGCCCAGCACTTTTTAACGCTTTAATACAGACTGGCCAGCTTTACACAACATCCAATAAACTTCGATGGATGCTTGATGGTTACTGTCAGAAGTAAGATCTTCGTCCTTATATATATCAATTTTCGATTACTTTTGTTTACACAAATTTTTGGGAATGCTATCAACTATGTAAAGATGTCTTTGTGTTTTATATTCAGTATTACATTATTTTGATATAGCTATAATGTAGATAGTTTTACATTATAATTTGTATTCAGTATTTGAGTCACTCTTTGTCAATTTTTAGTTTAGAAGTGTGATTATACAAGGTAACCCACCATGTTTGACAACACATCTTTATTGATGAAAGTTCGTAAGTTGTGATTGTTTGAGAGTAATTGTGTAAAAGAAACTGGTTATTGGAAACTCTCAACAATTGCAGAAAAACTCTTTAAGACTAAAATGCATGCAACAATTAACTCCTATTGTTTTCAGAAGTCTGGTTGTGATGATTAGCAATGAGGCCACCTATTCAATCGTGATCTTTTTAACAGGCTCGTGGGTTTCCTGTGTTCAGATGATGTAATGTTTACTTGGACATGGAATCCTAAATGTTGAGACATTAATTTCTTCATAAAAAGGATATAACTTGATTATGAAACAGAATCTCGTTCCCATGCCATATATGGTGACTCTTTCATGAAAAAAAAAATTTGGCTTCTACCTGTTGCCTTTTTTATCTTGTATCTTTCATTTTTGGATTTTTTTTTATTATTTCACTTATATGCATCTCTTATACATGTTTGACACACTCCCTGTTCTTACAATACCTAAATCTGCCATCTGTTTCTAGCTTCTCGTTTGCATTTCACTGCCTTATGATATGTGGCATTTTAGTTTTTCCTTTCTTTTACTGATTTGCATGTATAATTATTACCGCTTTCCCATCTACTTCTTTGTGAAAAATTATTTGGTTTATGTTAAACGATTCTTCAATTCTGCTACTTTCAGGAAACCATCCGTGGTCATCTGGCTTTTTGCTCTGTCATTTGAGATGAGTAGAGGTGGCTCCAAGCACAGAATTCGTAGGTTGTTTGAAAAGGCATTGGCCAATGATAAATTGTGCAACTCCGTTATACTCTGGCGTTGCTATATTGCCTACGAGATCAATGCAGCAAACAGTCCTTCTGCAGCCAGACGAATTTTCTTCCGAGCTATTCATGCCTGCCCTTGGTAAGTGCTTTTTTTTTATGATTTAGTGAGTTGTGTCCCTCCCAGCCTCCACGAGAATAATTGCATACTTATTTGTGTTGGTTATAATTGCAAACTACTTAAATTGATAGTTCTATAAATTATGGGTCACATAAATTCTGAAAATTTGCGTTGTAGCAGCACTATTGGAAGTACCCCTCTCCTACTGGAAGAAAGAAGGGTGTTAACCTTACTTGTCATATTGATAGCAGATTTATAGATCAAAAAGTTCAGATTGGATTACGACTTTAAGAATATGTTATTGATCTGAAATTGTGGGAAAGATAGAAGTAATATTAGTGGAAAAATGATGATGTTGGTTATTTAGTGGGGAGATAGATGATGTTGCTTGTCATTAGCAAGCTGTGTATATACTTTTTAATTATTCAAAACAAAATTTTTTTTCTATTTTTTTTTGGGTTCAGAAATGGTCTTAATGGTACGAATTTCACCGTGTATTCTGTACTTGCTATGTATTTTTATTGCCCCATTCACACAGACAACATGATATGGGAAGATGGTCCGGGCTGTAAGTGCATATTGGATGATATTGTATTTACATTTCTGTTCTATATGTATCTCAGGTCAAAAAAGCTATGGCTTGATGGCTTTCTCAAATTGAACTCTGTCCTAACTGCGAAAGAGCTATCAGATCTCCAAGAAGTTATGAGGGACAAGGAATTGAATCTGAGAACTGACATTTATGAGATCCTTTTGAAAGATGAACTTGTTTCATGAGTATTGCTCTCACGTGCCATTAGAGTCTATATACTGTAATGGTATGTTGCTATGTAATTTTCTACTACTGTGCTTGCTTAAACAAGCAAAATGAAGTTGTAAGATTGTATGAATGTCGTAGAAAATGTTTGAATCTCAGCAGTTTCTCCCCTTGCTTACAGGGAACTAAAATACGTTTCGAGAGACCATTTCGATAAGTCCAGAAATAAAAACAATTTAAGAAATAGTATGAAAACGGCATGGAAATACTAATTATTGTTTTTTTGTGAAAACATATAGAAATATATATATAATATATATTATAATAATTATAGGTATCTAATATTATTAATTTAATACATAAAATATTATTAAATATATAACAAAGTAAAATTTAAACATAAATATACGACAATGGAGTGGCTAGCAGTGATAGGTGCTCAACTCATATTTAATAAAAAAAATTAATTTGAACAAATATATATGTTTTGAAATTTTAATTTTATTCATTAATAAGTTAAATTTAATTAATACAATATATTTGTATAAAAAATGAATAAATAAAAGACTAAGAAATTTAAAATGGGTAAAATTTTAAAAAGAATTATTCCTGTTAAATTATACTATCTGAATGTACATAAAATAAATTAAAAAAAATCAATTGAAATCCTAAAATTTAAAGAGAAATAGAACTAAAATTTTTGATTTTTAAATTCTAAAAATATCATGTTTGTGTTGACCTGTTTTTTGTAAAAATATAAAAACGATTCTGTTTTGTGTGAAAACACTCTTATTTGGTGTGAAAATATCTCTATTTGGTATGAAAATGGTGATTGCGTTTCGAGTATTGTAGAGATAGAAACTTTTTGACCGTTTTGACACAGTTTTAAACCTTGCTTGTAAGTGCAATATTACATGTAGATACAGTCCAAAAAATTCTAATGGATCTGCTGGTGGCAAGCCTTTGACACTTCCCTCCTTGTATAAGAATATAAGTTCCTGGTTAAATATTATATGGTTTATGCATATTGCTATAATTAAGCATCGTTCCTTACCTGCATATTCAATTCCAGTTTGCTCTATCTTATCATTTAGTTTATGATAGTATTCAATTTCAGTATATGACTCTCAGTAGCCGGCTAGTGTATTATACGGATGGAGACTCAGATACCTAATTAAAGTATTACATTCTATGTTGTGATTATCATCTGCATTAAGAACAATAATTTTAGTTGCGTTGAAGTTTCAGTTGTCTTCTTAATTTCTCCAGCAAAAGAGATATATCATGTCCCAATCATAAACGATGTCATGAAAATTCTTCTTTGTATTTTGCAATGTCAACTCTTTGGTGTACACAATGAATAATTCATTGATTTTATCATGTTCTTTTTTATGTCCAACACTAAGGATGACTTGAGAATTAGTGGATGACTAATCAATTTCAATTAGGGTAGAAATGTTAGAAAAAAGTTATGGAGGACAAGCAATTTCTCTGTTCGCTGAACATTATAAATTCTTTACTTTGTGCAACAGATCTATTTATTTGACCATGAAAATTGAGAGGGCAAAAAAAAAAAAAATACTAGTTATGACTGTGCTAAAGAATGTTTTTTGGTAGATTGGAAATTCTATGACAAAGTTTTTCTTTTTGCTGAAGAAATTTTTCAACGACAGTTAGGTATACTCTGCCTGTTTGGCAAGTGCTTATCCTTAAATATGTAAAGCTGCTTTGCCTCTCTGACAAGTTTGGAGTTATGGCTTTAGGTATTAGAAAATTCCCCCCATATTTTGAATAAGCATTACTTTAAATTACCATGCACTAATTGGATTTGCTTGATTCACAAAAGTCAACTTTGTATAGCACCAATGAAATTTAAGGAAGTGCTAGTGTGAGTACAAAACAAAGATGCCAAGCTGAAGGTTGGAAGTCTATAAAATCTCAGCTAGTTAGCTTCTTCCCCTGTATCCATTGCCATGACAAGCTATCCAGTTCCAGTGCTACTGTTTGTAGCTGTAGTTACTCTTCCACTATTACTTGTTTCACAAACCTCTCTTGCAGTATTTGAAAGCATCAATTGTGGATCATCTCATTCTTACACGGACGAAAATTTCATAACATGGAGAGGTGATGATACCTTTTTTGAAAAGGGCCAGTCCCGTACTGTCATGTATCTAACTTCAGAGCTGATGAGCACTCTGAGGATATTCCCAACTCGAAAGAAGAATTGCTATTCCATCTTTGTTGACCATGGGGAGAAAGTTCTTGTCCGCGCTAGCTTTTACTATGGAAATTATGATAGTAAATCTTCCCCTCCAATCTTTGATCTTCATTTAGATGGTAACTACTGGGATACTGTCAATACTTCAAGCTATTATCTTATTTCTCGTGAGGCAATTTATGTGCCAGAGGGAAATTATACTAGCATATGTGTTGCACAAATAAGGGCTAACCAATTGCCATTCATATCGGCCCTTGAAGTGCGCAGCATTGACAGAAATTTTTACAGTCATGTTGATCTGAATCATGCTTTGTTTTTGAAAGGGAGATATGCTTTAGGTACAAATCAAACTGTTAGGTACTCTACTGCTTCAGGAAAATATCATCATTCTAAGTCATTTATACCATATAATTATTTTTCTTGTTCGTAAGTAACAATAATACATTGTACATGCTTCCTGTGCAATCTATTAGGTACCCAAAAGATGTTTGTGATAGAATATGGTATCCGGGATATGGTACCGGACTCCTAAATGTGAAGAATGAGGCTTTAGCCATTGATGTTAGTGCAGCAGAAGAGCATCCACCAGAAGAAGTGTTGGAAAATGCAGTTATCAACTCAAGCACAAGAGAAACTATATTACTGTTCACTGGCCTTCCTCCAAAGGAAGTTTCCATTTACATCATCACCTACTTCTCCGAAGTGCAGTTTTTGCAAAATGAAATAAGATCCCTACAGATTTACATAGACGATAAACCTTTTTCAAACCCCATAATCCCTCCTTACGGAAGCGTGGTGCAAGTGTCCATTACCAATATGACAGCTTCTGCAAATTCCTCCTTTGTTTTGAAGGCTACTTCTGATTCCTCCCTTCCACCCGTACTAAACTGTTTCGAAGTTTATACAATAAGCGATGCATTAACTGAGGGAACCGACAGCAGAGATGGTTTGTATGCCTTATTATAACTTTCAAGAATACTTTCATTTTCAGAAGATGCTACAGTATTATAACGTATCTTCACTCTGCTTTTTTGACAATTTTAATTTTATCATTGAAAAACCAAAGAGACTTTCATAAAGGTTATCATAGTAATTTCTTAACTGCTATTAGGTATATGCTAGGTAAAAGAACTTGTTATTTCTTGAAAGATTTTCTTAATAAGCTAACAGTGAAGAATCCATTTCTTCTTTTGTTTTGTTCAGGTAAATTGTGAATCTAGTGGAAGGGCTAATAGATCTGAACCGTGCATTTGATGAGCTGGAGGACTGGACTAGTGATCCTTGTCTTCCTTACCCTTTTACCTGGGAATGGATCAAATGTACCACTGATGCAGCACCTCGTGTAATAGCTATGTAAGGTTATCATTTTCATTAAATGAAATTGAAAATTACATATGGTATCATTACTTACATTTTCAATCTGGGTGGAAGGACGTAATAGATATCTCAATGGCTACAATCTGTCCGGCTTACTTCCTGATTTTAGTTCCATGGATGCACTTCAAATAATGTGAGTTGCATGAGGATTACAATTTTGTGGAGAACAAGTATTTCTTACTTAACTTTGTTCAAATGTTACGAAGTTTTTTTCTTTTAAATCTTCCTGAGTTGCGGTGATTTACACAACAACAGCATAGTAGGGTTAATTCCTGATTTTCTTGGTCTCTTGCCTAATCTAAAATCATTGTAAGTTTCACTGAACATGGGAAATGATCTTGTTTCTATGAACATGAGTAATTTCTTCTCGAGTGCTCTAAACAGATAATCTCGGTTTCTTTGTCCAGGAATTTATCTTATAATAGATTCAGCGGTTCCCTACCCACC
This sequence comes from Quillaja saponaria, assembly GCA_029379385.1. Lineage (NCBI taxonomy): Eukaryota > Viridiplantae > Streptophyta > Magnoliopsida > Fabales > Quillajaceae > Quillaja > Quillaja saponaria. The sequence goes on from CM055607.1 coordinate 9,735,106, forward strand.
TCCCTTAAGGATAAGAACTTTGAATTTGAGTAAGTTTTATGATATGCGTTAAATTTTCAAATAAGTTGCATGGTGATCGCAGAAATCTTCTGTATAGCACAAAATTTCATGTTTGATGCCTCTTTTAATTTCATTTGCATGGATAATCTGTTTTATACTTCTAATCTGAATTCTTTTAGAAGTTCTATATTTCTAAACCTTTTTTTTTTATTTTTTTTATTGTAGTGCATCGAACAATTGTCTTTCTGGAACTGAGTGTAGTGAAACACCATTACCTTCTGGAGGAGATTCATCTGAGACTCCATCACCACCACAAGGTCCACCAGGACCACCACCACCAAGCTCTGTGTACCCATATGATTTCCCAATGTCAGGTGGAAGCAGGAAGATTGATAAGCTACTCATGTTACTCGCTTTTATTCAATTTTCTTTGCTTTCTTTACTTTTGGTAAACATTTCATGAATTGAAAACCAAGTAACCTTTGTATCATACTATCTTTTCCCGTTTGTTTGATTAAGTGTCGTGTATCATATTTCCTTGTATACATACGTGTAAGGAAAAAAATCCAACTGTGTAATTATGTTGAAAGTGTATGAACATTAATAGATCTAGAGTGTATGCCATATGCTTATATAGATGAATGGATACGTGTACTTAGTGTAATTCCCAGCAACAGAGATGAGTCATAACTAAGCAAACTGCAATTTTTATTTTATTCTTTATTTATAGCTTTCTGCCTATATGTGACCTTGGGTATTCCTCTGAATTTCTGCATATGTTAGTTTTTTTTGTCACGTGTCTTGCACCTGTGTCACAACCAACCAAACTACAATTTTTTTGTTGATGCATATTAGAAGGAATTCATTCTCAAATTTTCGGATTAAGAATATCACGAGAGAAACATGTATTATGTATGATTCTAATTTATTGAATCTGGAATTCTAACATTCATAAATTCAAATATATGTTCCTATTATTATTAAGAAATTATTAATCCAGAATATGGGAAACTGTAAGGAATAAAAGCAGAGAAACTTGGAACTATGGGTTCTGAAGAGGATTTCATATTAGTTAGTTCCACTGAAAGGTGGTGTCTCTGATATGCCAGAAGAGGGTGTCGGTGACCGTGGAGCTTTAGATGTCCCAGATGGGAGTGCTGGATTTTCTGGCTGACATGACCTGCCCGGTAGACAATTGTTGGTCACACTGTTAATCAAACAAAATTGAGGAAAGGAAAAAGGTTATGACATGGTCACACAGCACTCGATTGTAGTGAACTAGAAACTGGTTAGCTTACAAATTACCAACATAGATTACAGCTCTAACATTGAACTTACATTAACTCCAACTTTCTATTACTAGATATAGAGCTGGGTATTGTTCCATTGAATCTGTTATCTTCCAAGTTCCTTGTGAGGTAAAAAAGAAATAGCAAGTTTAGTTCTAATCAAATTCAAGTAAAAGGGTGTGTATGTTTAGTTTGGGAAACTTACAATAATTTCAGATTGGGCAAGGACCCAAGAAAAGCAGGAATTTGTCCTTGTAAGCTGTTATTCTGAAAATCACTGCAAATAATAAAGATAAACAAGTTTTACACTACAAGAATAAAATAACAATCCAGTTTCTAGTGATTTCTGAAATCTTAATTATGACTAAGCTCACACTGTCTCAAGTGCATCCAAGGAACTAAAATCTGGTAGTGTTCCTGACAGGCCAAAGCTACTAAGGTTCCTGCTCAGAAAGATTTCCCAATGTTTATCAGTGATAAATTTATAAAAAATCTACTTTTACTTTTTCTTATCTTGGTAAAGATTGAAAAGAAAAGAAAAGAAAAGAATGACTTACAGTGCTGTTACCCTAGGGGAAGCATTGGTGTTACATTTGAGCTATTCCCATGTATATGGTGATGGAAGACAAGGGTCACCACCCCAGCTCTTTAGTATTTCAAATTCCTTCTGCAGGTGCTGCTAGTCCTTCTACTACATGATAAAAAAAGAACCAGAAAATTGTAAGCAGTATAAGATATTGTTCATTTAACTTAAAGTTGGTAATTCTCAAAGCTCAAATTATTAGAAATCAGACCATCATTTCTGTTGGTTCCATTTGTCAGAACCTTGCTAACCCTGTAGAATTCATAGGCATTGATAATAGGAGGAAGTGTTGAACTTTTAGTAGCTTGTATGGAGAAATTTGTGCGTGAAGATGCAGTCCTGTTTGTAATATACACCACCGATGTGCTTCCAAAAGGTGGGATAACTGGTTTAGAATAAGGAATGTTGTTAATAAGAACTTGAATGGATCTTTTTCTGGGCTGCTTTAACTACTTCAGAGAAATACGTGGTGATGTAAATAGGCACTCTTGTGGCTGGAAGGCCTGTCTTTAGAATTATACTCCAAGCAGTGCCTATGGTGGTGACAGCATTTCTTAACACAGCTGGAGGTGGATCATCTTCTGCTTTGCTAGCATTAACCGACACAGCATCACCTTTGACATCTTCTGTAAGTACGAAACCAACTTCGTTTTCCCAAATACGATCATAAGGATCTTGAGGATACCTGTAGGCAGGTATTAAACATTATTGTATATAGCATACAGTTCTATTAGGAATTTTGCTAATGACTATCCATGTTTTGAACCAATGGTAGCAGTAAGTTCCTGAAACTCTTGATATGTGAGAGTAGGCATTGAACATGAATTAATCGAAACATAATTGACCAGTGCTTTCATATTACATATTCTCAACACCTACACCTGAAAGTTATTACGTGTGTATGTATGAAAACAGAACATGCCAAACCATACCTAATAGTTTGATTGGCACCAGCAGCAGCTCTATGAGTCAAATACAAAGCATGGTTTGAATCAACACGACTGTACATTTTGTAATTCAAGCTGTGCAGTTCAAGTGCTGACATGAAGGGTATCTGGTTCGTCAGGGTTTGAGCAACACATATGATAGTTGTATTTTTCTTGGTGACATATATTGCCTCATGATAAACTCCTTGGAGATTTGAAGTGTTGACTTTGGTCCAAAAATTTCCATCAAATAGTAGATCAAAAGTAGGAGGAGATCTTTTACTATCATAGTTTCCATAAACAAAACTTGCTCTTATAAGAACTTTCTCCCCTTTATCCACATTGATTGTGTAACAATTTTTCTTCAAGGTTGGAAATACTCTAAGACTGCTCATAACAGTTTCGCTCATATAATAAGGTACTGTACTGCTGTATTCCACCACTTTGGACTCACCGCTATTAATATAATTCTGGTCTCCGGTCCATGCAACCGAAAATTCATCTGTATGAGAAGTATTTGATCCACAATCAATGTTAACAGAGACAGCAATAGAAGGATGTAGAAATATTGTAAGAGCAACTGCAAATATTAGTGGTAGCACTCTATGTATGGCCCTTGTCAGTTTTGGGGTGTTCATGCAGATTTAGATGTGTGGCATTTAATTCTGTCTGTGTTACAATATATAGAAGCTATTTCATTTTGACTTTATCAAGGGATTTGTTTGTGTAAATTTGTAAGAAACTGCGCTTGTTTACTGGAAAAAGAAAAGAATTGTCAAAATAGAACAGATTGTCTCTTTTCAATGCTAATCCACAGAATAAATTCTTTATTAAATGGGAAGTTAAGTAAAAGAAGTAAAGAAAGTTAACGTGGAAGTTATGTAATAAAAATCATTACATCTGCAGATGTTTTGAACGTCGAAAGATGATAACAAAGTTTGAAAAGATATAGCAGACATGTTCGTCAAAGAACAAGTTTGAAGAGATGGCAACAAGATCATTGGTTGCCATAGTACAGTTATCCAAAGGAAAGGAAAAAAAAAAAAAAAAGCCATAAACTTAGATAGAAGATTCAATCAAGAAACCATTAAGAAAATCTTTATTTGAAACTTGAAAGGGTCATTAGTTACAGATGTTTTATGTGGTGATTCATCAAAAATATTATTTATGTTAATATCATTGACAATGTAGTTTTTTGCATTATCAGCATTAGATTAGGAAGTTGACGGCTGGGGTGACCAGGATGTTTACAGGGGAACAGATCTAGAAGAAATCTTTTCGCGAACAGCGAACAGCCTCAACGCGTTTAGTTCTCTGCCGTGTTGGAAAATAAATGGTGGGACAGTCACACACTCACATACACAAGGAGAAGAAGATTACTAGTTATCACCGACATGGAATGTTTATATATACAATAAGTGACATCTCCTAGTAATAATATAGTTACGTGAATTAACAGAGTCATTGTAGACATTTACAAAGCACACTTTGAACTTAACCACTTAGGAAAACTAAGAGAAACTAATGAAGTTAGGCTTCTATGGTCATTTCAAAATTAGTGCTTTCTTGGGTATTGGAGATATGTGAGCTCACGTACCAGCCCCAAGGCAGAAATATAGGCCATCACAGATGTTCTTAGACTTTCAATTGAAATGGGATTTCACCATCTTAAGCCTAATTATAAGTAAATGAAAATTGAGAGGGCACTCCTCTGTTCTGTGAGCCATGGGTATACCTCTGAATCAAGAACAGGGCATTCCTCTGTTCTGTGATCCCAAGTAATCAGCTTAACAATTGAGTTTCTGATTAATTTTGTTTCTGTGTTGTTTAAGTCTAATGCTAATGATGAGTCGAGTAGAGGGCAGAGGATCACAGATTTTCAGATTCAGAATAATTCTACTTTTATTTCATCAAGCATTGTTCTTGATTGATTATAATCTCATTCCCCGTTTTAGCTAAATGAAAATTGAGAGAGCACTCCTCTGTTCTTTGAGCTATGGGTATACCTCTGAATCAAGAAAAGGGCATTCCTCTGTTCTGTGATGCCAAGTAGTCAGCTTAACAATTGAGTTTCTGATTAATTTTGTTTCTGTGTTGTTTAAGTCTAATGCTAATGATGAGTTGAGTATAGGGCAGAGGATCACAGATTTTCAGATTCATAATAAGTCTACTTTTATTTCATCAAGCATTGTTCATGATTGATTATAATCTCATTCCCAGTTTTGGAAGGAGAAGATATCCATTTTACATACAGAAGTTGGGCAACTCATGATTTTCCAAACACCAAAGCACTTGATGCATAAAAAATGAAGGAGCATTAGATACAAAGCAATATGATTCACAAGATTATGATTTTAAGTCCTTTAAGACTGATTCAATTGCGAAAGAAGTAAAGAGATTTGAAATGTGAATCCCAGTATCATCGGCACCGAGTCCCTATTAATGCCATCACTTGAAGAAGGTATTGTTGGCCATTCTGTGTCGGATGTACTCGAAGGGGTTGAAACTGGTGATGCATTTTTAGAAGTACCCAGGGTTGTATTGGTGAATACACAGGAGGTGTTGTTACTTGTGGAGGATTCTTAGAGGTTCTTGAAGGGGGTGTTGCTAGTGGATGCTTAGACATGCCTGAAGGGAGTGGGAGTGTTATAGGTGAGTTTACTGGAGGGGCTACTGATGGTGGACTCATTGGAGGTTTTACTGGTGGTTCAATTTTAGATGTACTTGAAGGGGGTGTTAGTGGTGGGGTTGGCAGAGTCTCAGGTTCACATGACATGCCAGAGAGACAATTACCTGTTAGACTGAAATCAAACAAAAGTTGGAAAGTAAACAACAGTCAGAACATAAAAGTATCATAGAGAATTTTCAAAAAATCAAAGTGTTATGTGGTATAGTTTTTGCCAAGATATTGATGGAAGCTCAATAACATTTTTACTTACATTAATGTCAATTTCTTATTCACTGATATAGGGCTGGGTATGGTCCCATTGAATCTATTATCTGCCAAATTTCTGGTTCAAGAAAGGAAAAAAGGAGTATGATTCAAGTTTTATGTTCAAGTTCAGGAGTATGTACATATGTCGTTTGCATGTAAGAAAACTCACAGTAGTTTCAGATTTGGTAAAGAGCCAAGAAAATATGGAATTGGTCCATATAAGCTGTTGTTCTGCAAATCACTGCATATTCATAAGCATTAGTAAACAATATCACAATGGTTTCAGATTTTTGTATGGTTCAACTCACATTGTCTCAAGTGCATCCAAGGAACTAAAATCTGGAAGTGTCCCTGACAAGCCAAAATTACTAAGGTTCCTCTTTGATTATGTTTGTGAAAACAAAAGAGATAAAGTCCAATAATTAATCAATAATAGAAATGAAGGTTAAGATTAGATTGGAGAAGAAAGGATGTAACTAACAGAGCAGTTACACGTGGTGAGGCATGGCGTTGCAGTCCAGCCACTTCCCCTGTATATCTTGATGGAAGACAAGGATTGCCATCCCATCTCTTATTTAAGTCAAATTCCCTCTGTCATGCTGCTAATCCTTCCACTACATGACCATAAATTTAACAGAAGAATATCTATTAAGAATATATCCTACTATAGGTTCCCAAATGTTAATTCTCAAAAGTCAAAACTGATGGAATTATTAGAAAGCACAACATTTCTGTTGGTTCCATATGTCCGTGCATCACTAACACTATAAACTTCATAGGCATTAATAAGAGGTGGAAGTGTGGAATCAGAAGCAGCTGCAATATCAATATTTGTGCTGGAAGATGCAATCCTATTAGTGATGTACACTACAGATACATTTCCAAAAGGTGGGACAATTGGTTTTGAGTAAGAAACTTGAATAGATCTTTTATCCCTTGGTTTCGCCTGAATCACTTCAGAGAAATAGGTGGTGATGTAAACGGGCAGCTTATGTCAGGAAGCCTTGTTGTTAATCCTAGACTTCATGCCCTGCCCGTGGTGCCAACTGCATTAAGCAACACAGCCAAAGGTGGCATGTCTTCTGTTGTTGTGGTATCAATGGATGTAGCAACACTTTCCATAGACTCAGAAAGGCTTCCAAAACCAACTTCTGGTGTCCAAATTCGATCATAAATATCATCTGGATATCTAGCATTCCACACCACATATATGCAATCAGAATTGAGAACATCAATTGAAACATGCATTAATTTTTGATTGCTTCCTATATAAACTCAAGGCATCATTGCAAAGCATTTAGCAAAAGTTACCGAATAGTTTGTTTTGCACCAGCAGCCACTCTATTTGAGAAGATCAAAGCAAGATTTTCATCAACACGGCTGTACATATTAAAATCCAAGCTGCGCAATTCAACTGCTGAAATGAATGGGCTCTGATTGGGGAATGTTAGAGCAAGACATATACTAGTTGTGTTTTCTTTGGTGATATATATCGCTTCCGGATAAACACCACTAAGCTTTGAAGTGTTGACAGTAGCCCAAAAGTTAACGTCATATTGTAGCTCAAAAGTGGGAGGAGCTTGTTTACCATCATAGTTTCCATAGATAAAGCTTGCCTGGACAAGAATTTTCTCCCCCACATTCACACTGATTGAGTAACAATTCTTCTTCAGATTTGGGAATACTCTGAGACTGCTCATGACAGTTTCACTCATGTAAGAAGGTACTGTACTGCTATATTCCACTGTTTGGTATTCACCAGTTTGAACATAAGCTTCATCTGCTGTCCATTTTACACCGAATTCATCGATAATAGGAACAGATGATCCACAGTCAATGCTAACAAAGGCTGCAAGAGAGTGATGTAAGATTGAAACAAGAACTAAAGATACTAGAAACAACATGATATGGGTACTCATGATCAGTCTTGCCTTGGCCTCTCTTAGTAGGGAAGGTTATGTTGTTAAAATGCTGGGATTCTTTGTTGGTATATATCAAGCTCTGTCTCTTAACTTTTTCATTGGAATGTATTCTTTTTTGCTTTCTAACGTCAGTGCATATTGCATTCCTGCAAGTTCTTAATGCTGATGGCAAAACATAATATAGATGAGTAATGTGGTCAAAATCTGCAGCTGTGCTTATATTCATGTCAACCAAACTCTTCGTTGACTAACATGGAATAGTTTGTTAATTATTGTATATGATTGATCATTGCCTAAGTTTAAGGTAATCAGCTATCATTTTCTTGCAAGAAGGTGGTGAGCATTTTGCTCAAGTTTCCTAGGATAATAAAATTATGTGATTATGGATTTTAAACTATGAGCTGGCCATTAGTCAAGAAGAATCCCAACATAATGTATCCACCTTGCAGGGAGAGCTGAAGATTAGCTAAAGGCTAATCCATTACAAACACCGTACACCCATGTACTCTTTTTAAATTAGAACCAAGCCGAGTCAAGCCAAGCCAAGTGAAATCAAGTCAAGAGTCAAGACTTGAATCTCTCCTTCCCTTCATCCACTTTATAAAATAAATGCATCTGAAGATTAGCTAAAGGCTAATCCATTACAAACACCGTACACCCATGTACTCTTTTTAAATTAGAACCAAGCCGAGTCAAGCCGAGCCAAGTGAAATCAAGTCAAGAGTCAAGACTTGAATCTCTCCTTCCCTTCATCCACTTTATAAAATAAATGCATCATCTTGTAATTGCTGTGGGTAAATAAATAAATTAAATGAAAAAACTGGGCCTGTATAAACAGGATAGTGAGCAAAGCCAAAAAAGAGGAGGAAGCATATACTATGCCCGCCCAGCCCAGTAAAGAGGGCGAAGTTACCACTTTGTTACTCATTACTGCAGTTGGCTGTGAGAATTTCTGGAAGCAATCTGTCCTCAACGCTGTTGATGGTTATTGAGGATTTGGTGTACTGGAATTTCAGGTACTAATTCATGATTTCTGAAAGTTTCATAATGAATTTCCTTATTGGCAATGCATCCTGTATCACTATAACTGTGTTACATATCAGATAATTTTCTAGTACTGAATTTAAGTATCATTCTTTGTCCCTCTGTTTCCAGTTTCAATTTCAGTTTAGTTTACTGATGGAGATAATTTAAGGAATCACACCCTTCTTCCTAATATGTATGCTCTTTTCTCACTATGAGGAAGTTGCATTAATACTTCTGCAATTTTTTTTACCATTAGGCCTATGTATAAACCCACAAGGTAAATTCTTTTGGACATAAACACAAAAATTGAGATTCTGAGGAATTCTGTTTATATGTTGTTATTAGTCCACTGTTAAGGATTAATTGAGTATTGAGGGCAGAAGCCCAAGTTTAAAGTCGAACTAATATAATTTTATTTTTTTTCATCTTGAATTATTCTATCATGAGTGACTATAATCTCATGCTCAAAGTCTTGGAAGGAGAACATATTGAAAAGAAAAAAAAAAAAAAAACAAAAAACAAAAGGAAAAGTCATTAGTCAATACATGAATTGCCAAACACCAATGCTAGAAGCTCTTTATTCACAAAATGAAGGAAACAGAAGAAAAGGATCCTAGTACTTGAAAATTAAATAATACTGCCTCAGTATAAGAGAATCCCAGTTTAAGTTCTTCTAAGGCTGAAAGTCATTAGTCAACACATGAATTGCCAAACACCAAAGCTAGAAGATCTTTATTCACAAAATGAAGGAAACAGAAGAAAAGAATACCAGTACTTGAAAATTGAACAAGACTGCCTCAGTATAAGAGAATCCCAGTTTTAAGTTCTTCTAAGGTTGCCTCAGTAGCAACAGAAGTAAAGAGACTTGAAATGTCAACCCCAGAACTATTGGAATTGTGTCACTCTTCTTGCCACCGTTAAAAAATGGAATTTGGTTTTGGTCTTGCTGATCTGATGGAGGTGTTAATGGCTCTGGTATGTCAGATGTTCCTGAAGGGGGTGTTAATGACTTTGGTGTGTCAGATGTTCCTGAAGAGGGTGTTACTGGTAGTGGACTCTTAGTTGGAGATGGCAGAGTCTCAGGTTTACATGACATGCCAGAGAGACAATTATTGGTTATGCTGAAAATAAACAAAGTTGGAAAAGAAACAATCAGATGAAAATATTGTAGTAGAATTGCAAAAGAGTCAAGGTGATGGTAACTTACATTAATGTCAGCTTCTTATTCTTTGATATAGAGCTTGGTATTGTCCCATTGAATCTATTATCTTCCAAAATGCTGGTTTTCAAAGAAAAGAAGAGGTTAATTTTAAGCTTAGTTTCCAAGTTGAGGAGTCTGTCTATATTCATATGTGTCTGTCTGTAAAGAACTCACAGTAGTTTCAGATTTGGCAAGGAGCCAAGAAAATTTGGAATTGGTCCGTGTATGCTGTTGTTATGCAGATCACTGCATTATTCATACAGATTAGTAAAAGTATCATGGTAGGATACTCATCAAAATCTTATGCTGGTTATTTCAATATTTCAAAGACAACTCACATAGTTTCAAGTGCATCCAAGGAACTAAAATCTGGTAGTGATCCTGACAGGCCAAAACTACTGAGGTTCCTGTTTAATTATTATATAATAGTTGATCAGTGATGAAATTGAGATTGTAGTTTAGACTGAAAAGGAAAAGGAGATATGTGACTTACAGAGCAGTTACCCGTGGTGAGGCATCAGTGTTACAATCCAGCCATTCCCATGTATATCTTGATGGAAGACAAGGATCGCCACTCCAACTCTTAAGTAGGTCAAATTCCTTCCGTAATGCTTCTAATCCTTCCACTACACGACCAAAACAGACCCAAGAAGTTAAAAGCGTAATATAATTAAGAGTTTGTCCCATATAAATTCATAAATGGTAATCCTCAAAACTTAAGTGATTAGAAAGCAAACCATCATGTCTGTTGGTTCCATCTGTTAGTGCATTACTAACAGTATAAACTTCATAGGCATTAATAATAGGTGGAAGTGTGGAATCAGAAGCAGCTGCAATATCAAAATTAGTGCTGGAAGATGCAGTCATATTAGTAATCTCCACTACGGACACACTTCCAAAAGGAGGGATAACTGGTGTTCCATAAGGAATTTTGTCTACGAGAATTCGAATGGATCTTTTATCTGTTAGATTAAGCTGAGCCACTTCAGAGAAATAGGTAGCAATGTATACAGGAACGTTTGTGTTTGGAAGATTTGTAGTTAGACCGAGACCCCATGCCCTGCCCGTGGTGCCGACTGCATTTAGCAGCACAGCCAAAGGTGGCTTGTCTTCTGTTGTTGTGGTGTCAATGGATACAGCAACGCTTTCCATAGACTCAGAAAGGCCTCCGAAACCAACTTCTGGTGTCCAAATTCGATCATAAATATCATCTGGATATCTAACATTCCACAAAAATGTATGCAATCAGAATTGAACATATGTAGAAACATGCATTTATTGTTGATTGCTTCCTAAGTAAAATGCATAACATTGTGAAGCATTTAGCATAATTTACCTAGTAGTTTGTTTGGCACCAGATGCAACTCTGTTAGAGAAGAACAAAGCAAGATTTGGATCAACACGGCTGTACATATCAGAATCCAGGCTGCGCAATTCAAGTGCTGAAATGAATGGGATCTGGTTGGGGAATGTTTGAGCAAGACATATACTAGTTGTGTTTTCTTTCATGACATATAACGCTTCAGGGTAAACACCACTAAGCTCTGAAGTGTTGACAGTAGACCAAAAGTTACCATCAAATTGTAGCTCAAAGGTGGGAGGAGCTAGTTTACCATCATAGTTTCCATAGATAAAGCTTGCTCGGACAAGAACTTTCTCCCCCTTATTCACGTTGATTGTGTAACAATTTTTTTTCAAGTTTGGGAATACTCTGAGACTGCTCATGACAGTTTCACTCATGTAAGAAGGTATTGTACTGCTATATTCTACTGTTTGGAGTTCACCAGTTTGAACATAACCATCATCTGCTGTCCATTTTACACCGAATTCATCGGTAATAGGAACAGATGATCCACAGTCAATGCTAACAAAGGCTGCAAGACAGTGATCAAAGATTGAAAGAAGAGCTACAAGGACTAGAAACAACATACTATGGGTTCTCATGACTGCTACTCTTGGCCTCTTGGAGGGGGAGGGGTTATGTTGTTCAAATGTTGGGATTCTGTGTTGGTATATTATATGCTTTGGGGTTTTGACATTGCTTTTGGAGTTTTTCCCTTTGGAATTTTAAATGCCAGTGCACCTTGGAGTGCTGCTACAAAAATACTTCACCAACCTTAATCTTCGATTCTGACCAATGTTATGTTTAAAGTATGCAGCTGTTCTATGCAAGTCAACCAGCTATTTGGTAGATTAGGAACTTGTATTTATTTCTTTTGTTTTTGTTATATTGGAAGGCTGGTTGGACATTGAACTATACAACCTGCAATAATCTATTATTATTTTTTTGGTTAATTTTGTGGACATGTAAGTGGTCAAAATGAAAGAAATTAATGTCTTGTAGTGGTTGAATACTAACTAAAATAATATAGTGAGTTTATGGAACAACTATATTGTTTTAGTCTTAATTATAGTCATTGATTAGTTGCTTAATTTCAGGTAATCAGCTACCCATGTCTTACAAGAAGATGGCGAGCATTTCGCTTAAGTTTCTTAAAAATATATAGTTATGTGATTATGGATTTCAAAACTACGTGCCATCTATTGGTCAAAGCGATAAAGATAACACATGGGAGAGCTGACTATGAAATATTATTGGCCTTTTACTTTTGAAATTTGGTTGTCAGTTGTTTTTTATTAAATTATTTTGAAGATAAATTGGTTTTTATGAAAAGATATAGCTATTGTGTATAATATAAATCATAGAGACATAATAGATAAAGTGACTAGGTGTTTCGGGAGTCTTAATGTGATTTTAAAAATCTTAAATGGGTTGAAACTTGAAATGAATGTTGTACGGGTCTAAATGTTAGGGCAGTGAACCAACGTTCGCAATAGATGTGAATGATTGAGATGGATGACATAACATAAATGAAAAGATATAATATTAAATGAAAAGATACTTAGGAAGGTGGATAGTGCACCTATATATTAAGAGAAAATTGAAGATAATCGCTTGTCGTGGTTTGAACATATATAGGCTAGTGGATACTGTAGTTATAAGAGATGTAATTTGGTGCAGGTGGACGAGGTTAGGAGGAGGAAAGAAGACCAATAATTAAATGAGGAAAAAGTTTTAGATAATAATTATGATTGCTTTTCAGCGTCACTAAATATGACTTATTGAATCGATGTGAATGGATTAAAAGATGTAGCCAATCTCAACTTGTGTGAAATTTAAATTCTAGTTGAGTTGAGTTTCTAAAATAGATTGGTGGTCAAACTTTTTGAATTTGGGGAAGATAGTCGAAAATTTTGAGGATTAAGGAAACTAGGTTGGGTACCTCCGCGATGAGGTTAATTACTTTGGAACATAAATATACTATCTCATAAGGGATACTACGTACCATCGTACTAGAACTAGGTATTGTACAATATACAACGAGTACTTACCAGCTGAAATCGATCATTGGAGGCTATGAAGATAATTATTTATTTGATCATAGAGTTGAGTTGAGTTTAGCAGCAGTTTCATTCAATGTCACTAAGAAAAACCATAATTAATGGAGTGACAGAATTAACTCTGCACCATTATAGTGGATTGAGAACAGTTAAACTGATTAATTAAGACAAATGGAATTAGGAGGCAGATCTTGTTTCCTGCAAATCTGCTATATAAGTCATCAACTTGCCCTGAAATTAAATTTCTTCCTTATAATTATTGGAAAATCTAAGTGGTTAAAGACAAAAAAATCTTGTCCGAGATTTTTATTTAAATGAGTTAAATCTCGCATTATATTCTTCATTTATGCAGCCAAATAGACTATCACATAAGTTATGTTAAAATAACATATTTGACACATAAGCTCTACTGAGATTAGAAAGGAATGGAATTTTATGGATAACAATGGAAGAGTAATTTCCTGATTTTTTATAGTTTTATTATGTGAAAAAGGAGGCTCACGCCAAGAACCTAACAACAAAGATAAGAAGGGGGACAAGTAAACTCGGCAGACATCTCCGAACAAGAAAGAAATAGATGAATGATTGAATGCATATAGCTTTGATTAATGATACCTAAATGTTATCCAAATTCTCCTTCTTCTTCTTTGAAGGCTCACTTGGTTTAACACTATGCGACTGAAGGCAGTAGAATTAATATTTCGCACCTCCCAAACTCAGAAATCTCTTCAGTCATACAATATTATATACATCATTAAGTAATACATAGTTTTTCTTCTGTCAAAGCATGCAGTATACTTGCATGCATGCATGCATAGCTAAGTGTGGCCTTTGGGCCTATAGTCAAGCTTCATATACAATGTTCTTAAATCTTTTTTTTTTTTTTTTTTTTTTTCTTCCACAAGTATTCTAGTCAAGACTTCTAATTAACAGACAAAAAGTCTATGAATGAAACACCATCCTTACTTTGTTGTCCCAAAGCTTCCTGATCCACTTCTTCACCATCTCTTCTAGCATTCTCTGTTACTTCACTTCTATTAGAATCTGTATTTACTTGAAGGAAATCATAGAACTCGACCGACTGACTTTTATCTGCAATTGAAGCATTTTTACTTTTTATAATTCTACTACATATATAAATTAGCTAAAAAAACGTATATATAGTTTTACTTCTAGCTAGGGAAAAAGGATGGAAAAAATATTATTGAGTAATTAAAGTTGTGCAACAATATTGAAAATTCGGTGTTTACCTTCGCGCATTGTGGAACTTGAACTTGGATGTTGAAAGTAAAATTGTTTTGGAAATTGGAAAGGGTTAAATGTTATGGAAGGATTGTTATTATAGCTTTGGTAATACTTGTCAGCAAAGGAATAAGCAAAATTGTTATTTCTTGTCTCATAATTTGCTTGTCCTTCTTGTAAATGTTTTGGAGAGAATTTTCTCTGAGAAGCAGCCGTATGCCTATTTTTTGCATAAAGCTTTGATCTTTCTCGGCGAATCCTTGCCATCATCACATGCCAATGATTCTTGACTGCATTGTCAGTTCGTCCTGGGAAAAGTCTTGCAATAACAGACCATCTGTTACCATGAATCCGATGCGAAGCTAGAAGCCGCTCTTCTTCCTCCTCACTGAATGGAGTTCTATTAATCCTTGGGTCCAATTGATTGAACCATCTCAACCTACAGCTCTTTCCTGAATCAATTTAATTCAATTACACACTATATAAGGCTCACATATATATATATATATATATATATATATATATAGTATAAAAACTCATAAGCATGCATTTCTTCCAGAAAACCATACCAAGCAAATGTCTGGCTAGGTTCTACACAAAAAGGGATAAATTATTTACAATTGTTTTAATTTTATTATAATCCATAAAACATATATGTATATAAATCAAGTTACCTTATAATTTTGATAATATATAAGCTCTGGCTTCATTTAGAATAAGGAAGTTAGATTGTTAATTTCATCTGACCTCTTGATAGTTATGATTCCCCTAAATAAAACTACCTATTACTTAAGGTTTCGAGTAAATATATGGGTAATCACTTAACATATGTTTCTATAAATAATTTATTATTACTTTATGCAATATCAAACCCTAGCTAGAAGTTGTATTGAATATGATCTTGTTAACTATCGTGATTCACCTGATCTTCCTCGAAGCTTTTCGGCTATGGCGTTCCAGTTATGAGGTCCATACCGTTCCACCAACTCCCGAAGTTTGTCATCCTCAGCAGGCCTCCAATGGCCTCTAGTACACATAGTATAGTATAATCTCTCTCTAGCTATATATGAAACAAAACCAACAACAAAGAAATGATACAAATCAAACCCTAGCTAGCTAGGGTTAATTAGACCCCTCAACTATTCCTGATCTCCTTTTGTGGCTTGATGATCTTCTCTCTCTATAACTATAAACACCAAGTAGCTAGAGAGAGAGAGATAAGAATGAAGGCAAAGACCACAAGGAGAGGAAAGAGGTAGAGAAAGAGAATATATGGTGGTGGGATTGGGAAAGATGAGAAAGTGTTTTTTTTCGTTAGAGAGTGGGAGGGTTTGGACAGACCTTGCACCTGAGATTGATGCAAACGTTTTGGCTAACAAACCTCTTTATAAGTAATACATATATATGTCTAAAAGACATATAAAGAGGTTGCTTAGTGAAACGAGTTTGGTTCTGCTTTCAACGTCTTCCCAAGTTTCTAACCTACAACGTCTACTTATAACCCACCAAGCTGCTTACTAATTTTCTATATATTTTACTTATTTATTTATAATTAATCAATGATAAAGTTTAAAAGTTTAAAAGTTTCAATTAAAAAATTAGATGTTTTTTTGTTAATGGGACTAATTTCATATCTGACACTTCAACCATAGCCAATATATATATTTATATATAAACTTGATCCAAACCCTAATCCAAACTATATATTATGGTTTAAGATAAGAACATGTATGAGTTGATTCTGGTTTTGCAACAATTAATTATTCTGATTCCAAAAAAAAAAAAAAGGGCATAGCGCAATTAATTAAGTAGTAGTAATTATTAATTAATTAGGGATGTGTGGGGTTTGGTAAATTTTGTTAGACTTTTGGATGTTGTTGTACGTAAATGGATGGCGCTGTACATGTTTAGGTTTTGATCAGCTTTCAGGCGTAACTAACAACATTTAACTTAGAAACCTCACAACTGCACGTGGAGACTTGGCCAATATATATAGATTTTTTTTTAACGGATATTTTTTTATAAATATAATAATCATTATAATTTAAAAATAATAATAATTAATTTAATTATTATCACCGGCTGTAATAAATTCTAAAAACATTAATTTTTAATAAGTGAGTTAATAACACTCGGTAGAAAACTTGTAATATTATATTATTTTTTCAATTCTAAGATAAATGCTACTAATTCTAGTTTAGAAACCATCAGTTCATGGATTCCAAATATAAGATGGATATGTTCTACCATTTTCATCATTTCTAAGAACAACAGAGCGTATACAGGATATAAATAGTAATTGTGATTTTTCAACTTGTATATCATGTAAATTGAGCCACCTTATATGGTTGTACAAATTTTAAACATTGTATAATAATATATAAATAAATAAAATTTTAAAATATGTAGTGATTTATCTGATTTTTTATAAGTAAGATCGTTAAAAAATCTGATAATTTTATAGTACGATGAAACTTAAAAGAACATAAAAAACTTTCTATCTAATCAAGCTGTTAGAAAAGTTTTAACCCCTTCCCTCCCTATTTGCTCCTTTATTTGGAAAGTCTAACTGATGGACTTGGGTAATTAAAGCACCAAAAGTCTCCAAACCCTTTTGAAGTGTTGAGCTCTTTGAAGCTAGCCCTTGATCTTTTCAAGTTAGTCAACAATGCTAGCTAGTTAACCCTTTGCAAATTGTAACACTAAAAAGAAGAATGAGTCCAGCATGACATCAACTAGGGGAGAGATTGCTTATGGTATTAGTTTCACATGTAATAAATACACAAAAATCCGTAAACATTCTGTTATATTTAATAGGGACAGAAGTCATTCCATTGACTGTTGGCCTACCCTTTCTCCTAAGTTGAAGAATTTTGCTTGTAAAAAAAGTGAGGCAAATCTTTCACCCACCATCTGTCTAAAGGGAAAGCATTTGCCTATCAAATTGGTAACTGTCATTGCTAACTCGGCCGTTTTCTTCAACTGTCAACTAGTACTTCTCTCCCTCTCTCTCTCTCTCTCTCTCTCCCTCTCCCTCTCCTCTCTCTCTCTCTCTCTCTCTCTCTCTCTCTATCTATCTATCCACTATCAATATATATATGTCAGGCTTAATATGATCATGTAGAGTATTGAAAGACTGGAGGACATAGAATCTTCTACAATAAGTCTGTATAATACATGGTTTACAAGCATCTTAATTTTTTTATGTTGACATGAAAATCCCAACTGTTTGATGTATAAAGTTCTTCTTCCTAGACTGTTCACCAGTTTTACCTACTTTTCTGATAGACATTCAGAAATTTTAATTTACTGATACTTGTAATTAGTTTCTGGTCGAACCGGAACTTCAAAATTCTTTTTCTCTTTGCATGTTTACAAGGAATTCTTGTTGAAGCAGTCTCTCCTAACCTGGAATATAACTCATCAAAACACAACCAACCAACCAATAGAATTGCAAAACCAGCACCCTGTGAAGCTTCCACTGATATAAATATATCCTAACCAGTTGGTCAACCAAAGTATAATTCCCTGTGAGCCTGATGCCAGTTTTGCTATCATTATAATTTTTATAGTTCAATTGTTCATGGTAAACGATTTTTTTTCCCTTTTCCTGGTCTAATATATGTGCAGCATAAGAAACTTTTAACAGAAAGAAAATTCAACTTAGCTTGAAAGAATAAAATTTTATTCCACATTAGGTTCTCCTGCTTTGTTCAGATGATCTGATTGTAGTCACCTATATTGGAACAAAGGTTGTCCCATTTTGGAAGCTATATGCACTTCTCAACTGTAAACTGCTGAAAACCAACTTTTGCCATATTTCAAGGGTTTATTTTTCATCTATGACCTATTGCCAAAGTACACCTAACTGCCTTCATATTTCATACTACTTTAGAATCTCCACTCAGATGTATCTTCATTGCTTGATCCTCTAATGTCATGGCCATCTCTTTCACCTCCATCTTGACTAATTGAATATTTAGTAATAGTAGTCAAGTGTAGTTAATACCATGAAAAGAATGAATCCCCTGCCTTGAGTGCAACTCACTTTTGGTCTTACAGGTATTAGGTACAAGACAAAGATGTAAATGTCATTGTTTGGCAGGGCTACATTTCCTTTAGATAGGTTTCAATACTGACCTTGATGGAATATAACACCTTTCAAAATTCTGTTGAAGGAAACCTTCAATGTTTCCCTACAGGATAAAATAATAAAATCATATGCTTAATTCTCTTCCCCTTTTTTTCCCTTTAAATCAGAGAAGGGTAAGATGATCCAGGCCGCATAATCAAAAGAAGAGTAACTGCAGGCATCAGTAAGATCATTTCACATCAATCTAGGGCGCTTCTGCTCTGCATAGGACATGTAGTTGAAGATAACCTATGTTTTATTATACAATTGGGAAAAACCTATCAATAGCACAAAAGCACCATTAGACCATGTCTTTCGGCTTAAGTGTTCATTGACGCAATAATCTCACAAGTTCAAGATGGTTGTGAAATTTTGTCATGTCCAAATTTGACTGATGGAGATCTTTTGTCCTAATAACAACCCCATCTAAGAGGGATCATAATGGAAAAGCATCAAGAATCTTCAAAATCACTCAAGAGTGCATCAGCAATATCAAATACACCACTAAAACAAATCTAGTCACTCCATTCTCCAATCATAAATTTCACGTTACGAAATGGAAACCAAATTCTCTGCCACGGTGCATTCCACAAATCTAGAAATTATTGAATCTCTGCGTGCAGATGAAGGAATATGCACGAGGATACTGTTCCAAACGGGATTTTCTGATTTTTCCTGTTAATAGCAGTCAAAGTACAATAATGATAATAAACAAAATCAAGTGCATCCACTGAACTGAAGGATACTTCTATGTGGGGTTGTTTCCTGTCACAATCAGGTCCCGACAAAGCATCCATTCACTACTGTAAACTAATATTGACTAAAACCGATAATACAGTTTAATGTTAGCAACCTTGATCTCAGCAACTACAAGCAATTACTCTTGCAGCCACTAATGTATACTCACTTCTAACGCTTGCTATGCTGAAATTATTGTACATGGATGGTAAGTGTTACTTATCCAACAGATTATGCAACAGTCGAACAACTCTGAATATAAAGAAACAATTGGAATTTAGGATCAGATTTGCTTAGTTCATATAATTGATTCATACAGTGTATGGAGAAGTCAGATTACTTTTAATAGGAAGATTTCCAAATCTATTCAACCAATTATAAGAGATACTGAGAAAACAGAAAGTTAAAATACAAGTTTTAAAGTAAACTAGAAAGGATTTATGAGAATATGCATTTATGATTCCAACACTCTTGCTGAGGCAGTATTAATAGATCATTCCATACTTTATGATGAACAAATTCAAACACATAAGCACTATTTCAGAGTGAAGATGAGTTGCAAGTAAATGGGTTAATGGAATATGCTCTCTGCCCACAACCTGATTGAAATTGGAATATAGACTAACAACAATCTCCCTATGGAGGGAAAAAATAATAAACAAGAGAATAGAGGGTATGTTGAAATGACCACCTTGTCACACATATAAGACGCTGTTAGTGAATTATAAAAGGCTCTGTCAAGGATCACTTATTGCATTTTAATTTGAACGATGCAAACACAATTATATCAAGGAAATTTTGTGAACTGCATCTCCCTAACACCTAAGCAAAAATTAAACCTTTTCCCCTGAAATCATGCAGCTGCCTACTCTACAGAAATTTCTATTGATTAATAAGGAATCATGAGTTACACTAGAAACAATACAATAGAGCTGCAGTCCTACTCATCTAAATCTAATGAGAGAATATGGTAATAGCTTCCGTTTACCTGCACCATGCATGGAACAGATCTTATTAAGAACAATGATGACTGTACATTTGAGAAACTTAAAGGGGCCAGGACCTTTGAGCGGTCCAGCAGCACCTGGTATCCCTGCCTATCTTGGAAGGTCCAAGGGTCGATTCTCCTGGAAGGGGTATGCAACAAGAATGCTATCAATTGAGAAGGAATCAGTATTACAACAGGTGATTCCTCTGTATTTGAACGCCTTCTGTTGACTTCTGTCCCCTAAAACTATCTGCATGGGAAGACCAAGTGAATGAAACCAAGGTTAGGACATTCCATAGAGACTTTGTATATGTAGATGGCATCAGCCAACTTCTTACAGATATTCCAAATTTTCTGAAAACTGATTCATTTGTAAAAGAAGAAATTACTATCAGATCAAGGTTGGGTCAGTTAATGAGATCTTGTATTTTGAATGCCAAATTGAATTGCATAAGAGAGCACATGATATCTTAAAATTCAGACTTTCATCCATTCGTCCTTTTTTACCCTACTGTATCAAGGAACAGTTAATGGAAATTCAAGTTTTAAAAATTATAACACAAGGTCTACCTACAGCAGATGTATCTTAGTTTTCCACTGGGAGAAATGTCAGATCCATGTTCTTCCCTAAATTTAGACAATGAAAGTAGATCAAAGATATTTCCAAATTAACAATCCACCTCAAACTTCACAAACTAGTGACTCAATTTATTAATTACTCGAAGAAGAGATATACTATCATCAAAGGGGAAAAAAGGAAAAAAAAAAAAATGAGATTTAGCAGTTCAACTTAAAAGTTTTAATTTCGTTAGTGTTATGTCACCTTCAATTAGGTCTCTGTTTCAGTGTTTCTCAGAAATTGGGGAAAAAGGTACACTCCCCCCTAACACACACAGAGATATGAAGATTATGACACACAAAATTGAGTAATACCGTATGTGGTGTTGGATAAAGATAAAGGTAGTGATCATAGTTCCAGATAATCGGTTGTGCAAATAAAGGAAGTGGGCAGAGATGACTCTGATGAGTTATGGTAGCAACAAGCTGCAATACAAACACAATGCCATGAGCTTCAGAGGCTAATATACTATAGACATAATTAATTTTGGAAGAAACCTGCACATAAAAGGGATATAAATTATACATGCTTAAAAGGATCATCAGTTTCTTCAGTAGAAGGAAGCATTAAACAAGTACAACGCATTCTATACAGCAGATCCTGCAGGCAAAATACAATTTCTTCAGTATAGAACTTGATCCTGCAACCAAACGAGTGCAATATTTTATAAGAACAATCAGAAACACAAGGCTGATATAGCATGCACAAGATGCACTTCATCATCAAAGCTGCTGTAAGCCTGCAATGACTAATTTCTGCATTCGTTGTTCCCCCCGTCTATTTGTCCACAAAATCATGGTACATACACTCTATTTTCCATAAATGCAGCAAAATATTGGAATGCATTTTAAAGGCTTTAACCCAAAGAGATGAAATATTAACCTACAAGGATTGCTTGAAAATATGGCATTTCAAATTAACCTTGGTATGCAATAAAGGAATTATTCTTTCAAGCAATAGTTAATAATTAAGTTAGTAGAGTTAGTTGTCAACATAATTGTGGTCTTCGATGTTGTTTTAGGTAAGAACCTTTTCATCAAATAAAGAAAGGGATCTCATCAAAAAGTGACATTCACCTGAGGCTTGAAAAAAGAATGAAAAGAAGTTACATGGGCGAGAACAAAAGTTTCCCATGAAAACAAACAAGGAAGGAACCACTTCCATACTCTCAAAACCATTAAGGACAGTCTCTAACTTCCCCATAGCCTTCTCTACAAAGAATACAGCATTAAGATTAGCAAGCTACTTCTAAGAAAGAAAAAATCAAGCTCATGGGTACCTCTTCATTGCCTACCCAAACTTCAGATAATATGACAAACATCACATTTCAATTAAGTTATGAAAGCTGCAACAATATCTACACTAATTCTTCTTCCTGAATACAAATTAATGTTACTAGTTTAACTATAATAACAGCATCTACAAAATTAAAACACTGCTACAGACATTAGAAGAAGCATAGATTAAAAGTTTAAAACTAACCAGAAAATACCCTCCACAAGCATCTCACCTTCTGCTACAATTACGGCAATTCTCTGAAAAGAATCCTGTAGTTATCTTTTATTGCTTGTCAAGGAAAATGATAATAATATGGTTTGCCTTCTGTGGGACCTAAGTTATTCTATTAAAAACACATATTAAGAAACCACTTAGCTTGAAGCTAAAACAAACACATCATAAGCAACTGAGCTCAAAGCCAGTAGCTGCATCAAATTCTCAAGGAATCAACTATACACATAATTTGGATGCACATGCACAACAGCTCAAAGGTCAAATAAATGTTATTGTTCCTTTTCACCACATTCAAGACAAAAGAATGAAAGATCAGTAAATGAATAGTGAAACAATAAAGACTAAGAAACGACTTTAAGAGCTTCAAATGAGTGAATATAAGTTCTGTTAGCTATGCCCAAGTTACACATGCTTTTGGGACATGAGTGGAAACATGAAACAAACATGTTAAAACTAACTAGTTCTAAAGGAGGTATGACACACATTAACACTAGTCCTCTAAGTATGTGATTTTATAATACAAAATCATCTAAAAAGAGATCATCTGAATATAGTAATTATAAAATTGTAAAAGGATATTGCATCAGACAAATTGGTTTCAACTGAAGCGGTAAGGTCTTTCAAATAACAGTGGCCGTTCTCCAACTGCTATATCACACCCATGACACATCATCTACCTGTTTGCCCGACCAAAGATTGAATTGGAGATATCTGCCAGAACTTATAATCTGGTGTTACAGTCCTCAAATTTTTGAATAGACTATAAGAAAAGGTTATGGCCATGAGGAACGGTACATCTAGTAGTACCTCACAGCTACCAAAAATATGAACTTTCAGAATCAAATGCAGGCTTATAAAAGTGCTGGTCACGAGAGAGTCTTTGGAATAGCAACAAAAATATATCCCTGTATAGAGCTGCTTTTGCCGATGCATCACCATGAATAGGTAAGTTGCCTGTATACCTAGAATGAAAACAATAGCTTCAGAAAACATTTGTAATTCCACCGCATGGCAAACGTTCTGGCAATGATTCCAATTACAAAATCCTTAAAGTAGCCAACCTGGGACCTTCTCCCCGTGCCTAATAGACAATTTTAGTAATAACTTCTCTTGAATATTGAGTACATAGATTGCTTGTACTTAGTTTTAGACTTCTCCTCAGTGTTTAGTTGCATAGCATGCTTGTAAACTTATAAACTTAATAACTGGACTACTATGGAAAAACTCCAACCAGCAAACCTAGTTACATTTCCAGGGTAGCCAATAGGTGACAGTTTTGAGTTCTAAGAAACCCAATAAAACATTAACAGTAATATTAGTTGTATTTTTTTTTCATAATTCATCTTTTCTTAGAATAAGATTAATGCATCCAACCCAATATTCGGGTTTAAGGCTTAGCTGAATTGAGTACTGTTCAGAAGCCTGGTTTCCTAAGATCAGATACATGGGATTCAATTCTTTGGATCCAGTTTCTTTGTCATCGAAATGAAATTAGAAAATGGTAAAGTCACAGAATGAGAACTTACTCGTAGAAAACTTTTTGATAAGATCGTAGGGGAATTTGGGGAATTAGAATGCATCTACTACGCGAATAGCCGGAGCAGTGTTAAAAGCATCTGGGCTTTCGTCCACAGCAGCTTCAGCTTCTATTAGAAGGCTTACCACCCGGTGCACCGGTTCCTAAGTCGATTATTGTAGATTTCACTGCCAATAATCCAATACCCACAAAAAAAATCGGAAGAGAAATCAGCGAAGGAAAAGATTACTTCTGGCTGTAACTCAATTGAAAATTTCAGAAATAATAAAGGGAAGAAAAAAGAATTACGGGATTCGTGCTCTAGCTGATCTAGGAGAAGATCGATGGCTTCATCTTCATCAGGGCCCGGCAAGCAAGAGACAAAGGAAAGAATTTCTTCGAGAGCGTCGACTTTGAGAATGTACCCTCTGATCTTACACTTTTTCTGCACTTTCTTCCTCGTCGTCGGAGCGTTCATCTCTCTGTGTGATAAGCGGAAAATCTTTCGTCTGTGTCAAATGGCGGGAAAAAGAAGCAGATGAATAAAATCTGCTAAACCCGGCTGCTATAATTGAGCTTTGCCAAAAACATAGTCTTAGTGACGCCTACAACTAATTAGCCACGTGTCATGTGCTCTGATTCTGCCAAAAAAAAATAGCAATGAACAAAATTAATGCAAGACTTCAATCAAAAGGAAAATTAAATAAATGCCAGACAAAAGTTCCATGAAACTTGTGTTTTTATTTTGGTACTATTTTAATTAATATTTGATATAAAGTGATATGTGTCACCTAATATTAAATTATCATCTTTAATTTTAATCAAGTTAATGATTTGTTATATTATTCAAGTTAATGATAGTGTTATATTATTTTATTTTATTTTTCATATGACTATAAGATAACCCAATTAACTTTGATCCTAGAAGGGAAAATTGGAAATAATAGTTACTTTTAAGTTGAAGTTTATTGTTGTGGAAACTCTTTAATATATCCCATATTTTATTCTATGCTTTTGTAGAATTTTAAATTAAATAGCTTTGTGAAAAATCATACATGGAGGGAAAAACAGAGTTCTAAATCCACAGTCCTTCAAGGTATTACATAAACAGTATTTCTTACACAGGCAACACATCCTATTGATGTTAACAAACTTCTTCTGAATTATCTTTTTTCTCTGTGGTTTCGAATTTGGGTTAAGTTGGCTTTGATTAACAACCAATTAAACTACAAATATGTATGGAACCCTGAATATTTCACGGAGATAAGGTACGCTTAAATAGGTATGCATTCAATAAACCAAAAATGCATATGATCTTCCTGAGGTTCTTACTGGTTTTGGATTCTCTCAAACACCCTCCCTGTGAATGCCATTGATAGCAAAACGTCGCCATGATAATCATATAAAACATTATTGTATCTAATGGAAAGATAGTGACTGAATGTTTAGAAGTCTAGCAAATAGAACAATTTTTATGGCGATGTTCATGAATAGGGATACAGGAAATTCACACTCATCATTTTCAGTTACGAACTACAACATTAACGATGGATAAAACCCTATTCCTTCAACATGGAAAAATGATTTTGCACAACAGATAAAAACTTGGCGAGCTAGTATTCAATCTTGATCTTAACAGAAGCCTTTAAGATATCATAGAGAATGTAGACACAAAGGTGATCTTCACCATAGGAAGGCTACTACCTACTCTTCCAAGGAAGGACTCGTGATGGAAGCGTTACCATATACTACTTACGATTTCTGATTCAGAATAACAGGACCTCCATGGCTCAAACACAGGCCAACAGCTTCCCCTTAAGAGGTCAGGCACAGTCAATTAGGCTTCACATGATTCCAGTGAACAATATGATGCTCTGATCCTCTGAAAATCTGCATCCCACAATATGGAGATTCCTAATGGCTGTTATCAAGGTACAAATAATGAGAAATTTAATTCAGTTCTCAGTAATGGCTATCACATCTTACTTATAATAACTTTAAAAAATAAACTAGAAGAACTAATTGTATAACTTAAATAAGTGAAACAGGTTAGAAAGAAAATCTTGCTATGTTACTTGAAACAACCAAGATAATGGTAAAGAAGCATGGTTAGGAAAAATAATAAAAGTGCCATAGTGCCATTGCAGTGTTTTACAGTACAGATGGACAACATCTGCTAACATATGCCAATATATAATCTTAAACAAACAAATATGCATTTTTTAAGGTGGTGGGTAGCAAGCATTTCCAATATGTCACTACTGACACACGTTGAATATGGCCTACAGTACATATCAACCGACTGTATGCGCAGATTAATCATTCATTTAGCTACAAAGTAAAACACAAGAGAACATATCAAGATGGCTTCATCATGTTTTCTATAAACAGAGTGTGAACCTTGTTAGAGAAAGAGGGAAGAGGGAAGAGGGAAGAGGGAAGAGGGAGAGGGGGACAATAGAGAGATCAATGGACAGGTGACAGAATCATCTTATTTCTGCAACCCAGTAACAGCAAATCCTACTTTTCAACGATTTCCCTTATCTCGTGTCTATGTAAAGTTACTTGAAACTTTTGCACTGCCATGTTTGTGCAATGTGGTTCCAACAAATAAATATAACAGAATCAAAGATCGCTGTAAAGTGCACAGCTGACAGAATCATCTTATAAAGAATACAAGAGCATTCAATGAGTATTCTTTGCATGATTGAATTAATCCATGGAAATTCATCAAATGATTGAGTTTTCTAAATAATAACAAGAGCATTCAAATATACCTGATTTCAGAAAAACGATTTATGATTAGGCCATCAGTGGTATTTTACTTCGTCAAACGAGCAGTTTTGTGGATACAACTATGTGACATTATGATCAAGTCTAATGAGTACTACAGTAGCACAGCTCTGGACAGCTTGTTATTATTACAGATCCCTGCATCTCCACCATAATCATTTAGGAGACAATCACTCACTGCAGCTTCTGATTCAAGTACCCCTAACAGGCAGCACAGAGTTTTATGCAGGCAGTCCATAAGAATATTTTTGGGACTAAACTCAAGTTTCAAAAACTATTACTTCCCTTTCAAACTCATGCTCCTCCTCTTCTGATTCAGTGCAAAACGTCTTTCCATAGCAGGATTGTAGAACTTTCTCATATGATCTGAGAGCCTATGGATGGCTTGGAGATCACCAATCACTGAAAGCTGCATGATAAAAGAGTCAAACTTTCTATATGGCAATTTCATTCCGTTGTTAACCACATCTTCCAAAAGATAACATGCATCCTCCACTTTATTGCAGTTGAAAAGCCCTTCAATCATCACACAGTAAGTATCAGTGTCCGGTACACAACCCTTTTTATCCATTTCATGCCAAGTCTCAAATGCCCCATCAGGATCACCCATCTCAAAGAACATAGAAATTAGCATATTGTAGGTCTGCACACTAGGCAGACAACCCACTTCAATCATTCTACCATAAAGCCTAAGGGCGTCACTGCACTTATTATTATCACAAAGAACCTTTAGAAAACAATTATAGGTAACTATATCAGGTGGGTAACCTTTGTTTCCCATCTCTTCCAAAAATTTGTAAGCTTCGTCAACTTTTCCACATAAACACATTCCTTCAATTATATCCTTGTATGTTGAAACATCAGGGAGACAACCACTGTTTATCATATGCCCCAGAAGTTTGAAGCATTCCTCCATTCTATCATTTTGGACAAGGGCCACAATCATAATTGCATAAGCTTTGGCAGTGGGAGAGGACATGGTAGAACCTTTTGTTCTCATGAAATCAAAAAGTTCTGATGCTTCTGTCACCATTCCTGCTCTGCAGAATGTATCAATTGCAGTAACGTATGTAAAACTGTCAGGAGCATGACCTAGTTGAATCATTTCTTCCAGCACCCTCATCCCTCCAGTTGGGTTTCTAACCCTGCACCACCCGAAAAACAAGATGTTGAATGTATCTGCATCAGGCTTAATCTTGTTTTTCACCTTCTTGAACAAGCCTTCAGCATCCTTAACCAGGCTGCACTTGCACAGAGCATCCAGCAGCAAGTTAAAGGCATTAATCTCTGGCTGCGTCTTCACTTTTATCCTCTTCTTCTTGGCAAATTTCTGCAAATGGGTTAGATGCTTCTCAGTGTATTGTTTCAAAATTGTGAAGAGAACTTCAACTGGAACGTTATTCTTGTCATGCCTCTTCATGTAATCCAATAAGTCACAAACTATTCGAAACTGCTTCACTTTATATTTTGTACTAGACACTATGTCTATCATATCATTATAAGCACAACGCTCATGGGAATAATTTTCTTGGTGCCCTGCCCAAGTGAAAAATCTAAATGCAATTTTCTCCTCAAAACGAAGTCTATCTAAAACATCAACAACCAAATCAGTCGATAATTGAACTCCAAGTTGGTCAAGAGCTTTCTCCATATTATGATACGCATTAGAGTTATCCATTATAGTGCTGTATAACTTATCAAAATCACTTTCTAAACGATTTTCCTCAACATCACTCCTACTGAAACCAGACTTTTGATCCATCAGTATAGTTTCTGAACAATATAGGCGCATGGTGACACAAAATGTGACAAGATAATTCATGGGTAATGCACATTGAACAAAATTTATGTAAGGGGTCTCCAAAATTGAGGGTTGAAACACTGAAATAGTTAGGTATTCGAGCTACTGATTTAGTTTTAGAACCATAATTATTTCTACGGAAAGAATTAAATATGCAGGATGCAAAAGAAGGACTTTTGACATAATATTTGTAAAAGCTCCTCATCTTGTTGGCAATTGACAGAAGATTGGGAGAGAGAACGAGAAACAGCTACAAAACTGAGCACCTGCAGATCCTTTTTCTGCCTTCGAATCCCCTTGTGGTTATGGTCCAGTTGCAGATTGCAGATTGCAGATTGCAGGTCCCTCTTACAGTGATGAATTCCCCAATCCATAAACCCCTTCTCGGTTAATGTCATGGCCAGCAATCCTTCTTTATTTTTCTCCTTTTGTTGTTCTCAAAACGCAACGTATCAAATTACTGAATGGGTTTTTTGTTGGGCAACTTAATGGGCTTGGTTCTTTTTTTTTTTTTTATCAGAACATATAAATAGTTGGGAATAGGTGCTATGCTCTGGTCCCTTGAAAAAAAAAAATAATAGGGTTTCTGTTATGTTTATTAAAAAACTTTATTTCAAATATTTTGCTTATTATATATTATTTTTTTAAAAATATTCTATATGTTGCTCAAAATTGATTGGATGGCATAGTAAGAGGTATTTTATCCTAGAGTCAGATCAAAAAGTTCAAATCCCTAAGTCCCCACTTGAAAAGGGGGACAAACCTAAGAGTTAAAATTTTTAAAACCGTGACAGGTTTCCAAAAATAAATTAGAACTAGAGCAGTTGCCGCTAATCAGATTTACCGAGTACCAAATCGTTGCCGATGAGAAGTTAACGACAAGGAGAGTGACAAACGAGAAGGGCATGGGCGAGCCCATCCAAATATAAAAATGTGTGAGTTAGATGTTTTTCTTTTGAAAAGATGTCCTGTTTTGTTAAATTTTCAGTTCTATAATCAAATCAAAGAAATGAATTAGTTGTGATTTACAGATTTGATTGTTAACCAATTAAACTTTAACTCAAGTTTTAAAAAAAATATATTATTAATCTTAACCTTGAACCTCAACGTTCCATTAATTTTTATTTTCGTCTTGAAGTTTCCTCACATTACAGGATTTTACAGGCCAACCACCTTGACTTGATAAACATAAGCTTAGGTACACTTGAACTAATGAGACATAAGTCAGATGAAATCTATCGGTAACATAAGAATCAATCTTGATCTGCAGGAGGTTAAAGACTCACCGTTCATTGTATCGAGACTGTGACAGTTTGGCTGAAATTGACATAGACTTAGGGCCTTTTCTTTTCAGATGAGAAGTGTTACAATTAGTCTAATAACAACCAATACGATATTTTGAAAGATGGCATCAAATAATTTTAAAAGTATTTTTCTGTCAAATTAAAACCAATAAAAACAAGATACCATTTCAAAGTTTAATTATTTCAAACTCAAAAAGACAAGATTGAAGTGTTCCTATGATACTCTACATCTTCGACATACTGAAACCATACCACAGGTAGCTGTTGTCATAGACAAGAAGGAAAATCAATCCTGTCTATCATTTGGTCTCATTTTCTTCAAAACAGGATAACTTCATCAGAGCTTACTGCACTTAAAGAAGTCCAACCACGATAACATGAGCACATGGGAAGGAAGCTGGCTCATGCAGCCATGGCAGTTGAGTTGTCACCACTGGACCTTCCTTTGCGGTTCCAGATTGAAGTGGTCTCAATAATCTTATGAGGAACAAGCCGTCTTTCCCTCTTGGTCAGCTTCCGGAAGTTGTGGACCTTCAGCCTGGCTATCTCTGCCTCCTCTTCAGGAGTTGTCTCTCTTACAACAACTGTCAGTCGGCACTCTGGTCTGACTTTGAGTCCACATTTTCCTTTTGCGTGGTACGAAATTCTCTTTTTATAGTATCCCTTCCCGACAAATGCTTCAGCTGCAAGAAATTATGAAAGCAGAATTAGCAGGGATCAAAAGAAGTATGAAAAAGCAACTTCACTTTTTATTAATTACCAACAAGGAGACGATCAGGATCCAATCCATGATTATGGGTTGCGTTTGCTCGAGCTGAATGAATAACCTGCAATGCTGGGAATTTGATTACATAATTGTAATTTTCGGTTCCTAGAAAAGGTGAAAATTAAGAACCTTCCATAAAAACTAAACAGACCTTCACACACTAAACATCGTTATGTATATCCAATGCAGGTACAAGACAGCATTGCACATATATTTCATCAGCTAAATTGATTTTTAAAATGGAAGTGGCCTCTCAAAGAAAAATCATGTAGAAGTATATTATTGAAGACAGTGGAAAAAAAATAAAAATTCTAGATATCACATGCAACAATTGTCTATATAACTTCAAAAGTCTAGCCAGTTCAGAATACTACTTTCAAGGACTTCAGCAGAAAGAAAAACTTCACAAGATTTGATAAGCCCCAACATAACCCAGAAATAGTTGATTAATGATTGTTAGTTTTGTAATCTCTTCCTCAAAGGTGAAATTGACAAGGCCCAGAATAGTGTATCACCTGGTATACAGTTTTTGCTGCTCGTTTTACTGTCACTTGCAACTGCAACAATGCATCTTCAACACGCATTCCACGAACTAAAGCAGCAACCAAGTTGACCTTCTTAGGACTCTGAAAGGAAACAACTGAAGGTTAATCAAAACACAAGCAGGAGATCCTTGCCATTGAATGTGAATTGAAAACACATGCAGGAGATCCCAAAGGCTACTGGCCAGATTATTAGCAGCCAATTCAGGTGCAAGTCTCCACTTGTCATGAAGAGGCAAATATGCCTAATCGAATACAAAATGTTTTAAGATTTTAACAAGGTAAGTGGGGATACTGGGGTTACCTGTTTTATGCCCTTTAATATAGCTTGAACCTTCGAAGCTTTAGTGACTGCTTTTTGGTCTTCACTTTTTCCACTACTTAATGACAAAACTGGAGTTAATGGAGATGAAATAGGCACCTCTTCAGATGAGTTAGCCAGCAACTTTGTGGAACTAGAAATTCCCTGTAATAAGAAGTGAAGCAAATAAGAGGGAAGTTAAGAAAAATATGGTGATCACAAGAAAGAAATTAAGAAAGTTGCATGCAGTTAGATATCATGTGAATATTCATAAAGATGATCTAGGATTTAGGTTAGTGTATTAGAAGATAAGAACCCCAGAAACTTCTACTTGTATATAAGCCTCAAACTAATGCTTGTATAAAACACATAGAGGGAAAGAGAGACATGCATAATTAAAAAAGAAAATATTCAGATTCCAAGAAAACTGGATGCCAGAAATTTTCACAAACAGGAAGACGGCACTTTTAAGATGCTCTTGATAGATCAAAAGAGGTAAGGAAGGAGCAGGGGAAATACTGACGTTTGGGGCCAAGACGAGTGATCAAATTTGAAGGACCAGTCCTGTCAGAAAATCTGGGCATAATGAAGTTAGAACAGTAACAGAGAGTTATATAGAGATTTTGCTCCTCTGTAGGTTGCCACAGATTGTTCTGTGAGGGAAAGGATTGAGCTTGATGGAGTGTAATATTATTAAAAGTTAAAACCTTAGAAGGAGTCAGTTTACTGGTCTTAATATAGATTGCAAGAATGGTGTCGGTGAACAGGGCACACAAAGAAAAGAGATGAGTAATCACAAGTTTAGACAACAAACATGCATCATGATCAATCTGTAAATTCATCAATGCACAAAGAAGTAAAATTAAATTTCATTCATGCCATTATGAAAAGAACAACATACTGAAAGCTATGTATAGTCCTTGGGTCAAATTAAACATAAACATAAAACTAGGAACCTAATAGCAAAAGAAAAAGTAACGTGCCAGCCAAAACTGAAGAAATAACATGGCCTAAATGAATACCAAGGATATCCTGGAACTTAGAGGCATTTTGAATATTATAGGGCACTAAATTCTAGTGCCTGTAGTGTCTAACATCCTGACATGCTTACATGCACCTCATGCATATGAGCTATTCTACAATGTTATACAGAGCTGTCAAGCATCAATGCATCAAAGGATTTCAATTGAGAGGTCTCGCTATAACTATGGGGAGCTGTTCTTTGAAGAACTTAAAACTCCAAAATATAAAATTAAATAACGAAGTACTGTTACCTGTTGCTGAAGGAAATGATTAAAAGGCCTTAAGACATGTGTTGAGGGTGCCGTCCATGCCCTCTGTAAATAATGTGACTGACCTAAAATAGTGGTTTATGTTAATCAACCCTCAGAAATTTTGAGTTAGCGTGGACCAGAAAAGGTTTGAAGCATGGAAAAAATAAGGAAACTGCAATTGGAAATCACAACCATAAAATCCAAACAAGATGGAAAGAACCCATTTACACTTTCTTTGGGAAACTACATATTCATCAGAATTCAATATGAAATTCAGACGAAGGTATTTTACTTTTCCACCAAGAGAATCTGAAACTAACCATGTGAAAATGAGGCCCCCAAGGGAGAAGTTGAAAACTTTGCAGATAAGTTGTAATTATGGTCCGCTTGCTTCCCAATATGACGAAGTATTGGAAGTATATGTCTCTGCCACTGCACCATGATTCCGAGCTACCAATCAGGGTATCAAATTTTTCTACACACAAAAATACCCACAGTCAGATTTCGAAAACAATAAAAATGGGAAGGAAACAAAATACTGTTGGCATAATTGTATAGTGATCTTAAACCACAAGATACAAGTAAACAAAATCAGGGGTTCCACAAGATTGAGCTCGTGAAATTATTACATGAGTGTCACCATTTATGATCTTCTATGGAAAACCAGAGAAAGTGAAATACGGAACTTAGGAAGAGAAACTAACTGTTAATGGAGGTAAGAGCTACCAGGCGTCGTCGGCTGAGGGAGACGGAGGCTGCTACCAGTGAAGCATCATTGTAGGGATGACCACGGGCAGGGCGAGTCTAGGCTCGGAATAATTTTCTTGTTTAGCTCCAGGTTGGATGAATTACGGCCCAATCCTACTATGTCCCAGCCCAGCCCTTTTTCTGCTGTACGATTAGCCCTGCATAACATTACCACATTCAGCCAAAAAATAATAATAATAACCACAGTGAGGAATTTTTTTTTATTTGTCTCCCTTCTAATCAATTTCTTTACATAAATTGTTCATAGGTGTTAATTTTCAATAAGGTTTTTTAGTGTTGTTTCAAAGACATGAGTGGAGTCTTGTCATCACCTAAAATAAGAAAACGATATAATAATTATTTCTCTTCTAATTAATTTTATTTTTAGCGGCGATAAGACTTCTATTCATGTCTTTGAAACAATATTAAAAAGTTTTATCAATTGAAATTAATAATTATGAACAATTATGTAAAAAATATTTTTTGATTTCATAATTAAATGTATCTCGATGCATATTTTGATTAATTCATAATTTATTAAAGATATGTTATTAATGATGGGAATGGAAATAGATAATTTATATAAATTTGAATTTTTATAGCCGTGAACCCATAAATCAATAAATAAAAAGAGTATACTAATAGTGTGGATAGTTTTTATCCACTCAAAATAGTATTAATAGCATCCTACTATTGAATTCGTTTAGACAATGGCATATGCTAAACTCTTGGCTACCACAGAACGTGATTGAGACAACTAAACTAAC
Source organism: Quillaja saponaria (assembly GCA_029379385.1). Classification (NCBI taxonomy): domain Eukaryota; kingdom Viridiplantae; phylum Streptophyta; class Magnoliopsida; order Fabales; family Quillajaceae; genus Quillaja; species Quillaja saponaria. Next base: position 9,769,432 of record CM055607.1, read on the forward strand.
AACTAGTCTTCAACTACACGTCGCGGCGACAGCGTGGAATCCTTCAACTATAGTTTGGAACAAATCCAATCTAATCATACATGTCACATGAACTAACCTAATCTAATCAGTTTTAATTTTTTTTTAAATCATTTTAATCTATACAGGACTTGAAATCAGTTCAAGTCAGTCCATGAAATACAAATTAGATTGGATTATATTGATGAGATGAGTGTATTTTTTATTCAGATTTATTAATTTACAAGTTACTTGCTTAAATAATAACTTGATTTATTAAACAATAATAGGTTATTGTAATATATTGTAAAAATAATAACCTATTTTAAATTTTTAATAATTGATAGCATGCTTCGAAAAAATATAACCAGGCAACAGTAATAATATAATTTTATTTACAAGCTCATTATCTTTATAAACACTGAAAGTAAACTCTACCTTGTTATAGTGAATTTAAAACGAGATTATAGTATACAATAAAATTAGTTGAGTTATAAGATTTGCCAATTAGTTGATTGTTAACTAAATAATTATGAATTATATGATTTTAAAGAGATATATTAAATTTTGTAAAATATAATTATAAATTAGCTTATTAAATTGAATTATATATTACAATTTTTGAAATCCTAAACCACTCTAATAATAATAAGACCAATTCAATTTAATCAGATTGATTTAGATCAGTTTGATCGTATTGAATTGGGCCATAAGCACCTAGTGCCTCAGACAACTTGGACAAATTTAGATTGTGATACTTAAGAAGCAATTCCTAAAAGTAATTTTTTTCCTTTCTTGGTGTAATAATTAAAGGCTAGTTTGGTATTTAACAATAATTTTTGTGGAATTAGAATAGAAAAGATAATAGGAATAGAATACAGAAATAATGAAATGATCATTCAATTTTATTGTTTGGTAGTGTCATAAGGAATTATGAAATCAATTTATTTATTTATTAATTTTTTATGTAATTTTTAGACATTAAATAATATCAAAATTATGTTAAAATGACAAAAATATATCTCTATAGATAAAGTAATAAAAATTAATTTTATTTCAAAATAACAAAAATATAACTCCATAGATAAGGTAATAAAAATTAAACATAATTTATGAAATATATATATATTTCTTAATTTTTTTAAAATATTATATTATTTATATTTATTATTATTATTATTTTAATTTAGAATTACTTAACTAATTTATTTATTTAATATTAATTAATTATTTATAATTATATTATTTACAATAATATGAAGATTATTTTTGTCATTTGTAGTCAAATGAATTGATTTATTATTATTTTTATACACAAATTTTTTATTTTTTATTTTATATGATTATATATTTTTAATGTGATATGAAGGGATATTTTTTTCATTTGAATAAATTAAATAATAAATATTTTTTATTTATGAATAATAATATTATTTTATTAATATTTAACTTTTCATTTTATATAATAAATAATTTTTTTTTTTTGTTATTTAACTGAACTAAATCAATTCTATAAAAATAAGGAATGAATAATCTCATTTTTCGGGAAGATTTAAAGATTCATACTTCTATAAAATAAAATAATTGAAATAAAATGAGTATTCTGAAACTAAAAATGTACTAAATAAATAATATTAATTTAATAAAATTATATATACAATAGAATAACAATTTCAGCATATCAAAATAGTCCTTAAAAATATTTACTTTACTATTTATAAATGATTTATTTTTTATCATATCAAAACAATAAATTAATCAAAATTTTGATAAATTAACCTTGGAATTATAAAATTTGAAGAAAGAGTACATTTTTATAAATTTTTAACCGATAAATTAGTCTAAAACCGCTAAAAAGAAAGTTTTTCCTCTGTCGGCATAGTGGCCCAATACCTTTGATTTTTCGTTTACACGAATTTGTGATCTGAGCACTGCCACGTCTCTTGCATTCACTGTCATTAGACACTATCCTACCTAAAAAACAAAAGAATCAGCTCTACCATGCTTAATAATTTAACTTGAAAAGAAAAAGGAATAAGTGGCATTATTTCAATATCACATCTTTCATGTCACGGCCAGCACATAGACTTTATGACTTATTTAATGGTTGAATGCAAAAAAACAAATATTATGGACTTTTGTCAAAGAATCGGATTAAAACAAGTGTCTATTATCCACTTCCCCTACTACATACTCTAGTCTCTAACTCAAACTGTCCATAGTATGTAACCTGAATTCTCTCTTATCTCCCACTCTCTCTGTCATTTTTCATTTTCTTAAAGCAAAACAGAAAAACGAAAATGGTGATCACAACTACAGTAGCAGACCCAAGAGAGCACTTGTACTGCACCTTTGCTTCCAGATATATGCGTGATTCAGTTCCTAAGTAAGCTTTTCTTTCCCCTCCAATTTTTTTTTTTTTGTTGGAGTTCGTATAGATGCTGGTAGACTCTGCTTACATAGTAAAGAAGAGCTTAGAAAAATAAAATAAAAGATTTGATGGAATTGTTGTTGGTCTCATGGCCATGGATGTGATTATTTTATTTATTTTATTTTTATATATTTTTTGAGGGGTTGGTGAAAGTGTGACACTATGAATGAGTTGTAGGATGTGACTGTGAAATGTGGTGGCCGGGTGCAGGTTCCTGATGCCGGAGAGGTCAATACCGAAAGACGCGGCGTATCAAATAATAAGCGACGAGTTGATGTTGGATGGGGCACCAAGGCTGAACTTGGCGTCGTTTGTAACAACGTGGATGGAGCCCGAGTGTGACAAGCTCATCATGGCTGCACTTAACAAAAACTATGTTGACATGGATGAGTACCCTGTTACTACAGAGCTACAGGTATATAAATATTTGTCCTTTAATTTATATATATGAAGGTGAAAGATTCACCTTTATAACCTGCAGATGGATATTAGAAAAAAGAAATAGTACATTAACTATCTAGCATTTGCATGAGTAAATTGCTCTAATTGTCATAAAAAAAAAAAAAAAAAAGATTGCTAATAATGATCTAAACTTTGGATGAACAAGATCTACTTACAAATTGAACAAGACTGTGAGATGTATGTTATCTTATTTGTGTCTTTCAGATTAAATAGTTAATGTTGGCTAACTGTCATTTAATTTGATCGATTTCTCGACAGAATCGGTGTGTGAATATGATAGCTCATCTATACAAAGCACCTATTAGGGAAGATGAAACTGCAGTTGGTGTTGGAACTGTTGGATCTTCAGAGGCAATTATGTTGGCAGGTCTAGCTTTTAAAAGGAAATGGCAGATGAAGAGAAAATCAGAAGGCAAACCTTATGATAATCCCAACATAGTCACTGGAGCTAATGTTCAGGTCTGCAGTTGTTCCATCTTATATTTTTTTGTACATTTCTTGTCTTTCGCAAGCAATAATATCATGTGATTCTTAATGATACTAGTCTTGCTTCAACTTAATGTGTACCATGAAAGCACATAAAGAAGACAATAATCTAGATTTAAGTGGCTTAATTTCTTTAAGTGCATAAGCATGCTACTGGAATTACATGCTTCTAACCTTCATTAAAAAAATTATTATGATGGAATAAAAGTTTTATGTCATTGATAGATGAGGATATGATCTATTCATGCATCGATATGCTACACAGGTTTGTTGGGAAAAATTTGCAAGGTACTTTGAGGTTGAGCTGAAGGAGGTCAAACTTTCAGAGGGATGTTATGTGATGGACCCAGTGAAAGCCGTTGAAATGGTGGATGAGAACAGCATCTGTGTTGCTGCCATCCTGGGGTCAACTTTGACAGGAGAGTTTGAGGATGTGAAGCTCCTTAATGAACTTCTTACTAAGAAGAACCAGGAGACAGGGTGGCAAACCCCAATTCACGTTGATGCTGCCAGCGGAGGGTTTATAGCTCCATTTCTATATCCTGATCTCGAGTGGGATTTCCGTTTGCCTTTGGTGAAGAGCATAAATGTTAGTGGTCACAAGTATGGCCTTGTCTACCCTGGTGTAGGCTGGGTTGTCTGGAGGGGTAAAGAGGACTTGCCAGATGATCTTGTCTTTCACATCAACTATCTTGGATCTGATCAACCCACCTTTACCCTCAATTTTTCCAAAGGTAAACCATGTTCATGCATCCACATTCTTTATGCGTCGATACAAATAAAATCTTTTGTTTCAGCACCACTTAAATTTTGTTAGTCGTTTCTTGCATTGAATATACATTCAGTTTAGAGTGTACTCAAAGTCAATTCTTTGGTGTGGAAGTGCAGTTCATAGGAGGTTGTTGATCAATTTCTCTTTGTACAAGCAAAGTAGAGAGCAGAGCAATTTTTGAACTGAGTAGAAGCACTTGTCACTAGTCATTAGTTTTCGTAGGAGTTTGTCAGTTTGAACCACTTGTTTCCTTGTGTTTTGCAATATAATAAGATGTTGAAATATGACTATGATTTTAAATTGCTAGGTAGAACCTTGTTATTGAAGAAGTTTCCATCTTCTAATTCTAGTGTTTCAGCCTCATAGTGATAATCTGCTTCTGATAACTTTTGATGAGACTTCTACTCTGATGCAACTGGTAATGCTTTTAGTAGAAATCTATCATGATTTGAGATGTTCATTCGAATCAAACCAGTTCATTATTTCAACAAGGATTTTCATAATGGCAGATTGTCAGTTATAATTGAGCGTTCTGTTTCCTAAGATTTCATTGATTCTAATTTTGGCAGGCTCTAGTCAAATAATCGCTCAATATTATCAGTTTATACGGCTTGGCTTTGAGGTAAATTTCTTCATGAGATTGATTACAGAACCTTTTAGGCATGGAAGGCATACACTTAAAATGTTTCAACTTAATGAAAGTCTCGATTTTTACTTTTTTCTTCCCCTGGTTTTGACTTTTTTTTTGTAATGTATGTGTTTTTTTTTTTTTTTTTTTTTTTTTTCAACACCTATGTTTTGTTTAATTAGGAATTTGTTGTTGTTTCTATTGTCTATATAAGGGTTATAAGCACATCATAGAAAACTGCATGGAGAATGCTAAAGTTTTGAAGGAAGGAATAGAGAAAACAGGGAGGTTCAACATACTTTCCAAGGATGTCGGTGTACCTCTAGTAGCCTTCTCTCTGAAAGATAGTAGTCAATACACCGTGTTTCAGATATCAGAGTATTTGAGGAGGTTTTCGTGGATCGTTCCAGCCTACACAATGCCACCTAATGCTGAGCACGTTGCTGTCCTTCGGGTGGTGGTCAGAGAGGATTTTAGCCGCTCCCTTGCTGAGAGACTTGTTTCAGACATTGAGAAAGTATTGGAGGAGTTGGATGCAATCCCAAGCTATGCCATCACCAAAACTGCCCATGTCACAGCTACTGCCAATAAGACAGCAAACGATAAGCCTGTTAAGAGTAGTGAAACAGAGACTCAGGTAGATGTTATCAAGCATTGGAAGAAGCTAGTGGATGGCAGGAGAACTGGTGCATGCTAGGTTTTCTAGAGCTCTGCCTTTCTGTTGCTTATCTTATAAACTTATAATTGGTTTCTGGTTTCTTTAAGCACTGAATATGGCCATATTTAGCTTCTGGAATTTAGTTTTTATCTGCTAAAATTTGATCTTCTTTCGGATGTAATTCTATGGAGCAGTGTGAGTGCTTTTATAAAAACTGGGTTTGTTAATTTTAGTTGATCCATGGTCATATCTTTATACATAAACTCACAAAATAAACATGCATGAGCTGGTTGGTACACTCACTCGTATGCTGACTTTACTGTGAGTCCGTCCAAAATTTATTGGCTTTGCTTGGGAAGTTTATTTATGCAACCCAAGGATATGTTTTGTACCATGCAAATTTCTTTTTCCCTTTTTTCCTTCTTTCCTTCTTTCTCTCCATGGCTGTGCTTTCTGAACGAGGACCAGAAATTAGGTGCCCTGGTTCTGCAACCACTCCAAGCTATCTCACATAACTGCCCCACAGGCCACAGCCCCTGTTCTTCTTACTTCCATATAACAAAACCAAGGGCAAGCAAGAGGATATAACTACGGAAACGTCTGTCAAAACTTTAGTATCTTCAATAACTTCACATAAATGAAATTTGCCAGGTACATGATTGTCTTCATTTTAATAACTCATACATGTAATAATTTAGCACATGTAGTATTCTGCTAAATCTGACCAGAAAAGTGTTGTGCATTGTCAATGCTATGGGAAATAAGCACAAAATACAATTAATTTATTTCTGCTATAAATTTATTATTACATGCAGAGTACAAAATACAATCCATTCTCGAGACCTGTATTGGACATAATGCTAAAAAGGTTTGATTTGCGTCTCTAGAACATCTTCCCGATTCCATCTTTCCGAGGAACAGATTCATGAACATCCATTCGATGCCAATTTCCCACTGATATCTGATCAACCTTGTCAAACAATCCAAGGAGGCCTCCAGTGTGTATGAAGAGGATCTTTCTCCCTTCCCATCTCTCTGGATTCACGGACATATCTTTCATCATTCCATAAGCAGCTTTCCCACTGGAATTAACAATTGAAATAAACGGTTAAGTCAAGCTGATAATCTTTCACATCAAGAACTATAGTATGTTTCTCTTTCCAAATGGATGAACCACGTCAGCTTATCTAGTATAATCATGTGATCCATTTGCATTTAGTACAAGCTAACTGCATTTACACTAACTGACTAGTTTTTTCCATTCTTTATAGTTTCTGAATTTTTTTCTAAGAAAATTATTTTATTAAGAGAAAAGACCATATTTTTCCTCTCTCTTTTCTGGAGATTTTAGTTATGCAATTCAAACATATTTCCACAGGTCCTTTTGTCTATTCTAAGTGTTTCCTAGATCCAAAAAGTTAATTATTAGTAAGGAAAAAACAAGAAACTACAGATTGTAAATAAATTATCACCCACCTGTATACTGGGTCCAGAATAACTCCAGTAGCTGCAGCAATTCCCTTCACGAAGTTAAGCTCCTCAGAGGTGTTAATTGCATAGCCCAAACCTTTAGCCTGCAAGAACACAAGGCATACACTTTGTGTTCAATATAATTTAAAAAGCACCCTTACCAGAAAAAAAAAAACATTAATTTGTAGTCTAGCATTAAACAGACAGATTGATATAGTGTGTACTCCTCGTGTTCACAATCAACATTATAAATATAATGGGCTCCACTTCAAAAAGAGAATCCAAGAAACAGCATGTACATGTTTGAGAAGACCTCACTAGGTCTTACCAGAGGGAAAGATCTATTCTACTTTACTGAGACACTCACATTTTTTATGTGGACTATTTCATGTGAGTCAACACCAGCTTCAAGTCCATCTAATAGACCTTGAACATAGTCATAGAAGTAATCAGGGTCATCACAAACAGAGAATGCATGTACCTAAAACATGAAGAGCACATCAACGAAAAATTCACCTCATTTTGTCAATAAAATCAAAAGAAATCTTCAGAACGGATAACATACTTTTGCTTTCAATGTACTGAGAGAAGATCCCAATGATAGACCAGCAACCGTACCACCACTGGAAATAAATACAAGTAAGATGGCAATCGGCTGAAAATGTGATAAATATCAATTTAATATCACCCTTCTTCGAACAAGTTCATATTTTCATCATAAACAAATAAGTCAGCACAAAGACAACTGCATTTTTCCCAGGGAATTTGCTTGTGGCCTTGTACATTACTGGTTGACAGACATTGAATGGCACAATTTTGAGCACCAAATTTGCTAATGAAACCTCTTTTCTAAGAACGGATCATGCCTACGAGCTGACTATACTCAAGATTAAAACATTACATGAACATGGAAACAACAACTGGCACCACCAACCCCAATTAACCATGTTCAATATAATCTCCATTCAGCAGCTCACCAATGAAAGGATTAGGAAACCATTTAATGGATCCATTACTATACACCATGGATAATGACATAAGAGACTTACCCATGAACCACACATTGTCGGTCAGTGAGATTACTTTCGACCAAGTTTAGGTACAGAGGATATAATACCTACTTAAGTAGGTGTCTATGCTGAGTAATCGAGTACTTTTTGTCACAGAATGGGTTAACAAGGACTCTTTCCAGATTCAAAGGTCAACAAGAAATTGGAGTTTTTGGCAGAGAATTATATTCCACCCTGGAAAATTTGTTGTTTAGTATTGTTTCCTTTACTTACACTTCTACTGAATTCTAAATCACTACAAGATAATGTAATGCATATAAAAAAAAAAAAACCTAGTTGAAGATTTTCATAATTTTATTCCATTTTCAAGTATGACTAGACTTATCTAAAAGCAAAAGATAAGGTAGAAAATAAATGAAAGTTGAAGAATAGGAAATGCATCTTCCTACTACAATCAGTTTTATCAGTTCTTTGGAAGTCATGAATATGAGTTTTGAAGCAACATGTGTAGCTACTTTTCTATTTTTCCATCTTCTAACTCAACATGCATTTTCCCTACATTTCATTGAAGCTCCAAGTTTTAGCAGTTGACTATGAATGTTTTTCTTTTTTCTCCGGACAATCTGCTAGTGGGCGGCATTTTGCATGCTCACAGTGTATGAGTCACATCCCCCAGTACTTCTTTGTATATGAATTGCTTCCTACCAGTACTACAATGAGCCTAATTGGATGTAACGGTCCTTTGCTTAAGTAAATTTATTCAAATTTATAAAGGAATAAACTTCTTGATTAGGTGAGAAGTTCATCGTCATCTATTCCCTGCAAATCTATGCAACTCACAGCCACTATAATGCCCAAAGTGGCAAATTAGACACTGTTTAGATGTCTACTAAACCCTTTTCAGGATTTTAGAGCCACTCCAGGCCAAAAGGAGGCAGCCAATGCTCCAACATGAGTAAATCTCTACTAGCTTTAAAGAGCATAAACTATAGAAAAACTCTAATACCTTGACAATTTTTCTAATAAATAAAATTTCCGACGAGATGATTTCTTGTCTATATTTTCTTTTCCAATCATGGTATATTACAACTGTTATTTAAAGTTAATTATTTAATTAACTCTTTTGAAGATAATGTAGTATTCATTTCTTTAACATAAGTATTAAAAAGTATTAGAAATCTCCACTAAATATTTTAAATACTAGATCAGATTCAATACTGGGAGTGTAAAAAGAAAAGCCAGCTGGTAGCTAGAAAAGTCAACAGATGCAGTAGACAGAACCTGCCGCATGCTACAACTATATCATCAAACTCAAGCTGCTGCTCAATCTCTCGAACTGCCTCTATATATCCCCTGGATAGAATAAAATCACAGATAAAACATGAGACTCTAAGAGAGAACATGCATAATAGAAGAAATCAGTCATGAAAAATGGAAATTAAAGACCACGTGCACAATATAAAGACATGAATGACCTAGTCCCACCAGGTTCCAAGGGAGTTTGATCCACCAACAGGAATAACATATGGCCTCCTCCCTTCACTTAGCAACTTCTCTTTAAGAATATTGGTAAGGTTCTGAAAGAAAATTCGATATAATTTTTTTTTTCACTGGTGAGGTATAAAATCAAAATTCATAGGTTTGGTAGTATTAGGAATATACACCAGTAAACAACAGTAACATTATTCCAAAGAATACGCTTTGAGATTGCACCCCGTGAACAAGAGAATATCCCAACTCACTAATGAGGTGACACTAACAGACACTCAAAGCCAATCAATAGTGAATCATTATAGGCAAGTATTCAATTAATAAAGAAGCAATTAACAAATTGACTAAGTGTGATCTGGGAGTCGAACCAGAATCTAGAGCTTTAAATACTACATGAACATAAAGTAATCTACACCTATCAATCAAAACAATTGAATCTAAATTGACAATTCTGTTGCTGGTTTCTTAATATGCAGTCTAGGAATTACCCTGTTATCTACTATGCATGTATAATTTTCATCATCTGTGATTAACAATGTTTTTGCTTCAAATAATACAGAAGCAGTGTCTTTCTTTCACTATTCTATGTTGTCTTTAATCTTTTCAATATTTTTTTTCTCTATATAGAAACAGTGTAAGTAACACATATTGATTACTTATTAATTTATAAATGTAAAGCCACAAAAGCATCCCTTATTAGGGGCCAAGCTTTCAAGTTCATACAAAGTTGCGTGCTTGACAAAAGTAACAAGAAGAATTAGTACATTGACATCTAAAGTTGCTTATGGTTTATGCTTAAACATCCACTTATAAGTACTAAGTAGTAAAGGGCCAGTGAACAGACCACACTCCCAATTTGTGCATATTCTTCTTTTGATATAAGTTTGATATGAGCTCCTACTAAACGCTCAACCAAGAGATTGCCAGTCAATCCGGGGTCCTGGTCCACAAGGACCTGTCAATATATACAAACAAATAACATTAAAGGCATAGAAAGATTGTCGGAGATTGGAGAACAATTAAACCAGGATAGATGGGACTGGGCAGGGAAGAAAGAAAGGAAAAAAAGAAAGAAAAAAACTGACCTTGGAGGTGCGTAGTATAAGATAACAGTCAAGATTCAGATACTTTGCAGCGACAGCAGTTGCTCGGCAGTGGTTGCTTTGGATGCCTCCTATTGTAACGATACAATCTGCACCCTGAGCCACAGCATCTGCCAACAAGAATTCTAACTTCCTGACTTTGTTTCCACTTAATTGCATTCCTGAAAGGTCATCACGCTACATAATTGCAATTTTCTGAGTCAGTAGAAAACCTGGAAATTGGAAATAACCCACAAAACTGTCTCATTAACACATATGTCTAAAAAATAATGATGAGTGAATAATTTGAATATATACATATGTCGGAAAACAATCTATTAGAGTTAAAACTCACAGTCATAGAAAACAAAAATCCACTGGTAAATGGCCAGGATGATATATATTCATAGCTCAATATATAGAATGTTAGTTGTGTGGGATTGTATTACAATTGAGAAGCTCAAAGAGGACCTTTCAGTTGCAGCCTAACATGTATTACTTTTATCATCATCTTAATGAAAGTAAAATCTTCCCATTGAAAAAAAAAGAAAAAAAGAAAAAAAGAAAAAAAAAAAAAGAGAGTGGAACTGTGGAACCATATAATGTGGTGGAATATAGACTGATTCCAACACATGAAAAGACATGCAAAGAAGCAGAGTTCTCAAAAGCAATAGCACCTAACCTAGCTCTGACTAATTACTCGTGTGAATGATCTATGGTTCAATTAAAAGCTGAGAAAAATATAAGGGAAAAACATGAAATACTCGACGCAGGAACTCAAAATATTATTCTATTGAACATCAATAAAATAAATGCTTCATGCAACGAATCCCTGTATAAGAAAAATGTAGTCTTTTATCACTTGATGCACCATGAGCATTGATTTTTTCTTTTTTGTTAGGTCAGAATGAGAAAGGCTTCCAAAACCAGAGTTCCCAAAATTGTTAAACCTGACTACGTAAAGGTTAAAGTGGTTTTTCATTGGCTCCAAATGAGCATGAAATGTACTGTTTTCCTAAACTATATTCGGATTAAAAATCTCATCAGAAATATTCAGAAAATAACCAAATTGGAAAATTCTAAAGTCAAAAATAGGTGGATGGGTAGGATAGGCAGGATAGCTCATAAGGGCAATACCTTCAACCACACCTCTGTGTTGCTTGGCAAATTGGGAAGGTTCCATCTGTGAATTGGAGTTGGCAACTGATAACAAGCAGTAATTACTATCAGTACAAGAATTCTTCTTCCTTGTTAAAATGGAATCTTTCTATAGATTCACAAAAAAAATAAATTAAATTAATGATAATAGAAGCTCAAAGTGAATTTGCTTACATGTCCCAGAGAAAAGACGTGAGAGGGTATGGGATTGAGATGGGAAGCCCAGGAAGGAGGTGTATATGGTTTCTTGGTGAGGAAGTCGAAGCTCAATCGCTTGGATGTCTCGTCTTTGATGTTGGTATTGGTATTGGATTTCGCCTCCATTCTCAGAGAGCCAGAGACGCCGAGACTCTGACAAGTGGGTCGCGAAGGAAGGAGGCGTTGTCGGATGAAGGGCTTGTTGATCGGAGCTTTGGGAAGTGGGTAATGGATTGGGCAGCGACTACACAACATTTTATTTCATGATTTTCAGTATTCACTGTCAACAAGTGATGAAGTACCTGGTCATGCTCCACGGTGTCTTCATTCTGTTCTCTTTTTCTCTTTTGATAAAGGAGTCCTTGTGGTTTCACTGTTTATTCAAATAAATCATTATGTTTAAGATTTTCTCAATTCAGTCACTTTATTTTTATTTTACTCCAACATTCTAACTACTGTCAGTTTTATTTATTTTTATCAACAAATCTAAAAAATTATAATCTCAACCGTATCTCTATCAATTTATATGTAATTATAAAATAAATATAGATAAATAAATAATAGTAGCTTGGATAATAACAAGACTACACCATAATCTTAAATTTATAATAGAACAATTACATAAAACTTGCTTATCTAAACATTATGGAACTTAACACCCAACATAACTTAATACTAAATATACTCTAACACTCCCATCATTTTAGAGCATATATATGGTCAAGCTTGTACAAGTATAATCCCAAGTATCAAAACTCTTAACAATACCCTATAACAAAAAATTATATCAAGTTCACTTGACTCACTAACAATATGTGCCTAAAAGAAAATGACACAAACAACATGTGTCTCAAACATAATTGTTGGATCACAACCAATATAAAATGTCAAATTGACAATAACTTCCGCAGAGAACTTTTATGGTCGAAATCCAAGATAAGACAACTCCGGAATCAGTGATAACGAGCAGAGAACGTTGAAAACTCTTCAATCTTGAATGGGGGTTGTGTCAAAAGACTAAACAATTAACAAACATAAATACGAACTTCTACAAAAACTTCAAAACTAATAGCATCAAAAGCTTCAAAACTATTTGGGACCGCCGCCAAAGAGAATAGGCGGCAGCCCCAAGATTAAACTTGGGTTTAGATCAAACCTGTTCTGATACCATAAAAAATAATTATAGAAAAAGAAATATTAGTAGCTTGGATTATAACAAGACTATACCATAACTTTAAATTTATAATAGAACAATTACATAAGACTTGCTTATCTAAACAATATGAGACTTAACACCCAACATAACTTAATACTAAATATACTCTAACAGTAATATTAATATTATAAAATGAAATAGAAAAATTTATTAGAATTTTTGAAAAAATCAAAATTAAATGACAAAGAATATAAGATTCAATTAAATTCAAATAAAATTATATGATTCAATTAAAAAAATCAAATACAAAGGCCTATTTGGGAAAACAGAAAAACTAGAAAACCTAACGTATAATTAGCCCTCTTCTTTCCTCTCCTTCTTGGGAAAATTACTTTGTAGCATTTGGGCCATTTTTTTGGGCCCAGCCCTGTACATGTTTTTTTTTTCCCGCTATGGGTTGTCTGGTCATTTGCACCCCCTACAACTTTCCGCAACTCCGCCGGCGGCGGGACTGGTTTTTCTTTGCTTTCTTTCCCGGTGTACAATGCCATTTCGACAAGTCATCTCAACTTCTTCTTCTTGCAATTTTTATCCAAAGTATCAGTGGCAGTAGTACTGCCCAATCAGCATAAGGTGGTTTCCCTCTCTTCCTGAATTTTTACATATGTTCCATACTATTAACCACACTATCGTTAACTGCCTCAATTCGGCTACAGCTTCTCTATGTCAGGCACGACAAGCTCATGCCCACATCCTCAAAGTCGGTCTCTTTAATGATACCCATCTCACAACCAGGCTACTTTCTCTGTATGCCAATAACTTATGCTTCACTGACGCGAACCTTGTCCTTGATTCTGTTTGTGACGCCAATTTGTTATCTTTCTCTACACTCATCCATGCATTTTCAAAATTTAAGCATTTTGAGCATGTGCTGCGAGTTTTTTCTCAAATGGTATCTCGAGGTCTGGTGCCTGATTGTTATGTCCTCCCTAGTGCTGTAAAGGCTTGTGCTGGACTACAGGCCCTGAAAGTAGGGAAGCAGGTCCATGGAATTGCTTGCGTAACTGAGGCTGAATCTGATTCTTTTGTGAAATCATCTTTAATCCACATGTATCTAAAATGTAACAAAATTAAGGATGCCCATAAGTTGTTTGATGCAATGCCTGAGAAGGATGTGATTATTTGGAGTGCTTTGATTTCTGGTTACTCTCGACAAGGACGCTTAGACAAGGCAAAGGAACTTTTTTCTGATATGAGGGATATGGGTGTGGAACCAAATTTAGTGTTGTGGAACGGTATGATAGCAGGATTCAGCCAGAGTAGCTTATATTGTGAGGCAGTAATGTTGTTTCAAAAGATGTATTCAGAGGGCTTCCAGCCTGATGGATCTACTGTATGCAGTGTTCTCCCTGCTTTGGGGCAATTAGAGGATCTGATTTCAGGGAAGCAGATTCATGGTTTTGCGATTAAGCAGGGTTTTGGATTAGACAAGTGTGTTGTTAGTGCACTGATTGACATGTACGGTAAATGCACCTGTACATTAGATATGTCACGGGTGTTTGATGAAGCAGATCAAATGGACATAGGTTCTTGCAATGCTTTCATTACGGGTTTATCACGTAATGGTCTTGTTGACACTGCACTGGAGATTTTTAGGCAGTTCGAGGACAGCAGAATTGAGTTGAACGTAGTGTCATGGACATCGATGATCTCTAGTTGCTCTCAGAATGGAAAAGATATGGAAGCTTTGGAGCTTTTCAGAGAGATGCAGTCTAATGGGGTGGAGCCTAACTGTATAACTATCCCATGCTTGCTTCCAGCTTGTGGCAATATTGCTGCACTAGTGCATGGGAAGGCAGTCCATTGCTTCTCTATCAGAAGAGGAATATCTGGTGATGTGTATGTAGGTAGTGCGTTAGTCGATATGTATGCTAAGTGTGGAAAAATCCATCTGTCTCAACTTTGGTTCGATAAAATGCCAACCAGAAACTTAGTTTCCTGGAATTCGATAATGAGTGGGATATTCGATGCATGGAAAGGCTAAGGAAACCATAGAGATGTTTCATATGATGCAACATAGTGGACAGAAGCCCGATTTTATAAGCTTCACCTGTGTGTTATCAGCTTGCAGCCAAAATGGCTTAACAGAAGTGGGATTGCATTACTTCAATTGCATGTCCAAGGATCATGGCATCGAAGCTAGAATGGAGCATTATGCTTGCATGGTAACTCTTCTCGGTCGTGTAGGAAAACTTCAAGAGGCCTATTCTATGATCGAAAAAATGCCATTTGAACCCGATGCTTGTGTTTGGGGAGCTCTGCTAAGTTCTTGCAGGATTCACCATAATGTGAGTTTAGGTAAGGTTGCTGCAGAGAAACTTTTCAAGTTAGAACCAGGAAATCCTGGGAACTACATTCTTCTGTCAAATACCTATGCTTCCAAGGCCATGTGGAGTGAAGTGAACATAGTAAGAGATATGATGAAGAATATGGGGTTAAGGAAGAACCCTGGCTGTAGTTGGATTGGGATCAGCAACAAACTGCACATGCTTCTTTCTGGAGACAAGTCACATCCACAAATGGACCAAATTCTGGAAAAGTTGGATAAGTTAGGCATTGAAATGAAAAAATCTGGTTATTTTCCCATAACCAACTTCGTTCTGCAGGATGTGGAGGAACAGGATAAGGAACAGATGTTGTGTGGGCACAGTGAGAAGTTGGCAGTGGTACTTGGATTACTGAACACACGTTCAGGAGCTCCTCTTCAAGTAATTAAGAACCTCAGAATCTGTGGTGACTGTCATGCTTTTATAAAATTCATATCTAGTTTTGAAGGGAGAGAACTTTCTGTCCGAGACACAAACCGATTTCACCATTTCAAAGATGGTGTTTGTTCTTGTGGAGATTATTGGTAAGTTGCTGATACGATTAACTGAGGTAACCATAATTTTCCTTCAAAGGAAAAGCAATTTTGCACCATTGGTTTACCTCTTCCTGGGAGCAGAATTGAGATGCTCTGGCTTTAACATGGAATGCAAATTTATTCTGTAACAGGGAACTAATCCAATTAAAATATAAGGATAGACACTTCTGTTTTTGGTAAATGGAACCCCTATGAGTTTTTCCAAATTTCTAGGGATTTACGGCATAGTGAACATTTTTCTCCATTGTATAATCTGAATGCTGCTGGAACTTGTGCATCTATTGGAGATGCTAGTATTATTTTCTGTGTTGCTGATATGGAGCAGGTTAAATTGAGATGTTTACTGAACATGATTTCAAGCTGTCTTGGGATTGAGAGTGAAATCGGGTGAGAGGATCAATAGTTCAGGCAGTAATGTTAATGGTATGTTGGATTTGGCATAAATCTTAGCTGCAAGGTGTCTTCTGTTTCTCAGACATGCTTGGCTTGCCTGTTGAGGTCTGATCTATGTCAAATGTTGTCATTGAAACTGCAGTATAGATTGTAAGCTTAAGGGAGAGACAAAACTATTCTCTGAAGACGGCTATCAAATTAAACTACATATATACCTACTTTTTTCTCTTTTGATAATGCCTATATGGCTAATGGATTACAAAGCCCCCAGAGAGATTTACAAGGCACATTTTAGCTAGCTGTCTCCATGGCCGAGCCCCTTAACATAGCCACTTTTTTGGTACGTGATTTTTGTTGTTGACTTACTAAGGAAAGCGGTCTACGTTGGTTCGGACTTTGTCGACTCTTTATGTGGTGCCTTTCTTCAGAGGTACAAGGAACTCAAGGTTTGTGTCAAAGGAAGAATCTCAGGAGGGAGCAGTATTCTTTTCTTCATGTTTATTTAGTTCAAGTTGGAGATAGTTCCTCTCTGTTTTCGAAATTACATTTGGATGAGGAAGGATAACCTTATAGCCTTTTCTTGAGTCGTTTTTTCTCTTAAATAATAGTAGTCTGTATTCATTATTATACTACTAAATGTAACATTTGGCAATCTCCTTTTCTTATTTTATTTCAATGCAAAATGGCAGAGTACTTTCTCATTTACCACATTCTGTAGGAATAGGTCCACTTTCCACTTCTACTATTATAGCTCCAATCTGAATTCATATCTCTGATACCCCACTCCTCTCAGTGTTTTTTTTTTTTTTTTTTTTCTTTTGTCAAAGGAAAAGAGAAAACGAAAATGGTGATTACAACGGCAATCGCATTTAACATGCGTGTGTAATAATAGTGTTGTTGTCAGTGTAGAGTCTAATTCTAATATTGACTTGCTGTTATTTTGACTGGTAATAACTCTCCCTCCTTTACATCAAAGTGCCTTCATAGAACTCCAGTGGAGTTTCACTCTTCCATCTTTTCACTTTTCAATGAGGTTCAAACATACAGTCTATCAAATTCATCCCGATCTGTTAAATGTTTACCTTGACATTTACTTTTCAAGGAAAGTTTGGCTTGACCAACAATTTTTTATTCATAATAAAACCAATATCATCTATTTTTTTCATGTAGTAGTTATGGTTTGCTTTTAATGTTTCTTTTAACGGAAATCGCTGGCAGCTCCATGAGAAAATAGCCTTGGTCGTTGGTGAAAGAAACATTTAGTTTCTTTGTTTAAACTGTGATAAGGTCGACATTTCAGTTGACTTTGAAAATAGATTGTGTGAATGCAAAAAGAAAAGAAAAAGGATGATGAATTGATGATGTATTACCTTTTAATTAAATTAAAATATTTTTTTTATTGCTTAATCATCTTTTTCATATCGCTACAAAAACTTTCCTTCTTTTTTATTTTCCAGAGAAAATCCAAAACAACGTTAGTTTGGGATAAGGTTGACAGGGATTTTCACCGACCTGTATATATTTTGGTCCCTGATAGCCCCAATCCGCAATACCCACATACAAAGGACCAACTTGTCGAGAGGTGAAGTAGTAAAAAGAAGAGGAAGGCATCCGGGAAAAGACACAACGCAGGGAAAATGCCGTCTGGCCGTCTCACCCATCACAAGCTAATAGTCAATCATACAATGCCAATTTTAACGTTACCTCGATTTTCTTTGTACACACAACTGACTTTTCAAAGTCTTTCCCTCTGGTTTGTTTTTCGCTCAGTCAGCGCTTTAGTCTTCTACACAAACTCTATTTGTTAAATTCAGACTTCTTTTACTCTTCAAAAATCTATACCCCTCTCTTTCTCTGCATCTTCCCTTGTTCTGTTCTAACCAAAAACTTTGTAAACATGCATGCTGGAATTGTATTGGAGATGCAAGGTGCTGGCACTCTTGGTAGCTGAGGAAGCTTTGATTATATTGTTGGATAAAAGGTTCTGGCATGTCTTTCTTTTTTCTTTGGAATATGGCATTTTGTTATTAGTCTGGATAATTTTGAACTCGCTATCATGCATCCAATTTTTATGACCCATTTTGTCATTCTTCCTGATACATATATTTTTATGGTATATAATTGTTTATCAGTGATGTATGAGTAAACTCTCAAATAATTTCAAAATGCTTTACTCTCAAGATGATATTTTTGTGAATCCATACATCCAAGTCAGTAAAGTAGTTTATTATCGATGATCCATAGAAGAACAGGTCCCGTAGCTGAATGAACAATTCCAAGTAGTTTTTGTACTTCATGAACAAGTTTGGCGTTTCAAATTCTTGACTAGTTTAGGACTAAGCACTCAATGGGACAAATTTGTCACGATTGCTGATCAATCCCATGCAGAAGAGCATTTTTCCTTCTGAAATGCATTGAACACAGAAACCAGTTAGTCCAAAAGCATAAGCTTTTAGGTGGAAAGACCCACTTGGAGAATAAATCTTGAGGAGGACTAATTCTAACCAAAGTGCGTCTCTCAAGCTTAACTTAGTCCATAAGATGGTGTCACTTCAACTAAAAGTCCTAAAATTTAAGTTCTTCATTCCGATTATGAGTACAGTCAGTTTTAACTATTCATATCGCTGGTGTAAACTAGGGAAAAAATAATCTCTTTATCACAGTTTCATTTGGTATATTTAACTATCACTTGCTTCCTGGAATTTTGATTCAAATTTGATCTTTGGATTCTTGTTGTGCTCTCCTGTATTTATTCTTCCCTTTTTCTTTATGTTCAGCTCTCTGGTTAGATTTAATTATCTTCCATTATGTAATACCGATATGGATTTATATATTTTGAATGCTTAGTTACATTTATCTTTGGTATTGTAGATTAGTGAATGAGACATGGCACGTTTTGAGAGAGATGAGGTGCCAATGCTGTCAGACACACATGTGCAACTATCCAATGGACATGTGGATTCTAACTACCAGAGATTTGTATCCAGGACACGAAGTGCATCAATTTCTATCCCTATGGACTCTGTGGAGTCCTATGAAAGAGAAACTAATCTGGTGGGACATACTGGTCCATTGAGGAGTGAGAGAAGGACTTCGTTTATACAGATGAGTGGTCCACTGTTTGTTAGTCCTAAACCCGATAACCTTTCTTGTAAAAATCCTGGTGTAACGGGGAATAAAGTGGCGGAGAACAATGAAGAAAAATTTCTTTCTGTCAATGGCAAGGATGAGAATGATTGGCAGGCTTTCAATTACACTGGAAAAAATGAACATTTACTGAGGTCTGGACAACTAGGGATGTGCAATGATCCTTATTGTACAACTTGCCCAACATATTTCAACATCAAGGCTACTCAACAAAAACATTCTAAAGCTTCGAACATATTTGATCCCAAGGTGTCTTTCTTCCTAAGATATAATGGTTACTTTTCTTTTAATAGGAGATCTCTAATGCTCTATTGTTAAGTTTTATTTAGTAATATGCATGGTTTTCAAACTTTAGTTGCCTGCTTATGTGATGGTTGAATACTTCACCTGAGATGCCTACCTTACTAGTTTTGATTTTTAAGTTAGAGTAAATTTGGGAGTTAAAGTAGAGTTTGTAAGAGCAATGAAGAAATATTATCTTTTGGTGGGTTTGTCAGAGATCGAGAATTTCACTATTTCATTGTAGCAATTAATGTTAGGTTAATGCATTAATTCCTCTCTCGACTAATGTGCTCATCTTAAACTAGTAATTTTGAAACTGCCATGTGTTGTTATCAAAATTTTGGGTTCATCCTTTGTGAATGCATATCATCAACATTATTTTCTTTTCTAGAAGAGAAGTATAAATTGCTTTCCAGGTCATATTTGCTCAAGGTCACTAGGTCACCATTTACCATATCATAATCTTCTTGTTTTTCATTTCCCTTTGTTTCTCTAATTTATTATATTTGAAATCCTTGTAGAAGACAAATTTAATTACTCCATAACTTGTTCATCTTGATGTTTACAGTTCCATAATGCTCTTTATGGGGATGCAAAAGGCTGGGCTAGACGATTCTATTCATTCCTTACTCCATATATTCCTGGAGTTATGAATCCTCATACTAAAGTTGTACAACAATGGAACAAGTTTTTTGCCATTTCTTGCTTAGTGGCAACTTTCGTAGACCCGTTGTTTTTCTTCTTGTTGTCTGTAAATGGGGTATAATTATTTTCCTTTTTATTTCTTTTATAATATATTTATACTTTCCAGTTTGTAGTTTTGATCTTTGTTTCTCTTAAACTAGCTCTAATGATTCTGAAATAAAAGTTTATATTGATGCTATGGAGATGCTTCCTATGACCATTAAAAGATCTCTTCTTACCATTCCTGCTCCATGAAATTTCCTTGTTTTATGGCTGAAGAAATTTCCTCTCCTCAGGTCGGACTTCAGATTGGCCTGATATTTCTGTTGGATCAATGGTTGGCATGTAAATTTTATGTATATTTGACATGGTTTAGTCTATATGTTAAACTTTTTAATTAATTTTACACCATTGATGCAATCTTCAAGCTTTCAATGAAGCTCTGTTCGGTTCAAACCTTAGAAGTGAGAAAAGCTTGAACTTTCAGATATTGACAAACATTGTTATTATGTACTATCAGAATTACTAAAGAAATTGGAGAAGTTTGTTCAGTAAAATTAACTTTTTTTCTTAAAAGGACGAAAGGAGACAAGACATGAGTTGCATATAATTTGTGTAATACTTAATTTCCACTGAAATAATTTAGTCTCTTCTTCTTTATTGGTTCTTCTCCCTCATTACTTGTATCTTCAAATAAACGCTTTCTAAGAATTTCATTACTTAGTGATTGTTTGCATTTATTGTTCTGTTTTAATAGTTGTTTGACTCCAAATACGATTTTCTCCATTTCATTGTATATTCTTTGTATGTCTTCAGAAGAAAATGTCAAATATAATTTTTTCTTCCCACTCTCTTAATGCAGGACAATAAATGTATTTTCATAAACTGGCCAATAACCAAGATAATTGTTTCACTTAGAAGCGTGACTGATTTCATATACTTCTTGAACATGCTTCTTCAGGTAACTTCTCATCAACAATCTGTACAGAAAATTGTTGTCTTTTTTTTTTTTTTTTGTTTTGTTTTGTTTTTTTTTTTCTGTCACTTTCATAGACATTATGTACAAGTGAGAGGAACAAAAGCATGCATATCTGCATTTTTAATATGATTTTCTAGTTTATTAGCATTGGTTAAAGCTCAATGCGAGGTTTAATTGATTGTTTCAATGTGCCTCTTTGCAGTTTAGGCTGGCCTATGTGGCTCCTGAGTCCATGGTTGTTGGTGCTGGTGAGTTAGTAGACCAGCCGCGGACAATTGCTGTACATTATCTCCAGGGTTATTTTCTTATTGACTTATTTATTGTGTTACCACTTCCTCAGGTAACTCCATACCTTCAATTCTCTTGGTAACTTACTGCTGATGCAGTTCATTATCTATTATAGCATACTTTTTAGTGTGAAACAAGTTCTTACTGGAGAGTTAAGAATAGGACTCTGGATTAAGTAAGAATATCGTACATAATTTGTTCTTCGTGCTAGTTTCAAGGTTACTAATTTTATCTCTAGGTCGTAATAAATACTTGGTGGTTGGTACATTTTCCTCTTTTTGGACATTGCATTCTGGACTTTTTGTTTAATGTCATGCATTTTGTTTATATATTTGCTTTAGATTCTTCAGTGTAGACTGCTTTGGAGAATTCCAAAAGTAATACTTACTAATATGCTTCAATTTCAAATAGAAGAATCGATAAACGATAATATGAACTTAAGGATTTATGGTTCATTCTGTTCGGTCATGAGATTTGGATGTAACATCCAAACTTGTGTCATAGTTATTTTATGAACAATAAACTTCTGCCCCTTTCGTTTTATATTGCTGTATTGTCTTTATCAATGAAACAGAGGACCAAAGTAATGCCCTTACGATCCTCGTGCTTGAATTTCAATAGAATGCCTAGTCTTATTTCTTTAGTCATGGAAAAGGCTAGGAATAATGAATTATGTATGTGTATCAATGTGTTTGTGGCAATAAGTAGCTGGTGTAGGGGCCAGGTTCCATTTCTAATGAAGATGCTTATCAAAAGCAACTATACATCCAAAGTCTTTTCATTAGCATTTATGTAAATCTAACGTGCTTCAAAGATGTTAAGCTTTGTTACACTTATCTCCTTCTCTTACAATAATTTTCTTCTTCAACATTTTTGCAGATAATAATATTGGTAATCCTACCAAGATCCTTGGGATCATCTGGAGCAAATTATGCAAAGAATCTCCTCCGCACAGCGATTCTTGTTCAGTATATCCCTAGGTTGTGTAGGTTTTCGCCTCTGCTAGTGGGTCAGTCTGCAAATGGCTTCATATTTGAATCAGCTTGGGCGAACTTCTTTATAAACCTTTTCACCTTCATGCTATCTGGCCATGTTGTTGGGTCATGCTGGTATCTCTTTGGTTTACAGGTGGGTGGAGGTTATCAGATCAGTAATGCTTGATTTATATAAATATTGAAACTCCAAAGTAAGGATTATTGGAAGTAATATGAGTTGCGAAACATTTCATGTGCCCACTTGACCTAGCCCCACCCAAATAAGATGAAAACAAAAACAAAGATTTAGTAATAAAAATCATCTAGCTTAGTGCATTATCTTTTGTGTGAAAAATAAATTATAGCTACTCAGAGGTGTGTTGTGAATTTATTCGCCTTCAATAATTTCAAAACCTAAGGACCTATATTGCATTTGCTCTGATGCTTAAAACCTGATTAGTTTGTGTTTTTCTATAGTATTATTTTTCTCTCGTTCTTTCTAGCTTTTCTTGTCTACAATCTTTGTTTGATAGAGTTTTGAATTCCATTTGTGTTACTTGATGATGATTGTTAAGATTCATGTACTTTTTCTTTGTATCCTTCCTTCTTGTTGCAGAGGGTTAACCAATGTCTGAGAGAATCCTGTCGTAGGTCAAATTTTAATGCATGTACTAAACTAATTGATTGTGGACACGGGCAATTTGATGGCTTTCAAACTGACCGGACTTTGAATTTATGGAGAAACAATAATAGTATGGCTGATGCATGTTTTACTGAAGATGGTTTTTCTTATGGAATCTATTTTCAAGCTGTCAACCTTACCACGAAGCATAGTGTGGCAACCCGATATATATATTCATTATTTTGGGGATTCCAGGTATATCCTTCATTCCTCTTGCTAGTGTTAAATGTATCTATTTTTTCCCATATATTTCAAGTTATGAATGTTATAATTAATATTATATATACTTTGTCTATTAAACTCGGAATTTAGTTTTGATAAGACTTTCTCCAAGGGTATGTTTGGATGCAGTAAATTAGAGGTGGATTGTTAAATTCAAATTGTCATGTTTAATGCAAATTTTAGAATTAGAATTGGAATTTTCAACAATTACAAAACATCATCCTGAATTCTTATAAGTAGATCCTAAAATTTACAATTCTTGTACATATAATATTCTTCACAATCACTTACTTACGACGACATATCATGTTATAATATCGGTCACCACCACCGATAACATCCACCTCCCATTGCCAACCCTTACCCACCATAAACTTCGTCCACTTGTCTTTGGCCGCCACCACAATCATCACTAACCACCATCACCATTGACCCATCAAATATGATATCGACAACGGTAAGAATCCGTCGAAGATAACGACCACCATCAACTACCATGGAAACAACTAAAGACAATGATAACCACCGTAAGAACATATCGAAAATTATGACAACCACCATTGGAATCTGCCAGAACTAGGGTAATAATTGTCAAAATCCGCTAGAGACAAAGGCAACCATCGTTAGAACTTGCAGGAGACAACAACAACCACCACCAAGTACGTGAAGCACAATTCCAGTTGTAATTATTAATGTGATCCAAACTGGAGTATTGTAATCCTAACCAATTTCAATTTTAATAGAATTGAAATTGATTTTACAATTTCAATTCAATTGATCCAAATGCAATCTAACCCAATTATGCGTTATTGATGAAAATTAGGTCACCTGCCCTCAACCCTTAGATATGAGGCATATATTATTCACATTTGAAACGTGTCATTAGAAACTAATAATAATTGCCAATCCTACCTCATCAACCACACATCCATGAAAAAGTAAAGATGACTGAACTCTAAAGCATGTCTATAATTTTTTTCAAAAAGGTGATTTTTAACTCTATTAATTTTTTTAATTAATTGTATAACTTTGCCGCATTCTATAATTAAATGAAAACCCATCTTGATATTGTTATTGTGTGATCTTTATCCAGCAAATCAGTACTTTGGCAGGTAATCTAGTTCCAAGCTATTTTGTTTGGGAAGTCCTTTTTACTATGGCAATCATCGGACTGGGTCTCTTGCTCTTTGCCCTTCTTATTGGAAATATGCAGAACTTTCTCCAGTCTCTGGGACGGAGGTAAGCTTTGGTCTTTGCAATTTATTCTTTCTAAATGTCTGTAGATGCAACGCCCCTTAAATGGGACAGAATATTTGAAGTGCATATTAATGCTGTCTGTGATAAATTTCTTTTATGCAGATTCATTTCTGTCTCTCCATGTTTCTGTCTGTTGTGAATTTCAAGTTATTGCTTAGAATTCTATCATTAGTTCTGTTTTAAGAACAAGCTCTGATGGCCTAGCTAGAAGAATGAATCATCACAAACTAGAAATTCTATAATATACTCTTTTGCATAAGTTCTTATACTGGACCATCATGTAGATGCTTCATAAATGGAAACATGTATATATCATACATCTCAAGGAGGTAGGCTAAAGAACTTAGGCGAGATCATGGGGCATGATATACCAATTACCAAGCATTCTGGTATCTCTGGTCAGCTGTATAAGATAATGGGGGGATTGAAGAGGATATTTGTGTGGACAGGGTTGGATGTTTATACTCTTATAGGACAGGCAGGTGAGAGAGGGAGATATCATGCACGGTAGTGAGAGAGAGTTGATGATCTCTGGGAAGCAGGGAACTATGGTTTTCATAGCCAAGGGATGGTTCTTTATGGGTTGGAAGTGTCTGATTGAACTAATA
The DNA here is from genome assembly GCA_029379385.1 of Quillaja saponaria. Taxonomy (NCBI): domain Eukaryota; kingdom Viridiplantae; phylum Streptophyta; class Magnoliopsida; order Fabales; family Quillajaceae; genus Quillaja; species Quillaja saponaria. The sequence goes on from CM055607.1 coordinate 9,794,870, forward strand.
TTTAGGCCATACCTATGGAAAGTTAAGGATGAATTGTGGTTTTCAAATAAGAATTTTGAGATAGAAGAAAAATAAACTCTGCCAAGGTGGTACCCTGTTGGTCTCAAGTCCCCTGGGTAAATGAGAAGGTTAGGATAGGTTGACGGCCAACGTAAGACTAGTCAAATTCTAGGAGATGAATTCTACCGAATATTTACTGGGGCGTAACCCTCTTTGTTATGTTGAGATAGAAGAAAAAACTAAATTTCACATCTAGGGTTTTACTGCATCCAAGTACCATGTGAGTGGGCATATTTGCTGGAGAAAAGCACAAAAATAAATTATAGCCATATATGTAGCTTTCTAACCTTCATCTTATCAGGACATAGCCTCCTGTTATCAAAACTGCTAAATCCTAATAAAACCCAAGGAACACATACATATCAAATTTGAAACTATGGCTCAATCTCACCTGCAACTGTCACTGAATCTAAAAATATAAGAAAACTGAGACTGAACCTACTGCCAATTGACTCTAAATATGATATAAGCTATTTTAAATTATGTTAGTGGAGAATCATGCAGCTTGTGATCAAAAACTAAAATCTTAGGTCAATGTTTCTTTGCTTTTTGAGCCTGTTTTTATATCCTTTTTGCTGCCTGAATATTGTCAACTAACAAGGTGTACAGAAATTAATTTATTTCTGTATTAATGAATGACTTCTACACACTAATTTAATGGCTTAAGCTTTTAAGGTAGCTAACAAGGGGAGCATTAAGCCCACCCATGAAAGGGAATTTGAAACTCCATAGTGTTTCATCCTAACAATATTAAGTGCTATCTACAAAGGAATGGGTGTAGCATGATATAATACCGAAATTTTAAAACTGATGTAAACATAATTATTATTTTTTGGTCTACGTTGGATGAAATCATGTACGGGTATTGCATTTCATATTTTGATGGTAAAATTCATGCTGATTTTTCTTGCATTAATTCCTTTGGATTTATGGAACATTTTAACTAAATGTATTCCTTTCTATCTCCCCCCATTGCAGGAGGTCAGAAATGTCACTTAGACGCCGTGATGTTGAGCAGTGGATGCGCCATCGACGTTTACCAGAAGATTTAAGAAGGTATCCAATTTTCATCACTTTTTACTTTTTTTTATCATCCATAAATATATGTTGTGAGGTAGATTAGTCAGCCCTAACATGCAATATACATGAATGTATATTTTTAAATTGACAATAGGACTTATGCAATGAAAAAGCAAATTTCTAGAGAAAGAAAAAAACTATATTGATCTTTTTATTTTTAAGGTATTTACCGTGGTTATTTTCATTACAATCATTTCCCCTCCCCCTGAGCCAATTTCCTGGATCCATCTGTTGTGGTGATATAGACATTTTAAACTATGTATAAAGCTTAATAATGTTTTACACCTAGAAAAGAAAACAAAAACCAAATTCTGCTACTTAATCTAGCATGTCACGAGGATTGAACACTAATATGGTAATATGTCTGGAAATTCTTACTTTTATTGAGGTCTCGTCCACTAATATAATATGATTGGTCTGTGATGTAGGTCAGTACGACAGGCTGAACGTTACAACTGGGCTGCCACAAGAGGGGTGAATGAAGAAACACTCTTGGAAAATTTGCCAGAAGACCTCCAGAGAGAAATAAGACGCCATCTCTTCAAATTTGTTAAGAAAGTGAGCACTATAATATCTGTGCGACATAAAATGACTAGTTGTATTGATGCATATTTCTTGCTAATTTGGGCAGGTCATGTTGTATGGGTATCTGGTAAACTCCACAACCTTGGTAACTATGGTGCATTGACAAATCCAGAATCAGATAGCAGTTATAGATAAAACTCAATTAGAAGCAGAGCTTTTGCATTGCATCATGATCTTTATAAAAACATAGATACATTCAAATTCCGATGGATATCTAAAGCACCTGAAAAAAGTCTGCAGTTGTTTGATTTTGTCATTTACTTTGTATCTTCCTGCTGTTCATGTTCGGAGAATCTAATATATATATATATATATATATATATCCAGGTTCGAATTTTTTCCCTGATGGATGAGCCGATATTAGATGCAATCTGTGAGAGACTAAAACAAAAGACTTATATCAAAGGAAGCAGAATATTGTATCAAGACGGTCTAGTGGAGAAGATGGTTTTTATTGTGCGTGGAAAATTGGAGAGCATAGGAGAAGATAGGATCAGAGTTCCTTTATCTGAAGGTGATGCTTGTGGTGAAGAACTTCTCACATGGTGTCTTGAGCATTCCTCTGTAAACAAAGGTACACATATCATTCATAGTCATTTCTGATCCGCAGACTAGGTGCCTAATGAAAATTCTGAACTAGATATAAACCTCATAAGAAAATGACGTGATTTAAAAATGTAGTATCTTTTGCAGATGGAAGAAAAATAAGGATTCCAGGACAGAGGTTGCTTAGCAACCGGACTGTAGTGTGCTTAACAAATGTGGAAGCATTTTCACTCCGGGCTGCAGACCTTGAGGAAGTCACTAATCTTTTTGCCAGATTCTTGAGGAATCCACGTGTTCAAGGAGCCATAAGGTCACTCCATTTAATATTTGGCTTCATGATTCATGTTAGTCTTTAAAGTAAATATAGTTGCTGGACTGAGCAACCGTGTAAGTTTTAGTGACCAATTGCAGCCAATTGTGCAAATTGAAATTGAAAATCCTGAAACTGACATCTGACCCCACTCCAATATTATTTGTTCTGATGTTCAACTTTCCGTGAAGTCTCCATTTGAATTATGTCAAAACCAGCCTCTTTTTCCATCTTCATACATGACATAATAATCTGATATTGGCATTATACCAGGTATGAATCACCCTACTGGAGAGGGCTTGCAGCGACACGAATTCAGGTTGCATGGAGATACAGGAAGAAATGTCTAAGTCGTGCAGAAACCTCACGATCAATTCATTTAAAATCGTACATTTAACTTAAACGTCTACATGGGTAGATGAGCATGTTTCATGTTGGCCAAAGATTTGATGCCATGCTGCCTTTTTGAGTTGGCTAATAAATTACAACCTTAGATGCGTTTTGAGAGGTTTGGAAGAGAAAAAAAGAAAATGAACAGTATAAATTATATTCAATGATGTATATTTTGCACATTGCTGGACAGCAGGTTGTAAAATGATGTAAATTTATTTTACGACAGAATGTTGGAAGTAATATTAATTAAGATGCACCGTGTCCATGTGGTTGAACAATTGAATCAGTAATTAGTAGCTTCTTGAAGAAGGAAAATGAAGACATACAGAAAGACACTGTAAAGTCATCTTCTGGAAAGGAGAGGGCTTTTTGGTAATTTTTTGCAAGATTCATTAAGGGTATTTTTCGCCAATTCAGTGGAAAACATTTGCTCTTCAGTTTAGGCCGGGCCTGGCTTGCCATTATGAAATTATAGAGGCCCGAAGTGGAATTCGTCCTTCTTGGACGGCCGAGACAATTTCGCCCAAGTTCTTCACCGCCTCAGTTGGGCTCTCTTATGAATATAACGCTACATTATGGAGCTTTGGGATTTATGGTATGGTTATGGTCCAAAAGAAAAAAATAAATTACAAAAATTTCTTGCTAAATGGCAATTTGATGTTTTACATTTTCAATTTATAACTTATAAAATAAAGCTAGTTACAAGGTGCAAAGAAAACAAAATTATTCGTGATTTGTGAATATTTTGTCAAGTTGTTAGTCAAGGACTTAACACTCTGAGTTCAATTCATTTTCCAAACAAGTCTGAGTTAAGATTTTAAATTGTAAGCTCGTGAGTATAGTTCATTTAATATAATATTTCAATTTTATATAAGATATAAATAATTGATAAGTTTTTGTTAGAAATTCAAATTATTATGTTTTTAGACAAATTGTCATTGTAAATTAAATCGAAGTAGTATTAGAACTTGATTAAAAAATATCTTGAGCTTTTATGGAGTTCATAAGTTATGGCCCAATTTTAGAATATGAATTTTGGTTAGAATTTTTAACTAGTATAGACTAATGACTTTAATCACGTTCAAATATGTTAGTGATAGTCTACTGAGTTATATTTTTTAGATGGTTAGTTTATAATGTGGTTCGCTTGTTAAATGATAGAGTGATGAATCTTGAACCTTTAATTTTTTTCTAGTACTTTTCAAATTAAATCTCTAATTATCTATATTATGCTTATCGTAAGTACATGTCCTGTTAATAATCTATCAATGTACAAAATGAAAATGATGAAGCAAAAAAGGGTAGATAGAATGATATTAATCATGAACAAAATAAAAATGATGAAGCAATTATATATGTAGTTTGGAATGTAATAAAGCCAAGCACTTCGATAATCAAATGAATTCCCATTATTATTTTGTAATTGTATAAATAACTAATTAATGAAACCGATTAAATGTTCAAATTCAAAATCAATTCACTTAACACAACACAAGCATCTACTGCTTGCAAAGAATGATATGTTGGTAGCATAAAAGAAAATTTTAAATGTGAAAGCTTTACTAATTTTGAATTGTTAAACTGCATGTACTTAATTATGATTTTTATATAGCCAGCACCTCTTAGCTTGTGCATGTTTCTTTTTCTTAGTTTTAACCTAATTGATATATATATTTAAAGAAAGACACCCTTCCAACATGGAGAAATCATCAAATATATTGCAAATCACAGTTTCTAATCCAATTTAATTGCAGTTCCTAAATTTAATTTTGCAATATTATGATTTGAAAGATATTTGATACAAATATTATATTATAGGATTCCTAAGAGGAGGCTCCAGTGATTTCAACTTGATATTTTTATTTACCTTGAGATTTGTTTAATTGATTATTAAATAACTTGAATGTATTTAAATATTCTTGTCCCATTTTTTTTCAATGTGAGACTTCATTAATTACAACATTTATTGAAGTTCTCTTTTTCCTCTTCCCAGCACTTTAATATTATTTGAAAATTCTTAACAAGGGGTGTGTAGAAAACTCAGGAATTTGATTAGTCATGACCGACACGACATAATTTGATTAAACTTAAGTTTTAAGTTGGGTCGTATTTCCTTTTATACTATGTCTGGTTACTTATCCAGGCGAAAAAAATATTTAATTCAGAAACACTCAAGACCCACCCAAATTTATTTACTAATATTTTTAAATGATGTTCTATACTTGTAAAAAATATGATCAAATCCGTTTAAAATTTTTAATAAATAAAAATAAGTGTATGAATCAATTCAATATATGTCTAAGTTGATTTTTAACTTTTTATATTAAGTATGAATTTATGTTCATGTTCAATATGTATTGTTGTGAATCATATTTATCTTATTTTAACATTTTCGTTAAATTTATAATGTTAAAAAATTCAATTTATGTTTATTTCTAGATTAAAAATTATATAAATTAATTTTTTTTTCAAATTTTAGATCTTATTATTTGTAAAAATAGATAATATATTATTTTACAATAAAATTTACCAAATAAAAAATCTAACCCCCAGACCAGGCCGATTCACCCGTGTTTTGCATTGGGTATCATTTTTCGTCACCTGGCTTCAAAAAATTTGTCAACCCGTCTTGACCGGGTCAGATGAAATTTATATAAAATTTGACCCACGGCCATCGATTTTATAACTAGCATATAATAATAGTCTCTTCTCAACTCTCCGTCCTTTACATCAAAGTGCCTTCATAAAACTCCAGTGAAGTTTCACACTTCATCTTTTCACTTTTCACTATTTAATTCAATGAGGTTCGAACATACAGTCAGTCAAATTCATCCTGATCTGTTAAGGAATGTTTGGCTTCACCAACAATTTTTTTCACAATAAAACCATTATCTTCTATTTTTCTAATGTGGTAGTTAACTGTTAAGGTTTGCGTTTAATGTTTCTTTTAATGAAAATCACTGGCGGTGGTGGATAGGTACACATGACTAAAGTGTGCATGTCCATGGGCAAGGCTAGCAAGAGTAGTATTGTTCATGTATCACGTGTGTAAATAATCACTATGTAAGTGTCAACTAGGTTTGACAATGAATCGAGCTAGCTCGTGAACTACTTATTAAGGGCTTGAATCAATGAGCCGATTTTGAGTTTTATTTTGAACTTGTTTAGTAAAACGAGTCAATCTCAATCTTTTCAAAGCTCGGTTCGTGAGCTTATGAGCTAGTCTCGTTTAATATTATTTAATAAATTTTTTATTATTTATATATACATTTATAATAAATCTATTTAAATACAAAAAACTAACATAAATTATTACTTACTTAGTACTAATTTGTATAAATACTTACTAAGTGGTCTTGGTTTAAGTCTCCAATGAGACGAGCCGAGGGCTCGTTGACACCCCTAGTGCCAACTAGTTCAGGAGACATCATTTAATGCATGTGTAGGTTCTTAAAATTAGGTACTTCTAGTTATTCAAAAAAGTAGATATTTTTAAGTCGTTACACTATTTATTATTGTCAATATACCTAAAAAAATTATAACTTTACCATTTTATCTAAATCATTGTTTTTTAATATATTTTCAACTCTACAATTTAAAATAATTAAATAATATATTATAATGTAAACTGAATGTGTAATAGTTAATTTTATACCACGGATATAACAAACCAGTAATAAATTTTGTTACCAATTAATTTACACTAATCAATTATGTTATATTTTGTTTTTAATATATATATATTTTAGTAGTCTTTGTTTATAAATTAATATTATTTTTATAATTTAATTCCCAAGTATGAGAATTTTCTAAGCATTAGAATCTGGTTCTGACTAATTAGGAATTTGTATGTACCCTGTTAGTGTATGTGTGAGGATTTGAGTGTTTAAACTTGGTTTTGTTGAATTAGGTTAAGTATGTAAATTGGAATCAACATATCTCCAAGAGGATTTTGAAAATACCTTAAGAATGGTTAATTTTAAATAAATACTTGAAATTTAGTAACTCTAGAATTTTATAATTGAAAGGTTATAACTTATAAAATGGACAAACTAAGTAATACTTAGAAAATTGTAGTTCTGGAACATGTTGTTGAGCTAACGAAGCGCGTGTACGCAGGATGGAGTGATGAGTAAAATCAGTAAATGATGAGTGGTTAATTGCTGCCCTTTGGTTACTAGATTAGTGTGTTTGGTTGTTTGATTTATTTATGTATATATATGTTACATAAAGGTGAATAAGAATGTGTAGTGTTTAAAGTGAGTTATTTGAATTGTGTTGATTTGTGATTTGTTTGTGTTTGATAAAAGCTATTTTTTTTTTTTCTGAAAAGATTTTTACTTCTAAAATAGAAATCCGGGTGCACCTAGGATATTCTGATTCTGATAAGTGTTTTAAAATGATTGAGTACTCAGCTTCTGATGAGATAGATTGTGTACGGAGAATAAAATTGTTGTGCGGGTGATAAACTACCTGGTGGGGGAAGATATCTATTGTGCGAGGTTAAGTTACTATATTGGCTCACTGAGTGCATAGGACTCACCACTCTTCCGTTGATATTTTTTTTAGTAACAGGATCTTGAAGAGGGTCAATGATCAGTACTGAGCTTGCTGAGTAATTAGTGGCAAGTTAAATACTTGAGATCACTTACTTGAAGGCAAATGATGAAAATTTATAGTCATTTAAAGGCTTGTGTGTCTGATTTTGTATTGTGTTATAGTCCAGTTCATTTTTTGTTGTGGTTTAAAGTGGAGCAGAGCTCCCTGTGTATATTTATGTCATGTAAACTGATTAAATGTAACTAAGGTTATATGTTTGTATTTTTGGGCATGTTCTACATTGTAGGAAACCTCTGTCAAAATTTTTAGTAAATATATTTTTCTAAAACTTACTTTTATTCTTTGGTTTAGTCAAGAGTCATATTTATTTCTTTGTAGGCCATTCACATCGTGACTAGGAAATTTATGGGGATTCTACTTCCCACGGTCTCTCTCAATAGATTTTAACCTTGAAGTCAAAAAATGGAGCACACATTCTCACCAAGTGAACCCCTTGAGGTGATTTTCTTAGTTTTCTATTTCTTTAATTATTAATGTAATTGATTTTATTTTTTAAATAATACTTTAATTTACTTTTATCTTTAATAAATTTTTTAATACAATCTATGTGTTAATCTTTTACTACTCAGTTATGCTCACGTGGAAAGCCAAGTAACAAGTCGTTTATCACGTCATTTTCATCTTCCCATCAACCATCAATACAATTCAAAATATACAATAACTCAATACTATTATTTTAATTAATAACCACTATAATCAAGTTTTTGTACCGCTACCGTTGCGTGCGAATCATATTTATGATATTTATATGTATATTCATTAATAATTGATGTATATATCAAAAAATTATAATTAATAAAAAATAATACTCAATGTTAAATGATATTAAACAAATAGATAAATTCACTAAAAATAATTAATTTATAATATAAACATAATTTTCTTTTAAAAAAAAATTAAAGATGAAAGAAGAATTAACACAATAATATTTTAATCATAAAAACTATACTCTTAATATTTTTTTTAATTCATAGTATTTTTTAAAATAATCAAATATTATAATTTTTTTGTAAGTTATTAAAATAAAAAAAATTAAGAAATTCAACCTTAATTATTATTGATATATAGTTTTTGTTTGAAAAGAATTAGAAAAAAAAATCAATAGTCATAAAACAATTATAATCTTATTAATATTAAAATGGAGAAGAATTAAGAAATAAGTAAAATAAGAAATAAAATAAAATAATTTATTTGAAGAAAAATAATAACTAAAAAGTATCTATGTAATAGTAAAAACTCATAAGAGTATTTAAGAAAATAAGATTTCATTCACTAACCACTTTATATTCATAAACAATATATAAATCTAGCAAAAGAATTATATTCATAATTGTTTTTTTAATTTTTAAGTTGGAAGAAGAATTAAAAGTAAAATAAAAATTAAAAAATAGATCTTAAATACTATTGACATATAATTATTATTAAATTATATTTTTTATGAATCAAAAGTTAAAGCAATAATATTATAATCATGAAAACTATATTTTTAATATATTCTTTTTAATTCATAGTATTTTATTTTTAAAATTTAATAATAAATTTGAGAAGAAACTTGAAAAACTATGACTAGGAACTTCTCTAAAAAAATTGAAAATTGCTATTGACATTTAATTATATATTGAAAATTTATAGATTTATTAATATATAAAAAAAATTAGTAATAAATAGTTCTAAAACAATTGTAATTCTATTGATATTAAAATAAAAAAAATTTAGAAAAAGATAAAAAAAATTAATAATAATCTATTTGAAGTAAAATAACGACTAAAAGTAATTATGTAAAAAAAAAAAAAAAAAACCTCATAACAGTAGTTAAAGAAAACAAAATTTTTTGCCATTAAACTACTTTTATGTATAGTATAGGTATAGATATATGTGGATATTTAATATACACTACTATTGGTCGTTCATACAAATTTTGACTTCTTTAAAAAATTATACAATACAAAATTTAAATAATTTTATTTAAAAAAAAAAACTAAAAAATGGTTAATCAGTTGGTGATATATATCTTCTAAAAAAAAAAAAAAATCTTTAAAAGGATTCAATCAAGAAAAAAAATATTAATTTAAAAATAAAGACTACTAAAAATATATAATAAAAAAAACTAAGTATAACATAATGGATTAGTATATAAAAATTGGCAACAAAATCTATTACTGATTCTTATACGGGTGATAAAATTAACTAGTACATATTTTATTATATTATATTATTCAATTGTTTTAAATTGTAGAGTTAGAAACATATTAAAAATAATTATTTAGATTGTAGAAATTATTGAAATCAACAAATATTATAAGGATCACTTAGAAATAAACTTGTTCAGTGTTCAAACTAATATGTTTGAGCAACTGGAAGTTTAAGAGCCTATACATTCATTGAATGGTGTCTCCCATTCTTACCAAAAAAAAAAAAAAATTGGTGTCTTCCATGAATTAATTGACATTTACGCGTGTCTACTTTCACAAGCGATACATGTACAATACTACTTCTGCTAGCTGACATGCGCAGCTGTAGTCATGACTCATGCGTACCCTATCCACCACCATCGCTGGCAGCTCCATTAGAAAATGGCATTGGTAATTGGTGAAAGAAACATCCTTGGTTCTTTGTTTAAACTAGGTTAGCTGTCATGTCTCTCATTAGTATTTAAACATAGTGATAATGTAGTGATACTGTGTACGCAAAAAAAAAAAGGAAAAGGAAAAGGAAAAGGATGATGTATTACCTTTTAATTAATTTGTCTTTCTTATCGTTTAAGCATCTTTTCATATTTTGTTTAGTTTAATAGTTTCGTACAAGGTCAGCAGAGATTTTCACCAATCACGTGCATTTTGTTCCTAGCCCCAATCCGAAATACCCACATACAAAAGGACCAACTGAGGGTGTCTGGCCCTCTCCTCCTTCACAAGCAAATAGCCAATCACACAACTGACTTTTCAAAAGTCTTTCCCTTTGATTCGCTGGAAGGTACTGGCACTCTTGGTAGCTGAATCAGCTTTGATTATATTGTTGGATAAAAGGTTCTGGCATCTCTTTCTTTTCTCTTTGGGATATGGCATTTTGTTATTTTTCTGGATAATCTTGAACTTGCTACTATGGATCCAATTTTTATGACTCATTTTGTCATTCTTCCTGATACATATAATTTTATGGTATATAATAGTTTATCAGTTATGTATGAGTGACCTCTAATAATTTCAAAATGCCTTACTGTCAAGATCATATTTTTAGGAATCCATACATCCAAGTCAATAAAGTAGTTTTTATAGATGATCCATCCAAGCTGAATGAACAATTCCAAGTAGTACTTGCACTTCATGAACTAGTTTGGCGTTTCAAATTCTTGACTAGTTTAGGACTAAGCACTCACAAATTTGTCATGATTGCTGATCAATCCCATGCAGAAGGGCGTTTTTCCTTCTGAAATGCATTGAACACAGAAACATGTTCGTCAAAAGAATAAACTTTTAGGTGGAAAGACCCACTTGGAATATAAATCTTGCGGAGGACACATTCTAACCAATGTGCATGTCTTAAGCTTAACTTAGTCCAGAAGATGGTGTCTCTTCCACTAAAAGTCCTAAAATTTAAGTTACTTCATTCTGAGGATGAGTACAGTCAGTTTTAACTCTTCTTATAGCCGGTGTAAAATAGGTAATAATGAATATCTGCACCACAGTTTCATTTGGTGGTATGTTTAACTATCACTGGCTTCCTGGAATTTTGATTCAAATTTTATCTTTGGATACTTATTGTGCTCTCCTATATATGTTCTTCCCTTTTTCTTTTCTTTATGTTCAGCCCTCTGTGGTTAGATTTAATTATCTTCCATTACGTAATACCGATATGGATTTATATATTTTGAACGTTTTGTTACTTTTACCTTTGGAGAATGAAATAAGGATTTAATTGATGTACTTCTATCTTTTTGTAGATTGGTGAATGAGACATTCCTGATTTTGAAAGAGATAAGGTGCCAATGCTGTCAGACACACATGTGCAACTATCCGATGAAGATGGGGATTCTAACTATCGGAGATTTGCATCCAGGAGTGCATCTTTTTTTATCCCGATGGACTCCATGGAATCCTATGAAAGAGAAACTAATCTGGTGGGACATTCTGGTCATTTGAGGAGTGAGAGTGCTTCGTTTAGACAGATGGGCAGCCAACTGTTTGTTAGTCCTAAACCAGATAACCTTTCTCGTAAAAATCTTGGTGTAACAGGGAATAAAGTGGCAGAGACCAATGAAGAAAAATTTCCTTCTGTCAATGGAAAGGGTGAGAATGATTGGTCAGGTTTCAATTATGCTGGAAAAAATGAACATTTACTGAGGTCTGGACAGCTAGGAATGTGCAATGATCCGTATTGTACAACTTGCCCAACATATTTCAACATCAAGGCTACTCAACAAAAACATTCTAAAGCTTCGAGTATATTTGATCATAAGGTGTCTTTCTTCATAAGATATAATGGTTACTTTTCTTTGATAGGAGATCTCTAATGCTCTATTGTTAAGTTTCATTTAGTAATATGCATGGTTTGAAACTTTAGTTGCCTGCTTATCAGATGGTTGAATACTTCACTTAAGATGCTTACCTTACTACTTTTGATTTTTTAGTTAGACTAAATTTGGGAGTTAAAGAAGAGTTTGAAAGAGCAATGAAGAAATATTATCTTGTGGTGGGTTTGTCAGAGGTCGAGAATTTCATTATTTCATTGTAGTAATTAATGTTCGGTTAATGCATTAATTCCTCTCCCGACTAATGTGCTCATCTTAAACTACTAGTTTTGAAACTGCCACGTGTTGTTATCAAAATTTTGGGTTCAAACTTTGTGAATGCATATCATCATCATTATTTTCATTCCCAAAAGAGAAGTACCATAAATTGCTTTCCAGGACATATTTGCTCAAGGTCACCAGTCCACCATTTACCATAACATAATCTTCTTGTTTTTTATTTTCCCTTTGTTTCTCTAATTTATTATATTTGAAATCCTTGTAGAATACAACTTTAATTACTCCATGACTTTTCTTCATCTTGATGTTTACAGTTCCATAATGCTCTTTATGGGGATGCAAAAGGCTGGGCTAGACGATTTTCTTCATTCCTTACTCCATATATTCCTGGAGTTATTAATTCTCATACTAAAGTCGTACAACAATGGAGCAAGTTTTTTGCCATTTCTTGCTTGGTGGCAATTTTCGTAGACCCGTTGTTTTTTTTCTTGTTGTCAGTGAATGGGGTATATTTTTTTCCTTTTATTTCTTTTATAATAGATTTATACTTTCCTGTTTGTAGTTTTGATCTGTGTTTCACTTAAACTAGCTCTAATGATTCTGAAATAATAGTTTATATTGATGCTATGGAGATGCTTCTTATGACCATTAAAAGATCTCTTCTTTACATTCCTGCTTCATGAAATTTCCTTCTTTTCTGGCTCAAGAAATTCCCTCTCCTCAGGTCAGACTTCAGATTTGCCTGGCATTTCTGTTGGATCAATGGTTGGCATGTTAATTTTATATTTGTTTGAAATGATTTGCTCTATATATGAAATTTTTAATTAATTTTACATCATTGATGCAACCTTCGAGCTTTTAATGAAGCTCTGTTTATTGTTTGGTTTTAATAGTTTTCTGACTTCAAATATGATTTTCCCGATTTCGTTTGTAATATTGTTTTTGTGTGTCTTCAGTTGAAAGTGTCAAATATACTTTTTTCTTCCCACTCTCTTAATGCAGGACAATAAATGTATTTTCATAAACTGGCCAATGACTAAGATACTTATTTCACTTAGAAGCGTGACTGATTTCATATACTTCTTGAACATGCTTCTTCAGGTAACTTCTCATTAACAACCTTCACAGAAAATTGTTGTCTTCTTTTCGTTCACTTTCATAGACATTATGTACAAGGGACAGGAACAAAAGCATGCATATCTGCATCTTCAATATGATTTTCTAGTTTATTAGCTTTGGTTAAAACTCAATGTGAGGTTTAATTGATTGTTTCAATGTTCCTCTTTGCAGTTTAGGTTGGCCTATGTGGCTCCTGAGTCGATGGTGGTTGGTGCTGGTGAGTTAGTAGACCAACCGCGGACAATTGCTGTACATTATCTCCAGGGTTATTTTCTTATTGACTTATTTGTTGTGTTACCACTTCCTCAGGTAACTCCATACCTTCAATTCTCTTGGTAACTTACTGCTGATGCAATTCATTATCTATTATAGCATAATTTTTAGTGGGAAACAAGTTCTTACTGGAGAGTTAAGCATAGGACTCGGGATTAAGTAAGAATATTCTGTGTACCATTAAATTTGTTCTTCTTGCTAGTTTAAAGATTACTAATTTTATCACTAGGTCGCAATAAATACTTGGTGGTTGGTACAATTTCCTCTTTTTAAACATTGTATTCTGGACTTCTTGTTTAATGCCATGGATTTTATTTATATAATTGATTTTTAGATTCTTCAGTGTAGACTGTTTTATTCCAAAAGTAAAACTAAGTGCTTGAATTTGAAATAGAAGATAAATGATAATGCGAACTTATGGATTTATGGTTAATTTTGTTTGAGGTCATGAGATTTTGAAGTAACATCTAAACTTACAGTTATTTTATGAACAATAAACTTCTGCCCCCTTCGTTTTATATTGCTTTATTGTTTTTATCAATTAAACGGAAGACAAAAGTCACACACCTTACAATCCTCGTGCTTGAATTTCAATAGAATGCATGTTTTTATTTATTTAGTCAAGGAAAAGGCGAGGAATAATGTATTATGTATGTCATCAACGTGTTTGTGGCGATAAGTAGCTGGTCGTAGGGGTCCAAGTGCCATTTCTAACGAAGATGCTTATTATAAGCAACTGTTCCAAAGTCTTTTCACTAGCATTTATGTAAATCTAACGTGCTTCATTAAGATGTTAAGTATATTACACTTATCTCCTTGTCTTACAATAATTTTCTCCTTCAATATTTTTGCAGATAATAATATTGGTAGTCCTACCAGGATCCCTGGCATCATCAGGAGCAAATTATGCAAAGAATCTCCTTCGCGTAGCGATTCTTGTTCAGTATATCCCCAGGTTGTTTAGGTTTTCACCTCTGCTAAGGAGTCAGTCTACAAGTGGCCTCATATTTGAATCAGCATGGGCGAATTTCTTTATAAACCTTTTCACTTTCATACTATCTGCCCATGGTGTCGGGTCATGCTGGTATCTCTTCGGTTTACAGGTGGGTGGAGGTTATCAGTCTAGTAATGCTTGTTTAACATATTTATGGTTGATTTATATATACATTGAAACTCCAAAATGAGGATTACTGGAAGCAATATGAGTTGGAAAACATTTCATATGCCCACCTGACCCAGCCCCGCCCAATTAAGATGAAAACAAAAACAAAGATATAAATAATAAAAATCATTTGGTTTAGTGCATTATCTTTCAAGTGAAAAATAAATTATAGCTACTCAGAAGTATGTTGTGAATTTATTCCCTTTCAATAATTTCAAAACCTAACGACCTATACTGCATTTGCTCTGATGTGTCAAAGCTAAGTAGTTTGTGTTTTTCCAACTATTATTTTTCTCTCGTTCTTTCTAGCTTTTCTTTTCTACAATCTTTGCTTGATAGAGTTTTGGATTTCATTTGTGTTACTTGATAATGATTGTTATGATTCACGTACTTTTTCTTTATATCCTTCCTTCTTGTTGCAGAGGGTTAACCAATGCCTGAGAGAAGCCTGCCATAGCTCAGGGTTTACTGCATGTGTTAAACTAATTGATTGTGATCATGGGCGACTTGACGACTTTCAAACTGACCAGACTTTGAATTTATGGAGAAACAATAATAGTATGGCTGATGCATGTTTTACTCAAGATGGTTTTTCTTATGGAATCTATGATCAAGTTGTCAACCTTACAACAAAGCGTAGTGTGGTAACCCGATATATATATTCATTATGTTGGGGATTTCTGGTATATCCTTTGTTCCTCTTTCTAGTGTTAATCGTATATATATATTTTCTTATTTTTGACATTGAGAATGTTATAATTAATATTATATATATTTGTTTATTAAACTTGGGATCTAGTTTTGAATAGGGCTTTCTCCAAGGGTCAGTTTCGATGTAGTAAATTGGAATTGGATTATTCGATTTCAATTTTTCTGTTTAACTCACATTTTAGAATTAGGATTAAAATTTTCAACAATTACAAAACATGATATTTAATTTTTACCTGTAGATCTTAATAACCACTTACTTAAGATAGCACATCAAGTTATAACATCGGTCACTTACTACTGATAATATACACCACCCACACCGACTCTTACCCACCATAAATTTTGTCCACTTGCCTTTGACCACCACCACCGTCACTACCGACCACTAATAGTCAAATACGTTACCGACAACCGTGAGAACTTGCCGAAAATGATAACGATCACTGTCAACCACTATAGAGACAGCCAAATATAGCGATAACTACCGTAAGAACATACTGAAAATAACGACAACCATCATTAGAACCTTTGAAACGATGATAATAATTGTCATAACCATCCGGAGACGACGGCAACCATAATCAGAACTTGCTGAAAATGACGACAATCACAACCAAGTACTTGAAGCATAATTTCGGTTGTAATTATTTATGTAATCCAAACTTGAATATTGTAATCCTAACCAATTTTAATTCAATGACTCCAAATACAATCTAACCTAATTCTCGCATAATGATGAAAATTAGGTCACCAGCCCTTAACCCTTAGATATGAGGCACATATTATTCACATTTGAAACGTGATATTAGAAACTAATAATACTTTCCAATCCTGCCTCATCAACTACAAATCCATGAAAAAGTAAAATGACTGAACTCTGAAGCATGTTTATAAATTTTTTTTTATCAAAAGATGATTTTTTTAACTTTATTATTTTTTTATAATTAATTGTGTAACTTTGCCACATTCTATAATTAAATCAAAACCCATCTTGATATTGTAATTGTGTGATGTTTATGCAGCAAGTCAGTACTCTAGCCGGTAATCTAGTTCCAAGCTATTTTGTCTGGGAAGTCCTTTTTACTATGTCAATCATTGGACTGGGTCTCTTGCTTTTTGCTCTTCTCATCGGAAATATGCAGAACTTTCTCCAGTCTCTAGGACGTAGGTAAGCTTTGGTCTTTGCATTTTATTCTTTCTAAATCTCTTTGGATTCAACACCCCTTAAATGGGACAGAACATTTGAAGTGCATATTAATGCTGTCTGTGATAAATTTCTTTTATGCATATTCATTTCTGTCTCTCCATGTTTCCGTCTATTGTAAATTTTGTAAGATAAAAAAGAAAACAAATTGTTGTAGCCTATTAACTCAACTCATAAACAGTAGAAAAAACAAAGAAACAAGTTGAATGATCAAATATTACTACTCAACACACTTATTATTTCTTCATAAAAGTGCCTATTATATAGGCTTACAAATAACAAACAAGAGAGTATTCAGCTCACAAAAAAAAAACCATCGAGAAAATGCAAGGATTACTTGACCAACTTTACTTCTTACAGCCTATTCTTATTTGACTCCAACAAACCAAATCAGATTATGAATCAACGTCCAATACCCTCCCTTGATTTAAAAGGGCAACACTCCAAGCTTGCTTTTAAAATACTTATTTTATTTTTTTAAAATAAAAAAGTGACTTCATAATAATATCTACTACTTATTCATCAGTGCTACAAAACTTTAGAGTTATCATCCCACTTGTTACATGATCACGGATAAAATGATGTCGAATTTCTATGTGTTTAGATCTTCCATGAAAACTTGGATTCTTGGTCATTGCAATGGCTGACTTGTTATCATAAAAAATTTCTGTAGCTTCTTCTTGCTCTTGATGAATATCTGCGATTAATCTCCTCAGCCAAACTGCTTGACAAGCTACAGAACTAGCAGCGATATATTCTGCTTGCTTGTTTGTTTGAGCTCCAAGAAAGAGCACCAAACCCAAGGCTAAACATGCTTCCTAAAGTGCTTTTTCTATCATCTAACGAACCTGCCTAATCGCTATCAGTAAACCCAAATAATTTGAATTCAGCCGCAGAAGAATACCATACACCAAATACATTGTTCTTGCGATGTAACGTAGGATTCTTTTTGCTGCTCCAAGATGATGCATTGTAGGACTATGCATGAACCTAGAAATAATATTGATTGAGAACAAACTATCTGGCCTTGTATATGTTAAATATATCATTCCACCAACCAAACTTCTGTAGTACTTTCCATTGCACTTTATGTGCCATCTTCCAGCTTCAGTTTTCATTGCATTCATAGGTGTTGAGGCTACCTTGCAATGAAACGTGTTGAACCTTTTGAGAAGGTCAATTGCATATTTCTTTTGTGAAATAAAAATTCTCCCTCCAAGAAAATAGTGTAACAAACTAAGGTCTATTATTTCAAATTCCCTCATCATGCAAGTTTTGAACTCATTAACAAGAAAACTAGATGACCCTATATAGATTATATCTTCAACATACAGACAAACTTGAAGAAGGTCATGCTTACATTATCTCTTTATATAGAGGGTAGGTTCATTTGCACTTCTATCAAAATAATTCTGACGGAAGTATGAATCAATCTTACTATACCAAGCTCTTGGGGCTTGTTCTAGCCCGTAAAGTGCTTTCTTCAATTTGTACACTTTTTTCCCTCCTTACCATGAATAGTAAAACCTTCAGGTTGGGTGGCATAAACTTCCTTATCCTATTCTCCATTTAAGAAAGCAGATTTAACATCAAACTAATAAACATGCAATTTTAATTGAGCAGCTAATGACAAAATAGTTCTAACAGTTTCAAACCGAACCACAGGAGAAAAGGTTTCTTTGTAGTCTATGCCTTCTTGTTGTGAGTACCCTTTTGCCACCAATTGAGCTTTATTCTTTTGAAAACTCCCATCAAAATTATATTTTGCCTTGAACACCCATTTCAATCTAACCACATTTTTCCCTTACAGAAGATCAACCAAGTCCCATGTTTCATTTTCTTAATTGAAAAAAAATTTCTTCTTCCATTTCCATTCTCCATTCTTCTTTTTCTACAGCTTCTTCAAAACTCGTAGGATCTTAAACAAAAAGGGCAAATGTAGTTGCATATATATCTTCTAATGATCTAAACTTCCATGGAGGGGTTTCATTTGAAGTAGAAGAACTGCTCCTGCTTGGTGTTTTAGTACCAGAAGTTGGTGAGTGTGGAGGAGTTGGATCTCTTAGAAAATCAGCATCCACATTAAGAATTTGAGTTTCTAAATTTTCTTTCTTATCCTGCCAATCCCAACTTGCACTTTCATCAAATACCACATTTCTGTTAATAGTCACCTTACCACTGGTAGGATTATATAGCCAATATGTTTTAGATTGAGGAGAGTAAGCAACAAAAATAGACTTTACAGATTTATCATCGAGTTTAGTACGTTCTTGAGACTTAACTAAAGCATAGGCAATACAACCAAAAACTTTTAGGTGACTTCCAGAAGGCTTCTATCCTTTCCATTCTTCATAAGGTGTTTGGTTCAAAACAGCCTTGTAGGCGATATATTCAATATGTAGACTGCTGTAGCAACTGCTTTTGCCCAAAAAATATTCTTTAAACCTTTGGCCTGCAATAAGCTTATGCCTATCTCAACAAGAATGCGAATTTTGTGTTCTGCTACTCCATTTTGCTCCGGAGTGCGCGGTGCAGTCAACTCCCTTTGAATACCATTCTCTTGGCAAAAATTAATAAATTCATTGGATAGAAACTAACCACCTCTATATGTATAGAGAACCTTAAAGCATCTTTCACTTTGCTTCTTAACAAAGGCCTTGAATATTGTACAATTTTTAAATGTGTCAATTTTTTTTTTTCAAAAGATAAACCCATCTGGTTAAGAGACTTGAACTATTGGTTTCCCCATTTTTTACTATTTTGGTTAATTTACATTTAACGCAATTAACCTAAAACCTTAAGTTTCCAAAAACAAGTAAGGGGAATAACATTCTTTATGAGTTTTTCAACTCATTCCCTTGATATATGACCTGGATGTTTATGCGAAAATATATTTTTTTGAGTTGGAAATATTTGGAAACAAATTTTCTTTGTATAAAATGAAGAGCATATATTACATTTGGAGGAGTTAAACACATCCACCAATAATTTTATAATTTAAAGCATTTGAATTTTAAAATTACAAAATTAAAAATAAAATGATCATTTTGTCCAACAAATAAATTAAAATCAAATTCCACCAATATGTTTAAATTCACTTTCGAACCATAAAAAGGTGACTTCAACAACTACACTTTGACATCATGCCTGACTCAAAGTTTTATCCTTTATTAACTTGGCTTCCTTTTGTTTTCAAGCATAATTCTTGGTTATTTAACCAAGAAATGAATTTAAGGTAATATGTCTTCACATGACCTCTCGTATTGCATTAGAAGCACATTAGGTCCTTTTTCATAACAGCTTAAAGCCATTCACTTTAGGTTTATGACGTTATCATGCCCTTTAGTATCTTGGGATTTTTTATTTTCTTTTTTATGATTAGTATGTTTCAACTTAACGTGAAAACACTTGCTAAAACTATGTTTGAATTGAGAAACTTAAATCACCCTCAAGTTTTGGTTAAATTACTCTTAAGGTGTTAAGAGATGGATATTTTGAGGCAGTGAGACTTAATCTATTAGATCTTTTCCATTTTCCAAAAACTTATTTTTAGGTATTAATGCTAACAACATGAAGAGCAGTAATTTTATCAACACACATGGTTAAATCATATCCATAATTTTCAAGACAAACTCTATGTCTGCTTCCATTGCTTAAAATTAGACCCATTCAACAATTCAATAGAAGCAATATAGTTGTTAACAACAAATGAGATGATTCAAAATAAAAGAATGTAACATGCCAAACAATCAGGATAATTAATAACTAAAAAGAAAAACTTATTCAACATGATTCCAAGGCGCATAATTACAAACTCTCATTTGGGTATATAATGTAACATGCTATTAAGATCTCACATACATGATTCCGAGGCGCATCATTAAAAATTCGTCTTTGAGCAGAGAATATAGTATGCCATTAGGATATCACGTTCAACCAGTAAAACTAAAACATAAGAGCATCCCAGGCTTCAAAAGGTTCATCCTCTTTAGGTAGATAAACCTTCTGGGCAAATAATGCAATATTTCAAACAAAATGGGTAACCAAGAATAAGAATTTATTTTATACGAATCGAAGTTGCATAATTACAAACTCTCATTTTGGCAGATAATGTAACATGCTATTACGATCTCATGATCAACCCTTAAAACAAAACATGAGAGCACCCTAGCTTTCAAAAAGTTCATCTCCTTGGGTAGATAAACCTCCTAAGCTAGGAATGTAACATGTAGAACTATTAGAGTAATTAAAAACCGAGAATAAAAATTTATTTTACATGAATCCAAAGTGCATATATACAAACTCGTGTTTGAACAAAGAATCTAACATGCTATTAGGATCTCATGATCAACTCATAAAACCAAAATTAGAGCATCCTAACTTTTGAAAAATCTATCCCCTTTGGGCAAATAAACCTTCTAGGCCAATATACCCCAAACCACATGTTTTATATATTATCGAGGAATAAAACTTATAAGTCATAAAATTAAATTGTGGGAAATAGTGATTGAGCATAGGCTTAGGAATGAGATCCTAGTTTCTGAGCATTAATTTAGCTTTATACCAAAAAAATCTATAATAAAGGTTATTTTCTTACTTAGGAGATTTATGGAGAAATATAGAGAAAATAAAAAGAATCTTTACATGACCTTGATTGATCTAGAAAAAGCATATGATACAGTGTCGAGACAAGTTTTGTGATGGGTTCTTGAGAAGAATATAGAAGTTATTAAGGATACATATGAGTAGTGACTAGTGTGTGGATCTTAGATAGTATGACTGGAAAGTTTCTGATCATGATAGGTGTTAACCAAGGTTCATCCTTAAGCCTTAGCTATTTGCTTTAGTCATGGATGAACTTACCTATGCTATTCAGGATAGGACTCCATGGTGCATGCAATTTGCTGACAATATCGTGCTAGTAGACGAAACTAAAGAAGGTTTAAATTCTAAAATAAAATTATAGAGAAACACATTAGAATCTAATGGTCTTAGGTTGAGTCAGATGAAAATCGAGTATATGGAGTGCGACTTCAGTGGCATTAGAAGAGATTCGACTTAAATAAATTTGGATGGTCAAGCAATCCCTACAAAAGATGTGTTCAAGTATTAGGTTCATTTATACAAAAAGATGGTGCAATTAAGAATGATGTGAACCATAAGAACAAGGCAAGGTGGGTGAAGTGGCAAAGTGCTTTGAGAGTTTTATGTGATCCTAAAATCTCGAATAGGTTGAAAGAAAAAATCTATAGGACAGTAGTAAGTACAGCTATATTGTATGGTTCCAAATGTTGGTTAGTTAAGAAACAACACTCACATAAAATAGGAGTAGTCAAAATGCGAATGTTGAGATAGATGACTTGATATACAAGAAATGATAGAATACGAAATGAAGAGATTTGTAGGAAAGTGGAGGTAGCACCTATCGAAGAGAGAATCGCTTAAGTTGGTTTGGACATATCCAATGTCACCTAATAGACGTCGTAGTTAGGAAATGTGACTTGGTGAAAATGGTAGGTGTTAGACATGGTAGAGAGAGACCAAAACTTACATAAGGGCAAGCATATGAAATGTGATTATTTTAGGCATTACTAAAAATGATGACTTGGAATGATGCGAGTGAAGGAAAAATATTCATATAGCTAACCTAACTAGTTTGAGATTTAAGGCTTAGTTGAGTTGAATTGGAGAATTTAAGAAACATCATGTACTATAGCTTTAAAAAAATCCATCAAATCTATATAGATAGACCACTTTGGTGGCAACTACCTATTTAAACCTATTGGAATTTTTCAAGCTAGGAAAATTATTTACTCACAATTTATCCTTTCTAACTGAATTACTATTCAAAAGTATCTTAAAGGATCACTTAGTGCATGTTGCAAACTTTAAACAAAATTGAATCGAAACAAAAGTTTTCTTCCAACACTTGTTTTATAAATATAAGAATACGTTAATTTTTAGCTCTAACTAGGGAAAATACCTACTGTTTCCCTTTCCATAACATATAAAACATGAAAATTCATTAAGTCTCAACAATTATATATGTGCAATTATATTAATTTCAAACATTACAAAATAGCATGTTCTAATACTATTATTTATGCATATAATTTCACCATTTTAACCACAACATAAAATTTGATAATTAAAATAATAAATACCATTAAAAATAGGGGAGGAAAAACCACCAAAGGGCAGGGCATGAACCACACGCTCCCCCTGGTGCATGTGGTCGTTGGCTAGAATGGGCTGGGTCTGTTTTCTACCTCTAGGCAAGTTTGTTTGACCCAGTTTAAAGCAATTTAGGTCATAACAGACCCGGTTTGAAATATTTTAGTTTCTTCCCTTTTTAAGTTTTTTTCACAAATTTGTTTGCATGGGTTTTGTTTTAAATTAGTATTCTAACAAAAAAACCCCAACAATTTCTTATTTTATGAAGAAAAAATTTCATCTAATTGAAATTAAAATTCTATGAACCCTCACTTTAATTCAAAAGAATTTCGTTCAAATTGCTTAAAACAAAATGGACTAAACTCATTGATTAAGTTCTAATGATGTATAAAAACATACTAGAAGCAAAACTCGAATCTTATTCGTTAAAAAAAACATGAAATATTAATTTTTTGAATGAAAGAATTAATTTTGTTTTCAAAGGGACCCGAATCTTAAAATACATATTTCTCAACATATGATTAATGTAATCATACATACCACATATCAAATTAAAGATATTTTGAGGAGGAACAAAACCCCTAACATGAAGAATTCAATCTCATACATTTAAGGTTTTAATTTTTTAGTCCAAACATCTAACTTAAATGAACCCTATTATTTTATGTTAATTGAATAAATTTTAAGGTTCTAAATTCATGTATATCCAGCTTTGATACCACATGTAAGATAATTAAATGGATCACATAAATGAATTTAGACCATAATTAATAGAAATAATTGCGTATCTGATTAAGCAATAATAGCATAATAGACAACTTCTTAAGCAAGCATGCTTTTGATTAAATCCTTATATAGTTAGGTCTTCCTCTTTGCACTCTCTGATTAATGGCAGCTCTCAATGAGGCAAGATACACTTGCTAAGAGAGGAGAGGGAACTAGTCTATTTATGATCAAACCCTAAGAGTCCTCTCATTAAGGACTTTTTAAGGCACTCAGCCTATACTAACTACCAATACACATCTAATACAAAGAGGTGTGCTTGAGCCTTATCCAAATGATTACATAAACCAAATAGGCTTTTACCTGCATGTCTCAATTGGATCTAACATTTTATCAAAACCAAAATCATACAATTAATGACTGCCCACACATGAAATTTCTAACATATTTGACTCAAACAAACCAAATTAGATTCAGATTCAACTTCCAATAAATTTCAAGCTATTGCTTAGAATGCTATCATTAGTTCTGTTTTAAGAACAAGCTCTGATAGCCTAGCTTGAAGAATGAAGTATCACAAACTAGAAATTCTATAATATACTCTTTCCTATAAGTTCTTATACTGGACTATCGTGTAGATGCTTCATAAATGGAAACATGTATATATCATACATCTAAAAAGGTAGACTCAAGAACTTAGGCGAGAAAATGGGGCATGAAATGTCAATTACCAAGCATTCTGGTATCTTTGATTACTTGTATAAGATAATAGCGGGATTGAAGAGGATATTTGTGTGGACAGGGTTGGATTTTTATTCTCTTATAGGACATCCAGGTGAGAGAGAGAGAGAGATATATCATTCAATCTTGTGAGAAAGATAGCTGATGATCTCTAGGGAGCAAAGATAGCGAAGGGATAGTTTTTTATGGTTGGAAGTGTCTGATTGAACATTTATTTAGGCCATACCTGTGGAAAATTAAGGATGAATTGTGGTTTTCAAATAAGAATTTTGAGATAGAAGAAAAATAAACTCCGCCAAGTTAGTGCCCTGCTGGTCTAAGTCCCCTAATTAAATGAGATGGTTAGCGATAGGTTGATAGGCAATGTAAAACTAGTCAAACTTTAAAAGATAAATTCTACAGAATATTCATTGGGCGTAACCCTCTTTCTTATGTTGAGATAGAAGAAAAAACTAAGTTTCACACTTGGGTTTTACTGCATCCAAGAACCATGTGGATGGGCATATTTGCTTGAGATGAACTTTAAAAACAAATTATCGCCATATATGTAGCTTTCTAACCTTCATCTTATCAGGATATAGCCTCCTCTTAGGTCAATGTTTCTTTGCTCTTTGATCCTGTTTTTATATCCTTTTTGCTGCCTGAATATTTTCATGAATAACTTCTACGAACTTATTTAATGGCTTACGCTTTTAAGGTAGCTAATAAGGGGAGCATTAAGCCCACACATGAAAGGGAATTTAAAACTCCATAGTGCTTCATACTAAGTGCTATCTACAAAGAAATGGGTTGTAGCATGATATAATACTGAAATTTAAAACTAATGCAAAGATAGTTTTTTTCTTTAGGTCTAAGTTAGATGAAATCATGTAAGGGTATTGTATTGATATTACTATGTTGCGAGTTTCTATTCATCTTTTACTGGTAAATTCATGCTGATTTTTCTTGCATGAATTCCTTTGGATTTGTTCAAAATTTTGACTAAATTTATTTCTTTATATCTCCCCCCTTGGCAGGAGGTCAGAAATGTCACTTAGACGCCGTGATGTTGAGCAGTGGATGCGCCATCGACGTTTACCAGAAGATCTAAGAAGGTATCCAATTTTCATCACTTTTTACTTTTTTTATCATCCATAAATATATGTTGTGAAGTAGATTAGTCAGCTCTAACTTGCAATATACATGGATGTATATTTTTTAATTGACAATAGGACTTATGCAATGTATAAGAAAATTTCTAGAAAAAGTAAAAAACAAGATTTATTTTTTTATTACTTTATTTTTAATTTGTAAGCTATTTATTGTGGTTTTTTTAATTACAATTATTTCCCCCTCCCCTGAGCTAATTTCCTGGATCCATCTGTTGTGGTGATACAAACATTTTAAGTTAGGTATAAAACTTAATAATGTTTTGCTCCTAGAAAAGAGAAAGAAAAACCAAATACTGCAACTTAATGTAGCATATCATGAGGATGGAACATTGTTAGAATTCAAATCCTTCACTATTAAAAAATATATTTAACTAGATAAACATTATCTAGTAAATAGAACTATTTGACTAGATAAGCATTATCTAGTAAATAGGTTATTTGATTAAGATAAACATTATCTAGTAATTTAATATAAGCATTATCTAGTGATTTAATATATGTATTATCTAGTGATTTAAGATAAGCGTTATCAAGTAATTTAAGATAAGCATTATCTATAATTTTTGGATAAGGCAAAAAAGCTTAGGACAAAATCTTTAAAGTATGGAAGTGACCATTTCCTATAAATAGGACTTATGTTATTGAGTTGTGTATTCTGATTGGAGGTAGTGTAATAGCATAAAGAAAAAAAGAGAGGAAAAGCTAGCCATAGCTAGTATAGAGAGAAAAGATTAAAATACTTGAGTGTTGAAATACCAAGTTTATGTGAAAGAAATATTTTGTTCAATAGTGCCTTGTTGTGTGAGTTTTGTAATCAAAGTTTATTAGTAATATATTTTTTGTGAGACCATTACACTTCAAACAAGCAATATCAAAGCCAAAATTTGTGTCTACATATCAAGAAGGTGAAGAGATAGCCAACATTATTCAATCTCAAATCCTAGAATTAATGAAGACAAATTATGGGAACTGGAGCATCTAAATGAAGCTTCTACTTAGGCCATAACATTTATGGCAGATTGTTGAATAAAAGTACACTGAGTCTGCAAATGAAACTACCAAAGCAGTTTTACCAAACACCCAGAAGACGGTGTTGAAAGAACCATGTAAGAAGACCCTGTTCTTTATTTTTCAAGTAGTTGAAGAATCAACTTTGAAAAAATTTCAAACTCAAAGACATCAAGGGATGCGTGAGAGATTTTTCAGAAATCTCTGTAAGAAGTCAAAAATGCTAAAAAGGTACAACTCCAATCACTCGGAGCTGAATTTGAGATGCTAAAAATGCAAAGTTCAAAAAATATTATGGATTATGTCACTCATTAAAAACGGTGATAAACAAGATGAAAGGAAATGGAGAAATTCTTGATGATGTCAAGATGATGGAAAGACTCCTATGTTCACTAACGCATAAATTTAATTATGTCATCACTGTCATTGAAGAATTGAAAGATTTATCATAAATTTCTTTTGACGAGCTTGAGTATTCTCTTCAAGCTCACTAGTAGAGAATGAACCATAATGAAAATAACGGTAATTTAGAGCAAGCTTTATAAAGCAAGTTATTTGAAGATGAAATCAAGCTAGCAGCAACTATTGATAAGATAGAGGAAATCGCGGTGGCTATAGAGGTGGCAACATAGGTGGACGCAATGCATATGGACGTGGCATACAATCTTTTGGAAGAAGCCAAACAAATGAAGGCTATCAGACATTTGGTCATGATTGTGGTTGAGGATCCAAAGGCTGAGGAAGAGGTGGATTTCAACAATGATGTGATAAATCTGAGTTGCAGTGTTATAATTACAACAAGTATGGCTATTTTAGTTATAAATGCAGATCAGCTCCTAAGATGGAAATTATCTTATAGCAATTGAAGACAAAAATGAGGAATCTACTATTGTCCTCACTTTCACAGGAAATGAAAAGTGTAAGAAAAATGTTTGGTATCTTGACACTAGTGCCAGCAACCACATGTGCACCTGAAAAAAGCTATTTACAGATTTGGACAATACAATCCAAGGAGAATTGTTACTTTTGGTGACCCATCAAAGATTCTGTTTAAGGCAAAGGTAAATTTATGATTACCTTAAATAATAAAGATAAGAAGTATATACATTATGTTTATTATGTACCTACTTTGAAAAGTAATATCATTAGTCTTGGTCAGCTCCTATAAATGGGGTATGACATATATATGAAGGATTGCTCTCTCAACCTCAAAAATGGAAATGGAGTATTAATTACTAAAGTTTATATGATGAAGAATCGTTTATTCACACTTAATATCCAAAAATGATGAAGTGCATGAAATCTGTTATTGAAGATGATTCATGGTTATGGCATTTAAGATTAGGTCATCGTGGATTTACCAGCCTAAAGTTATTATCAAAAGCAAAGATGGTGAATGGACTGATAGAAATTAATCAATGATATTAGTTTTGTGAAGCCTGGATTAAAGGGAAATAACACATACAAAGTTTTAAAGTTGGAAAATCATGGAGAGCCAGAAGGTCGTTGGAGATTGTTCACTCTAACACATCCAGTTTATTTGACATACAATCACTTGGCAGAAACAGGTACTACTTTACTTTTATTAATGATTTCAGCAGAAAGAGTTGGACATAAATTCTCAAAGAAAAATTAGAGGCCCTTGATAAATTTAAGGAGTTCAAAGCAATGAAAAAAAAACAAAGTGAGCAGAGTCTGAAAATACTCAGATCTAATAGAGGAGGATAGTATTCCTCAAAGTTATTTAAAGGTTTCTGTAAAGAGCATGAAATCATTACCAATTAACAGCCTCATATATGCCACAACAAAACGACATCGTAAAAAGAAAAAAATAGCACGATTCTTGATATGGCTAGAAGCATGGTGAAGGCAAAGCACTTACCAAGAACTTTGTGGGCTGAAAAAGTTCTATGTGCTGTTTATTTGCTAAATTAATGTTCGACAAAGATTGTACGATTCAAGATGCCAAATGAAGCATGGAGTGGTAGCAAACCGACAATTAGACATCATAGAATTTTTGGATGCATTGCATATGCCCATATTCCTAATCATAAGAGAAAAAAGTTAGATGATAAATAAGAGAAATACATCTTTATTTGCTACGTCAAAAGGAGTTAAGCGTATATATTGTATATCCTTTTGACCAAGAAGGTGATCATCGCACGAGATGTTGAGTTTGATGAAGTAGATTACTGGAGATAGAACAAGGAAGAAAAGAAAGTTGAAAGGCTATTTTTTTATGATGATAATGATGACGACTTCAACGTGCAAGATAAGCAAGGTCCTACTCCAATAACTCGTGCATCGACACCATTAACGTCAGGCAGCAACAATTCAGGGAAAACTCCTACAAAAATATGGAATTTTGATAACATCTATGAAGTTACAAAACCTCTGCAGACAACATTTAATTATTCATTTTTTTGTTTAATGGTAGAGTGTGATCCCGAAACATACGAAGCGGCTACTAAAGATAAGAAGGAAAATGGCACATAGGAGCTAACTAGTTTTCCGAAAGGACACAAGGTAATTGGAGTCAAATAGGGTATATAAGCAAACTAATCAAGAAGGAAATGTGAAGAAGTACAAGGCAAGGTTAGTTGCTAAAGGCTATAACTAGAGATAAGAAGTTGACTATGATTAAGTATTTATTCCAGTTGCAAGGATTAATACTATTAGACTTCTCATAGCACTCGCAGCATAAAAAAAATGGAAGATTTATTATATAGAAGTAAAATTGGCATTCCAAAATGTCTACCGGATAAAGAAAGCATTGTATGGTGATATCATGAAAATGGCTACATGAAAAGTCCATATAAGCATGCCTTGTACACAAAGAGAAGTCAAGATGGTAATATCAGGATTGCGTATACGTGGATGACATGACCTTTACGAGAAATAATCCAAATTTGTTTAATGATTTCAAGAAAGCTATGACTAAAGAATTTGATATGACTGATATCGGTGAAATGTCATACTTTCTTAGAGTCGAAGTAAAACAAATAGAAGATAGAATATTTATATCATAGAGGAACTACACGGAGCAAATTTTGAGCAAGTTCAGAATGAAGGATTATAAGCCAATAGCCATGCCAGCAAAAGCAGGCATAAAGTATCGATAAACCCAACACTATTCAAGAGTATGGTTGGAAGTTTGAGATACTTGACTTTCACAAGACTAGATATAATGTACACAGTTGGATTAGCCAGTAGATACATGGAGAAACTAAAGCAAGATCCTTTCATTGCAACAAAAAGAATCTTGAGATATGTCAAAGGTATAATAGATCACAATTGATTTTATACACATTCTCAAGATTCAAAGTTGACGGGATATTCATAACCACAAATTACTCAAAAAATAAAAATAAAACTGTGCATGGGCCCATGTGAAGCCCATCTCCATCAGTAGGGATGAGTATATAGGAGAAATTAAGATAATGTCTTAAACATTTTATTTATTTATTTTTGTTAGGGGATAAAATTAATGGAGAGATAGGATAGGAGTATGGGATTTGGACCAATTATTGACATTTTTGTTATGTAGTACTTGGCAAGTATATT
The DNA here is from genome assembly GCA_029379385.1 of Quillaja saponaria. Taxonomy (NCBI): domain Eukaryota; kingdom Viridiplantae; phylum Streptophyta; class Magnoliopsida; order Fabales; family Quillajaceae; genus Quillaja; species Quillaja saponaria. Next base: position 9,825,041 of record CM055607.1, read on the forward strand.
ATAATGGAGACTTGGATGATCATAATAGCACTTCTGGATATGCATTTCATATTAGATCAACGATATTTTCATAGTCATCAGAGAAGCAACAGACAATTGCTCTCTCAACATGTGAAATATAGTATATAGCCGCTTTAGCGTGCACAAGTTAAACAGTATGGTTGAAGTATATTTTGAGTAAGTTATATCTTACATAAGAAGGTCCAACTACAATATATGTCGACAACAAATTTTCTATATAACTTACAAAAAGTTTAGTGTCACAGCCGAAGTAAACATATAAACACAAAGTATCATTGTATTTGGGAGCAAGTGAAGAATAAAATCGTGGAGCTAGTTAATTGTAGAACTGGATGAACAACTAGCAAAATTTTTTTATGAAACTATAGAGGATCGATGTATTCCACAAACCCAAAGAGAAGCTAAGCATGCAAATTCGGGTTTTAGGAGGAGTGTTAGAATTCAAACCCTCCACTATTAAGAAACTTATTTGACTAAAATAAGTATTATCTAGAAATTTAATAGAAGCATTATTTAGTAATTTAATTTAAACATTATCTAGTATTTTGTGGATATGGTAAAAAAGCTTTGGACAAAATCTTCAGAATGTGGAGGCGCCTATTTTTTATAAATAAGACTTATGATATTGAATTGTGTATATTGATTAGAGGTAGTGTCAAAGCATAAAGAAAAAAAGAGAGGAAAAGATGGCCGCAGCTAGTATAGAGAGAAAAATGAAAAAATATTTTTAGTATTGAAACACCAAGTTTGTGTGAGAAAAATATTTGTTTAAAAATGCTTTGTTATGTGATTTTTGTAATTAAACAGTATTAGTAATATATTTTTGTGAGCTAGCCCATTATTCTTCCAACAAACACTAGTAAGGTAATATGTCTGGAAATTCTAACTTTTATCAAGGTCTCATCCACTAATATGATTGGTCTGTCATGTAGGTCAGTACGACAGGCTGAACGTTTCAACTGGGCAGCCACAAGGGGGGTAAATGAAGAAATGCTCTTGGAAAATTTGCCAGAAGACCTCCAGAGAGAAATAAGACGCCATCTCTTCAAATTTGTTAAGAAAGTGAGCACTAGAATATCTGTGCGACATGAAATGACTAGTTGTATTGTTGCATATTTCTTGCTAATTTGGGCAGGTCATGTTATATAGGTATCTGGTAAACTCCGCAACCTTAGTAACTATGGTCCACTGACAAATCCAGAATCAGACAGCAGTTATACATAAACTCAATTAGAAACAGAGCTCTTGCATTGCATCATGATCTTTATAAATACAGATACATTCAAATTCCGATGGATATCTAAAGCACCCGAAAAAAGTCCACAGTTGTTTAATTTTGTCATTTACTTTGAATGTACCTGCTATGCATGTTCTGAGAATCTAATATATATATATATTCAGGTTCGAATTTTTTCCCTGATGGATGAGCCTATATTAGATGCAATCTGTGAGAGACTAAAACAAAAGACTTATATCAAAGGAAGCAGAATATTGTATCAAGATGGTCTAGTAGAGAAGATGGTTTTTATTGTGCGTGGAAAATTGGAGAGCATAGGAGAAGATAGGATAAGAGTTCCTTTATCTGAAGGTGATGCTTGTGGTGAAGAACTTCTCACATGGTGTCTTGAGCATTCCTCTGTAAACAAAGGTACACGTCTCATTTTATTGTCATTTCTGATCCACAGACTAGATGCCTAATAAAAATTCTGAACTAGATATAAACCTCAGAAGTAAACGACGATTTAAATCTTTTGCAGATGGAAGAAAAATAAGGATTCCAGGACAGAGGTTGCTTAGCAACCGGACTGTAGTGTGCTTAACAAATGTGGAAGCATTTTCACTCCGGGCTGCAGACCTTGAAGAAGTCACTAGTCTTTTTGCCAGATTCTTGAGGAATCCACGTGTTCAAGGAGCCATAAGGTCACTCCATTTAATATTTGGCTTCATGATTCATTTTAGTCTTTAAGTAAATATAGCTGCTTGACTGTGCAATCGTGTAAGTTTTAGCAACCAATTGCAGCCAATTATGGAAACTGAAATTGAAAATCCTGAAACTGACAGCTGACTCCACTCCAATATTATTTGTTCTGACGTTCAACTTTCAGTGAAGTCCCCATTTGAATTATGTCAAAACCAGCCTCTTTTTCCATCTTCATACATGACATAATAATCTGGTATTGGCATTTTACAGGTATGAATCACCCTACTGGAGAGGTGTTGCAGCAACTCGAATTCAGGTTGCATGGAGATACAGGAAGAAATGTCTAGGTCGTGGAGAAACCTCAGGATCTCATTTAAATCATCATGATATATTAGCATTTTCATGTTGGCCAAATAGTTTTGATGTCATGCTGCCTTTGTGAGTTAGCTAGTAAATCACAAGCTTAGCTGCGTTTGAGAGGTTTCAAATAAATAAAACAATAAAATGAACAGTAGAAATTACATCCGAATATGTATATTTTCGCACTGCAGGACAGCGGTGGTAAACTGATGTAAATTTATTTTATGACACAATGTTGTAAGTGATATTAATTAAGTTGCTCATGGAGAAGGGATATGAAGACATATGCAGACAGACAGTCTAAAGACATCTTATGAATGGAGAGGGCCTTTTCGTAATTTTGCAGAGAGTCATTAAGGGTATTTTTCCAGTTTAGGCCGAGCCTGACTTGCCATTATAAAATTATAGAGGCCTGAAGTGGAATGCGTCCTTATTTATTGGACGGTAATGAAGCTTTGTCCCAAGTTCTTCGAATTTTTTCTGGGTTATCAATAAATACTTCACCACCTCGGTATACTTATAAATTATGGTCCAAAAGAAAAAATAATTTACAAAATTTTCTTGCTAAACGGCAATATGATGTCTTACGTTTTCAATTTATAAAACTTAATATGAAAAAGCTAGTGTCACTTGCAAGTATAGGTGCAAAGAAAAAGAATTGTTCGTGATTAGTTTGTGAAGGACTTGACTCTGAGTTAGATCTGTTTTCTAAACAAGTCGAGTTTAAATTGATAAATTTTAATTGTAAGTTTATGAGTATAATTTGTTTTAAATAATATTTTATTTTATATAAAGTATAAATAACTGACAAGTTATTTATTAGGATATCCAAATTATTATGTTTTAAGACAAATTTTCATTGTAAATTAATTCAAAATATTATCATAACTTGTTTAAAAAATATCTTGAACTTTTATTTGAGCTCATAAATTATGGCCCAACTTTAATGATCAGAACTCAATATGAATTTTGGCTTAGAATTTTTAACGAGTATAGGCTAACGACCTTAATCAGTTCGAATCTTTTAGTGATCATCTTTTATTGTCTATTGAGTGATATATACTAGGTGTTTAGTTTACAACGTAGCTCGCTTGTTAAAATGTCGAAGTGACGAATGTTGAACATTTAATTTTGTCTAGTACTTCTCAAATTAAATCTCAAGTTATCTATATTATGCTTATCGTAAGTACATGTCATGTTAATAATCTATTCACGTACACTGTTGACCAAGAAACAAATTGACCAAGGAAAAAGGGTTAGCTAGAATGATATTAATCATTAACAAAATAAAATAATGAAGCAATTATATGAGTAGCTGGGAATGCAATAAAGCCAAGCACTTGAATAACCAAATGAATTCCCATATTTATTTGTGTGTAATTGTATAAATAACTATGTAATGGGAAGAAATGAAACCGATTAAACGTTCAAATCCAAAATCAATACACTTAACACAACACAAGCATCTACTGCTTGCAAAGAATGATAAGTTGGTAACATGTACTTAATTATGATTTATATATAGCCAGCACCTCTTAGCTTGTGCATGTTTCTTTTTCTTAGTTTTAACCTAATTGATATATTTAAAGAAAGACTCCCTTCCAACATGCAGAATTCATAATTCAAATATATTGCAAATCACAGTTGCTAATCAAATTTAATTGCAGTTCCTAAATTTAATTTTGCAATATTATGCTTTTAAAGATATGTGATACAAATATATATTATTGGATTCCTAAGAGGGGGCTCCAGTGATTTCAACTTGATAATTTTATTTACCTTGAGATTTGTTTAATTGATTATTAACTAACTTTAATAGATTTACATATTCTTATCTCATTTTCTTTTCTTTTTTTAATGTGGGACTTCATTAATTACAATATTTATTGAAGTTCCCTTTTCCTCTTCCCAGCACTTTAATATTATTTGAAAATTCATAACAAGGGGTATGTCAAAAACCCAGAAACCTGATTAGTCATGACGGACACGAATTCGACCAAAACTCAATAATTCAATTAAACTTGAGTTTTAAGTAGGGTGATATTTTCGTTTATCCTATGTCTAGTCACTTGTCCAGGTGCAAAAAATATTTGATTAAGAAACAACCAAGACCCACCCAAATTTATTTACTAATATTTTTAAATGATGTTCTATTTATAAAAAAATATTATAAAATTTATTTTAAAATATTTTAATACATAAAAATGAGTGTATGAATCAATTCAATATATATTCATGTTGATTAATTTAAACCTTTTTTATTTAGTTTTAATTTATGTTCATGTTTAATATGTATTATTGTAAATCATATTTTATCTTATTTTAACATTTTTCTTAAATGTGTAATGTTAAAAAAATTCAATTTATGTTTATTTCTAGATTAAAAATTATATAACTTAGAATATAATTTTAGATCTTATTATTTATTAAAAATAAATAATATATTATTTTACAATAAAGTCTAATAGATAAAAAATCTAATTCCCTGACCAGACCAAATCACCCGTGTTTCAAAAAATTTGTCAACCATCTTTACTGGGTCAGATGAAATTTATGTGAAATCTGACCCGCTGCCCATTAGAAACCCCTAGATTTGGAGTTGAGGAGGGCAAATATAAGGAGCATTGTAGAAAGCAGTTAAATGACATCACTTGTCACATTCCATGCTGACGGAACCAGACAGCTTGTCCCATTAAACTGTTTGATTGTAACGATGCTTTTCCTCCGTTCCTAGTTTGACTGACATATAATAGTCTTTTCTCAACTCTCCATCCTTTACATCAAAGTGCCTTCATAAAACTCCAGGGAAGTTTCACACTTCATCTTTTCACTTTTCACTATTCAATGATGTTTCATCCTGATCTGCCAAGGAATGTTTGGCTTCACCAACAATTTTTTTATTCACAATAAAACCATTATCTTCTATTTTTCTCATGTAGTAGTTAGCTGTTAAGGTTTGCGTTTAATGTTTCTTTTAATGAAAATAACTATCCACTGACAGCTCCATTAGAAAATGACTTTGGTCATTGGTGACAGAAAAATAGTATAAGAATCACTTAGAAAATAAGTTTTTACAGTGTTCAATATGTTTGTGCAAATAGGAATATCCGATTTTAAGAACCTGCACAAGCATTAAATGATGTCGCCTGAATTAATTTACATGTACCCATGTCCACTAACACATGCGACACATGTACAATACTGCTGCTGCCAGCCCTGCGCATGGACGTGCGTACCCTCCCTATCCACCACCCCGGCTGGCAGCTCCATTATAAAATGGCCTGGGTCATCGGTGAAAGAAACATCCTAGGCTTCTTTGTCTAGATTAGGTTAGTATTTAAACATTGTGATAATGTATGGATAGTGTGAACGCAAAAAGAGAAAAGAAAAAGGATGATGTATTACCTTTTAATTAATTCATCTTTCTTATGATTTAAGCATCTTTTCATATCACTACAAAAACTGTTTTTTTTTTTTTTTTTTCATGTTTTCGAGAGAAAATCCAAAAGAATCTTATTATTTTTCTTAGTTTAATAGTTTCGTACGAGGTCGGCTGAGATTCTCACTAACTACATGTGTATTTTATGTTTGGCTCTGGTGTTTTGGACACAGGAATTCAATTTTTAATATTTTTAAATAATATGATAATATTTATAATTAATAATCATAATATAGTAAGTCTAAAAATCAGGTTTTGAAAATTGATTTTTGGGTCTAAATCACTAGCTCATGTCACCACACAGGCCTACCATCTACATCATCCCTACCCAAAAGAAGTCCAACACCTATACAAACTGAAATTGAATTTTAAAAATTTAGTTTCACTCCACGAATTTTGATAATTGTTAAAATTTAAAATACATGATAATTTTAGAATATGATATTTTTAAAATTGAAAATGTATGATGATTTTAAAATATGATATCTTTAAATTTTCAATTGTATGATAATTTATAAATTTATAGTATATGATATTTATAAATTTTAAAATATATAATAATAAATTTATCATGTATGATATTTTATAAATTTAAATTTTATGATAATTTTAAATTTAAAATATGTTATTTCAAAATTTTAAAATTTATGATAATTTTTTAACTTTTAATGTATGATATTTTTAAGTTTTAAAATATATAATAAATTTTAAATTTATAGTGTGTGATAATTTTTTTATATTATAGTCTATGATATTTTTAAATTTAGAGTGTATGATATTTTAAAAAATTTTAGTGTATGATATATTTAAAATTTAAAATGTATGATAAATTTTAAATTTAAAGTATATAATAATTTTTAAATTTATAGTGCATGATAATTTTTAATTTTATAGTGTATGATATTTTTTATATTTAGAGTTTATGATAATTTTTAAATTTAAACTGTATAATAATTTTTATGTTTATAGTGTATGATATATATATTTTTTATTATAGTATATGATATGTTAAAAATTTTAAATTTATGATATTTCTTAAATTTAAAAGTGTAGATAATTTTTTAATTTAAATATGTAATATTTTTCAGTGCAGTGAAACTGAATTTTAAAATTCTAAAAATTCGGTTTCAGTTTGTGCAGGTGATGGGTCCCTTTCGTGCAAGGATGGTGGGCTCAGGTGGTGACATGGGCTAGTGAGTTGGACTCATAAACTAGATTGTCAAAATCCGATTTCTACACTTATCCCGTTTTAACTATTTAACTGTAAATCATACCATATAGTTCAAAAAAATTAGAAATTGGACCCTTCTGTCCCAGATTCCGTCTGGCTCCCTCCCCCTTCACAAGCAAAATAGCCAATCACACAGTAGCCAATCACACAGTGCCAATTTTATTGTTACCTCAGCGTTTCTTTGTACACACAACTGGCTTTTCAAAAGTCTTTCCCTTTGATTTGTTTTTCGCTTTCTCTCTCTGTCGCTTTCTCGCTCAGTCAGCGGTTCACTCTGCACAACTCGATCCATTGTTAAATTCAGACTTGTCATAGTCTTTCAAAGTTCTATACCCATCTCTTTCTCTACATCTTCTCTTGTTCTGTTATAACCAAAAACTTTATAAACATGCATGCTGGAAGGTACTGGCACTCTGGGTAGCTGAATCAGCTTTGATTATATTGTTGGATAAAAGGTTCTGGCATCTCTTTCTTTTCTCTTTGGGATATGTCATTTTGTCATTTTTCTGGATAATCTTGAACTCGCTATTATGCATCCAATTTTTATGAATTATGACCCATTTTGTCATTCTTCCTGATACATATATTTTTATGGTATATAATTGTTTATCAGTTATGTATGAGTGACCTCTCTAATAATTTCAAAATGCTTTACTGTCAAGATTATATTTTTATGAATCCATACATCCATGTCAATAAATTCGTTTATTATAGATGATCCAAGCTGAATGAACAATTCCAAGTAGTACTTGCACTTCATGACCTAGTTTGGCGTTTCAAACTCTTGACTAGTTTAGGACTAAGCACTCACAAATTTGTCATGATTGCTGGCCAATCCCATGCAGAATGACGTTTTTCTTTCTGAAATGCATTGAACACAGAATCCAGTTCATCCAAAAGTTTAAGCTTTTAGGTGAAAAGACCCACTTAGAGCGTAAATCTTGACGGAGGACTGATTCTAACGGAAGTGCATCTCTTAAGCTTAACTTAGTCCAGAAGATGGTGTCTCTTTCACTAGAAGTCCTAAAATTTAAGTTCTTCATTCTGATGATGAGTATAGTCAGTTTTAACTCGTCTTATAGCCGGTGTAAACTAGGTAATAAAGAATCTCTTTCCCACAGTTTCATTTGGTATATTAAACTATAACTGGCTTCCTGGAATTTTGATTCTAATTTTATCTTTGGATACATATTGTGCTCTCCTATATTTATTCTTCCCTTTTTCTTTATGTTCAGCCCTCTGTGGTTAGATTTAATTATCTTCCATTATATAATACCGATATGGATTTATATATTTGGAACATTTAGTTACTTTTATCTTTGGTGAATGATATGTGGATTTATGTAATACCGATATGGATTTAATTGATGTACTTTTATCTTTTTGTAGATTGGCGAATGAGACATGCCAGTTTTTGAAAAAGATAAGGTGCCAATGCTGTCAGACACACATGTGCAACTGTCCGATGGAGATGTGGATTCTAACTATCGGAGATTTGCATCCAGGAGTGCATCTTTTTTAATCCATATGGACTCCATGGAATCCTATGAAAGAGAAACTAATCTGGTGGGACATACTGGTCCATTGAGGAGTAAGAGTGCTTCGTTTAGACAGATGAGCGGCCAACTTTTTGTTAGTCCTAAACCCGATAACCTTTCTCGTAAAAATCCTGGTGTAACAGGGAATAAAGTGGCAGAGACCAATGAAGAAAAATTCCCTTCTGTCAATGGAAAGGATGAGAATAATTGGCCAGGTTTCAATTATACTGGAAAAAATGAACATTTACTGAGGTTTGGACAACTAGGAATGTGCAGTGATTCTTATTGTACAACTTGCCCAACATATTTCAACATCAAGGCTACTCAACAAAAACACTCTAAAGCTGCGAGTATATTTGATCATAAGGTGTCTTTCTTCATAAGATATAATGGTTACTTCTTTTTTGATAGGAGATCTCTAATGCTAAATTGTTAAGTTTCATTTAGTAATATGCTTGGTTTCAAACTTTAGTTGCCTGCTAATGTGATGGCTGAATACTTCACTTAAGATGCTTACCTTGAGTTTGAAAAAGAAATGAAGAAATACTATCTTGTGGTGGGTTTGTCAGAGGTCGAGAATTTCATTATTTCATTGTAGTAATTAATGTTAGGTTAATGTATTAATTCCTCTCCCGACTAATGTGCTCATCTTAAACTACTAGTTTTGAAATTGCCACGTGTTGTTATCAAAATTTTGGGTTCAAACTTTGTGAATGCATATCATCATCATTATTTTCATTCCCAAAAGAGAAGTACTATAAATTGCTTTCCGGGACATATTTGCTCAAGGTCACCAGTTCACCATTTACCATAACATAATCTTGTTTTTTATTTTCCCTTCATTTCTCTAATTTATTATATTTGAAATCCTTGTAGAATACAACTTTAATTACTCCATGACTTTTCTTCATCTTGATGTTTGCAGTTCCATAATGCTCTTTATCGGGATGCAGAAGGCTGGGCTAGACGATTCTATTCATTCCTTACTCCGTATATTCCTGGAGTTATGAATTCTCATACTAAAGTCGTACAACAATGGAACAAGTTTTTTGCCATTTCTTGCTTGGTGGCAATTTTCGTAGACCCGTTGTTTTTCTTCTTGTTGTCTGTGAATGGGGTATATTTTTTTCCTTTTATTTCTTTTATAATAGATTTATACTTTCCAGTTTGTAGTTTTGATCTGTGTTTCACTTAAACTAGCTCTAATGATTCTGGAAAAAAGTTTATATTGATGCTATGTAGATGCTTCCTATGACCAGTAAAAGATCTCTTCTTTACATTACTGCTCCATGAAATTTCCTTGTTTTATGGCTCAAGAAATTCCCTCTCCTCAGGTCAGACTTCAGATTGGCCTGGTATTTCTGTTGGATCAATGGTTGGCATGTAAATTTTATGTTTGTTTGAAATGGTTTGGTTTATATATGAAATTTTTTTTAATTAATTTTACATCATTGATGCAACCTTCGAGCTTTCAATGAAGCTCTGTTCACTTCAAACCTCAGAAGTGAGAAAAGCCTGAACTTTCAGATACTGACAAACATTGTTATTATGTACTATCAGAATTACTAAAAGAAATTGGAGAAATTTGTTCTGTAAAATTTACTTTTTTTCTTAAAAAGTACTAAAGGAGACAAGACATGAGTTGCATATAAGTTTGTGTAATGCTTAAATTCCACTGAACTAATTTAGTCTCTCATTCTTTATTGATTTTTCTCTCTCGTTACTTGTATCTTCAAATAAAACACTTTCTAATAATTTTATTCCTCGGCGATTGTTTGCATTTATTGTTTGGTTTTAATAGTTTTCTGACTTCAAATACGATTTTCCCGATTTCGTTTGTAATATTGTTTTTGTATGTCTTCAGTTGAAAGTGTCAAATATACTTTTTTCTTCCCACTCTCTTAATGCAGGACAATAAATGTATTTTCATAAACTGGCCAATGACCAAGATAATTGTTTCACTTAGAAGCGTGACTGATTTCTTATACTTCTTGAACATGCTTCTTCAGGTAACTTCTCATCAACAACCTTGACAGAAGATTTTTGTCTTCTTTTCAGTCACTTTCATAGACATTATGTACAAGTGAAAGGAATAAAAGCATGCATATCTGCATGTTTAATATGATTTTCTAGTTTATTAGCTTTGGTTAAAGCTCAATGTGAGGTTTAATTGATTGTTTCAATGTTCCTCTTCACAGTTTAGGTTGGCCTATGTGGCTCCTGAGTCCATGGTGGTTGGTGCTGGTGAGTTAGTAGACCAACCGTGGACAATTGCTGTACATTATCTCCAGGGTTATTTTCTTATTGACGTATTTGTTCTGTTACCACTTCCTCAGGTACCGCCATACCTTCAATTCTCTTGGTAACTTACTGCTGATGCAATTCATCATTTATTATAGCATACTTTTTAGTGTGAAACAAGTTCTTACTGGAGAGTTAAGAATAGGACTCGGGATTAAGTAAGAGTATTCGGTGTACCATTTAATTTGTTCTACTTGCTAGTTTCAAGATTACTAAATTTATTTCTAGGTCGCAGTAAATACTTGGTGGTTGGTACAATTTCCTCTTTTTAAACATTGTATTCTGGACTTTTTGTTTAATGCCATGGATTTTATTTATATATTTTCTTTAGATTCTTCGGTGTAGACTGCTAGTTTATTCCAAAAGTAAAACTAAGTGCTTGAATTTGAAATAGAAGATAAATGATAATGCGAACTTACGGATTTATGGTTAATTTTGTTTGAGGTCATGAGATTTTGAAGTAACATCTAAACTAAATAGTTATTTTATGAACAATAAACTTCTGTCCCTTCGTTTTATATTGCTTTATTGTCTTTATCAATTAAACGGAAGACAAAAGTCACACCCTTACAATTTTCGTGCTTGAATTTCAATAGAATACCTGTTCTTATTTATTTAGTCATGGAAAAGGCTATGAATAATGTATTATGTATGTCATCAACGTGTTTGTGGTGATAAGTAGCTGGTTGTTGGGGCCCAAGTGCCATTTCTAACGAAGATGCTCGTTAGAAGCTACTGTACATCCAAACTCTTTTCACTAGCATTTATGTAAATCTAACGTGCTTCATTAAGATGTTAAGCATAGTTACACTTATCTCCTTCTCTTACAATAATTTTCTTTAATATTTTCTCAGATAATAATATTGGTAGTCCTACCAGGATCCCTGGGATCATCCGGAGCAAATTATGCAAAGAATCTCCTCCACGTAGCGATTCTTGTTCAGTATATCCCCAGGTTGTGTAGGTTTTCACCTCTTCTAAGGAGTCAGTCTACAAGTGGCCTCATATTTGAATCAGCATGGGCGAATTTCTTTATAAACCTTTTCACCTTCATGTTATCTGCCCATGTTGTCGGGTCATGCTGGTATCTTTTTGGTTTACAGGTAGGTGGAGGTTATCAGTTCAGAAATGCTTGATTAACATATTTATGGTAGATTTATATTACATTGAAACTCCACAATGAGGATCACTGGAAGCAACATGAGTTGCAAAACATTTCATACGCCCACCTAACCCAGCCCTACCCAAATAAGATGAAAACAAAAACAAAGATATAAATAATCAAAATAATTTGGTTTAGTGCAATGTCTTTCATGTGAACAATAAACTATAGCTACTCAGAAGCATGTTGTGAATTTATTCGCCTTTAATAATTTCAAAACCGAAGGACCTATACTGCATTTGCTCTGATGCGTCAAAGCTAAGTAGTTTGTGTTTTTAACAGTATTATTTTTCTCTCGTTCTTTCTAGCTTTTAATGTCTACAATCTTTTGTTTGATAGAGTTTTGGATTTCATTTGTGTTACTTGATGATGATTGTTATGATTCACGTACTTTTTCTTTATATCCTTCCTTCTTGTTGCAGAGGGTTAACCAATGCCTGAGAGAAGCCTGCCATAGCTCAGGGTTTACTGCATGTGTTAAACTAATTGATTGTGATCATGGGCGACTTGACGACTTTCAAACTGACCAGACTTTGAATTTATGGAGAAACAATAATAGTATGGCTGATGCATGTTTTACTCAAGATGGTTTTTCTTATGGAATCTATGATCAAGTTGTCAACCTTACAACAGAGAGTAGTGTGGTAACCCGATATCTATATTCATTATGTTGGGGATTCCTGGTATATCTTTCGTTCCTCTTTCTAGTGTTTTTTTTTTTTTTCCCTTATTTTTCACGTTGAGAAAATTATAATTAATATTATATATACTTTGTTTATTAAACTCTGGATTTAGTTTTGAATAGGACTTTCTACAAGGGTCCGTTTCGATGCAGTATATTGGAATTGGATTGTTCAGTTTTAATTTTCCTGTTTAATGCACATTTTAGAATTAGGATTGAAATTTTCAACAATTACAAAACATTATTAATTCTTATAGATAGATCCTAAAATTTACAATTATTATGCATGTGTTATTCTTAACAACCACTTACTTATAATGACATATCATTTTATAACATTGGTCATCACCAATGATAATATACACCACCGGCCCTTACCCACCATAAACTTTGTCCTCCATCCTTTGGCTGCCACCACCGTCACTACCAACCACCAACACATCGACCCACCAAATACATTACCTACAACCGTAGGAACTTGTCGAAAATGACGACGATCACTATCAACCACTATAGAGTCAACTAAAGGCAATGATAATTACCGTTAGAACCTACTGAAAATGACGACAATCATCATTGGAACCTTTCAAAACAATGATAATAATTGTTAAAACTAGTCAGAGACGAAGGCAACCATCATCAGAGCTCGTAGATGATAACAATCACAACAAAATACTTGAAGCACAATTCCAATTGTAATTATTTATGTGATCCAAACTTGAATATTGTAATCCTAATAAATTTCAATTCAATGCATCCAAATACAATCTAACCCAATTATGGCATAATGATGAAAATTAGGTCACCTGCCCTTAACCCTTAGATATGAGGCACATATTATTCACGTTTGAAACTTGTTATTAGAAACTAATAATACTTTCCAATCCTGCCTCATCTACTACACATCCATGAAAAAGTAAAGATGACTAAACTCTGAAGCACCTCTATAATTTTTTTCAAAAAGAAGATTTTTATCTTTATTAATTTTTTTAATTAATTGTATAACTTTGTCGCATTCTATAATTAAATCAAAACCCATCTTGATATTGTAATTGTGTGATCTTTATGCAGCAAATCAGTACTTTGGCCGGTAATCTAGTTCCAAGCTATTTTATCTGGGAAGTCCTTTTTACTATGGCAATCATTGGACTGGGTCTTTTGCTTTTTGCTCTTCTCATTGGAAATATGCAGAACTTTCTCCAGTCTCTGGGACGAAGGTAAGCTTTGGTCTTTGCAATTTATTCTTTCTAAATGCCTGTAGATGCAACGCCCCTTAAATGGGACAGAATATTTGAAGTGCATATTAATGCTGTCTGTGATGAATTTCTTTTATGCAGATTCATTTCTATCTTTCCATGTTACTGTCTTTTGTGAATTTCAAGCTATTGCTTAGAATTCTATCGTTAGTTCTGCTTTAAGAACAAGCTTTGATGGCCTAGCTTGAAGAATGAAGCATCACAAACTAGAAATTCTAAAATATACTCTTTCGCATGAGTTCTTATACTGGACCATCATGTAGATGCTTCATAAATGGAAACATGTATATATCATACATCTGAAGGAGGTAGGCTAAAGAACTTAGGAGAGTGCGTGGGGCATGATATGCCAATTACCAAGAATTCTAGTATCTCTGGTCAACTGTATAAGATAATGGGGGGATTGAATAGGATATCTATGTGGACAGGGTTGGATGTTTATTCTCTTATAAGATAGCTAGGTGAAAGAGAGAGAGATGATCTATGGGGAGCAGGGAACTATGGATAGCCAAGGGATTGTTTTTTATGGTCAACTGTATAGTTTTTTATACCATAACCATAAATCATAAATTTGAGCTTTCATGACTATATTTGCAGCATACATCCACTGGAGTAGAAAGTTTCTACTGCTCATCCTTACTCGGGCTATCTCCAAACTTTTATCAATTTTATCATATATTGTGCAAGTATCTCCTTCAAAGTGTAGTACATGACAATGTTCTATCAACTGACCAACACTTAGTAGATTTTGTGCTAAACTAGGAACTAATAGGATATCTTTAATGAACTTCATACCTCTTGTAGTCTCACCAGTAATAGTTCATTTTTCAGTTACGTCAATCCAATGGTCATCTTCTAATTTATGGTCATCTTCTAATTTAACTATAGACCGGTATAATGTATGTCGAGCTCCGAGAAGCCACTTTGGTTTGGTGTCATGTGATTGCTACATGGACTATCAACGAGCCATGTAACATCACTCTTCTCATATACAGCTTGACATATGTAAAATATATTTTCTACGTCTTCGCTTTCTTGCTCTGCGTCTTCTGAATAGTATGCACAATGATTGTTTTTGGAACAATAATCTTTTTAGATGTGGCCGAATCTTTTGCAATGTCGGCATTGCAGCTTCCCGCGGTTCCAATAATTTTTCTCCAAATGATTTGTCATTTTACAAATTCTACATGGAGCATAATTTAACTTCCTTTCACCTTGATTGTTATATTTTTCTCTTAAATCTCCTCCTTTATATTTTATATTTTTGAGACCTTATATTAGTTTTACACAGAAAGTCACTCTCTAATGATTCTTCTGTATTCCCACTCAACCTATTTTCGGAAGCTTCAAGAGAGCCCATTAATTCCATTACTGATAAAGTAGATACATCGTTTGTTTCCTCTATTGTGACAAAAATAGGATCAAATTTCTCAGTAACAGTAATTAATATTTTTCTACTATTTTTTTTATCAGAAATATCACCCCTATAACCCTTCATTTGATTATCTCTTTAACTCTTAAATTATCATTACCTTGAAATTCCTTGTCACATATCCTATGCTTCTTTCGCTATAGTTGCTTCAATTATTCTTGGAAAAACATTGTTTGCCAAAGCCTGTTGGACATAGAGTGCATGTGCTTCCCCTTGCTTCTCCTTATTCAATTTCTCTTGCTGAGCATTTGTGAGAGTAGTTCTATCTTATAGAATAGTAATCCTATGACGGATAATATTTCACAAGCCTTAAGACATGAAATATGTCTTCATTTTGATACTGTAATAATCATAGTTTTTGCTAGAGAAAATTGGTAGTGGAACGAATTGACTAAATGAGGAAGCCATGGATATAATGAGCCTTCCCCCAAGTATTAAATGAACAAAGGTTTCATACCACTTTTAGTTTTTTGAAGGAGGTTGGATTAATTGGGTAGCTGATTTGGGATTTGGTTGGAATTGTTATGTTGAAGGTTTGGCATTTGTAGGTAGAATTTTAGTATATAAGAGGAACTATAAGGACACAAAGACTTGGAAAAAAAATAATTGTATTTATAGTTGGAAGGATATACAAAGAAGGCAGAGGCTTATTATATTTTTCATGTTTTACAATTTGCCTCATTGCCTATTTATAGGCCTAAGTTTCTGACTTCACACTTTCTAGTTTTTCTTTGTATAAGCCAATAGCCGACTTAATGGAATTATCTCAATTAGCTGCCTAAGTAGATAGTTCTAGACTACATAATACATAGACTTGAATTCACCGTCAATGATAGAGAATTCTAGATTTTAATGTTTCTAGAAAGTGCATTACTTTAACAAGTCCAAAGCTTTTTTTGCCTCATCTAAAAATTACTAGATGTTATCTTAAATTACTAGATAATGCTTATCTTAGTCAAAAAGTCATATTTACTAGATAATACTTATTTAATCAAATAGTTTTATTTACTAGATAATGCTTATATAGTCAAATAGTTCTATTTACTATATCATGTTAATCTCGTCAAATAGGTTTCTTAATAGTGAAGGGTTTGAATACTAATATATTGAACATTTATTTAGGCCATACCTGTGGAAAGTTAAGGATGAATTGTGGTTTTCAAATAAAAATTTTGAGATAGAAAAGAAAAAAAATCAGTCCAAGTGGTTCCCTGCCAGCCTCAGGTCTCCCAGGTAAATGAGAAGGTTTGCGATAGGTTGATAGCCAACGTAAAACTAGTCAAACTCTATAAGATGAATCCTACCAAATGTTCGTTTCTGCATAATCCTCTTTGTTATGTTGAGATAGAAGAAAAACTAAGTTTCACATCTAGGGTTTTACTGCATCAAAGAACCATGTGAGTGAGCATATTTACTTAAGATAAATTCTTAAAAATAATTTATCGCCGTATATGTAGCTTTCTAACCTTCCATCTTATCAGGACATAGCCTCCTCTTATCAAAACTACTAAATCAACTAATACATATCAAAATTGTGACCATGACTCAAGCTCACCTGCAACTATCACTGAATCTAAAAATATAAGAAAACTGAATCTGAACCTACTGCGAATTGACTCTAAACATGATATAAGCTATTTTATATTACTTATGTTAGTGGAGCATCATTAGGCTTGTGATCAAAAACTAAAATCTTAGGTCAATGTTTCTTTGCTCTTTGAGCCTGTTTTATATCTTTTTTGCTGCCTGAATATTGTCAACTAACAGAAGGTGTACAAAATTAATTATTTCTGTAAGACTATATTAATGAATGACTTCTACGCACTCATTTAATGGCTTAAGCTTCTAAGGTAGCTAATAAGGGGAGCATAAAGCGCACATATGAAAGGGAATTTAAAACTCCATAGTGTTTCATCCTAACAATATTAAGTGATATCTTCAAAGGAATGGATTGTAGCATGATATAATACCAAAATTTTATTAGTCATGTAAACATAGTTGTCTTTTTGGTCTAAGTTGGATGAAATCATGTACGTGTATTGTATCTTGACATTACTATTTCGCAAGTTTCAATTGATCTTTTGATGGTAAAATTCATGCTGATTTTTCTTGCATTAATTCCTTTGGGTTTATAAAACATTTTGACTAAATGTACTCCTTTCTATCTCCCCTCATTGCAGGAGGTCAGAAATGTCACTTAGACGCCGTGATGTTGAGCAGTGGATGAGCCATAGACGTTTACCAGAAGATTTAAGAAGGTATCCAATTTTCATCACTTTTTACTTTTTTTCTTGTAGGAGTGACATAATGCTAATCCATGTTCCACACGGCCAAGGAAGCATCGTTTATCATCCATAAATATATGTTGCGAAGTATATTAGTCAGCCCTAACTTGCAATATACATGAATGTATATTTTTAAATTGACAATAGTGCAATTAATAAGCAAATTTCTAGGAAAAAAAAAAAAAAAAAAAACTATATTGATCTTTTTATTTGTAAGGTATTTCCTGTGGTTCTTTTCATTACTATCATTTCCCCTCCCCTGAGCCAATTTCCTGGATCCATCTGTTGTGGTGATACAGACGTTTTAAACTATGTATAAAGCTTAATAATGTTTTACACCCAGAAAAGAAAAACAAAAACCAAATACTGCAACTTAATCTAGCATGTCATGAGGATGGAACAATAGTAAGGTAATATGTCTGGAAATTCTTACTTTTATTGAGGTCTCATCCACTAATATGATTGGTCTGACATATAGGTCAGTAAGACAGGCCGAACGTTTCAACTGGGCTGCCACAAGAGGGGTGAATGAAGAAACACTCTTGGACAATTTGCCAGAAGACCTCCAGAGAGAAATAAGACGCCATCTCTTCAAATTTGTTAAGAAAGTAAGCACTAGAATATCTGTGCGACATAAAATGCCTAGTTGTATCGATGCATATTTCTTGCTAATTTGGGCAGGTCATGTTGCATAGGTATCTGCTAAACTCCACAACCTTAGTAACTATGGTCCATTGACAAATCCAGAATCAGACAGCAGTTATACGTAAAACTCAATTAGAAGCAGAGCTTTTGCATTGCATCATGATCTTTATAAATACAGATACATTCAAATTCTGATTGATATCTAAGCACCTGAAAAAAGTCCACAGTTGTTTAATTTTGTCATTTACTATGTACCTACCTGCTATGCATGTTCTGAGAATCTAAAATATATATATATATATATCCAGGTTCGAATTTTTTCCCTGATGGATGAGCCTATATTAGATGCAATCTGTGAGAGACTAAAACAAAAGACTTATATCAAAGGAAGCAGAATATTGTATCAAGACGGTCTAGTAGAGAAGATGGTTTTTATTGTGCGTGGAAAATTGGAGAGCATAGGAGAAGATAGGATCAGAGTTCCTTTATGTGAAGGTGATGCTTGTGGTGAAGAACTTCTCACATGGTGTCTTGAGCATTCCTCTGTAAACAAAGGTACACGTCTCATTTTATAGTCATTTCTGATCCACAGACTAGGTGCCTAATAAAAATTCTGAACTAGATATAAAACCTCAGAAGGAAACGACATGATTTAACTAGAGTATATTTAGTATTAAGTTATGTTGGGTATTAAGTCTCACATTGTTTAGGTAAGTAAGTATTATGTAATTGTTATATTATAAATATAAGGTCCTGGTGTAGTCTTGTAATCATCTAATCTACTACCCTTTCTTTCTTTCTATATATTTTACATTAACAATGTAGTATCTTTTGCAGATGGAAGAAAAATAAGGATTCCAGGACAGAGGTTGCTTAGCAGCCGGACTGTAGTGTGCTTAACAAATGTGGAAGCATTTTCACTCCGGGCTGCTGACCTTGAAGATGTCACTAGTCTTTTTGCCAGATTCTTGAGGAATCCACGTGTTCAAGGAGCCCTAAGGTCACTCCATTTAATATTTGGCTTCATGATTCATATTAGTCTTTTAAATATAGTTGCTGGACTGTGCAATCGTGTAAGTTTTAGCAACCAATTGCTGCCAATTATGCAAACTGAAATTGAAAATCCTGAAACTGACAGCTGACTCCACTCCAATATTATTTGTCTGATGTTCAACTTTCCTTGAAGTCTCCATTTGCATCATGTCAAAACCAGCCTCTTTTTCCATCTTCATACATCACATGATAATCTGATATTGGCATTATACAGGTATGAATCACCCTACTGGAGAGGTGTTGCAGCAACACGAATTCAGGTTGCGTGGAGATACAGGAAGAAATGTCTAGGTCGTGGAGAAACCTCAGGATCTCATTTAAATCTGTATAATATATCAGCATGTTTCATGTTGGCCAAATAGTTTTGATGCCATGCTGCCTTTGTGAATTAGCTAGAAATCACAACCTTAGCTGCGTTTGATAGGTTTCAAAGAAAAAAAAAGAAAATGGACAGTAGAAATTATATCCGAAAATGTATATTTTGAGCACTGCAGGACAGCAGGTTGTAAAATGATGTAAATTTATTTAATGACACAGTGTTGTAAGTGATATTAATTTATAAGGTGCTTAATGTTCATGTGGTTGAACAACTGAATCAGTAATCAGAGGCTTCATGGAGAAGGGAAATGAAGACATGTGCAGACAGACAGTGTAAAGACATCTTCTGAATGGAGAGGGCTTTTGCGTAATTTTGCACAGATTCATTAAGGGCATTTTCCAGTTTAGGCCGAGCCTGACTTGCCATTATGAAATTATAGAGGCCTGAAGTGTAAGGCGTCCTTATTTATTGGACGGCTAATAAGCTTTGTCCCAAGTTCTTCTAATTTATTCTGTGTTATCAATGTATACTTCACCACCTCAGTTGGTATAATTATAAATTGTGGTAAAAGAAAAAATAATTTACAAAAATTTCTTGCTAAAAGGCAATATGATGTTTTACATTTTCAATTTATAAAACTTAAAAAGCTAGTGTCACTTGCGAGTCTGGGTGCAAAGAAAAAGAATTGTTCATGATTAGTCTGTGAGTTGTTAGTGAAAGACATGACTCTGAGTTAGATCTGTTTTCCAACAAGTCAAGTTTAAATTGATAAATTTCAATTTGTAAGCTTGTGGCCTCAATTTGTTTACAATAATATTTTATTTTTATATAAAGTATAAATAACTGATAAGTTGTTTGTTAGAATATACAAATTATTATGTTTTTAGACAAACTTAAAATGTAAATTAACTCAAAATATTATCAGAATTTGTTTAAAAAATATATTGAACTTTTATTTAAGCTCATAAGTTATGGCCCAACTCTAACAAGCAGAACTCAAATATGAATTTTGGCTTATAATTTTTAACAAATTTAGGCTAATGACCTTAATCAAGTTCGAATCTTTTAGTGAACATTTTCGTATTGTCTACTGAGTGATATATACTAGGTGGTTAGTTTACAAAGTAGCTCGCTTGTTAATATGACAGAATGACGAATCTTAAACCTCGATTTTGTCGAGTACTTTTCAAATTAAATCTCAAGTATCTATATTATGTTTATCGTAAGTACATGCCATGTTAATAATCTATTCCTGTACACTGCTGACCAAGAAAAAAGTTGACCAAGGAAAAAGGGTAGCTAGAATGATATTAATCATGAACAAAATAAAAGGATGAAGCAATTATATATGTAGCTTGGAATGCAATAAAGCCAGGCACTTGAATAACCAAATGAATAACCATAATTATTTGTGTTTAATTGTATAAATAACTAATTAATGGGAAGAAATGAAACCGATTAAATGTTCAAATCCAAAATCAATTCACTTAACACAACACAAGCATCCACTGCTTGCAAAGAATGATACGTTGGTAACATGAAAGAAAATTTTAAATGTGAAAGCTTTACTAATTATAAATTGTTAAACTACATTTACTTAATTATGATTTATATACAGCCTCTGCACCTCTTAGGTTGTGCAAGTTTCTTTTTCTAATTAGTTTTAACTTAATTGATATATCTATATTATATATAAAAAAGCCTTAGGGACAGAAATTTTTTATTTCTTTTTATACCCTTATGAGTTTATATTATTACATAATTATGTTTAGTTATTATTTTATTTCAAATAGACTATTATAATTATTTTAGGATTATTGATTTTTTTTTTTACTAATTCTTCTTAATATAATAAATCTATAATTTTTCAATAATTATATGTCAGTAGAAATTAAAATTGAATTTTTATTTTTTTTATTTAATAAGTTCCTATAAAATTTTAAAAATTACTATGAAATAAAAGAAAAATTTAGAGTATAGTTTTCATAATTATAATATTATTGTTTAACTTTTATATCATAAAAATAATATTTTTTTTAATAAATATATGTCAATATTAGTTAATATTGAATTTTTAAAATTTTTTATTTAATAAGTTCCTAATAAGTATAATATCTTTTAGTTCTTCTCAAATTTATAAAATAATTTTTTTAAATACTATGAATTAAAAAATATTTTGAGTATAGTTTCCATGATTATATATTGTTGTTTTAACTTTTAATGGAAGAAATTTTCATTTTATTAAATACCCTATGAATTTTTACTATTACATAAATACTTTTTAATTGTTATTTTGTTTCAAATATTTTATTTTTTATTTTACTACTTTCATAATTTTTTGCTATTTTATATTAATATAATTGTAATTATTTTATGAATTTTGATTTTTTTATCCTAATTCTTTTTATTTTTAATAAATCTGTAATTTGTCAATAACTATTTATAAGTAGTAATTAATATTGAAATTCTCAATTTTTTTAATTTAATAAGTTACAAATAATTATAATATTATAAATTAATTTTCTTTTAAAATTCTATGAATGAAAAAAAATACTAAAAGTATAGTTTTTATGACTCTAATATTATTGTATTAATTTTTTCTCTATCTTTAGAATTTTAAAAAAATTTATTGATATTTATTTTAATTGTTGATGCATCTATATATATATATATATATATGTATATTATAAATACAATTCACCCACATTGCGTGTGTCAAATAAAGACACCCTACCAACCTGGACCTGTTAGGGGTAGGGATGCACTGCATTGTGGGTGAGCCATTATCCACATTGGGATTTGTTTAGTTGATAATTAAATAACTTGAATGTATTTATACATTCTTATCTCATTTTTATTTTTATTTTTTTAATGTGAGATTTCATTAATTACAACATTTATTGAAGTTCTCTTTTCCTCTTCCCAACATATTAAAAGTCTTTGAAAACTCCTAACAAGGGGTGTGTAGAATATTTGAGAACCCTGATTAATTAGGACTGACACGATAGAATTCGATCAAAACACAATAATTGAGTCACTTATCCATGTGAAAAAAATAATAATTCGGAAACACCCGAGACCCACCCAAATTTATTTACTAATACTTTAAAATAATTTTTTAATTATAAAAAATCTATTATAAAATTTTTTTAATACATAAAAATAAGTGTATGAATCGTCCATGTTGATTTTTAATCTTTTACATTTAGTGTGAATTTATATTCATCTTCAATATGTATTATTGTAAATCATATTTATTTTATTTTTATATTTTTTGTTAAATTTGTAATGTTAAAAAATTTTCAATCTTTCTACCAAAAAAAAAAATCAATTTATGTCTATTTCTAGATTAAAAATTATATAACTTAATTTTTTTCTTTAATTTTAGAACTTATTATTTATTAAAAATAAATCATATATTATTTTATAATAAAATTTAACAAATAAAAAATCTAACCAAACCAGGTCAATTCACTCGTGTTTTGCACCGGGTGTCATTTTTCATTACCCGACTTGCAAAAAATGATTAAAAAAAATTGTCAATTATCTTGACCGCGGATGAAATGTACGTCAACTTTGACCCACAGCCGGTTGGTTGGTTACAAATCCCTAGATTTGGGTTTGAGGAGGGCAAATAACAATGTTTTCGGTGGCCATTTAAGCAAATATAAGGAGTTGCACCTGACATTGTAAAAAGCAGCTAAATGGCATGACTTGTCACATTCCATGCTGACGGAACCGGACAGCTTGTCCCATTAAACTGTTTGATTGGAACCATGCTTTTCCTCCTTTCCTAATTTGACTGACATATAATAATAGTCCCCGTCCTTTACATTAAAGTGCCTTCATAAAACTCCAGTGAAGTTTCACACTTCATCTTTTCACTTTTCACTTTTCAGTGAGGTTCAAACATACAGACTACAACAGTCAATCAAATTCATCCTGATCTGTTAAGGAATGTTTGGCTTGAGCAACAATTTTTTTTTTTTTTTATTCACAATAAAACCATTATCATCTATTTTTCTCATGTAGTAGTTAACTGTAAAGGTTTGCGTTTAATGTTTCTTTGAATGAAATCAGTGGCAGCTCCATTAGAAAATGGCCTTGGTCATTGGTGAGAGAAACATCCTAAGGTTTTTTGTTTAAATTAGCTTAGCCGTCATGTCTCTCATGAGCATTTAAACATTGTGATAATGTACAGATAGTGTGAACGCAAAAAAGAAAAGAAAAAGGATTATGTATTACCTTTTGATTAATTTATCTTTCTTATGGTTTAAGCATCTTTTCATATCACTACAAAAACTTTCTTTCTTTTTTTTCCCAGAGAAAATCCAAAAGAATCTTATATTTTTCCTTAGTTTACTTAGTCTCGTGCAAGGGCGGCAGAGATTTTCTCCAAGCGCATGTGTATTTTGGTCCCTGATAGGGGATAGCCCCAGTCCGCAATACCCACATACAAAAGGACCAACCGAGGAAGGTGTCTGGCCCTCTCCCCCTTAACAAGCAAATAGCCAATCACACGGTGCCAATTTTATTGTTACCTCGCGTTTCTTTGTACACACAACTGACTTTTCAAGTCTTTCCCTTTGGTTTGTTTTTCGCTTTCTCTCTCTGTCGCTTTCGCGCTCAATCAGCGGTTCAGTCTACAGAACTCGATCCATTGTTAAATTCGGACTTCTCTTACCCTTTCAAAGTTCTATACCCATCTCTTTCTCTGCATCTTCTCTCTTTCTGTTCTAACCAAAAACTCTGTAAACATGCATGCTGGAATTGTATTGGAGCTGGAAGGTACTGGAACTTTCGGTAGCTGAAGCAGCTTTGTTTATATTGTTGGATAAAAGGTTCTGGCATCTCTTTCTTTTCTCTTTTGGATATGGAATTTTGTTTTTTTCTTTCTGGATAATTTTTACTCGCTATTATGCATCCAATTTTTATGACCCATTTTGTCATTCTTCCTGATACATAAATTTTCATGGTATAAAATTGTTTATCATGAGTAACCTCCCTAATAATTTCAAAATGCTTTACTGTCAAGATGAATTTTTTATGAATCCATCCATCCAAGTCAATAAAGTAGTTTATTATAGATGATCGAAGCTGAATGTACAATTCCAAGTAGTATTTGTACTTCATGAACTAGTTTGGCGTTTCAAATTCTTGACTAGTTTAGGACTAAGCACTCACAAATTTTTCGTAATTGCTGATCAATCCCATGCAGAAGGGCGTTTTTCCTTCTGATATGCATTGAACACAGAAACCTGTTCGCCCAAAAGAATAAGCTATTAGGTGGAAGGACCCACCTGGAATATAAATCCTGACGGAGAACACATTCTAACCAAAGTGTGTGTCTTAAGCTTAGCTTAGTCCAGAAGATGGTGTCTCTTCCATTAAAAGTCCTAAAATTTAAGTTACTTCATTATGATGATGAGTACAGTCAGTTTTAACTCTTCCTTATAGCCAGTGTAAACTAGGTAATAAAGAATCTCTGTACCACAGTTTCATTTGTTGGTATGTGGCTTCTTGGAATTTTGATTCCAATTTTATCTTTGGATACTTTTTCAGCTCCTGTATTTATTCTTCCCTTTTTCTTTATGTTCAGCCCTCTGTGGTTAGATTTAATTATCTTCCATTATGTAATACCGATATGGATTTATATATTTTGAATGTTTAGTTACTTTTATCTTTGGTATTGTAGATTGGTGAATGAGACATGGCAGGTTTTGAAAGAGATAAGGTACCAATGCTATCAGACACACATGTGCAACTATCTGATGAACATGTGGATTCTAACTACCAGAGATTTGTATCGAGGAGTGCATCAATTTCTATCCCTATGGACTCCATGGAATCCTATGAAAGAGAAACTAATCTGGTGGGACATACTGGTCCATTGAGGAGTGAGAGGACTTCGGTTATACAGATGAGTGGCCCCCTGTTTGTTAGTCCTAGACCCGATAACCTTTCTCGTAAAAATCCTGGTGTAACAGGGAATAAAGTGGCAGAGACCAATGAAGAAAAATTTCCTTCTGTCAATGGAAAGGATGAGAATGATTGGCTAGGTTTCAATTATACTGGAAAAAATGAACATTTACTGAGGTCTGGACAACTAGGAATGTGCAATGATCCTTATTGTACAACTTGCCCAACATATTTCAACATCAAGGCTACTCAACAAAAACATTCTAAAGCTTCAAGTATATTTGATCATAAGGTGTCTTTCTTCCCAAGATATAATGGTTATTTTTCTTTTGATAGAAAACCTCCAATGCTCTATTGTTAAGTTTCATTAAGTAATATGCTTGGTTTCAAACTTTAGTTGCCTGCTTATGTCATGGTTGAATATTTCACTTGAGATGCTTACCATACTACTTTTGACTTTTAGTTAAACTAAATTTGGGAGTTAAAGCAGAGTTTATAAGAGTAATGAAGAAATATTAGCTTGTGGTGGGTTTGTCAGAGGTTGAGAATTTCATTATTTCATTGTAGTAATTTATGTTCGGTTAATGCATTAATTCCTCTCCTGAGTAATGTGCTCATCTTAAACTAGTAGTTTTGAAACTGGCACATGTTGTTATCAAAATTTTGGGTTCAAGCTTTGTGAATGCATATCATCATCACTATAAATTGCTTTCCAGGACATAGTTGCTTGAGGTCACCAGGCCACCTTTTACCATATCATAATCTTCTTGTTCTTCATTTCTCTTTGTTTCTCTAATTTATTATATATGAAATCCTTGTAGAATACAACTTTAATTACTCCATGACTTTTCTTCATCTTGATGTTTACAGTTCCATAATGCTCTTTATGGGGATGCAAAAGGCTGGGCTAGACAATTCTATTCATTCCTTACTCCATATATTCCTGGAGTTATGAATCCTCATACTAAAGTCATACAACAATGGAACAAGTTTTTTGCCATTTCTTGCTTGGTGGCAATTTTCGTAGACCCATTGTTTTTCTTCTTGTTGTCTGTAAATGGGGTATAATTTTTTCCTTTTATTTCTTTTATAATAGATTTATACTTTCCAGTTGTAGTTTTGATCTGTGTTTCACTTAAATTAGCTCTTACGATTCTGGAAAAAAAAAATAAGAAGTTTATATTGATGCTATGTAGATGCTTCCTATGTCCATTAAAAGATCTCTTCTTTACATTCCTGTTCCATGAAATTTCCTTGTTTTATGGCAGAAGAAATTACCTCTCATCAGGTTAGACTTCGGATTGGCCTGCTATTTATGTTGGATCAATGGTTGGCATGTCAATTTTATGTTTGTTTGAAATGGTTTAGTCTATATATGAAAAAAAAAAAAAATAATTAATTAACTTTGCATCATTGATGCAAACCTCAGAATTAAGAAAAGCTTGAACTTTCAAATATTGACAAACGTTATTATTATGTACTATCAGAATTACTAAAAGTAATTGGAGAAGTTTGATCTGTAAAATTAACTTTTTTTGTTAAAAGGACTAAAGGAGGCAAGACATGAGTTGCATATAAGATTGTGTTATGCTTAAATTCCACTGAACTAATTTAGTCTCTGCTTCTTTATTGGTTTTTTTTCTCTCGTTACTTGTATCTTCAAATAAAACACTTTCTAATAATTTTATTACTTAGTGATTGTTTGCTCTTATTGTTCAGTTTCAATAATTTTCTGACTCCAAATACGATTTTCCCAATTTCGTTTGAAATATTCTTATTGTATGTCTTCAGTAGAAAGTGTCAAATATACTTTTTTCTTCCCACTCTCGCAGGACAATAAATGTATTGTCATAAACTGGCCAATGACCAAGATAATTGTTTCACTTAGAAGCGTGACTGATTTCATATACTTATTGAACATGCTTCTTCAGGTAACTTCTCATCAACAACATGTACAGAAAATTGTTGTCTTCTTTTCAGTCACTTTCATAGACATTATGTACAAGTGAAAGGAACAAAACATGCATATCTGCGCGTTTAATATGATTTTCTAGTTTATTAGCTTTGGTTAAAGCTCACTGTGAGGTTTAATTGATTGTTTCAATGTGCCTCTTTGCAGTTTAGATTGGCCTATGTGGCTCCTGAGTCCATGGTGGTTGGTGCTGGTGAGTTAGTAGACCAACCGCGGAGAATTGCTGTACATTATCTCCAGGGTTATTTTCTTATTGACTTATTTGTTGTGTTACCGCTTCCTCAGGTAACTCCATACCTTCATTTATCTTGGTAACTTACTGCTGATGCAATTCATTATCTATTATAGCTTACTTTTTAGTGTGAAACAAGTTCTTACTTGAGAGATAAGAATAGGACTCGGGATTGAGTAAGAGTATTCCGTGTACAATTAAATTTGTTCTTCTTGCTAATTTCAAGATTACTAATTTTATCTCTAGGTCACAATAAATACTTGGTGGTTCGTACTTTGAACATTGTATTATGGACTTTTTGTTTAATGTCATGGATTTTGTTTATATATTTGCTTTTTAGATTCTTCAGTGTAGACAGCTTTGGAGAATTCCAAAAGTAATACTTACTAATGTGCTTCAATTTGAAATAGAAGAATCGATAAATGATAATACAAACTTATGGATTTATGGTTATTTCTGTTTGAGGTCATGAGATTTTGAAGTAACATCCAAACCTTTTATATTATGAACAGTAACCTTCTGCCACCTTCGTTTTATATTGCTTTATTGTCTTTATCAATGAAACAGAGGACAGAAGTCACACCCTTACAATCCTTGTGCTTGAATTTCAATAGAATGCCTGTTCTAATTTCTTTAGGCATGGAAAAGGCTAGGAATAATGAATTATGTAGGTGCACCAATGTGTTTGAGGCGATAAGTAGCTGGTTGTAGGGCCCAGGTGCCATTTCTAATGAAGATGCTTAATAGATGCTATTGTACATCCAAAGTCTTTTCACTTATCTACTTCTCATACAATAATTTTTTTTTTCAATATTTTTGTAGATAATAATATTGTCAATCCTACCAAGATCCTTGGGATCATCCGGAGCAAATTATGCAAAGAATCTCCTCCGCGCTGCGATTCTCGTTCAGTATATCCCCAGGTTGTGTAGGTTTTCACCTCTGCTAATGGGTCAGTCTACAAGTGCCTTAATTTTTGAATCAGCATGGGCGAATTTCTTTATAAACCTTTTTACCTTCATGCTATCTGGCCATGTTGTCGGGTCATGCTGGTATCTCTTTGGTTTACAGGTGGGTGGAGGTTATCAGTTCAGTAATGCTTGATTAACGTATTTATGGTTGATTTATATAAATTTTGAAACTCCAAAATGAGGATTGCTGGAAGCAATATGAGTTGCAAAACATTTTATATGCCCACCTGATCTAGCCCTTCCCAAATAAGATGAAAACAAAAAATATTGTAATAAAAAAAATCTGGTTTAGTGCATTATATTTTATATGAAAAATAAATTATAGCTACTCAGAAGCATATTGTGAATTTATTTGCCTTGAATAATTTCAAAACCAAAGGACCTATATTGCATTTGCTTTGATGCGTCAAAGTTGAGTGGTTTGTGTTTTTCTATAGTATTATTTTTCTCTCATTCTTTCTAGCTTCTCTTGTCTACAATCTTTGGATGATAAGTTTTGGATTCATTTGTGTTACTTGATGATGATTGTTAAGATTCACCTACTTTTTCTTTTGTATCCTCCCTTCTTATTGCAGAGGGTTAACCAATGTCTGAGAGAAGCCTGTCATAGCTCTAATTTTAATGCATGTGTTAAACTAATTGATTGTGGGCATGGGCAATTTTACGACTTTCAGACTGACCAGAATTTGAATTTTTGGAGACACAATAATAGTATGGCTGATGCATGTTTTACTCAAGATGGTTTTTCTTATGGAATCTATGTTCAAGCTGTCAACCTTACCACGAAGGGTAGTGTGGTAACCCGATATGTATATTCATTATTTTGGGGATTCCAGGTATTTCCTTCGTTCCTCTTTCTAGTGTTAATTGTATATATGTTTTTCCTTACTTTTCAAGTTGAGAATGTTATAATTAATATTATATAAACTTTGTTATTAAACTCGGGATTTAGTTTTCATAGGATTTTCTCTAAGGGTCTATTTGGGAGTTTAAGGGAAAATAAGAGGAGAGTAGAGGAAAATTGATACTTATCTTTTCTCTCATTTAGAAGTTTAAAAAAAAAAAAAAAATGAAAGGAGAGGAGAGGATAGGAAAGGAAATGATAAGGTACATTTCTTATTTAGGAATTGGAGAGAAAGGGGGAAAAAATGATAAAATATTCATATTTTTATGATTTTGTAGAGTAGTAGTAGATATTTAATAAAAATGATAGGGGTTCCTCTCTTTCCAAATTCTTCCAATTGAAAATTTTGAAGTTTGTAGGAATTTGGAGGGATACATGTATCCTCCATTTTCTCATGTATCCCTCCATTTTCTCTTCCTTTATAAAAGAAAAATAATCTAAAAAAAACTGTCAAACAAGAGAAAAGGTACATTACCCTCTCCTCTTATTTCCTCTCCTCTCCTTTCCTCTGCCTCTATTACCCAACATCCAAATAGACCCTAAAGGTCCGTTTAGATGCAGTAAATTGGAATTGGACTGTTCAATTCGAAATTTCCTATTTGACACATATTTTAGAATTGGAATTGGAAGTTTCAACAATTACAAAACAATATCTTCAATTCTTATAGATAGACCCTAAGCTAAAATTTATAATTCTTGTGTATGTGCTATTCTTGGCAGCCACTTACTTATAACGGCACATTGTGTTATAAAATCGGTCACCACTACCGACCCTTACCCACCTACCTTTAGCCGCCACTGCCACCACCACTGACCACCATCATCACCGACCCATCAAATATGATACCGCCATTGTAATTGTGTGATCTTTATGCAGCAAATCAGTACTCTGGCCGGGAATCTAGTTCCAAGCTATTTTGTCTGGGAAGTCCTTTTTACTATGGCAATCATCGGACTGGGCCTCTTGCTTTTTGCTCTTCTCATTGGAAATATGCAGAACTTTCTCCAGTCTCTTGGACGGAGGTTAGCTATGGTCTTTGCAATTTATTCTTTCTAAATGTTTGTAGATGCAACACCCCTTAAATGGGACAGAATATTTGAAGTGTATATTAATGCTGTTTGTGATAAATGTCTTTTATGCAGATTCATTTGTCTCTCCAAGTTTCTGCCTGTTGTGAATTTCAAGCTATTGCTTAGAATTCTATCATTAGTTATGTTTTAAGAGCAAGCTCTGAAAGCCTAGCTTGAAAAGAAGCATCACAAACTAAAAGTTCTATAATATACTCTTTCCCATAAGTTCTTATATTGGATCATCATGTAGATGCTTCATAAATGGAAACATGTATATACTATATATCATATATCTCAAGGAGGTAGGCTCAAGAACTTAGGCGAGATCATGGGGTATGATATACCAATTACCAAGCATTCTGGTATCTTTGGTCTGCTGTATAAGATAATGGGGGGATTGAAGAGGATATTTGTGTGGACAGGATTGGATGTTTATACTCTTATTGGACAGCCAGGTGAGCGTGAGATCATGCAAGCTAGCGAGAGAGAGTTGATGATATATGAAGAGAGGGGAACTATGGTTTTCATAGCTAAGGGTTAGTTCTTTATGGGCTGGAAGTGTCTGATTGAACATTTATTTAGGCCATACCTGTGGAAAGTCAAGGATGAATTGTGGTTTTCAAATAAAAATTTAGATAGAAGAAAAAAAAATTCAGCCAAGGTGGTTCCCTGCTGGTCTCAAGTCCCCCGGGTAAATGAGAAGGTTTGCGATAGGTTGATGGCCAACATAAAACTAGTCAAACTCTGTGAGATGAATTCTACCGAATATTCGTTTTAGCGTAATCCTCTTTGTTATGTTGAGATAGAAGAAAAAACTAAGTTCCACGTCTAGGGTTTTACTGCATCAAAGAACCATGTGAGTGAGCATATTTACTTGGGATAAACTCTTCAAAATAATTTATCACCATATATGTAGCTTTCTAACCTTCATCTTATCAGGACATAGCCTCCTCTTATCGAAACCGCTAAATCAACTCATACATATCAAAATTGTAACCATGGCTCAAGCTAACTGCTCACCTGCAACTACTACTGAATCTCAAAATATAAGAAAAGTGAACCTGAACCTACTGCCAATTGACTCTAAACATGATATAAGCTATTTTAAATTACTTATGTTAGTGGAGCATCATGCGGCATGTGATCAAAAACTAAAATCTTAGATCAATGTTTCTTTGCTCTTTGAGCCTGTTTTATATCTTTTTTGCTGCCTGAATATTGTCAACTAACTGAAGGTGTACAAAATTAATTATTTCTGTAAAACTATATTATTGAATGACTTCTACGCACTCATTTAATGGCTTAAGCTTTTAAGGTAGCTAATAAGGGGAGCATTAAGCCCACACATGAAAGGGAATTTAAAACTCCATAGTGTTTCATCCTAACAATATTAAGTGCTATCTACAAAGGAATGGGCTGCAGCATGATATAATACCAAAATTTTTAAAGTGATGTAAACATAGTTGTTTTTTTTGGTCTAAGTTGGATGAAATCATGTACAGGTATTGTATCTTGATATTTCTATATTGCAAGTTTCAATTCATCTTTTTGATGGTAAAATTCATGCTGATTTTTCTTGCATTAATTCCTTTGGGTTTATAAAACATTTTGACTAAATGTATTCCTTTCTATCTCCCCTTGTTGCAGGAGGTCAGAAATGTCACTTAGACGCCGTGATGTTGAGCGGTGGATGCGCCATCGACGTTTACCAGAAGCTGTAAGAAGGTATCCAATTTTCACCACTTTTTACTTTTTTTCTTGTAGCAATGACATAATGCTAATCCATGTTCCACACGGCCAAAGAAGCACCGTTTATCATATATAAATATACGTTGCGAAGTAGATTAGTCAGCCCTAACTTGCAATATACATGAATGTATATTCTTAAATTGACAATAGGACTCATGCAATGAATATGCAAATTTCTAGAAAAAGAAAAAAAAACTACATTGATCTTTTTATTTGTAAGGTATTTACTGTGGTTATTTTCATTACTATCATTTCCCCCTCCCCCTGAGCCAATTTCCTGGATCCATCTGTTGTGGTGATATAGACATGTTAAACTATGTATAAAGCTTAATAATGTTTTACACCCAGAAAAGAAAAACAAAAACCTAATACTGCAACTTAATCTAGCATGTCATGAGGATGGAACACTAGTAAGGTAATATGTCTGGAAATTCTTACTTTTATTGAGGTCTCATCCACCAATATGATTGGTCTGACATATAGGTCAGTAAGACAGGCCGAACGTTTCAACTGGGCTGCCACAAGAGGGGTGAATGAAGAAACACTCTTGGACAATTTGCCAGAAGACCTCCAGAGAGAAATAAGACGCCATCTCTTCAAATTTGTTAAGAAAGTAAGCACTGGAATATCTGTGCGACATAAAATGCCTAGTTATATCGATGCATATTTCTTGCTAATTTGGGCAGGTCATGTTGTATTGGTATCTGCTAAACTCCACAACCTTAGTAACTATAATCCATTGACAAATCCAGAATCAGACAGCAGTTATATATAAAACTCAATTAGAAGCAGAGCTTTTGCATTGCATCATGATCTTTATAAAAACAGATACATTCAAATTCCAATGGATATCTAAAGCACCTGAAAAAAGTCTGTAGTTGTTTAATTTTGTCATTTTCTTTGTTTCTACCTGCTGTCATGTTCCGAGAATCTAAAATATATATATGTATGTATGTATATCCAGGTTCGAATTTTTTCCCTGATGGATGAGCCTATATTAGATGCAATCTGTGAGAGACTAAAACAGAAGACTTATATCAAAGGAAGCAGAATATTGTATCAAGACGGTCTAGTAGAGAAGATGGTTTTTATTGTGCGTGGAAAATTGGAGAGCATAGGAGAAGATAGGATCCGAGTTCCTTTATCTGAAGGTGATGCTTGTGGTGAAGAACTTCTCACATGGTGTCTTGAGCATTCCTCTGTAAACAAAGGTACACGTCTTATTTATAGGCATTTCTGATCCACAGACTAGGTGCCTACTAAAAATTCTGAACTAGATATAAAGAATAAACCTCAGAAGGAAACGACATGATTTAACAAAGTAGTATCTTATGCAGATGGAAGAAAAATAAGGATTCCAGGACAGAGGTTGCTTAGCAGCCGGACTGTAGTGTGCTTAACAAATGTGGAAGCATTTTCACTCCGGGCTGCAGACCTTGAAGAAGTAACTAGTCTTTTTGCCAGATTCTTGAGGAATCCACGTGTTCAAGGAGCCATAAGGTCACTCCATTTAGTAGTTGGCTTCATTATTTATATTAGTCTTTTACGTAAATATAGTTGCTGGACTGTGCAATCGTGTAAGTTTTAGTGACCAATTGCAGCCAATTATGCAAACTGAAATTGAAAATCCTGAAACTGACAGCTGACTCCACTCCAATATTATTTGTTCGGATGTTCAACTTTCACTGAAGTCTCCATTTGAATTAAGTCAAAACCAGCCTCTTTTTCCATCTTCATACATGACATAATAATCTGATATCGGCATTATACAGGTATGAATCACCCTACTGGAGAGGCGTTGCAGCAACACGAATTCAGGTTGCATGGAGATACAGGAAGAAATGTCTAAGTCGTGCAGAGACCTCAGGATCAATTTATTTATAATCGTACATTTAAGTATCTACATGATAAATGAGCGTGTTTCATGTTGGTCAAATAGTTTTGATGCCATGCTGCCTTTTTGAGGTAGCTAGTAAATTACAACCTTAGCTTCGCTTGAGAGAGGTTTCAAAGAAAAAGAAAATGAATAGTAGAAATTATATCCGATGATGTATAATTTGCACACTGCAGGACAGCAGGTTGTAAAATGATGTAAATTTATTTTATGACAGAATGTTGTAAGTGATATTAAATAAGGTGCTCCATGTCCGTGTGGTTGAACAATTGAATCAGTAATCAGTAGAATCATGGAGAAGGGAAATGAAGACATATACAGACAGACACGGTGTAAAGACATCTTCTGAATGGAGAGGGCCTATGCGTAATTTTGCATAGATTCATTAATGCATTTTTCCAGTTTAGACCGGGCCGGACTTGCCATTATGAAAGTATAGCAGCCAGAAGTGGAATGCCTCCTTATTGGATGGCCTAGAAGCTTTGTCCCAAGTTCTTCTATTTTTTCTGGGTTATCAATATATATATATATATATATTTTTTTTTTTTATTTTTTTTTTTTTTAATTTTTTTTTTTCCTTTTAAGGTGCAATAACATAAATTAGATTAAGGTTACAAGTCTTGGATAGTAATCCCCATAGTATCATACATGATAGTATTGAACATAAAGGAAGGCATAACATTATAAATAGATAAACTCCAATTCCTCGGGTGTGCTCTTTTGGTCATCTTGTCTGTTGCTTGATTCCCTTCTTGGTAGGTGTGGTAGAAATTCACTTGTTGGAATCTCCTGAGCAAAGCTCTACAATCATCGATTAGAGATCTTAAAAGATGTGATTTGAAACAGCAGTATGTATAATATGAGTAACAAGCAAAGCATCAACAACAATTTTCAAATTTGGTATACCCCTGTTATCAATATATACTACACTACCTCAGTTGGGCTCCCCTATGAATGTAACACCTAGATCCACATTATGGAGCTTTGGGATTTCTGGTATAATTATGGTCCAAAAGAAAAAGAATTTACAAATATTTCTTGCTAAATGGCAATATGATGTGTTACATTTTCAAATTATAAAACTTAATATAAAAAAGCTAGTGTCATTAGCGAGTATAGGTGCAAAGAAAAAGAATTATTCATGATTAGTTTATGAGTTGTTAGTGAACGGCTTTACGATCTATTTTCTTAAGAAGTCGAGTTTAAATTTCAATTTATAAGATTGTGAATATAATTTATTTGATATAATATATAAATAGTTGACAAGTTATTTGTTAGAATATTCAATTTCTTATGTTTTTAGACAAATCATCATTCTAAATTAAGTCAAAATAATATCAGATAAACTTGTTTAAAAACTATCTTGAACTTTTATGTGAGTATGAATGATACAGTTCAACTATATAATGAACAAAACTCAGAATATGAATTTTGGCATAGAACTATTAATGAGTATAGACTAACGAGTTTTAATCAAGTTCGAATATGTTAAAATCTAATTACAATTAGTCAAGTCCTAACTTATTAAATTCCGACTTGAGTTTGCATAAACATTGCATTTAACGTAATATTACAATAACTTGTGCTAAATTTCTCCATTTTTACAACAAAAAGAAGAAAACTCTGACTCAATACGACCTTCGATAAATAAGATACATGTGCATGTTATGTATAAACACAGATAGACACATGTATCTCCACACTTTTGGTAATTATAATAGGTAGCTACGATGGTTGTATATATGTATCCAAAATATAATGACACAACCATAGCTGAGTTTCAGCATGATGCATGCAGTTGGAACGACCTAACAAAACGCGCAGTCGTACAATACCTTGTTCTATATTTCTATATGCCATTGAAATTGGTTAGCTGGTGCATCTAAATGCATGCTATCTCAATTGTGCAAGTAAAGTTGTACGTGTTGGAAGACAAAACTCTATGCTAGCTGTTTAGTGTCACGTGTTTATCACGTGACCAACTCTTAGAAATCATAGGTTCACCTGCAACTTTCTCAGGCACTGAAATGAATGTGACAAGCTCATAATCATGAAGTGGAAATAAAAGAAAATTAAATTTAGGTCTTTTCTTAGGTGAAGGCAATGACAAAATATTAACCCATGTCAACCAAAGAAATTCAATAACTTCATTTAAAACTCCATATGAATGGATGGACCATTCATTTCTTGTTATGGTTTTTATGAAAGTTTTGTTTATGGCACACGGTGATGGTCACCTGCTTTGCCTTTTAATTAATTGGGTTAAGTTTACTTTTTCAGTCTTTATGTTCAGGTGACAATCATCACTGAGATTTGATTACTGATTAATTAAAATTAAAATGAAGTTAATACTAATATTTTACCATTTTGTTGACAATTCTTGCAATTAACAATTCATATTTAATATTAGTATGAACGAGTTTGATCTAGAAAACTTTTATGTTCAAAATTAAGGCTGAAAATCTTCTTTACCAACTTTGTGATGAATGCTATTTATTTGATTGCTTGTATGCATAGAACTAAAGATTTTGATGTTAGTTATCAATGTGAATGGCCCTATAAACAACCAATAGAGATTTAATGAAAAACTTTATGCATGAAGTTTACTAAGAGGCTTTTCGCGACTTAATGTAGCAGTTGAAGTTAGTGATCGTCTTCATATTATCTACTGAGAAATACTAGGTGGTTAGTTTACAACGTGGCTCGCTTGTTACATGACGGAGTGACGAATTTTGAACTTTGATTTTGTCGAGGACTTATCAAATTCAATTTCAAGTTATCGATATTATGCTTATCGTATGTATATGTCAAGTTAATAATCTATGCATGTACACTGTTAAAGTAAAAAGGGTAGCTAGAATGATATTAATCATGAACAATATAAAATGATGAAGCAATTATATATGTATATAGCTTGGAATGCAATAAAGCCAAGCACTTGAATAACCAAATGAATTCCCTTAATTATTTTGTGTTTAATTGTATAAATAACTAATTAATTAAAGGGAAGAAATGAAACCGATTCAATTTTCAAGTCCAAAATCAATTCACTAAACACAAGCATCTACTGCTTGCAAAGAATGATACGTTGGTAAGCATAAAAGAAAATTTTAAATGTGAATGCTTTACTAATTATAAATTATTAAGCTGCATGTATTTATAATTATGATTTATATATAGCCAGCACATCTTACCTTGTGCATGTTTCTTTTTCTTAGATTTAACCTAATTGATATATTTAAAGAAAGTCACCCCACCAACTTGGAGAAATCATAATTCAAATGATATTGCAAATCACATTTTTTAATCCAATTTAATTGCAGTTAGTGTTAGTATATGATATCAATTAGTTCCTAGACTTAATTTTGCAATATTATGCTTTTAAAGATATGTGATACAAATATTATATTATTGGATTCCTAAGAGGCTCCAGTGAATTTAACTTGATATTTTTATTATAAAATAAAGTTATTATTAAATTTATATTTAGTGCATAAACATATATATACACGGTTAAACATAAATATACACACTTTAGCTTATTTTCTGTCAAGATATAAATTTTAAAAAGTGACAATGAATCAAATAATTTTTACAAGAATAGGTTTTATGTGATTATTTTGTACATGCACATAAATTCTCTTAAAAAATATATAAATATATAAAAATACGTTTCGAATGTGAAAAAAAAAAAAAAAAAATGAAGTATGTAGTATTTTAATTACTACTGCCACTTTCAAGGAAGCAACCATTTCAATTAGGTGAGTAGAGCCCTATAGCTAGAGGACTCCCTATATTCAGCGAGTTGATCACATCCATGCCGTTTGATTACAGAAGATCAGATCAATCTCAATCTGACGGGAAAGAATTGAGTCTAGGAGTTGGTAAACTTTGGGGTCCATCTGATGGGAATATTTAAGCTATATTATATATACTTACATTATGTAGGGTACATATTTTACTTTATTGCATTAATTTTTGATTTGATTGTCAAAAAGAGAAATTTCATCTTTTTGTTTACCAACCAATTTCTCTTTGGCTGCTTCAGCATATAATATAAAACATTTTATTATTAACTAAATAATTTTTAAAGAATATTAATCACATTTTATAATAATTTAACCAAATTTTTATCTAGTTAATTGTATAACTTATTTCAGGTAATTATCTAACATGTTCAGTAAATCATTTCATACATATTGTACTGATTCATCACATTAAACTTACAAACTTTAATGCTTGCCGATTCAAACTACTACACTTTACAATATCAATTAATTATTATTTTAAATAAAAAGATAATAATTTCATTCTTGTTTCAATTAGTTATAAATCAACTCTCAACCCTAACAGTATTTGATTTTACCATCTATTTTTTTTCTCTAACCTTTTCACTGGAGCCTCAAGGACATTGTTGAAACACTCTCTCTCTCTCTCTCTCTCTTTTTTAAACTAAGTGACATTGAAATGTTGATACAAAAACTTGCTAATTAAGTTGTAGTGAAAGTTAAGCTAAAGGATGCTAGGGTTAAATCGTTCAAAGTAATTATCAATGGTTCCAAGTAAATTAATTCAAAGCATGAAAAGGAAAGACTATGAGTTAATTAATAAAACCTATAGTTTTTGGCTAATTGTGTGCAAGTGGCTAAAAGTATATCTTTTGTGGGATATAGGATTTAACCCCTTTCATATGTGTGAGAACTTCGAGCACACTACTTGTTTAGTCTATACAGTTTTATTAAATAACAATTCTCCAAGAAATTTGACTAGTGATACATTTTCTATATAAATTTAAAAGAATTATATATAATAATAAATATACAATTTTTTTAATTTTTTTTTATATATTAGGAGTGTCCAAACTCGACATTAGATGATGGAGAACTGATATCAATCGCTTAAGCTAAAATATCTGTGATAAATACACAATTATTTTGTTTACGCATAAACTAAACAATAATGCAATTACAACCATCCTCTTGATGAAATAGCAACATCCTTAATACAATATTATGAAACTTATTTTTCAGCATATATAGCTAGCAAACTAATTATAATTTATAAGTTGATTGAATATCAATGTTATGAGATAGGTGACCAATTGGACAACGTTTTGAAGTTTATAAATTTAATTAATGATAAAAATCATGGAAAAAGATTTTTATGAAATGATTGGTGGTTAAAAAGGAAATCAAAACTAGATAAAAAATGAGAAAATAAAACTTATTATAAATTTCCTTTTTAGGTGATTGAGTATTAACTTACTTAGATATTTAAACAAATATATTTTTCTTTTGATGGCATGATATCAAAATGAATATTGATAAATCTGATTTGAAATAATTGTAAGATTCCATATGCCATTTTGATTTAATTATTTTCAGATTTAAAAGTTTTACGAAGATATCTAAAACAACTTGAATGTTTTTGTAAGTAAATTTTTTTAGGTAAATCTAGATAAAATAAAAGTGATTGATTGAATTTAATAGCATCTCGGATAGATCTATAAATTTTTATAATAGAAAAAAAATATTGTGCCACACAATCTTTGAACTGTAATATTATTGTGGAATTATGATTTGACCATTTGAGTTTAAGATATATAATATTATTAAGTTATTGTTAGTATATATTAGTATTATTAAAAAATTTTAATTAAAAAGTGTTATAAAAATAAAAATCACGGAGGCGAAGGAAAATGAAACAAAAGGGCACTTGCATTTGGTGTCTGATATTGGCTCCGAACGTCAAAACGTGGTCTCAACTTCCTAATTATCCTCTCTATATCTCTCTCACTAATATGCTCACATGTTTTAATAATAGCATCATAACTAAGGTAGCTTTAGCTTATAGACCCCACTTCAAATTTCTCAATACACTTTTAGGTTGGTGATTGGATGATAACAAAATTCTTAAGTAAGGATTACAAAAGCAAGAGTTAGGGTCATTCATCAAGTAGAAATTGGAATTTTTTATAAAACTATTTATTATTATATTTTTAATGTTAATACTAAATAAAATAGTTAATTTGAAACATTCGTCTTGTTATTTTTGATATCATCAAGAAAATTTATTGTTATTAATTATTCTTGTAAAATTAATATGACGATTAATACATACACTAAATTAGAATTTATCATAACAATAAAATGTATATTTGGGTGATGATATACTTGCATCATAATATGTAAGAGTGTAATAGAGGAAACAAAGACAATTCACTAGTATACTCAAATTATTTTTTCTTTTAATATTGTAGGATAGTTATCCAATGTATTATAATTCGAGTATTCGACACATATACTAAACTAAAAACTTGTAACACATTAAAGTACATGTATGATTAACAAATAATATTAATTTATTATAATTAAGTTAAATTAACTATTTTTAATTAGTCTGGCCACAAATAATTACAAATAAGAACTTATTAGCCTGAAATATATATATATATATATATATATTTATATATATGCATATATCTTAGTCATGGATCATTTTATACAAGAATGGTTCTACTTTTAAAAAAGTGTAGTTAGTGTGATTTGTTGATTGGTGTTGTGATAATGTTTGAATGATCTTAACCTCACAGGATCTCCCTCTCTCCCTAGTTTAAATTGATACTGACCAACGTTTGACTTTTGGTAAACTTTGTGTAGGAACTAAGAATAGAATGACGAGAGAAAAGTCTTAGCCCAAAAATAAATGAGGTAAGAGAGAGAGAGTCTGTGTGGGGCATACATAAGAACTCAGAAATCGGAAAGAAGAGAAAAGGTTACATTTGTCATTTCAAACCATTTATCGCCGAGAAATGGTGCACCGGTAGCCGGCATGAATGACAAAACCGGCAAGCTCATTAATAGCTATATGGGTGTACACCAGGTCGTGGTTGTACCACACTATAATTTCAGAGAGAGAAAGTTTAGGGAAAATTTAGTCAGAGAAAGAGAGAGTCCTAGAATGGGGTGAGTAGGATTTTAAAGCCCTTCCTCTTCTCTCTCTCTCTCTCTCTCTCTCTCTCCGTGGTATTAGAAGCAATGCTTTAAAAACTCTTCAGTTACACTTTGAAACAGGCATATACAGTGATAGTGGCATGGTGGGTAGGGGTGAGGAGGGTGTCTAGCTGGTCCTTTCTCTCTCACTATTACTTGATAATTAGGGTCCAAGATTTCATCTTAATGCCATAACTTACTCTCCAAAATCATGCCGATATCTTGGATATTTCAGCCGTTTCTCATTGTATGTATGTCATTTTGGGAAAAGGGGTGTTTGCTATTATGTTTTTGAAATTAGAGTGCTCTATGTTCAAGCCAAAATCACATTTTTCTTCTTCAACCAAAAAAAGTTCAAACTTTTTCATATCCAGAATCCAAATTTCCTTGTTGTTTGCTGTCTTTTTCTCTCGTAATGCTTTTGCTGTAATGGGAGTAGCTGATTCACGATTAAGGCATCAGTAGTGGACAAAGAGGAGGAGGTGGTGACCAAGAGACATGGAGTACGGCAGTGGAGGCGGTGGGTCCGGTGGGGACCATCATCCGGACGCCTCTGACTCTCAGAGGAGGAAGAAGCGCTACCATCGTCACACTGCTAACCAGATTCAGAGGCTCGAAGCGTAAGACCATTTGCATTGTCTTCATTCCTTGCCTTGTTTTGACCCAATTGCATTTGGTTCATTCTTGCATAGTCTGTATTGGAAATTCGATTTCTCTGATTCTTTTTATTTTATTTTTTGATTTCTTGGTCGGTAATGGGTTTTGTAGTTTATTTGTAAAATTGTTACTTTTCACAGTTACTTGCTTTATATGCATCTCTCTTTTTTTCTGGAAACAAAAGGTGTCTGTTATTCTTTCCACCTGATATTGATGGATTTTGTGTGTTTCTTATTTCCCTTTGTGGGTATGAAGAACTTTCAAGGACTGCCCTCACCCAGATGAGAAGCAGAGGATGCAGCTAAGCAGGGAATTAGGCTTGGCTCCTCGCCAGATCAAATTTTGGTTTCAAAACAGAAGAACCCAGATGAAGGTACTCTTAAGAGTGTTCTGCTCACTCGATTTTCAGTTTTAGAAGCAATTGAGTTTTTGCGATAAGTTCCTTTGCTTCAAAAATGTAGGCCCAGCATGAAAGAGCTGATAACTGTGCACTTCGGGCAGAGAATGACAAAATCCGATGTGAGAACATAGCAATCAGAGAGGCACTGAAAAATGTCATCTGTCCTTCTTGTGGTGTCCCTCCCCTCAACGAGGATTGCTATTTTGATGAGCAAAAGCTGCGGTTGGAGAATGTCCAATTGAAAGAAGAGGTTCGCTTTGATTTTCCCGTTTCCCACTCTCTTTTTTGGGTAAAATAAAAATAAATGTTTCTTGTTCATTAAAAATGGTGTTTGTATGTTTTCCCAGCTTGATAGAGTATCTAGCATTGCTGCGAAGTACATAGGAAGACCAATTTCCCAACTCCCACCAGTTCAGCCCATTCATATATCTTCATTGGACTTGTCAATGGGAAGTTTTAGTCACCAAGGTGTTAGTGGCCCTTCTCTTGATCTTGATCTTCTTCCAGGGTGTTCCTCAACTATTCCAAGTTTGCCATTTCAGCCTGCTTGTCTCTCAGACTTGGATAAGTCCCTCGTGAGAGACATCGCTACAAATGCTATGGAAGAATTGCTCAGGCTTCTTCAGACGAATGAACCTCTATGGATGAAGTCTAGCACTGATGGGAGGGATGTTCTCAATCTTGAAAGCTATGAAAGAATTTTTCCAAGGACACACAGTCACTTGAAAAATCCCAATGTTCGGATTGAGGCATCCAGAGATTCAGGTGTTGTGATCATGAATGGTTTAGCACTGGTTGAAATGTTTATGGACTCAGTAAGTTCTTCATGTTCCTTTTACTAATTACAAACTTCAAATTTGAAACTCGAAAAGTGTTTAGTATTTGAAATTGAAGCTAACCGAGTTATGATTGACTTAACTTGCAGAACAAATGGGTGGAGCTATTTTCCACTGTTGTCTCCATGGCAAGAACGCTTGAAGTGATATCATCTGGGATGTTGGGTAGTCATAGTGGATCTTTACAACTGGTAATGGAGAATCAACCCTATAAACTTTGTTTTATTTTTATGTTCATTTTCTGGAATTCTACTTTCAATATTTCTTACATAAATGGAACCTTATAGATGTATGAAGAGTTACAAGTGCTTTCACCGCTTGTTCCAACTCGGGAGTTCTACATACTCCGTTACTGTCAGCAAATTGAGCAGGGCTTGTGGGCTGATAGTAGATGTTTCTTATGAATTTCCCCAAGATAACCACTTTGCTTCTCAATGTCAGTCTCACCGGCTTCCTTCAGGATGCTTGATTCAGGACTTGCCAAATGGTTACTCCAAGGTTGTCTATCCTTACTAGCATTCCCTGTAAATTTTTATACCAACCACTAATAACTTTCATGATTTTCTGAAAAATGTCAAATAGGTTACTTGGGTTGAACACGTAGAAATTGAAGACAAAACTCCAGTTCATCGGCTTTATAGGGATCTTATTTATAGTGGACTGGCATTTGGTGCTGAAAAATGGCTTGCTACTCTACAGAGAATGTGTGAAAGATTTGCTTGTCTAATGGTGTCGAGCACTTCTACTCGGGATCTTGGAGGAGGTAACTTTTATAACATTCCTT
This sequence comes from Quillaja saponaria, assembly GCA_029379385.1. Lineage (NCBI taxonomy): Eukaryota > Viridiplantae > Streptophyta > Magnoliopsida > Fabales > Quillajaceae > Quillaja > Quillaja saponaria. Next base: position 9,869,067 of record CM055607.1, read on the forward strand.
TGATGTTCAATCTTCTGACCTATATTACTGAACAAGTTTTTCCATAATTTTCAGTAATACCATCACCTGACGGCAAGATGAGCATGATAAAACTTGCACAAAGGATGGTTAATAGCTTTTGTGCAAGCATTAGCTCATCCAATGGCCATCACTGGACAACGCTTTCTGGGTCAAATGAGGTTGGAGTCAGAGTCACTCTTCGAAAAAGCACGGATCCCGGCCAACCAAATGGCGTGGTACTTAGTGCTGCCACTACCATCTGGCTTCCAATATCTCCACAAAATGTCTTCAATTTCTTCAAGGATGAAAGAAATCGATCTCAGGTACTTTATGCTGGGTAGTTCCATTTGATGATAATTGAAATGCTTGATTTTGTGACCTCAATATTGATTTTTTTCTTATCACTTTTCCTGTAGTGGGATGTTCTTTCTCCTGGCAATGCAGTGCAAGAGGTTGCCCATATAGCAAATGGGTCTCATCCTGGCAACTGCATTTCAGTTCTTCGGGTTCGTAAGCATGCCAAATTCAATTTTGTAATTGCATTGCATTCAAAACTTGTTACCCTTTTATATATATATATATATATATATATACTAAAAACTTTCCCTAATGAATAGGCTTTCAACACTAGTCAGAACAACATGTTGATACTCCAGGAGAGTTCCATAGACTCTTCCGGTTCGGTCGTGGTCTATTGTCCAGTGGATTTGCCAGCCATAAACATAGCAATGAGTGGTGAAGATCCTTCATATATTCCTCTTTTACCTTCAGGGTTTACCATATCACCAGATGGTCAACCTGACCTGGATGGAGCATCAACAAGCTCAAACCCACACGGGAACATGGGGAGGTCTGGTGGGTCACTAATTACAGTGGCATTTCAGATATTAGTGAGTAGCTTGCCGTCTGCTAAGCTGAACTTGGAGTCAGTGACCACTGTTAATAACCTTATCAGCAACACTGTCCACCAAATAAAGGCAGCCTTGAATTGTCCCAGTTCCTGATGAGAAAAGGTTCAGAGAGTCTTATTTTGTGATGGTAGTATTCAATGTGTGGGAGAAGTGTTTGGGTTGGTTGGGAACTTTGAATGCCCTCTCATCAAGACCTGAAGCTGATTATTTACTCCTTGCTGCTGCTACTGCTGGTTTGGCTGCCAATGTTCATTACATTTCACACCAACTACATTTTCAATTTCTTTTTGGCAAAGTTTTTTGGTTCTTTATTTTGCATGTTACTTTGGAAGAGTAGTCTTAAAAGAGGGAGTCAAGAACGCACCATACTTAATCTTTGCAACCGGGCTTCACTTTCTATCACATCAGACAAATGTATGGTTCGGGTATTGACTTCCTGTTCATGAACATTTTATTTGAAAATTATTGTTTAACTTTTGTTTGTAACACTAATTTCTCTCCATTAGGGGGGTTATTTTTGTGTGTTTGAGTGAGAAAGTGGAGTGATGGCAGAGGGTACGGCTAGGGCTTGGAACTAAATGATAAGTAGGGCCAGTGATTGACAGTTTGGAATGGATAGTTTAGTGGCTCGGCCTTATTGTTGGGCTCCATGCTTCTTTTATCAGAGTAATTAAACTTTAAATGATACTAAAATTTATCTCCAGTTGCATTGACAAGCAGCAATTGTTAATGTGGCAAAGCAATCTGAGAGTCTGTCAAATAGTCTTAGGATGATATAATTTGATCCACTGGATTATCTTTGGATTCATTGTCATGCCTAAATAGTCCATCCAAGGTTGAGCTTTTATATGATGCCTTTGTTATGGAACTTGCTTAATTAATCAAGAATTTTTTTAAGGGGCAAAGAACATCTTTATTACCACCTAGAGTTGGTATTAGTTTTTTCATTCAAGTTCGAGTACTCTTAATATATAAAAAAAAAGAATTATTATAGCTTAACAAGTTTTCTAGGATACCTGATAGAAAAATACATTAACAAATACATGATTGGTCTCAAAGCTAAAGGGATGTTATCACATTCACATTGCACAAAAATGGGTGTGGGGAAGGAAAATAGTGGGGTTCAAAGGTGGTCACCAGGACAGATATTTATGGCTTTAAAGATAGCTTATTGATATGGCATAAGCTGAAAAATAGGGTTCTTAATTGTCAAAACTAAATAGTACTGAGAATCAGTGAGCTGGTATTCATTGCCCCTGTTGTAATTGCATGCTGATAGAAACACAAAAATAGTTTTATTGTTTGCAGCAGTGTGTGACATTCATGTCCAAGTGTTTCATTAGCTCTGAAGGAAAGTGTAACATTTATTGAAAGCCGAAAGACATAAAAGCATGTGTTGTGTCCTGAGGTTATTATTTCCCACCCTTTGCTTCTCCAATGCTCTATCTTCTCTTTTGCATTTATCCGGTCAAGATTGTATTCAAATTAATTTTTTTCATTTATTTTACGAAATATATATTCATTTTTTTGTAAATTTATGTGTATTATGTTTAATTCAAACCTAACAAGTCATGATTTCATTCAAATTTAATATAATTTAAAAATTGTTTAGACAAATATAATTAAATTAAATATCTACTCCGATCTAACTCTAACAAATAAATCGCCATCCCTATTCTTATTTCCCCATCTTGTGCCTGCTTTACTGAATTTCTTGAAGAAGTTTCAGTAACAATTTAGGGAATCTTAGGAGTACTGACTTTAGCAGAATTTACCTCTGCCACATGCAAAACTTACGTCAGTTTTGGAAAAGAAACCCAGTTTGGCCAAACAAGGGACATATATTCTTTGACCTTGAACTTTTGGTGTACTATTTTTCTGTTTGTTTTTGTTTGGTACACAATATTTTTCTTTTATGATTTGCTTAACATCAATCAGTTGCCCATCTTTTAGGTACAACAGACGAAATGCTAACATAGAGTGACATAGTGTATAGAGTGGATCCCCAATACTAAAACTAGAGGCCTCAAATGACTCTGGATCTGGAAGAATCAAAGTTATGGCTTAAAGAAAAAAAAATATATATATATCTACCCCAATACAGTTTCCTTCCCATGAAGAACTTTGTCAGAGAAACTAATCTAAAATAATTATAAAAATATAACTATTGCTTTCACTTCATAAGCTATCATAATAACCTCTATAAATTATTGAATTAGCTTAAATAATTCTCTTATTTAAGTTGTAATTTTTATTTTTTTTGGTTTCACACAAATACTACAACATCTTTTGAATGTAAACTTAATTTCTTTGAATGTAAGCTTAATTTCGTACAGAATTACTAATTGTCTCTATTCACAAGTATTTCTCTAGAAACTTGAATTCCTGATATTACAGAAATCCTGAGCTCAAAGCATATCTTATTACTTGAATCGTACTTTGTTAGATAAGTTGTAATTATTATCACCAATTATTTAAATTATCTATTAAATATAATAAATTAACTTTTAAAACTATTATTGTTATAATTTTTTAATGTCTTTTTTATTTTTTCTTCTTTTTCTTTTTCTTGTAATTTAATTATCTATATTATTATAATTTAGTATATTTAGATTGAAATAGTGTCATATTATATTAAAATAAAATTAATATAAAGTGTTCAATTAAATATAAAAATATAAAATATAAAAAATAAAAAGACATTAATCTTTTATTTTGGTCCTTCATTATTATATTATTATTTTTATTTAGTACTTCGAGTGAAAATTATTAAATTAATATAGAATTTAATGAATTAGATAATACTTTTTTAGGAAATGCTAAAAAATGATATTAATTCAAAAATAAATATTGACTCAATTATTTGTCAAATTTATTTATTTAAGTTTAAAGGCTACAATTGAATTTTTATTTTTTTTTATAAACAAAATTTTTCATAGATTATAATTTTTTTTCATGCATTATTAATCATATCAATTAAATATTGTGTTCATATATATTTAATAATTTTGTATTGAATATAAACTTTAACTTAAAAAAGAACTAAATCACATAGGATCAAAATAAAAGTAAAATTGAAAGTTTAGATTATATTAATCGAATATAATTATTGATAATCAAAATAAAAACAATGTAATCTTAGTGTCAATTAAATTTTAGTTTAAATGAGTTTTTCAATAATATATATTTTTTAAATCAATAAGGGAATAAATTATTTGATCCAAAACAAAAAAACAGCTGTAATTATATTGGGTGGTGTGTCAGCATCCGGTAATAAGATGAGTTTTGAGTGTTGTGATGAATTTGGTCTTTGTTTTGTTCAAGCGTCACTGGGCTGTCATTTTCCAAATGGATAGTATAGAGATCCCCACTCATAGCCAGTCTCAAAAGTGAATATCTTCAAGAAAGATCCGCCTCTCATTTTAAATTTATATTTCTTCTTACTTTCTAAGACTATTGTAGGCCAAAAGCCACGTGTCAAAGGAAGCCTTAAAGAGTTTGGTTCAGTCCAACTAAAACAACACAACCTTTCCCAAACTCTAGAAACTATGTGGTAGCTGAATTTTTCTAGGTTTTATATTGGAATTACTATCCTAACCATTCCACCTTGTGATTTGGTCCAATAAACATGTTTAAACTTCCATTTTCAGAATATTTAACTCTTTAATCAATATTAGGACGAGTCAAAAGTAAAATTTATTCAACTTGTCTGAAAGAAAAACTGTTACTTAGAATGCTCACCAACCTTGATATCATTCATTACAACCTCTAAATCAACAATAAAAATAATTAAATCTAAAATTAATTTATTTAAAAGTAAACAAAATATGATAAAGGTAGGAGAGACTTAGAAAGAGGTGATTTTTAAAAGGCTTTGAAAAAAAAAAGGGTGGGAGAGTTGGATAATTTTTTTTCTTTTGATGTTATATATAATATACTCTAGTCACATCAAAAATGGAAATTGAATATGGTCATAAAGTATTAAGTATCTTATCTCATTAAGTGGATTATTGATCGTTGAATAAACGATAAGCATTAAGCATGGCCTTTTGGTAAATAAGAGAAGAAAAAGCTGAGGTGGCGAAAAAGAGCATAAAAACTTGGGTGGGGGACCAGAGCAGCTCTCACTGATCACCCACATATTGTCATGGGCACAAAACCTGAGTGGCCCACTTGGCCAGCCGTCTTTGTCTCTTGTTGTTTCTAGTGGTTGTAGATGTAATGTATTTATTGACTGCGCTAGAGGAGATTTCCCCACACGCCCTTCCAATAATGCAAAGATATTTATTTAACTAAATTTACTTGTTTATAGAATAAATTTTCCAAAAAAAAAAACACAGTTTATTTTTATTTGATTAGAGATTGTATAAGTGAAATGCAAACATAAATGATTTATTTGTATTTTTGAAATATAAGAAATAAATGTATTTAATTCAAAAGAGAGAAATATTAATTTTCTCCTATAAATGTATGTTATTTACAAATTTAAATATTAATATGCAATACGAAATTATGTTGTACATATATTAGGAAAAAGATAAAAACATCAATTTGCTCTTATAAATATATATATTTTTTAATTAAGAGAAAACAAAAACAAACAAAAAATTTATAAAACAGGGACAATTATCTTGCATTTCCAAATAATCCAAGTATTATCACTATCACGAATTCTATAAAAGTATTTAGTCTAAAAACAAATTAAAATTTTTTTTAAAAATTATTTAGTCTCTTTCTTTCATACATAACTTTTTTATATTTTAGTAAGAGCAAGAGAAGATCTGGATCCTTTATTTACTTTTATTTTTTAAGTTGAATCTAAAATATTTGAGCTAATATGAGTTTTGATCTATTTATATTTTTATTTCAAAAATACAATCCGAAGATGAATCTATATAATTTTTTAAAACTATTGGTGGATGCTCTTTTTATATTATAGAAGAGATATAACAATCAGTTGGCCTTAGTGGTAAAATGAATATGTGTTCTGTTTATTGATTTGATGTATATAATTTGCTGAGATATATATAAACTGATTTAAATACATGTTACTGCTAAATAAATAAATAAAAATTAAGAAGATAAAAAAGTGTTGAATAAAACAAAAATTTTAAGTGGCAATATAGGCTGTTAATTTATTTGTTTCTCACTTACAAAATTTACAATGATCTAAATCTAATTGTTTTCAAGATTTCTCACAAGAAAAAATATAAATAACTTCATTCATAAAGTATTTTTCTCATAAAAATGCTTTTATTTTTATTTAAAATAAAATAGATAGGATACCAAGACTTGAGCTCTCAACTTGTTTGAGAGAGAGTTTCTTAAATATTGCTATAATCGCTAGATTAACCTAGTATTGATCTTTTATTTTTTTAATTCTTAAAGAATAGTCTTATTTTAATAAATTATGCTCAGTAGTGTAAATTGATTAAACTATAAATAAAATCTTTCCATGTTTTCAGAAATTACAATTCACTTGCTGCAATCGAGCGTGGAAGAGAAACATGAAGTACTAGAAGAAAAAGAGCAGAAAAAATAAATATCTATTTTCTCTTTTTCTTAGTGGCAAAAAAAAAAAATCTAATCTTATTAAATATAAGATTTATCTGTTCAGATTTGATATCTTCCACAAATAAAACAAAGCGCCAATTTTTTCAGCAAAAGCGAAAAAATAAATACAAGATTATTGGGAGACAGAGACACTGTGCCGCGTGTCGTGGGCCCCAGTTGATTCTCAGCCACAAGACTCTAGGCTCTAAGGCCTTCTCGAATTTTCGGTTAAAAAATTTTAATTAAAAAGAAAAAAATATTATGAATCTGACTTGGCAGTCTCTTTTTATATTTTCCAATTTACCCTTTTCCTTTTGTAAACTCATATATCTTCTTGTTTCCTTTCGCTTCTCTCCATTGCCTTTTTCTCATTTCTTCTTTGATCCTTCTCTAAATTTTCAGTCTGTCCTTCTCAGAGTCAGACTGCTTTTGCTTCCTGTTGTAACTAAACTAGAATTACCCGTAGACGGGTATTTTCCTGGGAATCTGCTTTCTTGAGCAAAATCGGAAGATTTTTTTTCTGAGTTTCCCCGTGTTTTTATAGCTTAAGCTAACTCTGGTTTCGATTTTCTTGGAAAGCGAATCTCTTTGAAGGTGAGTTTCTGATTGATCTGGTCTATAATATGGGAAATTAGGTTACTTTTGAATGTTTTTTGGTTGTTTGTACTGTTTTAGAGAAACAGTGGGTTTGTGAATAGTGATTTCTGATTTATTTGCATAGAACCAATTACGTTTAGAGATTTGATGTAACGTGTGTCTGTAGGCTGCTGAGTTTCTGTCTGTAAGGCTTCGGGTTTATTCTCTGGCGTGATTGAATCTGATTTTGCTGCAATGGCTGTTGAGGTATTTATGAACCTGCCACAGTCTGTGGGTCTAATATTTGTTTTTGAAATTCAATGTTAAGGGAAATTTTGAATGCGCAGAAATAGGGAGCCCAAGATTGAGTCTATGTATTCAGCTCCATTTATTAAAGAAATTAATATGTGATCTGAAATTGATATTGCCCAATTAAGGCGTAGCTATTGGAAGCCACAATAACATTGCAACATTCAATTCAAATGAAAAATTCCATGTCTGTCCATATGTATAAAAAATTAGTATATGCATGAGTATTTATGTATTCAAAATTTGTAGAAATTGCTTAAGAAAGCTATTTGCCTATAGGGTATTTTCTCAAGCTTCTCACCATATAAAATGCTTTATATGTTTTACTGCTAACTACTGTAACTATTGCTAAACTCATTTAAATGAATGACTTTTTTCTTGGTTATGATTAGTCCAAATTTAGCTTTTGGTACCACTGAGAGCCATCCCTGTTGATCACTGGGAAAGGCACATAGGAGATCTACAATACGGAGAAATTTTCTCTCTGATTCTGAAACGGGGGACATGCATATCCTTCCATGTATTATGTATGTCTTTATGAGAGGGTCGTCGAGGATTTATTGTTCTTGGATTATGTAAAAATCAAACAATTTCTACTTTTAGAAGTAACATGGTCCTGCTTGATATAAAGTCGCTTCTGACCTGTTCTTAGCCTAATTGACTTTATTTTGCTTATAGATTATAATGTCCCTAAACTGATTATACCTAAGTAAAAATTCCCTTCTTTTCCATCTATCTTTTCGGGAAAAAAGTTATTAACTCACCTGTCAGTTTTGGATATAGGACCAAACTGACGACGCGAGGTCAATCACCTCCATCCCAGCTAGTAGCTACCCTCCCAATGGCGGCATCCAAACTGAAACTTTTGCCCAACTGAAGGATGTCAATTATATTGGCATTGGTCATAGTCATACTGCAAAGGTTTCTTTCTTCCCGTGGTGCTACTTTCTGCTTTCCCTTCTCTAACAATATAGCTGAAAACTCATGTTCTTTTTTCTGTCTTAATTGTTCTCTTCTATTTCAACAGGTGAGGAAACCTTACACAATTACTAAGCAAAGAGAAAAATGGACTGAGGAAGAGCATCAGAGGTTCCTTGAAGCCTTGAAATTGTATGGACGTGCTTGGCGTCAAATAGAAGGTAAGGAATATGGTGGTTTAATTAGAATGCTGACTTTCCAGAGATAGTGAAATCAGATAGAGTTACTCTTATCTTCTTGCAGAACATGTAGGCACAAAATCTGCAGTTCAAATTCGCAGTCATGCTCAAAAGTTCTTCTCTAAGGTTAACTCTCTAACATATTTCTTAATGTCGATTGAATGTATAGTCATTAATTGGACTACCTGCAACCTCTTGGCATGAAAATTATTTAGAGAATTTGTCTATGTAACATGTGTCTTGCGCTCATATGTTATCTACTTAATTTCAGGTTGTGCGGGAGTCAAACAGCAATGCTGAGATCTCTATAAAACCAACTGAAATACCTCCTCCTCGGCCAAAGAGGAAACCCCTGCATCCATATCCTCGAAAATCAGCTGATTCTTTGAAAGGAAACTCAGTTTCAAGTGACCCAGAAATATCTGTGTGTCCAAACTTGTTGCGTGGAGAAAATGACACCCAATCTCCCAGTTCAATTTTATCCACACCTGGCTCAGATGCCTTTGGGTCTGCATTTTCAGAGCAAACAAACAGATCTCCTTCACCAAATTCTTGCACCACTAACATGCGCTCAGTTAGCTTACCACCTGTTGAAAAGGAGGATGGTTACATTACATCCAACTCATCTGAGGAAGAAGAAAAGGGATATCTGTCTTCCCTCCCATTATCTGCTGGTTTGGACTCGGAGAACATTCTGTCCATGGTATAATGAACTGTCTTATTCTTCTACAATGTAGTTTCTATAAATGATGTCTCTAACACTAGCATGGCTGGGCCCCTCTAATTTTAATTTTTGTTTTGGTGACACTAGAAGTTCGAGACGAGTGCCAAGGAAACTGAATGTGCTAAACAGGATGGCACCAATATGCCATCTTTCACAAGTATTAAGCTTTTTGGAAGGATTGTCTCTGTAGCAGAGTCCCAGATGCCATCGACTTTAGAAGAGGACAATAATAAGTCAGTGACATGTAAGGAAATTAATAATGTTATTGACTATAAGCTTGGCCAAGTATGGCCATCCAACCAATTAGATACACAATTATCACTTGGCATGTGTAATAGTAATGGGAACTCATTGCCATGTGATGCTGAATTAGGTATGCTTGGAATACCAGAAAGAGAAGCTGTGCTCTGTGAAATCGGTTTGTGACACTCCTCTGCCATTAATGACATTATACCAAGGTCCACCCACATTTTATCTTGCAACATATAACAAAACTCCAGTTCCAACACCTGTAGATGCTTGTGTGAAGGAAAGAATGAGAGAAAATGAGACTCTTAAAGAGAGTTCTCATACTGCTAATGCGGGGTCAGTTAGTGAAGTGGGAAATGGTGAGAAGAACATAGATGATGTTGATTCTCAATGTCAAGGGCCTTGTCTCCAAGGTACTCAAAAGTCTGCAAGGGGCTTTGTTCCATATAAAAGATGTTTAGCTGAGAGAGATGCTGACTCGCTAGTAGCTGCACTCGATGAGAGGGAATGGCAAAGAGCTCGAGTTTGCTCATAGCAGTCTGTAGTTTTTTGTTTTGACCTACATTACACAGGTGGTGCGTTGACAAGAATTGTCATAAGCTTTGAAAAGAGAGATTTTAGGTAGTTGACATGATGTTTGACGAGAGACTGCAAAATTTTGACAGTTTCTTCACCTGAGCTCCCTTCAAGTCAATGTGCATCTTTCAAGCCGAGTATGCTATAGTTCCAAAACTTTTCCCAGTTTCTTCACCTGAGCTCCCTTCAAGTCACAATGTATCTTTTCAAGCAGTGTATTATACTTCAGAAGCAGGACAGCAGCATTCTTTGGGCAGATTCATCTGATTCGCAGAGAAGCAGGAACACAGGAAAAAATGTCAAAAACTCAAAGCAAACGAGCGGCTGCCATTTTCAGGACTTTGACACGGTTTTGTCGATTTCTCATGTGCTTATGACTACACAATCAAAGACAATAAAAGGAATAAGGTCGAGCACATCAGTCGGTTTTGCTGTTCTCTTTGGCCTAAGTTTTCCTTGGTGGAAATGCCATTTCTTTTTGTTGCTTTATCATGTGCCTTCAAGGCCCAAGCAACCATTGTAATCTTATATTCTTGGATATATTTTTCTTTCAAATTGTACGATTTTTGCTTAGTAAAACAATGCGTCGTTTTTCAGTTGAGTTCTTTTTTGTAACTTTCCTATTTCCATGCAATTTTTGCACGAGATTTTTGTTACTTCAACTTCTCTCTCTGCGGGTGAAAGTTACTTACATTAATTACGCATGCTAATTAACAATGTGGGTCACTGTAATTCTACTGTTAGTTCAATTGGATCACTGTTTTGGATTGAATAGGCTAACATCTAAAATTAAAAAAAAAATTAGAAAAATTGTATTTTAGAAATAAAAAATATCAAGGATATTTATTAGTAAGATTATTTTATAACTTCACAAAAACCAAAGTTTGAAACCAAACTACAAGCTTTTTGTAAACCCTCGCTGGCTGTCGGCATTAATATGAAAACGATGGCTTGGATGAAGAAGAAATCTGCGATACTGTACCACTACCCTTGTCCGGATGGGGTTGTCGCTGCTTTGGCGGCTCACCTGTACTTCTCCGCCACTTCTAATCCCGTCATCTTCTTTCCCAACACAGTCTATAGTCCTCTCAGGTCAGTTTGTCTTTGATTTTCTACAAGTCATTTCAACAACTTGATTAAGAAAACAAATTCTCTGCAAGTAATTCTTGTAGTATTAGCTCAATCCTTGGGAGTTCAATTTTGTTTCAAAATTTTCTCAGAATAGAACAACTTCCTTTAAATGAAATTGGCGACCTTTACCTTCTCGATTTTGTGGGACCTTCTGGGTTTGTTCAGGAAATCTCTTCCAAAGTTGACAGGCAGGTCTTTTTTCCTTCTTCATATTGACTGTTTGTTGGGTGTCTCTCAATTTTTGATAATATTAATAATAAAGGGTTTCTCATAGAATTTATGTTATTTCTTGCCTGTTTTATCAACTCCAGAGTGGTCATTTTGGACCACCACAAAACTGCGTTTGAACAGTTGGGTAATGATGCTTCAATTGATGGGAATGTGATTAAAGTCATAGATGTGAAGAGGAGTGGGGCTACAATTGCATTTGATTATTTTAAGGAGAAGCTTATAAGGAGTTTGGATAATGATTACGGGAAAGCTGAAGTTGATAGTAAATGCCGGTCAGTGCTTTGGGAATTTGAGCGTGTTCAGCCACTTTTTGAGTACATTGAAGATGGAGACCTTTGGAAGTGGAGTCGGCAGAACAGCAAAGCTTTCAGTAGTGGTTTTAAGGATTTGAACATTGAATATGACGTCAGGTTAAATCCGTCCTTGTTTGACCAGGTAGTTCATTTTTCGTCATTGCTATTTTGTGTTACAGAAATGATGCTGTTACTTTGATTATATTGCATGAATATGTTCTATTTATAAGGATTTTTTCTGGATTTTGGCAGCTACTGGCTTTGGACCTGGACTTCCTAATAAGTCAAGGCATGGTGAGTTTGTCACACAAGCAAAGATTAATAGATGATGTTCTAAGCCAGTCTTATGAAATTGCGCTAGGGGGCGGTGCCTATGGTCGTTGCATGGTATAGTGGACGTGTTCTTCTTTCTTGTTAGATTTTTGAATAGTATCTTTGTCTTCAAATGAAGAAAGAAAGCTATATGAAATTAAAATTTATTTGAAATTCTTGTAGGCTGTTAATGCGGATTCTGTTTCGGAGTTGAGGAGTGAGTTGGGACACCAGTTAGCAGCTAAAAGCCAAAATCTGGAGTTAAGGTTAGTGGTATCCTATTTATTCATAAGTTTGTTGGACATGCAGTCTTCAGATTCTAATTTTGTTTGCTTAAATTCCTTTTCTTGCTCCAGTTTGTAGAAAATCTTCAAGAGCATCTTTCACGTTATCTCTGTTTTACAATACATTGCTACCACAAAATTCATTATGTTGTTAGTAGAATGGTGATTCACCATAGCATAGTGGCATAAGTAGAATGATTTATTTGGAATAATTCCTTTAATTGTATATACATTAGGCTCTTTGTGCTAACTGTGTATATTTCCTATTGCTTGTAAAATATCCTTATTACAATAAACATATTGGGGTAAAGACAGGCTTGTTATGTGTAAAAGAGTCTATTAGTACTTCTTTGGCTGGGCGGTGGCAATAATGAAGAAGAAGAAAAATAAGAGATTTTTTGGGACGGGGAGGTGTTCCCCAGTTGATAACCTTGGCTTCAAAGCTCAAAGAAATTCATAATTTCATTCATCAATGCCTAAATTTTGAGATTTTAAAGCCATATAACACTATCAAAAAAAATTTAAGCCATATAAAACTTGTCTGTCTCCAAACAACAACTTCCATATTTACATTTACCAAATTTGAGAATTTAACATGTTTGGTGGGGTACATTATTTTTAGTTCCATGAAGGACAGCTTATGCCAAATACACAGTTAACTGGGACTCATTCATCCTTTCTTACTATAAACTTGTAGCCTTGGAGCAAAGTTCTATTTGTTACTGAAATTTCCAATTTATTAATTGGTTCACTGTTTCCAGTTTTTGATGTGTGACATGTTCACACATCTAAACTTGATGAATGAGTTTAACTATAGGAAAACTTTTAACTATCATCGAGAATCATCCTTTGCATGCATCCACTTTTTACTTCAGGGGCATTGGTGCTGTAGTATATAGAGTGCCTGAGCTTGGAAATGACCAGCTACTGAAAATAAGTCTTCGAAGCGTGAAAGATGAAGATACAACAGCCATCTCGCAGGTTGTCTTCCATCTATTTTGCTTATTACATGTTATTAGTGGTTTTACGGTGGATATCTAATTGCAGTGGGATCTAAAGTATCTCTTGCAACTTATTGTCAGGGATTTGGTGGTGGTGGACATCAAAATGCCAGCTCTTTCATGTTAAACTCTGCAGAATTTGAAAGGTGGAAGGTGTAAGTAGATGTATTAATGTAAGAACTGGGAATCAGAGATTGGTTCGTGAGGCTGCTTTCAACCAGTAATTGCTATTTCGCAAAGTAAATGGCATATGTTAAGGTGGCTATCTTTCAGCATTATAGCACTCAATATGTAGTTGAAGCATTTTAATATTGTCCTTTTGTTTGTAGACTTAATCTAACACCCCTTTGTCAATGATGCAATTGAAGTTTGGTGTATTCACAAATTTTAAAATTTAAAAGACTCTTCCCTTAGAAATAGCTGGTGTCTTGAGTTTAATTCAAATTTATTTATCTTCCAAACAAATAATATTTCATTAGATCTAAAAGTAATTACAATTGCAGAATAACGATAAAGAGCCAGTGACTTCTTCCAATAGAGTCCATCTATCCCCCAAAAGAAGAAACATAAGACTTTCATGAAAATATCCATAACAAAACGTTCCTAGTCCTAGACTAAACATGTCAATGTAGGCCATTGATGTCAAAAAGCAGAGGCAGTTTAATCGTCACCATGATCATCTTCCTGCAGCAAGACCATACCTGACTATTCCTTTTTGCCCTCTTCCCGTTCCGTTGCTTTTGTCAAAGACTCTTCACAAAGCAACAGAATATTTTTTGGAAACACATTATTAGCATATGAATCGAGAATTAATGCAAGAATCTGACGGCAAATCAGAAATAAATTGAATAGAATGCAGAGGAAACAGGGTGGAAAAGAAGAAAGCAAAGCAACACATACCTTACCAATACAGTTCCGGTCACGTGTCAATACCCACCAGCAGTTGGGAGTCTCTGAATTGTAATACCGTGGTTGCAGGCCTGGGACTGTCGTTTGAAAAAGAATTGGAAAAGACCCATTGTGATGGAGATGACTGATTAGTAATGAGTGATAATGAGCTGAGCCTTCTAAAATGGAGAAGAGAGTGGACAACAAGAGAAGGAAATAAAGCACAGTGAGCAAGAGAATGAAATAAAGGCAGCTTAAATGGTTTAGATAAAACTTGGTGAGCAAGCCATAAGCCATTCCTCACTGAGTATGAACAATATCAATGGTTTCATGGCTGTTGGCTTGGTTGGTGATTTGATGTTGGTTTAATTTCTGGTTATTAGTTTCCTTGTAGTTGCTTTTTTTAACTGGAATTGTAACGGCTACACAAACGAGCACAAAGCAGATGCGAGTTTAATTATGGGCAGGCCCAATCATAACCATAAAAGCCCAAGGTTTGAAAAGCTAGAATTTTTCTTCCTTGTTAATATGTAACACTTGTTTTCAACTATTAAAATTGCTCAATTTTTAATTTAATCATCTAGACAATTTTCTAATCCTCTAACATTCAAAACTTATTAATCAATTCAAGCCGCACATTATTATATGTTAAGTATGTTTATTTCGTTTATTGGAGAGAATAAAATTTTGTTAAGAAATTATAAATATTAGATAATGAATTAAACTGAAAAAATTTTAAAAGATTGAATTGAAAATTAAAATAATCTTGAGAATTTGAAAATATAGAAAAAGCCTTGTTAATGTAAAAATCAAATGGCGTTTCGTAATTTGATGTACAAAAACCCACCAACCATCTTAAACCAATAAGATATGATATCAATAATCTACGAAATTAAATTCTTACATAAAAAACAGTTTTAATTTCCAAAATAAATGTACGAAATATATATATTTCAATTAATTATTCACCACCAATAGTTAATGGGCTTGCATTTCAGGTCTTTCAATTTGTGAATTCTTGACCACCAACCATAGTTGCTGCATTAGAAGAACACCATGCGTCTTCTGTGATGAACTGCATCCATAACTCATCTTTGTCTTCTTGATCCTCTAAGCATGATGATGATGATGCCATGGGAACATCCGGTGACATGGTTTCACAATCATTAACTATGCTTTGCGAGCTCTCGATTAATGATAAATTCCATTGACCCTGCTCTTCAATTTCAGAACAGATTCCATTTTTCTTGAACACACGACATAATGCATAAGTATCCTGCAAGTAATGTAGCAGAATGTTGTTAAATGCAAATTGAGAACTTTAATTACATCTAACTTCATGTAAACAAGTCTTAAAGTGTATGTCGCTCTTATGTGCACAGAACAATAGTGCTCCATGTAGATGAGCTGTCTTCTCATATATGTACGAGTGAATATTGAATCTTTTTTCTACGTATAAGTGGCTCTTGTACACGGAATAATTTATCAGAGCAATCTCAAGTCAGTATGTTAATATAATCTGAAAGTCCTGTACCAATTGGAGGACACATACCCTAGCTTAATCATGAGGGTATGAATGATTTGATTGGTATCCATTAATTGGTTTATTTTGGTGTTTGGAATAAAGTGAAAAGTAGAAGACACCTTCTTGCACAATGAAAGTGATGGAGAAGCATGAGCTGCTTTTTTAGGTTTCACAAGCCTAAATTCGTCATAGAATCTACAATTATAGATCAGGGAATTAAGGGTCATATCCTATGGTTAAAGAAGCAGGGTGTTAATTTAGGGTCATATATATATGGAATGGAATTAAGGATATTGCTTTTGTCTCATTTTGCAGAAAGACAAAGTGAAACTAAAACTTCGTCTGCAAGAGTAAGAGATCTAAGACCAATACATGCAAGCAACGAATATGTCAGCCATTAGTTTATGGGAATAAATTAATGAAGCATAAAATTTGTTTACAGTTTCCATGCACATCATGCAGTTCCCACGTTCCTCTAGCGACTGCATCAGACAGTGTATCTTAATACCCTAACTATCTCCCCAACTTCATAATCACAAAATTTCAAGCCCCAAATTCAATGAATATGATGAGACTGTAACTGTTAAAGTGATTTAGTGTATATGAGAGTAAACTTTAGCTTGCTTTTTGTCCTTTGGTGTAAAAGGGAGGGGAAAATTAGCAAGGAAAAAAGACTTAGTTAATTTTCTTATTGTCTTTAATTAATTCATCATCATTTCATTCTTGGATGGCTTTTTCACTTATCATGCCAATTAATAAGAGCTAAAAATGAAGGGCTGCTAGTGAATTAACTTGTAAAAGTTAATGTGCATGCTGAGCATGGAAGCTCACTAATTGCTAAATAAGATGAGTCTCATATGTCTCTCTATTAGTGAGATTGCAGTACACAGTTGATGTGTAATACATAATAAAAGTCCTTATAATTCATTGTACCTCTCTTATGTAGATGTTAGATTTTAAGATTTTCCAAGAGTGATAAGATTTATTAGGAGAAACTAGGGATTACTTACTTACTGTAATTGTTGTATAACTGAAGGCTTAACATATTTTTATAAACGAAAAGAAAGTATAGTAGTGGAAGCAATTATATGCATATTGTGTACCTGAAGTCCAGTGGGATCTTCCCAATCCTTATCATCAAGGCGATACTCATGCATTACCCAGTCAGTTCTAATGCCCTGAGGAGCTCTGCCTTTGTAGTAAACCAAAGTTTTCTTCATCCCAATTGGTCGGTTTTGGCATGTAACCCTTCTGTCTTTGCCTGTGGATTTCCAATACCCTGCTCGTGTTGCTCTATTTGTTCTGAACCCATTTGGGTATTTTCTATCTCGGGGTCCAAAGAAGTACCACTCTGGGTCTCTACTTGGAAAAAATGATTTTTCTATGTCATATGAGACAAGGAATAGCCACCCCAAAAAAGGAAAAAGAGTTCAAACAATTAAGATCAGCCAATTGAAAAACTTCAATTCCTTTCTAATATAAAAGATGCTTGCTACTTATGTAATAACTCTTCACTAATTAAGAAGAGTAAAACAATCAAATGTTAATATGAATCGGCTATATAGCGTTCCTTTTATCTTATAGGCTCTCCCGATTATTCGAGATTATAAACCAATCATAATATCTCAACTAACAATTTAAGTTAATTTTACGAGATTGAAGTAGGAGAAATTAAAGAAAGAGCTAGACCTGCCAATTCCCACGGTTCACATTTGTAGAGATCAACTTCCGGAATGATGTCAAGCTCAATTTCTTGGGCATTAATTTTCCTTTTGAGATAGTAATTCACAAGCTCTTCGTCAGTCGGATGGAACCTAAAACCTGGTGGTAATCCGACCGGTGCCATTTTGTACTTCTTCCTCTCTTCCTTCTTTTCTTATTCACAAACTTGTATGCTAGCTAGTTATAAAGATATAAAGAAACTACAGGATCCAAATTAAGGTCCTTATCTTTGAGTTATTTTACACTCTTTTTTCCCTTTTCTTTTACAGATTCTGGACAAACGTTTCATATAAGCCCTAGCTAGCTACCTACCAATAATGCATGCTTCTAGTACCTATAAATTTAATTATATCATAAATAAACCACGTACCAACCACTGCTTTGCTTTCCTAATTACAAATTATGGGTCTTTTTCTTCCTTTTTTGTAGTAGTCATCACGTCTATATAAATCATATTGATGCAAAAGCACAATTCTTTCTAGCTAGGACTAATGTATGATTGCATTGATCACAAGCATGCATGCACTTTCTAATTTGTGTTCACATGTGTTAGTAAGTTTAAGTAATTCAAATAACACCACTTGTGCAATGAATTAGTATAGAATATTGAAATACTCCTATCATGGGAGATCTCTGTTCGACCTCTATTTCACACCCATCTATCGTATTTATCAAGATTATCATATAATTAAAATGTCAACAAATTAATTAATTACTCATAATTAAAGCCTCTCGATTTTGTTCCAAGAACATGAGTTAAAATCTTGTTTACATGAGGAAGACGCGTAATTCGTATCCCATATTCATATATAGGTTTAATTGGGCTCCTACGAACCAAAAAAGTGAGAATAAATAACTTCTTCAATTGAGGGTTTTGAATGGTATCTAATATGCTAAATCAACACATTATGAAAACCCTACATCACTACTTTTCTATTGACCTTATAATTGAAGCTAAGAGCATGTGTTTGACATCCTGCAACATACAGTTTTAATTTGTATTTATATATACCACCAATCCCCAGAAAGATAAAGATTAATATAGACATACACAAATCTTCTTTTATCACATTTATTCTGAAAAAAGGTGATTTGTCAATAAAAAACAAGAGGAGTAGGAAGATTAGGTCTTGAAAGACAATAAAGCTAGACTAGAAGAGAGACACAAAAGAGGTGTTAATTAGATTCATCCAAACATAAAGGATTGATAGATATAGCAAAAGTAAGGTCATAGGAGATAGACAGGGTCTATTGCTGAGTAATAATTACGTAAAAAGTTGGGTAAAAGCAAAAGTTTAATTTGGAAAAAATAAAAAAGAAGAAAAAAGAAAAAATAGAAGAGAGGGAAAGCAAGTTCACAAATAGAGGGGACTGTGTGGCTTCACTTTAGTCTTGACCATAGTTGCTGATGACTCCAATTTTTCTCTTGACTTTTAATTTAATTCTCATATATTTTTTTTTTAATTCTTAATTTTAGCAATTATTTCTAATTAGTTTGAATGAATTATGCTACTAACCATTTTTCTTTAACATCTCTAATATACAAAATTGATAAATTTAAGTAATTCAAATAACACCACTTTCTAATTTACGATTTTATTTTGTAACATCATATTTTATTTTAAAATGAACATAAAAAGAAAAGGAAATCTTAAAGAGGTTGGCTAGGTTATCAAAAAGGTGTGCTCCTTCCAAATTTTTTAAGAGAAACCTGACCTATAAAGTGTACACATTTAACCGTTAAAAAAAAAAGATATGTACCCTCTTCTCTCCTTCCAACCAAATAGTCCCTTAAAGAATGCTTAACCGGAACACATTTTACCGTTAAAAAAGAGAAAAAAAAGGAGAAAATGAAATGTACACATTTCAATAATTTTCAAGGTTATTAATAAAATAACATAAGAACTAAATCTCGGGGAGAAGCAAAGCCCAATATAAAACTTCATACCTCGGCCCAACAAGAAAAACCGTCCGCCTCTAGATTTTAGTTCGGAAATCGAAAGTAGAAATTTTGAAGAGATTCGTACTGGCGCAACAAATAAACATGTTATGGGCAAGGTGTCTCTGGCGTCACAAACCTTCTTTCCCAAACGGTAAACGGGGATTCAGCTATGGCTATGTCCATTACAAAACTACAGACTCTTTCTCTCAAAAAGTCAGTACTCAGGAAGCCATTGAAGTACATTACGATTTTTCAGACAATTTGAATTCTCCTCATAAATATGTAGCGCTTCTTGAAGATTGCATTCTATCCAAATCGCTATTCAAAGGCAAGAAAATACATGAATGTCTAATTAAGAATGGAATTTGCACCATGGAATACTTTTCTGTACTTGAAAAACTTGTCCATTTATATGTAACGTGTAATGAGGTTGTACTTGCTCGTTCTGTGTTCGATGAAATTCCTAACCCAAATGTTATTTTGTGGAACTTAATGATTAGAGCTTATGCTTGGAATGGACCTTTTGGAAAAGCTGTGGATTTGTACCATCAGATGCTTGAACTGGGAATTAGACCTACCAAATTCACATTCCCGTTTGTCCTGAAAGCTTGTTCTGCTCTGCAAGATATTGAAGCAGGTAAAGAAATACATGATCATGTGGAAAAACTTGGGCTGGACTCTGATATTTTTGTTTGTACTGCTTTGATCGACTTGTATGCCAAATGTGGGGATTTACGTGAGGCACAAAGATTGTTTAATAATATGTCCTTCAGGGACATTGTAGCGTGGAATGCCATGATTGCTGGGTTTTCTCTTCATGGACTTTATGATGACACAATACAATTAGTTGTCCAAATGCAGAAAGTGGGAACAACTCCCAACTCTTCAACTATTGTAGCAATTCTTCCCACCATTGGACAAGCCAATGCACTACGTCAAGGGATGGCTATTCATGGTTACTCTATAAGGAGGACTTTTAGTAATGACGTGGTAGTTGGAACTGGACTTCTGGATATGTATACCAAGTGCCAGCACATATCTTATGCCAGGAAAATCTTTGATATGATGGGTGTCAAGAATGAGATATGTTGGAGTGCTATGATTGGAGGATACGTCACATGCGATTTTATGAAAGAGGCATTGGAGTTATATGATAAAATGGTTCTCAGATATGGGATGAGTCCAACAACAGTTACTTTTGGGAGCATACTCCGAGCTTGTGCAAAGCTAACTGATTCAAGAAAAGGGAGGCAATTACACTGTTGCACACTCAAATCAGCGGTAGATTTAGATACACTTGTAGGCAACTCATTACTTTCAATGTATGCTAAGTGTGGAATCATAGATGATGCAATCAGGTTTTTCGATGAAATGGTTTCAAAGGATACGGTTTCTTATAGTGCTATTATTTCAGGATGTATGCAAAATGGTTATGCAGAGGAGGCTTTACTCATCTTCCGCCAGATGCAATTATCTGGGAACTACCCAGATTTGGCAACCATGGTAGGCCTTATTCCCGCTTGTTCACATTTGTCTGCTTTGCAACATGGAGCCTGCTGCCATAGTTACTCCATTGTTTGTGGGTTCACAACAGACACCCCTATTTGTAACGCTCTTGTTGACATGTACTCTAAGTGTGGAAAGATTAATAATGCTAGGGAAGTTTTTGATCGGATGCACAGGCAGGATATTATCTCGTGGAATGCAATGATAGTTGGTTATGGCATAAATGGGCTAGGCATTGAAGCACTTTCCCTCTTCCGCAAATTTCAGGCATTGGGTTGTAATCCAGATGACGTGACTTTCATTGCTGTTTTATCTGCATGTAGCCATTCTGGACTTGTTACTGAAGGGAGGCATTGGTTTAACTCAATGATTCAAGACTTCAAGATCATACCAAGAATGGCTCATTATATATGCATGGTTGATCTTTTGGGACGAGCAGGACATTTGGATGAGGCATACAGTTTTATTCAAAAAATGCCATTTGAGCCTGATGTTAATGTATGGGGTTCCCTCCTTGCTGCATGTAGAACCCACAAAAATATTGACCTGGGTGAAGAAGTGTCAACAAAGATCCAGCATTTGGGACCTGAAGGTACTGGAAATTTTGTCCTCATGTCAAATATTTACAGTTCTGTGGGGAGATGGGATGACGCTGCACAAGTTAGAATCTTACAGAGGGATCAAGGTTACAAGAAAAGCCCAGGATGCAGTTGGATCGAGATCGCGGGGTTAATTCATGGTTTTATCAATGGGGATCAATCCCATCCTCAATCAGCAGAGATAAATAAGAAGCTAGAGGAACTGTTAGTGGAGATGAAAAAGTTGGGATATTCGTGCAGAATCTAGTTTTGTTCTCCAAGATGTTGAAGAAGAAGAGAAGGAACGGATTCTCCTCTATCACAGTGAGAAAATAGCCATTGCATTTGGAGTGCTTAATCTCACCCCTGCCAAGCCCATCTTAATTACCAAGAATTTGCGGGTTTGTGTTGATTGTCATTCTGCCATAAAGTTTATGACTATTGTAACAAAGAGAGACATAACTGTAAGAGATGCAAGTCGATTTCATCATTTTAGGGATGGAATCTGCAACTGTGGGGATTTCTGGTGAGAAACAGGATGGTGAGGAGGAGTCACAGATCAAGAACCATGAATATCTAAATTGGTGCTTGAACCAGGTAATTTCTTTTCATTATTAGATCAGCTCTAGTTCTGTATACATTTCTTTATCGCCGTAGAAATATCCAAAATTGAAAATTTGAGTCATTCATATATTTTTTACTTCTATGTGATGACGATAGGCCAATGAGATTTTGCAAGTAAACATATTTATGGATAACTGTACACTGTTTCCAATTTGATCAACATCTTTTGGCCTTGGCCCCTAGTTGTGGCTCAAAGGTAATCCAGATGGTCATATATTCTTGATGCCCAAAGTATTGATGCCCGTGCATGATGCTCTTGTTAGCTGTGTTTTATCTCGACACAAAATAGTAACAGAATATTATATCAGCTTAGATTTTTGGGACAATGGTTCATTTTATTTCAGATTTAGATTCTCTTTGAAGTTATTAAGTTGCATATCCCCTTTGTGGTAGTTATTTGGTGTTGTATCTCTATCTATTCCCATGCAACATGCAGTTTCAAGCATGCATGACAACCGAAATGCTACTGGTAGTTGGTCCAATTTCCAAATTTCTTCAAGTTTTCTATCCATCAAAGTCATGGTACTACATAGCCAAATGATGCTTGCTGACTACACTCGCTATGTTATATTATCTGACTTGGCAGACTAGCAGAAAGGAATTCTGAACTACCTTCATCGCTGAATATTACACCTCTGCTGTTCCATCAGGATGAAGCATAGTTGCTCCCTCTCCACTTCTTATTAAGTTGGGTGAAGTCTAGGTAAAACACATACTATGATATGAACTGAATATATACTATGATATGAA
Organism: Quillaja saponaria; assembly: GCA_029379385.1. NCBI lineage: Eukaryota > Viridiplantae > Streptophyta > Magnoliopsida > Fabales > Quillajaceae > Quillaja > Quillaja saponaria. Next base: position 9,891,909 of record CM055607.1, read on the forward strand.
GTGAACATTAAAATTGTCCTTTCTACTTAATTACTTGGACTATAGTCATATATTGTAGTCCAATCATTTTCTATGTTTTGCCTTCGTCTGTATCATTATTTATCATAGGAGGTTGTTCAGCAACTTTAGCTTGCTTGTGTATGCCATCTCTTTGCACTAATCAACTATTACAAACATGTTTTCTATCTGATCTTTTATGCTTCCTGGAAAGTATGGGCTAATGATACAATACTAAATATTCTGATCTTACTAGAGCTTCAATGCAGCCTTCATCATTTTTTTCAAGGAAGCATAAAAGATCAGATAGAAAACATGTTTGTAAAAGATCAGATAGAAAACATGTTTGTAGTAGTTGATTAGTGCAATGCATTGAAGCTCTAGTAAGATCAGAATATCCTAGTAATGTATCATTAGCCCATACTTTCCAGGATCTTAAAAGATAGTCAATTAGGTGGTGGGCCTTCTTAGCTTTAGCAGCTGGAATTTCTATTCAAGAATTGAGTCAAATCTCTTATTTAGCAGGCACTCTCAGATGCATCAGTTTTTTTCAATTATTCAAACATATAAAGGAACAGAAAGATAATGGAAAATTTCTAATGCATGTTAAAATGGTTATTTTTTTCCTTATAAGTAATTGATTATGCAAATTGAGTAGTCAATAATTAGAATTTTACAGTTTATCATAATCTGCAGGTTTCAGATTCCTTTTATTAGTTACTCTAAGGCATGCTTGTTGCTAAGACACTAAGTATTCTACCATGCAGTTCAAACAAAGGAAACGAGGATGGAGAGCTGACTCAAAAGAAGCATCTCAAAATGTTGCCTAAACTCATATCTATAATTTGCTTTCAAGAAACTCACAGTGCATTCCCAGAAAGGGGTGATATATTCTGAAGAATGCCAACTTCCAGTCAGCCCATGATGTGTGGTTTCGAACTTCTAATGATCGTTTAGGTCCCATATTTATCTCTAGAATGTCCCATATTCATGTATATTAAAAGCAAACCAACTATTCAGCGACTAATTGTACATAATATGATCGTTTGTATTGTCAAGCTCATAACATGTACATATAAATAAAATCCTAACAGACCTATATCCAAAACTACAATTGATTTGCATTTCCTTGTGCCTCTTTTGGATTGCAAAACTTTAGAAATTGTCTTATTTTCCCTTTGATGTGCTTGCTAACCACATTTTCTTTCAGAGACAGAGAAGCCAGTATTTGTGGGGAAATTAGTAAACAAATCAATCATGGAGACAATTTAACAAGTTGGTTCTCCTCTCTGGCCTTTTCTAAGTTGTTCTAATTGCGAATGATTGGATGTTTGGTGGCCGTGCTTCTTTATCTTCTATATACTATTTGAGTCACTGTCCATTAAATTAAGTGTCGAATTTATTAGGATAGGATAAGAGTGACTTCCAATTGGGTTCTTATATCTTCTAAATTAGTGCTCTGTTTCATTCTTTTTATTTGTATGATAAGTCTCTTTCATTCCTTGTGGTTATGGTCTTTTTTTTATGTACATTTTTCCAGTATTATGGCCTATGGATTTATCGTGAGGCTGAGCTCTGATTGAGGCACCTTAATGGGAGGTTTGGCCTGTACTTTCTTTTTCCATAATTCTAGTATCTGCTTCAGCTCCATGAGAACTGCTTATGGTTCACTTTTTTTAACAAGTGAAGATTGCAAAATTCTAAGATTATTAAAATATAAAAATATATATATATATATATACACTTTTAAACAGTTTTTTTTTTTGTTTTGGAGAATCACTTTTAAACAGAGCTTGGCATATAAAGAGGGTACCAAAATTTCTTATCGGGTCTAATCATATATTTGGTGCTTATCATAGGACAGTAATCTGAAAGAGCTGTTTTATCATGTTGATGCCAGATCATTATGTTCTACAAGAGTGGGTTAAGTAAATATAAGATTTAGTTGTCGAATTTGCCCCTATCCTTGTCATTTCCATCATATGGATATGCTGCCTCAGCCCATCAGCCACGTCTGACTTCCATCGCGGTCGAGGCATGCATTCTCCTTAGTCATCGGCAATGGAAGAGCCTAGAAGGGACCATGGTCTCCCAAATTTATTCAAAAAAAATTCTTAACTTTTTCTTTTTCTCTTTTTTAATATTACGGCGCTTCCAAATATATAATCCAAGTAATAATTTTACTTTTTAAATTACTAGTCCTGTGTCACGTTTGCTTAAGCACGTGTTCAAGGTTTTTTTTTTTTTTTAAAGATAATAATTAGTTAATTGAATTAATAATATATGAATTTTTTATTTCTTGTTATTTTTCTAATTATAGAAAAAGTTAATAATTTTTAATAAATGAGAAATTTTAGTATAAAAAAAGTTAAAATTTAGAAATACACTATTATCACTTATAGTATTAGAATTAAAAACTATATTAAAAAGTTAGTGAACACTATAAGGGTGTTATGACTTTTAGTATAATATTATAACTTAAAGCATAAGATTGAATGACTAATGAGTTAAAATTTATATTCTATTTTTAAAACTTAAAAATTTTATCATATTTTATGAATTATTGAATCTTTTTTTTTTGTTACTATAATTGAATATGTTTATATACAATTTTAGTCGGTTTCACAAATATAAATTTCTAGCTCTTGCCGTTGGGCATAGGTGCTTTTAATGTGGCATGCACAGTGAAATCAATCATAGTGTTTGTTTGTCCCAATTTTAGATCTTCGTCCATAAATCGAATATTAGGCCTCGCCAAACAGCAAAGTACATGGGGAAACTGTAATACATGCAAAAGCTAATTCTAATTCTTTGGTCTGTGTAGTAGGAAGTTGTGATCCCATGGCGATAACTCAAACATGGTTTTAGGCCATACTGAGTTGTATCTCCCTTGAAGTTGGTTTGTCAAATGTTTCTGTGAATCCAATATTCAGCCAAAGGGTAATATAGTCCAATTATTTATAACTTTTAATTCATCTAATTATATTTAACTTCTTCTTCTTTTCACAAAAATAAAAAAAAAATTATAAAGTATCTCATAATCTTACATATTCAAACAATAATATCATTACCAAACTATAAATAAAAAAACCTCACAATACTTATATCGAGACCATACGTAAGAATTCTATTATAGGAATCTTGATCACATGTGAGAATAAACAAAAAAATGTTTATTTGTACATATTCTAATTTTGTTAAAAATATTTTATATACAGTGTGTGAACTTGGCATTTCATATTGTTAGAATCTTATTCAGAAAACAGATGGGGACCTTTGCTCAGAAATGACTCAATTTGTTATGCATATAGTATTGTTTGGTAGGTACAGATAATGGACATATAAATAGTGATGTAACATTATTGCCTTATCAAGTTGGTTGGGCCAATAAAATTGATACCAAAAGCTGTGATCCCCCAATGCTTCACCTCATTTTTTTGTATGTAATGGTATTGTTTCTGTATATTATTCAGAAAAAGGATGTTGGCCTAGAGTTTTCAATTTCTGTAACAGGAAAACATTTCTTACAAAACTATTCAAGGAATTCGAATAAGAAAAATAAAATATTAAAAGAAGCCAGGACCATTAAATCTGAAATATCTTTTGCAATCCAATGGTGACAGGGTTATATGGTAACATTGATGCATCACATAGCAACCAGCCACTTAAGAATCAATCTATTGGTAGGAACATTCCCCATTCATATCACATGAGAAATCAACCACTGCCACATTTATCTTCCATGTTATAAAAGTGAAAGGCCATAAAGTAATGATTAGTACATATAATTACATCATTTTATTGCATTTTACATCTATGATTTCATATTGCCAAAAATACAATTTTAGTGGCAAACTATAATGAAAAAAAATAATCATGTACCCACTCTATAGTTGACCTTGAAAAAAAGCATCTTTTTTTGGTTTTTAGTGTTTTTATAATTTGTCCCATGAATAATGATTAGTGTTTTATTAATTGGTAAATTTGTGTAGATATATGTTGCTTTTTTATTTATTTATTTTTTCTTTTTCTTTTCCTTTACTTGTTTCTTTTGTTCTTAGTTGATAAAGCTGTAGAATGTGTTTAATTAGTGCGATGACTTGGATGTGAATCATCACAATTCAAAGATTATGATAGATATTTTTTTTTTTATGAATGAATGAATTGGGTGTAGGTCATAGTCTCATAGACAAGTTAACCTTATAGTGAAATATAAGAGTGTGTGATAGGTGAAAACATTAGTTAGCAGTGACATCCTGCATTACCTAAAACTGTACAAAAGTGTGGTGGCACCGAAGCAGTGACTATAGCTTGTATTAACAATGCTATTATTAAAAATAAACATTTGGTGATAAGAAAAAAAACAAAAACAAAAAGTTATTTTGTTTGGACTGATTTAAATTTTTGTTTTTGTTTTTGAATACATCATTTGGTTAGTTTGATTAATTTAAGACACAAATAGTCACGTTCCTATACGAGCGTCATTCATGAAATAAAAAAATTAATTTACTATTTATTTATAACAAACTCTCCATAGTTTAAATAAAAATGAACAACCATGATTAATAATCACTTAATTCAACTGTACTTTAAAATTCTTGTTATTCACGGAATTTAAAATTTGAAGGTTTATTTATTGTTTTAATATTGTATGATTATATTAACTTTCAAGTCAATCTTTTAAAAAAAATTTTACTCAATTTTAATCTTTCAAGATTCAAAATTTATCTATTAAGCTTTATTTTTTGTTAACATATTATAAATTAATGTAATAATCATACTTAACATAAAGATAATAATATACATAAATTATTTTTATATCTTACAAAAAAAAATTCGGTCATTTTATCATTAAATTATTTATTTTATCATAATAATATAAATTATTTTTATATCATGTAAACTGTTTTTATTCTTATACATAAGCTAAGAATGAGATAATGTAGTTTGATTGAAAAAATATGAATCCTAAAGAATAAAATTAACATAAAATATTTCTAGATGACTAAATTATAAATTAAAGCAATCCTAAGAAACTAAAACTATAGATAAGCCAAAATTTTATTACCATAAAAGCTTATATGAATTTATCATGTTTATTTTCATTCTCTTTCACAGTAAATAAATCAAGACTTATCTACTGTTTTAGTTTTTCAAGATTATATTATTTTTCAATTCGATTCCTTCAAGAATTTTCTCAATCAACTTTATCCTTCAACATTCAAAATTTCTCAATCTAATTATTATTTTTTCGTTTATATATTATGAATTAACAAAATAACTATATTTGACATAAAAATAATAATGATTGTTTTTATATCTTAAAAAAAATTTGGTCATTTTATTATTAAATTAATATAAAATTATTTTATTTATGCATAACATGTAAATAAAAATATATAATTTGATAAAAAAAAAATTAATTATAAAAAATTAATTAATAAAAAATATTCTTGCATAACTAAATTTAAAAACATAAATAAATAAAGATGGGTACTCTACATGGCAGCGTATGGTCACAAGCTTGTGGCCTGAAGCCCAGGAAGAAGACAATGCTCTATTGGCTAAAGAGAGGCATTAGGAAATATAGGTTCCTTAGACTGATTGTCTAACAGAGGGGCACTAGGAAAAGTAGGCTATAGCTAGGTTACTTAAATATAGATTCCTTACACTGATTGGCTAAGAGAGGGCCACTAGGAAAAAGTAGGTTATAGCTTAGGTTACTTAATCAATAAGCAGTGTAATAGTGGGAAGCAAAAGGACAGGAAATGAAAGGAAAGTAGAGAGACACTGATGGACTGATCAGGAGGGAAATGGGGAAGAAACTGAGAAGATAGAGTTGTGTTGTGTTGTGTTGTGTTGGATATTTTGGGTGTTATTCAATACAAAGTGAAAAAATTAAAAAAAAGGTAGGGCCTACCATTTGGTGCTTTGGCAGTCAAAGCGTCAAACACCGCACCATTTGGAACCGTTACTTGTCAGCGTCACCCTGATTCTAGTCTAGTCTGGTCCAGTCTAAACCGCATAGACCAAAATATCCACATGGTTAAATCCTATTCGTCGAGGCTTTTAAGTGCAAGGACAATTAACGTTTTAGAAATTTTTGGATCTTTGCCCTTTTGAGGATTAAATTAAGGAAAAAAAATTGTTGGGGCTCGTTTGGTAAGTGGATTGGCACATTCGATTACCGTTCCGGAAGTTTTAGTTATAAATCGGGTGATTTGAATTGAGTTCAATGTAATCTGATCTAATAATTTAAAATTTGTTTAAACTAATTACCATTAATAATTATTCTCTATTTATTTAAGGTAATTCATATAAATAAATAAATATCTCTACATAAATCCAATAAAATTAATCAAAATCCTAAAATGTGAATTTTGAAATTTCACTCAAAGAACAAAATTTAAAAAATTATAGTTTTGATAATTTGTCTTTTTTAAGTATTCAAAATTAAATATAAGATTAATTTTTTTCTTTAAAATGTTTATTGAAATAAAATGATTGTTTTGTTTAAAGTTAAAATTTATTATAATTCTTTTACAAATTTGACCTTAGAAAAATTAATAAATTTAATTTAAATGATTAATAATTAATATTAAAATTTTAAATAATAATTCTAAAAATTTATCATCTATATTATTATAAAATTCAAAAAATTCTTTTGGTCTCCTACTATATAATATATACATATTTAAATATTTAAAAAATAAATTTAATTAATAAAATTTATCCAATCACTTAATAACTAGTTAACAATAATCCATCCACTTTCCTATTTCCTATTCTCTCCCACCCTCTCAGTCTCCAACTCTCTCACACCCTTTTCATATATAATTATTGTTTTATCAAATTAAAGTAATTAAAAAATTAAAAATAGATAAAATATATATAAAACACACACGCATGTACGTGTAGGCCACTAGATATTATATTATAAAAGTCTCTTTATAGTTTTCTGCTCTATAACATACACCTTTTTAAATTTAAATTATTTTAAAAAATAAATTCAATTAATATAATTCATCATATCACTTCATAACTATTAAACAGTAGCGTTTCTACTTTCTCACTGTCTTACTCTCTCCCACCCTTTATATATATATAAATATTTTTTTTATCAAATTGAATTAATTAAAAAAAATTAAATTAAGTTAAAATATATACCAAACACACACGAATGCGCATACAAGCGACCAATTAATTTAAAATTGGAAGTAGATTGATCATATAGTATTAGTATGATTTAATTTTAATTTTTTCAAAATAAAATGAACCTAAAACACTTATCTGAAAATAGAAAAAAATATATGAGCTTGCACGAGAATGCGTACAAGGATGTTAGTTTATAAAATATGTGGAAAAATGTATATCTTTTATTGTTATCTAGTACCAAAACTAACTTATAATATATGTATACAAAACACATATTAGACTTATCAATCCGACTTATTAATTTGCAAATCAAACATATATTTGATTTATGATCAATATGATTTATGGTCAATCAATCTAACTTTTGAAATCTATATATTAACAGGCTCTAATTAATTGGAAAGACATTCAAAGAAAACATTTGAAATTGTATCGCAAGGGAAAAAAACATTCGAAAACCATTTTTTTGTAACTAGTGTTTTAATGACACTTGTTAGCCAAGATCTTAAATGGTCTAGTGGCATCTGCTGTCCTTACAATCCAGGAGGTATAAGGATCAACTCTTCTAGAAAGCTTACAAGGGATAATGAAAATTGAAAAAATTACTAACATTGCATCATGTAATTAATTTACGTGTATCTAATTATCTTGTGAGTTCTATAAATAAGATGGCTATCTAGATTTAATCCTCTTATGCATGAATTTATCTAGTTTAGTTATGTTTGAGACTTATTGAGAAGGAATTTATAAATGTAAAGAAAAATAATATACGATTTTGTAAAGAGAAATTTAGTTATTTTAATTTCTCCATAACCAATTGCAAATTATTAGGAAGTTGACATTGCAACAAGTTATTGAAAATTTCTTATAAAATGTAAGATGTTCAAATTATATTTGAGATTTTTGAAATTTGTATATTTTTAGCTAAAGATGAATATAAACAAATCCTAACATATTCTCGGTAATATTTTCTTTGATTATTGAAAAATAATGAATAAATGATTCTATGTCAAAAAATAAAATAAATATATTACCTAAAGCGAATAATAACAAAAAAGAGTTGTTAGCATGATGATTCAAGTAAAATTACTTAATAACTTAACAATCATTTGGTCATTCAATGTCAAAAAATAAAATAAATATATTACCTCAAACGAATAATAACAAAAAAGTGTTGTAAGCATGATGATTCAAGTAAAATTACTGAATAAGTTAACAAATATATGGTCATTTTTATAGAAAAACAAAGACAATTTCGTATCAATTTGAACAATTTAAAAGGAGTTTGGATCAAGTGGTAAGGCATGCTTAGAATTCAGTTGTTGAGGGGTTTTTAGCAATGTCAGGGTTTGAGCTCATGATGAGTGACATCTACGAACTCTGAACGAGATTAGACTCTCATTCTTTTAGTCACACTCGAAGGGTGCGAGGAACTCATAGGAAACCAAAAAGAAAGAAAGGACGTTTGGAGGTTAATTCGAATCAAAAATTTGTTTAGACCACTATTCAACCAGTTCAACCACCTACTTTCATAAAACTTTTAAATTTCTTTTTTTATATTTTTGTGATTTTGGATGAAATTAGAAGCATGGTAAGGAATAAATTTTGGCAATGAAGCTGAAAATAGATGAATAAATAAAATGCTAGAAAGCATGCTTGGATTATTTTTAAAAATTCCTATCCACTTATTTTATTAGCAAAATAATGTGTTAATATCAATAATAATTAGTTTGATTATAATTACAAAAATGAAATAAAAATTATTATTATTACTTTTTTTTTGCCATAGATATGATTAGTAGTGTTAGATTAATGAGGTGTGTGGGTTGAATCGAGTATGCGGCTAGAGGGATTAAATGCCTATTTGAAAGTTTGTAGGGAGGGAAGAAGAGAGTAAAAATGGAAGGAGATGAGTGGAGAGTATAAGATAAGTGACACTTATCATTTGTCTTATTTAGAAGTAAAAAATAAAAATAAAAAGATAAGAAAATGATAAGATATATTTTTTTATTTAGGAGTTGAGTAGAAAAAAAAAGAGATGATTTGTTATTACATAATTTCACTATTACACTTTTAACATATTTTATTTATATATTAGTATGTATTTAATGAAAATGATAGGAATATATTAGTTACAATAGATAAAAATTATAATATAATTTATTGTCTCACTAAAAGTCCATCTAACTTTGATGAATTAATTACCTCAATTTTTTTTAGAGAAATTTAGAAAGTACATGTAATGTCCCTCTATTTACTTTGTCTCATTTAGAAAAAGAAAAAAGAAAAACTCTTAACACAGTGTTTGGAACAATATAAATAATATAATTCATTTCATTTTATATAAATTTTAAAATTTAATTTATTTGCAATAAATTATATTATTTAGAATGAAACTATGTTTATAGAATTTAATCTAACTATCTTATTATAAACAAATGAAAAATTAATTTTAGTTTAAATATTTTCCGTGCTACTCTCAAATTTTTTAATTAAAACTAATATTGATCAACTAAAAATATAAAGATGAGAGAGTAATTGTTGTTAAATAAACAAAAGACAAGTTGAAAGAAAAAAAACTTGTAGTTGTTTAGATGAATATTTGAGATGATACATTAGTAGCTCTTTATTAATATTATTACAATAGTAAAAAGATCCTTTTGGTCTTATATTATAGAATATACATATAATTAAATTATTTGAAAAATAAATTCTATTAATAAAATTCATTCAATCACTTCATAACTACTAAACAATAATTTTTTTACCTTCTCACTCTCTCTATCCTGACTTTACTATTATCTTCTACTCTCTTACTCTCCTATTTCTATCCTATTTTTGTAATATATAAATATATTTTTATTAAATTAAATTAATTAAAAAAATTAAATTAAGATAAAATATATGCAGAACATGCGTGCACCTACTAGTAAATTTACAAGTGAAAAATATATATAATATTAATAATAAAATATTATTTGGGTAGATGAAATAATAACTTCTTAGAAATTTAAACGTTTGAAATACATTGTAAAGGAATATAAAAAAAGTAACTACTTTAATTAAATATTTATCAATTAATTAATTCAATTGACCATTTTAATCATCGTTAGTCAGAACCGCCCGATAGCTCATTGTAACCAGTGCAGCCACTCGCGTCGTGATTCGTATGAAACACACTTGCTGTCTCAAAGAAGCGAGTATCAAAATCCCGCGAGTAGAGAGAGGCTCGTTGTGTCCAATCATGTGACTCACTTCTCATTGCGTCCCCTACACATCGCCAGAACTCGTAGTGGGGTCGGCAAATATGACATATCAGCAATGCCATGTCATCACCGAGGTGGGGTAGTAATCCATTCAAAATCTCTTAAATAGCCACGTCAACTTGGAACGTTCCAGAATATGATCCTACATTGGCCCCTCCAACTCCTTGGGCGTTTTGGTCCAAAATGAAAAAAGAAAAAGAAAATCCAAGGCAAGAGGGAGAGTAGGGATAGGGTTGTCATTTTGAAAACCTACTTCCTTTAGCAGTAGGTGATCGGTGGCATTGTTGGGTTTTTCATAAAGAAGGCAAATATTTATATCTCATTTTTCTAGGCAAACCTGAGTGTTTGGGTAAGTGTTTTAGTGCTTCATTTTCCTTTGCTTGTACAGCAAACTCAAAGTGGTTTTCCGAGAGCGTTTTAAGGTATTCGCTTTGTTTTAGGCTTCTGGTTTATTTCCTGTTAATGGGTGTATTTTCTCTCACTGATTTGTTGTTCATTGTGAATGTGGGTTTTGCTTGTGACAGGCTTTGGTTTGTCCTTTTTGACTCTTTTTTTTTTTTGTTGGGAAGCTTGCTCTTGTTTATACTGTTGTAGATCTACTACCTCAGGACCGTGGTTTGTGTTATTGTAGGTGATTTTGTGCTGGGTTTGACTCCGATCTCCTTTTGATTATAAAGTTCTGGTTTTTTTTTTACTGAATCTGGTGTGGGTTTCTGAATTCTGGTCTTTTGAGGGTATCTGTATTTGTTAGGTTTTAGGTCGTTGGATCTTGTTTAGAAAATTGTAGGTTTTAAGTTACTATCTTTTGGACTGTGCTGAGAGATGATCTTAGTGGGAAGTTTTATTTGTTGGTTTTGATTTTGCTGTGGTTTGTATATTTATGGTGGGACGGTGGCTGTGACTTCTTTATCAGGGGTTTCGTATTTGGTTTTCTCTTTTTGTTGAATGTATATGCTGCACGGTGGTTGTATATGTATGGTGGGACGGTGGCTACGGCTTCTTTATAAGGGGTTTCGTATTTGGTTTTCTCTTTTTGTTTAATGTATATGCTGCACGGCGGTTATATATGTATGGTGGGATGGTGGCTGTGACTTCTTTATCAGGGGTTTTGTGTTTGGTTTTCTCTTTTTGTTTGATGTATATGCTGCACGGCAGTTGTTCACTTGCTTTTCTCGTGTTTATCGAAAAGAAAGTGAACTAGGCGTCTTACTATCATAGAAATTCGTTTTACTTGATTTAAGTCCACTTTCTGCTTCGTTTATTGTTTTCCCTCTGATTAGTTCATTTATGTGCTGCTGTTTTCAGAAGTTTTGTAGTATCTACAGAGGTATGTTATTTTTGTATTTTCGGAAAAAGCTATAAGTTTTTTTTGGTCAATACCGCTTTCCTTTTTTGGGGATCATAGTGTGTTGTGTTCTTTGGGTGGGTGAATTGAATACTGAAGTCCTTATGTATTATTTTTGGTAAGGTAATAAGATGTGCGCTATATATGAAGGTGACTGAATTTTCGAATGTTAGTTTTATTATGATCTTCTGCTTATTTGATTAAAAAAATATTTCAGCACTAAGTCACATATAATGGTGGTTTATAGGAAATGATTTATATAGGAAGTAGAAAGTCTATTAAGTGGGCGTTCATTAAGTCATTACATATAATATTACTTTCTATGAAGTGTTCCATTTTGCGTATGTAATGAATAGTTTTATTGATGTTCTAACAATATGGTTTATGTTCTAAGGATGTATTGATCTAAAATTTATGTGCAGTCTTTACATCATGGTGAGGAAAAGAAGAACTGAACTTCCCGGTGGTGGTGAAAGCTCTGAGTCTCAGGAGGGTGGTGGTCGTGGTTCCCAGCGACCTGCTGAAAGAAGTGCGCCACCGCCTCAGCAGTTAGCAGCAGGCGGAGGAAGTGGTTCACAAGGTGGAAGAGGTTGGAATCCTCAAGGAGGTCGAGGAGGTTATGGTGGTGGGCGTGGTCGTGGTCGTGGAATGTCCCAGCAGCAGTATGGTGGGACTCCTGACTATCAAGGGAGGGGTAGGGGAGGGATGCCACAGCAGGGAGGCCGTGGAGGATATGGTGGTGGCCGTGGTGGTGCTGGCATGGGCGGTGGCCGTGGTGTGGGAACTTCCTCTGGTGGTTCAAGCCCACATTTTCCCGAGCTGCACCAAGCAACCCCAGTTCAGTATCAAGCTGGGGTGACTCCTCAACCTGCAACATCTGAGGCGAGTTCTTCTCGTCCACCTGAACCATTGGAAGTGGAAGAACAATTTGAGCAGCTTTCTGTTCAGCCAGAAGCTGCTGCTCCTATTCCTCCCTCCAGTAAATCCATGAGGTTTCCTCTTCGACCTGGAAAGGGGAGCTATGGCACCAAGTGTGTCGTTAAAGCTAACCACTTCTTTGCTGAGTTGCCTAAAAAAGATTTGCACCAGTATGATGTAGGTTGTCTTTATCTGTCCTGTTTCATGTTTTTCATCCCCTTTACCATCTCTTAAAAAATTTATGTGGGTCAGGTTACTGTTACACTGGAAGTTACTTCCCGAGGTCAGGTTACTATCTCAACGGAAGTCACTTCCCGAGGTGTAAACCGTGCAGTAATGGAGCAGTTGGTAAAATTGTACCGGGAATCTCATCTTGGAAAACGTCTCCCTGCCTATGATGGAAGGAAGAGCCTCTACACTGCTGGGCCGCTTCCTTTTATATCAAAGGATTTCAGAATCACACTTGTTGATGAGGATGACGGAACAGGAGGACAAAGGTCTATATTTTGCTTTAGGACAAATGCTAAATTCTTTATTTACTTTATTGGTTTTTATTTTGCCTTCTGTTTCTGTTTCTGATCCTGATTTTATCTTTTCCTCCAATCGTTTGGAACTTTTAATGTGCAGGAGAGAGAGGGAATTCAGAGTTGTGATAAAATTGGCTGCACGAGCAGACCTTCACCATTTAGGTCTCTTTTTGCAGGGAAGACAAACTGATGCACCTCAGGAGGCCCTTCAGGTCCTTGACATTGTCCTGCGTGAACTGCCAACTTCTAGGTATTGTAAATGATCTTATATGCTTTGATACTCTAGGGACATGTTACCCGTCCCAGTTTGGTATATCAGAGAGCTGATTTCGTTTGTTACATGATTCTAGGTATTGTCCTGTTGGCCGTTCATTTTATTCTCCTGATCTAGGACGGAGGCAGCCACTGGGTGAGGGATTGGAGAGCTGGCGTGGTTTCTATCAAAGCATTCGCCCAACTCAGATGGGATTATCTCTCAATATTGGTATGTGTGATTCTCTTACAAGCTATTACTAATTATTAAGTAGAATGAATGAAGGCACACTATGGTTCTTGTCTTATAGTATGTAGCTATCTGTTGTATAAAATCTTCTAATTTATGTGTTATTGTACTGATTCATCACTTGCCAGACATGTCCTCTACTGCATTCATCGAGCCTTTGCCGGTAATTGATTTTGTAACGCAGCTACTGAACAGAGATGTTTCTAGCAGACCATTGTCTGATGCTGATCGTATCAAGGTTAGATTTTGCTCATAATTTGATCTTGGATAGTGGTTTAAGTTGTATACTCTTGGTTCATTTATCTGCACTAATTGGTTATTTTTCATTTTTCTACCATTACGAGTCAATTACTTTGCTGGTAGCCTCAAAAGTACCAGTTTGACAAAAGCATAAATAATTAGTCGTTATTCTCATTCTAACTACATAGGTTTTGCTTGGTGGAAAACTGTGATTATATACTTAATCTGACGTTTCATCAACTGATATGCATATGCATGTAATAAGACTTGTGCATCATTTTTTCTTTTGTAATGACAGATCAAAAAAGCTCTACGTGGTGTCAAGGTTGAAGTTACACACCGAGGGAATATGCGCAGAAAATACCGTATATCTGGACTGACATCACAGGCAACAAGAGAGCTGACGTAAGTACTTGTGCCATGTGATTACTATGACTTCAAAAGTCAATTACAATTTATTACTCACTTTCCTGTTGGTTCTCAATGATTTTTAGATTTCCTGTTGATGCAAGGGGTACATTAAAATCTGTTGTGGAGTACTTCTATGAAACCTATGGTTTTGCCATTCAACATACCCAATGGCCTTGTCTACAAGTGGGGAACACACAGAGACCGAACTATTTGCCTATGGAGGTAAACATTCTCATAGATTGTAATCCTTGTGTATCAAGTAGATTTGCATGCTAATGGGTTTCGTTGCATCTAGGTTTGCAAGATAGTTGAAGGTCAAAGATACTCTAAGAGGTTGAACGAGAGACAGATTACTGCTTTACTGAAAGTGACATGTCAGCGGCCTCAAGAAAGGGAGCTTGATATTATGCAGGTTTGTGTCTTGGCACCTAATTGAATCTTTTTATTCCTGAGTTGATTCTGTTGTATCGTAGCATCCCAATGTTTTCCAGTGCAAGATAGTTGAAGGACTCTGGTATCTTTAGCTAATTTAGTCTAGTGAATCATGACACTGTATTAATAGTGGTAATGGATTCATAAATTTAATAAGCAGCTTGAGTTAACTTTGTTTCTGTTTGAATTGCACTTTCGTATAAGCAATTGCTTATGCAGGCTTGTGTCTTGGCAACTAATTAAATCTTTTTATTCCTGAGTTGATTCTGTTGTATTGTAGCATCCCAATGTTTTCCATTGCAAGATAGTTGATGGACTCTGTTGTATCTTAGCTAATTTAGTCTAGTGAATGACCAGGCTGTATTAATAGTGGCAATGGATTCATAAATTTAATAAGCAGCTAAGGTTAACTTTGTTTCTGTTTGAATTGCACTTTCGTGTGAGCAATTGCTTATATTTGATGTATTGACTTGTTTTTAATGTTCATTTTAACATACAAATCTTTCCTCTGTTCAGACAGTTCGTCATAATGCGTATCATAATGATCCTTATGCAAAGGAATTTGGAATCAAAATTAGTGATAAGCTTGCTCAAGTTGAAGCTCGCATTCTTCCTCCCCCATGGGTATTACTTTCTACACTCTCTAAACTGATTTCATCTTCACTCTTCTACCTTCTGTAAGATGCTTAATGGAATTCTATTTTCATCTGCAGCTTAAATATCACGATACTGGTAGAGAAAAGGATTGTCTGCCTCAAGTTGGCCAATGGAATATGATGAATAAGGTACATGGCATCATAAAATGGTTGGGACATGTATGTTTTTTTCCTCAGCACACCATTAGATTTTGGGTTTGGTTTCTATGGGAAATACTTGTCCCTTTTAGTAAGGTTTCCTTTGAATGCTTGGAAAGTAATTGGTTTTCTTTTGTTTGCTAATGTTTTTGTGACCTTTGAAGTAATCGAATGTTATGTAACTCGTTACTCCCTGCTTTGGTTATTGTTTTTTTTCTTTCCAGAAAATGGTTAACGGGGGAACTGTAAACCATTGGATCTGCATCAACTTTTCTCGTCAAGTTCAAGAGAGTGTGGCCGGTGGATTTTGTCATGAACTTGCTCAGATGTGTCATATTTCCGGCATGGTATGTGACAACCTCTGTTATTTTTTTCCTCATAAAAGTTCTTTCAAGGTTGCATTGTCATATTTTCTGAAGCATATGATTAATCTGGTTGAATGTGTTACTGTGGAAGCAGGCATTTAACCCACAGCCAGTACTTCCTGCCTTCAATGCGCGTCCTGAACATGTGGAAAGGGTTCTGAAAACACGTTATCATGATGCCATGACTAAGCTCCAGCCCCATGGCAAGGAGCTTGATCTGCTTATTGTTATTTTGCCTGATATTAATGGCTCTCTTTATGGTATGAAATGTTGTGTCATTTTTTGTTTTTCTTTCAAATTGAGGGAGCCTGTGATTTTTTTTTGTCTAACATGTACTGTAAATTTTTATTTAGGTGATTTGAAACGCATTTGTGAGACAGATCTTGGGCTTGTTTCCCAGTGCTGTTTGACCAAGCATGTCTTCCGAATGAGTAAGCAGTATTTGGCAAATGTGGCGCTCAAGATTAATGTCAAGGTTGGTGGAAGAAATACAGTGCTTGTTGATGCACTTTCAAGGCGTATACCTTTAGTCAGTGACCGGCCTACAATCATTTTTGGTGCTGATGTTACACATCCACATCCTGGGGAGGATTCGAGCCCATCAATAGCTGCTGTATGTTGTTGAATTTATGCTTATGTAATTTAGAGTAGGCTTTGACTTTTTTTAAATTCTGATCTTTATTAGCCAAATCTAAATTCAGGTTGTGGCCTCTCAAGATTGGCCTGAAATTACGAAGTATGCTGGCTTGGTTTGTGCTCAAGCACATAGACAGGAGCTCATCCAAGATCTGTTTAAACAATGGCAAGATCCTGTCAGAGGAACAATTAGTGGCGGCATGATCAAGTATGTGAACGCAGCTGTATCTGCCTGTCTTCTCTTTTTCTCTGTGTTGTATAATCATAATATGTGGCTGCAGTAACAATTCACTTAGTTTATGCTTGGGGTCATACATCTATAATTATTTTCTCATTTTCTATTTATTATGTTTTGATTTTTCATTATAGGGAACTTCTCATATCTTTCCGGAGAGCTACTGGGCAGAAGCCACAACGCATCATCTTTTACAGGCACCACACATTCTCTGGTCTTGTATATGCTTCTGGCTGTTTCTTGCTGTGTCTAATTCTTCATCTATGTTTTTCAGAGATGGTGTGAGTGAAGGGCAGTTCTATCAAGTTTTGCTCTTTGAGCTTGATGCTATTCGAAAGGTGCGTATACTTTGTCGCGTAGTATACTTCAATGTTAGATCCACCCCTTGTTGACTCAGTTTTGATGTCCTGACTGTACTTTCAGGCATGTGCATCACTTGAACCTAACTATCAACCTCCTGTAACATTTGTTGTGGTTCAAAAGCGTCATCATACAAGGCTGTTTGCAAGCAACCATCGTGACCGCAATACAGTTGACCGCAGTGGGAATATATTGCCTGGTAGTTATTTCTTGGTTTTGTTAAGACATAACTCATCTTGGCTGGGTATATATATGTGATGCAATACTAATTTTGCAGGTACAGTTGTAGACTCGAAGATCTGCCATCCAACTGAGTTTGACTTCTATCTTTGCAGCCATGCTGGTATTCAGGTGTGCCACTCAATTATATTTTTGTCTGTATATCTTCAGGTGGAGTTATGTTGACTTGTGTGAAATATCAAACAGGGCACAAGCCGTCCAGCTCATTACCATGTACTATGGGACGAAAACAAATTTACAGCTGATGCATTACAAAGTCTTACGAACAATCTCTGCTATACGTAAGTTCTCTGATTTGATAGTCCTTGATCTTTGATGTATTTGCCTTTACTTGTTGCTTTGGATGAGTAATGGCCTGCCATTTATTGTATGCGATGGTTTTATGGTGAAGTTTCATGTTCTTGATAAGTTTTACCTATTTCTAATGGTATAATGGCCGCATAAGTGATTTTTTTTATGCCTTTTGCAGTTATGCTAGGTGCACGCGTTCTGTTTCTATTGGTGAGCACTCATACATGCACATTGGCACACACCTGTGTTGAAAATGTTTAAATGTTGGATTCTATCACTACGTCCCTTCCATTGATTGGTTTTGTATTTTGGCAGTCCCCCCTGCATATTATGCCCATTTGGCTGCCTTTAGAGCTCGGTTTTACATGGAACCTGATGATCCATCAGATTCTGGGTCAATGGCTAGCGGAGCTCCTGGACGTGGGGGTATGGGTGGTGGTGCAGGTCCACGGGGCACACGGGCACCAGGCTCTGGTGGTGATGTGAGGCCCCTTCCTGCTCTGAAGGAAAATGTCAAGAGAGTTATGTTCTACTGCTGAGAATATAGCCCCATGGATAAAGATTTGCTGAAATTGCTTTTTATCAAAGTTGAAGAAGTATTGATGAAACTGGTTGTTATGGAAGTTGTTTTTTTGTTAAGCTTTATTATAGATGTTGTATTGAATTGTGATTAATGACCTTTTTGAGGTCTATGTGTTTTGTTTTGATTCTAATTATATTTTTGAGTTGGTTGAGAATTTGATCAGTACAATTTCTTGCCTCAGTCGTTTTCTGTATTGTTTGTCTTCAGCATTCTCCTTTTATTGTTGTACATGGTATGCAGTAAATGAGTCCCGAGAAACCAACGTAAGGAATCTTTAATTTGCAATAATTTCGAATTACTGCAATTGTGATGATGCAGTTGGTAAGAAAATGTTATGCCAAAACACAAGGCATCTTGGTTGGTTTATTTAGCTAAGGAAGTTGTTCTTGTCGAAAACTAAGAGAAGACTACAAAATGGTAATGTTCCCTAATTAATAGAATTGATTGCAAGACTGCAATCGGATTCATAAGAATGAAGGCATAGAATTTGCTGTTGTACATGGTATGCAGTGAATGAGTCTCGAGAAACAAACGTAAGGAATCTTTAATTTGCAATAATTTCAAATTACTCAAATTGTGAAGATGCAGGTTCGTAAGAAAAAGTTATGCCAAAACACATGGCATGTTGGTTGGTTTTTCAATTAAGGAAGTTGTTCTTGTCGAAAACTAAGAGAAGACTACAAAATGGGTAATGAAAAAGTTACGCCAAAACACAAGGCATGTTGGTTGGTTTTTTTAACTAAGGAAGTTGTTCTTGTCGAAAACTAAGAGAAGACTACAAAATGTTAATGTTCCCTAATTATAGAATTGATTGCAAGACTGCAATCGGATTCATTAGAATTAAGGCATAGAATTTGCTAAAAAGTTGTTCGAAAGTCAGAATAATATTAATTGCACCGGGTGCATTTTAATATTTCGCATAAATAATTTTAATTTTCAAAGAAAGGCAGTCAGTTTTACGGTGCTTAACAAAATTATTCTTGTCCTCATTGGTTAACCCTTATTAACAATTCTTGTAAGTCACCGATCTTTTGTGACCTATTTTTTTTAAAATGTCAAATTGCAACCATAAATTTGATTTATCTTATTGTTAGAATTTTTTTTTTACTATGTTTACAAGACATTTTATGAATCTAGTAAGATGAAGTGGTTATAAAATATTTTAGAGAATATACGTGTTGTTCATTCTCAATTAGAGAACTCCGCAATTCCGTCTACATAACCTTATTTATATTCTTACTCAACTATATACTGCAAATGTTTAGTCCCACTTACGATCTATGAGAAAGTTTACCCAATATCAAAATAAGACTGAAAAGTTGCCAAAGAAGAACGTGTAAATTTTAGATGGAATAAAGAAAGGAACAACAATTTTATTGTCTTTCTTCACTTCATGGGGCAACTTCCAATTCCTTATAATTCTTTCCCTCCACTTCTAAAACTAATACCAAAAGCGCAATCTGCATTTGCTTTCACCAATCATATATTCTTTTCTTGCTTTCAATCTTTCTTTCCCACAAATGGAAATCTAAATTCCATTCCTTATACTAATCAAACTCGGCCAACATCATTTCAAATCCATTATATATATACATCTTCACATGCTGCAAATAAGACACCAAAACTACTTTCTCATTTCAAGTTCTTTTCGCTTTTCTTTAGTAATTTTCTGGGACTTCTGCTCAAATGGCTTCCAACAATGTATTGAAAAGATCAGATACTATTGCCGATAGCATGCCGGATGCATTGAGGCAGAGCCGCTTTCATATGAAGAAATGCTTTGCCAGGTACTCCCTTGTACTCTTTCTCTTGTTCTCTATGTTTCCTTTCTACCATTGAAAAATTGAATTCGACCCTCTAATTACTTCTTCAAAATTTCTTGGAAACAAATGAACAAAACACAGGTTTGTGGCGTCAGGGAAAAGATTAATGAAACTCCCACATATAATGGAGGACACGGAGAAATGCATTGAAGACAATGTTGAAAGGGGCAAAGTTTTGCAGGGTTTACTTGGTTACATCCTGAGTTCCACTCAGGTTTGATTTTACATCAACTTTTTATCACTTTGGACACACAAAACCAAAGAGAACTTTCTTTTTTTACAATTGATATTAGTGCAGGAGGCAGCTGTTGTTCCACCATATGTTGCTTTTGCTGTAAGACCCAATCCTGGATACTGGGAATTTGTTAAGGTGAATGCAGATGACCTGGCAGTGGAGGGCATTGAAGTTTCAGAATACTTGAAGTTTAAGGAAATGATCTTTGATGAGAATTGGTAAACGAAATGCCAGAGATAAACCCATTTCATTATTTTTGGTTAGCTATACATGTTAGAGAGATATTACTGTTAAGAAGATTACTAACAAAAAATTTAATGTGCAGGGCAAACGACGAAAATGCTTTGCAAATAGATTTTGGAGCGATTGATTTCTCTGTTCCTCGTATGTCCCTATCGTCTTCTATTGGAAATGGAGCCAACTTCATCACAAAGTTTATGACCACAAGGCTCAAAGGGAGCTCTGACAGTGAAAAGCATTTGCTTGATTACTTATTAGCCCTTAACCATCAAGGAGAGGTATGTAAAGGCATAAGAGGATCACACACACACGAAAGAAATTAAATATTCTTATTGTGGATAGAACATGGAAATTAACAGGACTATATTTTCTTTGATTCTGCAGAATCTTATGATCAATGACAAATTGGATACTATAGCGAAGCTTCAAAATGCACTGATTGTAGCTGAAGCATTTGTGTCTGCTCTTCCAAAAGACACACCATATCAGAACTTCGAGCAGAGGTCACCATCTACTTTTGAGTTCTTTCCTCCCCCTTTGAAATAAACATGAGCGTATTTTCTTGGAAAAAATACTTTCCAAGTGATATGCATATTTAATTGGAAAGTTGAATCTTAGCTTATTAGATTTTCATTGGCATATATTTCATAGTGGCTCTTGAAACAGGTAGTAATCTTATGGTAAACCATTATACTGTCTTTTGTTGCTAACAGCTTTAAAGAATGGGGCTTTGAGAAAGGATGGGGTGATAATGCAGAAAGGGTTAAAGAGACAATAAGAATACTTTCTGAGGTTTTGCAAGCGCCAGACCCTGTGAAATTGTACAACCTCTTTAGCAGACTTCCAAATATTTTCAATGTAGTTATTTTCTCTGTTCATGGGTACTTTGGCCAAGCAGATGTTCTCGGATTGCCTGACACAGGAGGCCAGGTGTGAAATATTTCCTAGCATCATTAGCTATATCATATCCAAGGCCCTAATTACCTTAAGGTTCTAAGTACACTGAAAACTAAAACTTTTTCTTTCCATCGGTGGGACTGCAAAATTGCTACAGGTGGTTTACATTCTGGATCAAGTGAGAGCTTTAGAGGAAGAGTTACTCCTGAGAATTAAGCAGCAAGGCCTTAGTGTGAAGCCCCAGATTCTAGTGGTTAGCTACTGCCAAGGATTATGAGCATTATCTTCAACAATAAAAAAATAAATCAAATCAATATAACTTCATCATCTTCTTTTCGATGAATGCTTGTTCTCTATTGTTCTTTGTGCAGTTAACACGTCTTATACCAGAAGCTCGTGGGACAAAGTGTAATCAAGAGTTGGAACCTATCATTGATACTAAGCACTCCCACATTCTTAGAGTCCCATTCAGGACAGAGAAAGGGATACTTCGCCAATGGGTTTCACGTTTCGATATCTATCCTTACCTTGAGAGATATACCCAGGCATGTGCATATATTCTGAATCTTCTTTTCCCCCATTCATTTATTTAAAGTTTCCATCTCTTTCATTCTGCCATCAATAGGATGCTACTGCCAAGATTCTTGAACTCATGGAATCCAAGCCTGACCTTGTTATTGGAAATTACACTGATGGAAATTTGGTTGCATCTTTAATGGCTAGTAAACTTGGAATAACCCAGGTACAATTTATGACCTAGCTCGGTTACATACTAGGAGCTTAATTAATTTTGTTACTCGTATTATCCTGGACTAACACATGGATGTTTAATATATGAAGGGAACTATAGCTCATGCTTTGGAAAAGACCAAATATGAAGATTCAGATGCCAAATGGAAGGAGTTTGATCCAAAGTACCACTTTTCATGTCAGTTTACAGCAGATACAATCTCGATGAATGCAAGTGATTTCGTCATAGCCAGCACATACCAAGAAATTGCCGGAAGGTGAGCCTTCTATTCAAATTACACATTCTGACACGAAAAAAATGATTAACAGTATCTTGAAGAATATTAACTTGAAGTTGTTCTTTCTTCAGTAAGGATAGGCCTGGACAATATGAAAGCCACACTGCTTTTACCATGCCAGGACTATGTCGGGCAGTCTCAGGCATCAATGTATTCGATCCGAAGTTCAACATTGCTGCCCCTGGAGCTGACCAATCTGTATACTTCTCATACACCGAGAAAATGAGGAGATTAACTTCATTTCATCCTGCCATTGAAGAACTACTCTATAGTAAGGATGATAATGAAGAGCACATGTGAGTCTCTTTGGTGCTATCACTGCAAGCAACTCACATTACTATTTAAATTAGTATTATGTTGTCTAATTGAAACTACAATTTATTTGCAACAGAGGATATTTGTCTGACAGGAAGAAACCAATCATCTTCTCAATGGCAAGGCTAGATACAGTGAAGAACATTAGTGGACTAGTTGAGTGGTATGGGAAGAACAAAAGGCTGAGAAATTTGGTAAATCTTGTAATTGTAGCAGGATTTTTCAACCCATCCAAATCCAAAGACAGAGAAGAAATAGCAGAAATCAATAAGATGCATGACTTAATAGAGAAATACCAACTCAAGGGTCAGATCAGATGGATAGCAGCACAAACTGATAGATACCGCAATGGAGAGCTCTACCGTTGCATTGCAGATACCAAGGGAGCTTTTGTACAACCAGCACTATATGAAGCTTTTGGTCTGACAGTCATTGAGGCAATGAACTGTGGTTTACCCACCTTTGCAACAAACCAGGGAGGACCAGCAGAAATTATTGTTGATGGGGTCTCAGGATTTCTCATTGATCCCAACAATGGAGATGAATCAAGTGACAAGATTGCTGACTTCTTTGAGAAATGCAAGACTGATGGTGGATACTGGAACACAATGTCAAAAGCAGGTCTCCAACGTATCTATGAATGGTAACACTAAACTATTCCTGATACGCTTCAAGAACTTGCATAGATTAATTTTCATTTAATTTCTCTTGCTTGCATTTGCAGCTACACGTGGAAGATATATGCAAACAAGGTCTTGAACATGGGGTCAATCTATGGATTTTGGAGACGGTTGAACAAGGAACAAAAGCTAGCTAAGGAAAGATACATTCACATGTTCTACAATCTCCTATTCAGGAATTTGGTGAGTTTCTAGTACAGTTTCCATTCAACTTGTGGAAGAATTAAATTTTACTACTTTCTAAAATCCTACATTGAGTTGCAGGCAAAGAATGTACCTATCCCAAGAGAAGAACCCCAGGAATCTTCACCAAAGGCAATAACTCCAAGCCAACAAACATCACCAGCTGCTATATCTGAAACCAAAAAGCCAGCTGCAATATCTAAACCCCAACAACTATCAACAACACCCACAATTGAATCTCAGCCAACACAAAGGCAAGTCATTTGACACAAGCAAACCTTATATGTGCATAAAATCCTTTAAACTTTTCTGTGCAATAACTCATACTTGTGATTGATTATGCAGTAGTGAAAAAGGCACAAAATCCCAGCCACAAAGGTAACCCAAATGCATTAATTATTTTCAGATTAAATTTCAATTATAAGATCCTTAAGGTGACATTTCAACTAAAAAGTACACTTGTTTTACAGTGGAGATGGCTTACAGAAGGAAAAGCTTGGGTCTGCAGGAAGTGATGGTGTTCGTGTACCTAGCCAATTGAGTCTGTGGCTCTCCATATTTGTTTCTCTGTTCATGATTTACTACATCCTAAAGAATTTGGATCGTCTAATCACATGGAGGCACTGATTTTAGAAGAAACGATAATAAGTATGTTTTATTTGTTCGATTTGTAAAGGTTACCAAATGAAAATAACAGATGACTTGAAAGCATTAATGTTGTAATTAGTGAGAAAGTCATCTGACATATAATTGCTTTCCATGTAATTATAATGTATCAATAACAATGGTTCCAAAGCTTTGCAAATGTTCTTGACACCTTGTTGGAAAGAATATATAAAAGGATGTGACATTTAATAAAATCCAAATTAAGAGGAAAAGAGTTCTCAACATGCCCTCTCTCATTTAAGCAGACAGTCCTTAACTTATTTTGATGAAGACAATCTTGAGTGCGGTATGGGAGGGGGTTGGAGGATAAGATTCCCACAGCCTTTTCTAGAGATATAAATTTAGTGGGGTGAAAGTTGAAACATTCTAAATTTGAATTTGAGTACTTTTTATTCATTGAACTAACAATTGGTTAGAAGGAGAAATGATGTTGAAACAATTTTAAAAATTTTAAAAATATTGAAAGGACATATCTTATTTTAATTTCACTAAAAAATTGAATACCCACTTTATAGTACTCTACAACTTGTAAAATGAAAAGAAAGTTAAACATTTAAAAGAAAATTTTGCATATGCCTTTTTGAATTTCTTAAGTTAAAAATTGCAAATTGAAATTTCATTTATTATAAAAAATAAAATATAAAATATGGCCTTATCTTAATAAGAAGCACAAGTAGATTAAAATTTAAATGGGTGCAATAACCTTCCCATTCAAAAAAAAAAAATCTTATTCTACTACCTTTTTTTTTTTTTGTGGTGCTTCATAAAATCTAACCAGATTTAACTTTTTTCAAGAATACTAAAAGACTATATGTAAATAATAATTATTTTTTTTTAAAGATAATTACTTCTTCAATGATATGAAAATTTCACAAAGAAGTCATTTTAAACCTTTTTAACATATAAATATTCAAGAGTACCAAAAGCCATTTAATTTTTAATCTGTTTATTAAATGGCATTGTCTATATAATTCATTCTCCTTATATATTACAAATTAAGGTTAAGTCTTATCGACAATTTAATCTTTGGTGTGAAGCATTAATCATAGAAAAGAGTAGTGTGGAATTAATAATCAATTAATGGCTACTTCTTCAGAGAAGAGAGTGATGGTGGTAGCAATTGACGAGCACGAACATAGTACCTACTGCATTGGCATGGACACTAGACCATTTCTTCATCCCCATTCACCTCAACTACTCCTTTCAAGCTTGTTATTGTTTATGCCAAAACTTCTCCTCCCTTGGGCATCAATATGGCAGGACCTGGTACTTGTTATTTCTCTTAATTCATATGCATATACATGTTCACATAAACATAGACATATCTCTTCTAGAAATATTTAGACTTAAATTGTATAATTTTAAGACTGGATTTAAAATATTTGAATCAGTGTTGTTCAGGATTAAATCACAATATTATCCATTGTCATGCGTAGACCTAAATTCTAATATTTTACCAGATGTGCTAACAACTGGATTCAAAATATATAGTTAATTGTTCCATATATTTGTGGTGTCTAAATTGATGTAATTATAAATGATCATAGTAGGAGCTTTGGGGTCTGAAGTTTTTCCAACTATAGAGGTGCAGTTGAAAGTGATAGCTGAGGATGTTATACAAAAGGCCAAGGTAGGGAAGCATTAAAATCAGCTAACTATATATATAACTTTAATTGTTTTGTAAATTGTTAATTTGAATAAATTACATTGTACATATGCATGGAATTGCAGGTGGATAATGCGGTAGTGGAAGTGGTTGAAGGCGAAGCCAGGAATGTTCTGTGTGATGCTGTAGATAAACACCAGGCCTCCATTTTGGTTGTGGGTAGCCATGGCTATGGTGTTATAAAAAGATATCTATCAAATTATTTCATTCCCCAAAATTGTTTAATAATTTACTCAATCTTTTTGCTTGAAAATGATTGCGTTTTTAGCCTATATGCATGGTTTTCCCCTTGATTTCTTATATTAACATTAGAAAGTAAGGTTAAAAATTATTAGAAATCAGAAATACGTGATTATCAACTTAGCGACTAATTAATATTTATTGGTTCATTATGTTTTTGATATCATTTGTTTGTTATGGAATACTTATTTTGTATGGATGTAACATGTTCTTCAACTTTGACAATTTATTTAAATTTTTGCAGGGCAGTTTTAGGGAGTGTAACTGACTATTGTGCTCATCATGTTCATTGCACTGTGATGATTGTGAAGAAGCCAAAAATGAAACATTAAGCCCAATATGCTTGCTTCAAATGCAGGGTCAAAGAATGATATATATATATAGCATGATTGAATCAGTCTTATTATCATGCCTAGCTATAAATTTTTAGTTTCATGGGGTTTTTATGTAAGCTTTTTATAAACAACACAACTATTATCTTGCTTTGGATTTTAATACAGGACATCATGAATTAGTGTGTTTCAAATAATAATGCATTATTTTTAGTTCTTTTTATCTTTTATGGCCTGATTAATCTAACTCTAGATGTAAGATGCATTAAAATGTTCATTTCTTTACCCATCAACTATACAATAGGAGCAATTTGTCTTCTATTTTTCATTAATTTCATCCCTTTCATTTTCAAGCACAAGATTTTGACAAAAAAATCTCATACATTTTGACAACATGTGCTTTATATGTTACTGTACAATTTTTTAAACATTTAAAAAAGACAAATTATATATATACTAGACCAAATAATTAATTCGACCTTATCAAATGTATCAAATTATCATCATCATCATCATTAGGAATTGATCCAGGATTTTGGATAAGTGGAGCATAGACATTACTAAAAAAAAAAAAAAAAAAATTAAAATTAAGAATTGACACCCTAATATGAAATTATGTTTCTCATTAACTCTCTATCAAGTAACTAAAGATGAAGCTTTAACAATATAAGTTTTCCATATACATGGTTAAGTATCCAAAAGCTTCAAATTAAGAAAACCCACATTAATAGGGGAACAAGTTCCATAGATTGAAGCCAAAGATGAAATTCTGATGTGGCATATAAGTTTTCAAGCTACTGGGTTAAGTATCAAAAATTAGTAAAACCCACATCAACGGCAAATAAATCCATGACTACAAGCCAAAAGTATCAAATAATTTGACTGAAGCAGAAAAATACATCAATCACTGAAACTCAAGATTCACAATCTAGAGGAGTGGAGAAAAATAAAAAAAGTGTACTAAATACAATATCATTAAGGAGCCACATACATACTAACTCTTGCCCTTTCTTAATGTGCCCACAAGAAATCTCGTGCAAAGAGAGAGGTGAGGCTTTCTTCTTTTCTTTCTTTTTTCCTAAAAATATATAAATGATTTAGTTACTCCAAAAATATTAGACAATACACTTGATCGAAATCCTCTGATTAAACTAAAAAGGTTGGATTGTGCCAATGTAGTGCTAGACTCAATGATAAGTGATTTGTTTAGCCATTCCGATAAGGCATTCTCTCTTGTCCTTACGAAAAAAAGGGCTACAGCTATAGCCTGCCTTGTCCTATCAAATGAGCATGAACATAATGAATTAATACATTACATACCTAGGCCGAAAATGATACACTCTTGATCCAAGCCAGATATAGTTTATAGCGGCTATGAAACAACAGTTCCCTCCTTTCCATTGAAGTAGGGAAGGCCTCCTTCCCCACCATTTTCGGCCTAATATTGATAGGGATTTTACATATGCCAAAAGTCAAATTAGAAACTTTAACATGAATTTTCAAATGGATAAATTTACTTAGTTCACACAATACACAATTCTTTTAGTTATGCCTTTTGGTTTTACTTTTTTATGGACATAAGATGATAAGATCCATCTTGCATTGGGTGGGGTTGCCCATGTCAAAAAAGAATGAGCAAATTTCATGTTGGACTTTAAATAAGACTTTTAGGTTGTAAACCTTAAATTAGAGGAGACAAGCAAAAATACTGGTGAAATGCAACTTGAAAGAATTTCGTAACAGTGTGTTTGAAATCATAAAAATTGTAAAATTCAATTCATTTTAAATAAATTTTGATTACATATTGAATACATAAATATGACAATTTATAAGAAATGAGAATATATCTATTACGTCTAGTAATTTTTGTAAAAATAAGTATTATATGTAAAAAGATAAATAATTAAAATTTGATAAAAAAAAAGCAGAAAATATATCATATTGTAGAAAAATAGTAATTTTTTTTTAAAAAATAGTAATTTATAATTAACAATATTTGAAATAATTTTTTTTAATAAACATAACAAAAACTATTTTTATTGAAGGGGACAAAAGTATAATACGAAGCCCAAAACTATTTGTATGTTAAAATTAAAAAATAAACCAAGCCCATTAAGTGGCCCAGCAAAAAACACATTCTAGTTTGATATTATATCAGGCGCTGTGTTCTGAGAAAAAGAAACGGAAGAAGGAAGCTGCTACGTCGACGGAGATTGGGGTGTCATCATTGCGAACCTGCAATCTGCAACTGGAATCCAACTCCAGCCATTCGAAGCATTTACGAAGACAATATGGAGGTTCGTAGGTAGAAGAAGAATCTGCAGATGGTCAGTTTAATTGGTTGCTGTCTCTCTCTCTCTCTCTCTCTCTCACTCTCTCTCAATTGTGTCTGCTGCCTTTGAGAATATGAGAGCCCATCTTCTGTAAATCCTTGATTTTGGAGCTTTTCTTGAAAGAACTTTTCAAAAACTGAGGTTTGTGCATTTATATCCAGGCGTATCCGTATCCGTATCCGACGCTGGTACGGCATATATTTGCACGTATCCGTGCGGCATCTGGTAATATCTCTATAATGGTACTTTTCTTTTTTATTATGTTATTTCAAGTGACAATTTGATTAATCTCATATGATGAAATTTATAAATGTCTCTGGAGTATTAAGTTATCTCTTTACTTGATTATCTTGTCTAGTTGATTTCCCTTGCTTAATTAAAATGGATAACCAAATATTAGTATTGGGTGTTACTGAAAAATGACTCTGCCTGAGTGTGAACGTAGTCTAATTATGACACACAAGTTCCCATATTTGTAGTCCTTTTTTGAAATTATCAGAAGTTCGCCTCAGCAAAATTCATTGCCTATTTTCTAAATTTTATTTCTTATCTGACTGAGTTTTTTCTTTTCATTGTATATTTGTTATAATAAGAAATATTATTAAAGAAAGAAGAGAGGGCATAGGACTTAGTAGAGGACCTGAAATCCTCCTTGGAAAAAAATATATAGTTTTCCTGAGCAACTCTGAAAATTTCGAATGACTTACTCTAACCAAAAACATTGACTTGCATTAGTATTTTCTTTAACTTGTTATAACTGGATAGTATTTAAATGGTTGTTGGCAACCTTTAAGTCCCATTAACGTTTAGAACTCAACGATTATAACTAACTTTAGTTCTTGGAAAGAGAAAGGTATATTCAATATATGCTAGACTTCAAATGTCTCAGTTCCTAATTCCATTATTTCTTTTTAAATTGCCAATGCATTCACACTTACACACAATAGATGAACTGGTATATGTGTAATCGACTTTTACAATGAGGAAAGCATTGTAGATGTATGATAAAACCTTAAATTAAGTGCAGCGGTGTAATTGATGTTTAGAGATTAAAAGAATAGGAAAAAGAGATAAAAACACACTCCAAAGGGATGGTCTTCTGGCCTGAACTGCCAAGGAAAGAGAAGAGTCAAAATACCATATATATTGTTAATTGAAATGTTCTCCTCTTATTGTTCTAATGACTGCCAAAGGATTTGTTTCTTTGAATTTTATTTGACCAGATCAATACTTATAATTCATTTCTTTGATCTTCTGAACAGTACATTTCAGCACATAGAAGCCAATTCTCACAGGAAGCAATGTTTCCTATACGAGTTAGAAATGCTGCAAACCTGCTCGAATCAATTATACAAGATTCTGCAGCATACTTTACAAGTATGAATGAGCATTTCCGTGGTTACTACTCAACTCTGTCTAGCACTGAGCTGACAAGAAAGCGTAAGAAGTCTGAGAGGAAGCCACTCGTGAGAAGTTTTAATGAACTCAAGCGTGAAGCTAGATTGAGGAGGAAGGAGAGGGAGACTGTGCATGAGATTACTCTACAACCTCCTGAAAATGGGTTGTTAGTAAAGGACTTAGTTCCCGTTGCTCATGAAGTTTATGCTGCCAGATCTGAGTTGTTATCTAGTGTTTCAAGCATTGTCATGTCTGTTGCTATATATGTGTGCTGGTAATAATCCACAATATTCTGTACCACTTTCAGATTCTTTGAACGACTTGCTTTCATTCAACTGTGATTTGGTGAAGCACATTTCTAACTAGTGAGCTGTGCAAATTTATCTGGATTTCCTTTTAGATGGTCTCAACTTTTAAAAAGAAATTGTTTTTTGAGATTAGACAATGGGCTGTTCTATGTGAATGTGCAGACAGATGCGGCCTGTTTTTTTTTTTTTTTTTTTTTCCCCTTGTTTTGTGGTTCGTATGAATGTAACCACCTGGGAAAGTTGATTTGTAATATATTCTTCTTAATTGTGATTATGGATGCTTCCCGTGCAGCTTGTGTGGAGAGGTTCACATAGGTCATCCACCACATAAAATCAAAACATGCAATATTACAGGCAGCCGATCAAGCAAAGAGCACTGCTGGACCAGAGGAGCAATGGAACATGTGTTGCCAAATGTGGGGTCGTTTCATCTATATGACCGGATAGGAAGGGCTGTTTCACATAATGAGCAGCTTGAAGTGGACCGTATTCCAGCAATTGTGGAACTGTGTGTACAGGCTGGTGTTGACATACTCGAATACCCCACAAGGAGAAGGGTGTTCCCTGTTTCCTGTATTGCTGGCAGAATTATCGATTTTGAGCGAAGGTTTCCAAAACATGACTCACCTGGGAAAGACATCAATCCATGTGGTTTTTGGTATAAGAATAAGAATTTCAGTGAAGATAAATTTTCATTGGACGTACATGCTGATCATATACGAGGTACAATAAAGAAACTGTGTTAGCTGTGCTCTTTTCTTCTTTTTTAATTCTCTGCTACTGACCATGCACTTTCATCCATGTAGAAATTGCTGTTCAAGGCATGAAGGCCTGGGAGAAGATGTGTGCAGGGACATCAAAACTTATGCAGAAGTATGCTGTCCAAACTTGTGGATATTGTTCAGAGGTGCAAGTGGGACCTAAAGGCCATAGAGTACGAAATTGCCAAGCTTACAAACACCAGATGAGGGATGGGCAGCATGCTTGGCAGGAAGCAACAATTAATGATTTAGTTCCTGTAGTGTATGTCTGGCATGTTCAACATCAGCACAGTGGTGAGCCGCTGGTAAATGGATTGAAGAGGTACTATGGAATGTTGCCTGCAGTGGTTGAACTATTTGCACAGG
Source organism: Quillaja saponaria (assembly GCA_029379385.1). Lineage (NCBI taxonomy): Eukaryota > Viridiplantae > Streptophyta > Magnoliopsida > Fabales > Quillajaceae > Quillaja > Quillaja saponaria. The sequence goes on from CM055607.1 coordinate 9,923,677, forward strand.
CTGGGGCAGAAGTGGGAAACAACTATGCTAGTTTAATGAGGGAAGACATTGCTGTCCCTGAAATGGATGAGGAAAAGTGGGTTGTTTAGGGCAACAACTCGAACCTGTGGCAATGTCTGAATGAAATATTTTGTGCACCAAAAGTATGAATATGAGAGTGGAGGTTTCATGTCTTTTGGGGAGCTGTTTGGAATTTGGCATTTGGGCACGAAGGTGGGGATGTTTCTACTCGTATAAGGAGTAGGGAATGGAATAACATGAATTTATTTCTGGACTTTATTTATATGTTTGGTTGGAACATGATTCTTTGAAATCCACATAGACTTAAATTGAGATTCTGTCCCACTTGGGCCGGCAGTTTTGTTTCTGACTTCATTCAAGAAAAGGAGGCATGCTGGCCAACCCCAGTATGAAGTTATAACTTCTTCTTGCACCAGCGGTCACTGATTGAGAGATTAGATTCCTATTCCTTCAGGTATGTATCTCTGTGTGTAGAATGTAGATTCCCATTCCTTGTGTTTTGTGTCTCATTCCTACAGTAGTGTTTAAAACCTAACCTAGTTTAGTAGATTATTATTATTATTATTATTATTTTTGGGTAAAGTGGGAGAGAAGTTTATAGAATGTCGATCTGACAAACCATCTTCCCAAACAAATTCGTTGTTTCTAAAGTGTATTATGCTGTTTTTTACATGCTCAAAATTTAATTTTCAATATCACCTTTGCTGTATTCTAAAAGTTTCAAAAGGTTGTTTGGCATGGTAAGTTTTATTCAAGTATATCCTGCAAAGATGTTTTGAATATGCCAACTGAAAAGTGGATGAGAAGCAGGAGGTAGTTGTATTTCTCATATAGTAGTTTTTTCATTTCGTGGACAGTCAGTCATTGAAGTTTTCCTTAGCTTGACTCAATGATCTTAATTTCAGGGCCTCTTTTCCTTTTCCCTTTCCTTTTTCTCTTTAGTATTGGGTTTAGGAAAACAATTTTAACTGTGTTTCCCATAATGCATATATAATAATATATGTGCCTTAGAGTTCACTTTGTCTTGTTTTTAATGAGCCATTTCGTCTTTTGGCAGGTTTCGAGTACATTCCTAGGAGGGGAAACGTCCGAGATGTCTGCCTTGCATATTTATGTTTTCTTTCTCTACCTTCCGAGAAATACCTCGGAAAGTGGGATGTTAGCAACTGTCATTCTTAATCTGTATGGCTCTTGAGCTTAAGTTTTCAGTCACAGATACTTTAAATTTTGAGCTTTATTGAAAAAAATTCATGAAAGAAACTAGAAATTGATGTTTATTCAATAGAAAACAACCAAATTTCAAATAATTTTAATGTTTTTTTAATTTAAATAAACGTATCCATAATATTTTACTATATTTGTTTATTTTAATTTATGCAAATAATTAAAAAAAAGAAAAAGAAGTACACGTTATTATTATTTAAAAAAATAAAAATAAAAAATATATTTTTATTCTTTGAATATCAAAATTAATTATATAAGATTATTTTCTAAATAATTTGTTGCAAAAATATTTTGATAGAAATTTTTTTTAATAATTTTAATATTTAATATTTAATATTTTTTCAACAAAAAATATAATTAAATAAATTTTTATATATCACGGTGTTCACTCAGTTAAATAAATTTTTAATTTTTTATATATTAATTTTAGTGTTTTTATTTATATCTATTTCAAACACAACTTAATTCAAACACAACTTGTATATCTTACCATTTTTGACCTTGCTGGAGAAGGGACAGGGAGACCATCAGAACATTTGGTCGTGGCACAGTGGATGGCTACTTGAACAGGTTCGGCCTTATGGAGGGAAATTTGAGTAGTATTGGTGCCTTATCACGTTGTTCAAGGCTCTATGATGCTGTCCCCTTGTCCATTGTCCAACAAAACCATAAGCCTATTGGCCATAATAACAACCATAGAAATATTTTCTTTATGCCACACTTCTAAAGGGTTTTAACAAGTTGGTGCAAAATCTTTTTTGGTACATATAGATGCCTTCATTTACATAATTATTTAAACTTTGTCTTCAATGTTAGTTGTTGTGTGTTATTCTAGCTTCATTTTATGTGTATTTTTTGGGGGTTTTATCTTAATTATAATTGAATTAAATATTAAATATCTCAAATGATTGTTGCTTCTCCTTGTTGTTATCTTCTTAATTAACTTTTTTTGGTTTATGGGTGATCTCATTTATGAAATTAAGTCAATAGAGAGATAGTCCTTGCCAAATATTTGATTGGGTCTCTAAATATAATATAATATAATCAATCCTAGTTGTCACATGGTATTAATAATTCTTAAATATACTCACTTTGCACGTAAAATATAAAATAAATGAATCTTAAGATTGTTGGTCTAGACCTCTTTCTTTGAATATTTTATTGGAAAAAAAAAATTAGTTTAATTAATTAAGCAGATTGGGATCTTGGCTATTAATTGCTACATAGAGATGCTGAACTGGTAAAAGGCTTGTTAATATTATACACCAAGTTGCCTTAATGCCAGACAATGAGCCTTTGTCTATTATAACCATCTACAATGATGAATACTTTGAAAGTGGTATAATCCGTCACCATCTAAATTAGAATTTCTTGGCGATGATATCCATTTCCACTTCCAACTTCCAATCCATATATGACAAACAATTAAGTTTGTGAAAATTTAGCTTTCGTACACGACAATCATCTAACAATAAGATAAAATTTTGTAAGATTTATTGCGTGATTTATGAGCATAGAGGACTTTATCAAGTAAGTCCCAAAAGATATTTCACTAAAAAAAAAAAAAAAAATTTCCAAACTGAATTGATTTATGTTTTTATTGCTCACATAATTGATCCTGAATTAAGAAAATATTTTTTTTCTTATTTTATTATTAACAAATCAATGATATTTGTTTATACTAAAGTAGGACAAGTAGTTCTATTGTATCATAGTATTACTATAACACTTGAATTCTTTTCTAGGCCGGCTTCCCCAAATATTGTAAGTCACGTTTATCTTTTTCCAACACACCAAAACTAACCTTCCATTTTTTTTCATTTTTTTTTTTATGAATAAATAATTAAGATTACCCAAAAAATAATTTTTGATTTTCTTGTTTATCCAAAGGCAGGCATCAACCAAGTGAGCCATTATGTGGGACAAACTTGGTCTACAATGTTCTAGAACAATTCTACAATATTAGGTAGTTCAATTGGCATCTTCTACAAAGTTGAATAGAAATTAAAACTAAAAAGAGAAGAAAAAAAAAATAAGTTGAATAGAAAATTAAACTAAAAAAAAAAACTTGTGAGAATAATCAAGACAAATAATTGAAACAAAAACAATCATCACAATTCACATACGTTTCTTCCTAGAAAATGACTTCTCCTCGGAATGTGACTTATCCATAAACAAGAAAAGAAAGGTTCAGAAAAACTGAAAGGAATTCATGAAATAAATGAGTTGTACTTCTTATAAAATTAATATTTTACAAGAAACAAACATACATTGATATAGAATATTCTTCTTCACTTGCAGCCTGTAATTGACAATGTAACCGTAGATTCAAAGCTTTTGAAAAGTCTTTTCTAATTCTAAAATCTTTTCCATTTTTCACTAATTTACTTTTGTATTTATTCATGCAACTCCTTCCTTCTGTCTCTGTCTTTATCTTATCAGCAGGTGGACTCTGAGTCACTGACTGATTATGTATTTATCACATGTTTTTCTCTCGGCTATCTAGCAGTCCCTAAATCTATTTCCTTTCCTTATGAAAACCATGTGATCTGGGTTTTAAAATTTTGAACAATAAGTCTGGTTGATTGAGTTAAAACCCAGAAAGCAATCGGTCAGAAATGAAGAATTCAGCCACCGGTGCTGCTGCTGATACCGCCGCCGCTACCGACAATCTAAAGCCATGTAATTCTGCAGACATTACTGGAAGCCATGTTGTGGGCAGAAGGATTTTGAAAACAATTCTTTTGTTTGTGGGTATTTCAGTCATGTGGATTGTTCTTCAGAACTATGCTTCTCCTTTTGGATTCATGCCCGTCTCATATTACTTCTCCTCTTCTTATTCTAAGGTCAGTTTCTGTCTCCTTCTGCCTTTTTGGGTTTTTTTTGACTTTATCATATTCTGGGCTCTGTTTTTCCTTGTTCTTTTTAAATTTTCATTTTTTTTTTTCTTTCTGGGTTTGTTTTTATTTTCATATTCTATGCACAATTCAATTTTAGTTTTGATTTTGGTGGGTATGTATGTAATCATGGTTGATTAATTACTGTTGCATCCTGATTGAATTTTTGGCATGAAAGGGACATGTATTGGTCAGATTACTGAACCAGTATTTTTTGGGTCATATTCCATTACTATAGGTAACCAAAAAAAAAATTTTTGATTATAATAATCAAGAAATTGAACCGGTCTAATTTGATCAAAAGAATACACTAATGCTAGAAAAATGTTGTTAACTTTAAGTTATTATTCACAATAGTTTTTTTTTTTTTTTTTCCTTTCCTTTACGATTCTCATTAATCCCATATTTGTCAACTAGTTTTCTTAAATACATCCATTTATCCTTACACTTGATTGGGTTAACTTTTTTTTTTGAGTTCGTAAGAATCATTGTTTATATTCTATAAACTCTTCATATTCTCCGCTTAATTCAACCTCAAATTTTTAATATATAATATTAGAAAACTTCATCAATTGGGCCAAATTATTAGGTATCCATTTAGTTTGCATCGTTTGTATTTTTTATACAATAAATAATAGTATTACTTAAAAATATCTAGTTAACTATACCCTTAGAAAAGTGGATATTGTACCTATAATAGTATTTAAATTTGGAAGCATGCTATCCGATCAAAAAATAAAAATAGAAATTGATGTTTGCTCAAATTAATTTTTGTCCATAATAATATTAATACATATTTTTAGTAAGTGGTATTTTGGCAATGATGTGAGCCACATGTAGTGCACAGTGACGCCAGCTGTGTTCACATGCTTGGTCCATCTCAGTGGTAGACTTGACGTCGACTTTTTCTATGATGCCAAGTAGATGCAATGCAATTGGTAGGCGACGAGACAAATAGGCTTATAATAAAAATATCAAGAAAACTCAAGTTTATACCCAAAAAAATAAATAAATAAAAATTGAAATTTTACCAACCATTGTTCTTAGATTAGGGACATAATCTGCAATGTAGAATTTGAAGTTCTTAAATGAGGGAAAGCAAGATTTAGATTCGAACCTATATAGATGAGCTTGTGCTTTTGAGTAACCTTAATAGGTAAAAGGTCTATGCATGTGGTAAGACTTTAGGTTTATAAATTTATAGTAAATCATGAGTTTTTTCATAAGTTATGTGTATATATGATTTGTTTTTATTAATAATTTTTTAAGTTAGGGAAATTTTGACATTTTTTATTATTCGTGACATTTAAATCTTGACTCTTTCGAAATCATATACCAATCTCTTTATTTTTTTTAAAAAAAAATATTTACTTCTTACTTTTTAATTCTTCAAATAAAATTTTAAAAATTCTAATTTTAAAATGTCTTGTCAATAACTTGAATGTCATATTCATATTAGTGGTAAATGGCCCATGTGTGACACATTAATGGCACTTTGAAAGGTGGTCCCACTTGGTTTGTTATACATGAACACCAATCCCTCGAATAGTTGGAATATAGTACTCTATTTTTAGAGTGGTATTAGAGTATTTGACAAATACACAGATGGGGAGGACCCATCACGTGGTTAATTAACTGAACAAGTTTCTATTTTTATTTCAATTTTTTTTTTCCTCATAGAAGATGTTCTACTTTCACATTAGTAGAATAACGAAATTAGGCCTACGTTTTTCATTGGAATATCAAGGGTGTTTTGGGTATGCATGATTGGACCAAGCTAATGTTAGTGGTAATTCCAGCCCACATTTCCCATGATAAATATAACGAGTTGGGCCCATTGGCTTAAGTTATTTTAGCTCGAATCCTCACACTACACCTGAAACTTTGTTGGGCCACTTAAATTGTGGCTCGTATCATGTGCATCTTTTTGGGCCCATTGGGCTTCAATCTAATTTTCCTCTCCCTCCTTTGTCATCAAGTGAACATGATGAATTTCTGTTGTAAAATGTGTTTTTTATTTATTATTTTCAATTATCAAGGTTTCGCGTATGTGATTTTTATAGATTTTTTTAATTATCACGGTTTTATGTGAGGTCCACTCACTCAAAGGCATTCCATCTTGGAATCTAAAATGTATTTTGTTAACTTGTCATGCTTTTTTTTTTTTTTTTTTTTTTTCTTTCCTTGACTTTTCGAGTTTTCTCATGTGATCAAATTATGTTATCAGGAATTTTATGATCCAAAGCTAGAGAATGTTCTGAGAAATGCCTCAATGAAGGACAAAACTGTTATCTTGACAACTCTAAATGATGCATGGGCAGAACCAGATTCCATATTTGATATCTTCCTTGAGAGTTTTCGTATTGGCAACCAAACAGAAAGGCTTCTAAAACATTTGGTGGTAATAACCTTAGACCAAAAGGCATATGCTCGTTGCTTAGTTTTACACCCTCATTGTTATTACCTTAAAACCAAAGGTGACAATTTCTCTAGTGAGGCATTTTTCATGAGCTCAGACTACCTACATATGATGTGGAGAAGGATTCAATTTCTGGGTTATATTCTTGAGTTGGGATATAGTTTCGTATTCACGGTATGTTTGTTTTCTAAGAAAATTTATTGATCTTTCGGTTTGCATAATTCATTTGTTGACTAGTTAACAAATTTGTTTGTCTTTTGCAGGATACAGATATTGTGTGGCTTAGAGACCCATTTCAGCATTTTTATAAGAATGCTGATTTCCAAATTGCATGTGATTACTTCAATGGTAATTCATATGATGTGAAAAACATGCCAAATGGGGGGTTCAACTATGTAAAGTCTAATAATAGAACTATCCGATTCTATAAATTCTGGTTTGACTCTAGGAAAAGTTATCCAAAACAGCATGATCAAGATGTGCTTAATAAGATCAAGAATCATTCATTCTTTTCCGAGATCAAACTAAGGATGAGATTCTTGGACACAGCTTATTTTGGTGGGTTTTGCCAGGCTAGTAGGGATTTCAACAAAGTTTGTACAATGCATGCCAACTGTTGTGTTGGTCTGGAAAACAAAGTTGATGATCTTAAACTTTTGCTTCTTGATTGGAGAAAGTACGTGGCATTGCCTCCAAATGAGAAACAAAATTCACATCCTTCATGGAGTGCCCCAAAATCTTGCAGGTACAAACAGTGTGCTATGTTTGTATGCATATGAACTTTGGCTTCCCAAATTATGTTTTATGAGATTCTGACATTTCTTTTTCCTCCCTGTATTTTCCATGATCAAAGAGGGTCCATCGGGCGCGCCATGAACGGAAAAACTGGGCACAATAGATAACGACGGGTTGGCATAATTTTATACCTCTTGGATCATGTACATAGAGGTAAACTATTTACAATATATATGTAATGTAGATTTAAGTTGAGAACTTGAGATTACTAGAAATTATTGAACTTTGGAATTCAACTAACATATGCATTATTCTGTTTTGCAGGTTGGTAACACTGCTAGGCTTGAATAGCAGCATCAATTTAATTTATACACTTTGAAATCAGTTGTTTCATTTTGCAGAAAGGTTAAACAGCAGCAACAATTTAATTTGTTTGTTGTAGTGTCCATTCTATGACTAATGCAGATTGCAATTGTGAATTTGAAAACTCATAGTTTGGGTGTCAGTCTTAATGTCTGGTTTAAAGTTTTATGGAATTAAGGAATTGGACATTTCTCCTATATTCTAAGCCTTCTTTTACTCTTTTTTCTTCCTCCCTAACCTAATAAAACACTACCATTTTGAAACAAATCCAAAATCTTTTCTTTGATGCACATCTTGGTGTATTTACATCTTCATTTTGCAGTTTCAACCGGTTCATTCTGACACCCCTTAGATTTATCATAATTTGAACACGATTTTTTCCCCGCTAAACCAGTTACATTTTGAGGTACAAACGTCTCTTCCAGACATATTTTCTGCTCTGGAAGAGAACTACTGGTATGATCTTCTATTGCTAGCATGACCTACTGCTTAATAGTAAGCAGAATAATTTATCAAGCAGATCTGCACTAGAGCTGGCCTCTCTCAAAATTATGCATATATCAGGAATCTTCTGTTAACAGAAGTAAAAAAAAATGAACATCCAGTTTCCCTGTAACAGTCACCCAACAGTAACTGAATCATTTAGATTTCACATAGTTACCATTTGGGATCAACAGAGAATCCGGGCTTCAACATGTCAAAATATTGCTCATCCCAATTGCTCAAGTTCAAATGAATTTTAATATCTTACATGTCATGCAGTCAAGTTCATTGGACTTGTCAACGTGTGGCGACAGTGATTGAACTTCTGACCACTTTGTTATAAAAGTTATATTATTAAATCAAATGAGCACCCAAGCCATGAGATTAAAGGCTTATTTGAATGAAGTAGAATGGAGGAAGAAGAGAGGGGAATGGATTTTTTTTTTTTTTTTTTTTTTTTTAAGGAGGGAGAAGAAATAGAGGGCTCATCGAAATCCCTCTAAAATCTATTTTTTTATTTCTCTAAATGACTAGATATATTATAGTTTTACTTGGAGTGACTGAATAACCCTTATCTTTTATATCATATACCTACAAATATAAAATTATAATTGTTTAAGGACATAATTTTAAAATTATATATTAACATATCCTCTCATCTTTTTTTTTTTTTTTTTTTCCATTTATTTTGTTAGGAGATGCGAGAATATATTATTACATAATTTTATAATTACGCTCTTAAATATTAGTATGTATTTAATAGAAAAATGAGAGTATATTAACCACAACATATAAAAATTATAATATATCTTATCATTTTCTTTTAAATCTTGCCAATTATAAAAAATAAAATAAAAGAGTATACATTTCATATCTCTCTTATAAAATTTAAAAACCCCAAATAAAAGAAAATAATACATTTTCTCTCATTTCCTTTATCATCCCTTCATCCCCTTCCAATCTTCCATACAAATAGATCATGTTGGACAAAACATTGTCATTAACAGGATCATAATATGCAGACTGTCACTGGTGTAAGAGAACAGGCTTTCAAGAGCCACGGATTAAAAAATGGAATGGAATGACGAATTTATCACTTGTCATTAAATTGTTCGTTTACTAAAGGCAGTAATAATTGAATGGATAACCTCGTTATATTGCACTTTAACAGTACATACCACTTTGGCCAAAGACATGTGAAGAAAACCAAAAAAGTTCATGTACTTCACAGTTCACACTAATAATCAATTAAGTTTGTTATTATTTGGTCAAATAAGTATATGAACTTTCTAAAGTGGGAGTTAGAAGACAATTGTTGACAAGAAAGAGAGTAATCATACTTGTTTGGCGTCAATATAAGCCAACCAAACAGCACAACCACCACAATTTCCCTTTAGTGTCTAAGCAGTCAGCACCCAAACACAATCAATTAACACTTTGAATTACATTATTGTTCTAAAGTGAAATGTTGCTGACACAGTAAGAGCATTATACATACAGGGAACTCAATTCACTATGAATTGTCAGCAAAAAAGATGCACTATAATATTAGATTCTAATTGGCCCACAATCTCACAGCAACTGGAGTAGTTGACACATTCCTTAACCCCATTAGTCCAATATGCATTTCTAATATACAACAGGATGGACATGGTGAGTCATTATTTAAAATTTCCTTATATTTTCCTATTTTGTTTAGAGTTCGAACTAGTAGAGGTGATAACCCAAGGGAAGGACAGTTCAGGTACTACCTCCAAGGAGATCTTCCAACAGTTGGGACTCAACAATGCTTCTCATTGTTCCTACACTTTACAATTGCATAAATATATTAGAAATCAAACAACCAACATCCCCTAAAACTGAGAAACTACCCACCAAATAATCTGAACTGCTAACATCTCTTGCGAGAAACTTATTGGGAAAATCCCTATAATATTGGACCATATCAGAGGTTAATTACCTGCTGAATTAATGGTCTTTATTCATGATAAGTTGACAGTAGGTAGCATGAAACTTTGTTAAACTTTCATGTCATAAACGTGAATAAAGCAAAGCAACTAGGGACGTTAGCTTACACAAGCATGGAATTCATGTATCAAAGCCAATACTCGGGATAAAGGCTACTTATTGTTTTTATATATAGGTAAGGACATTGTTACAAGAGAGAAAGAGAAAACAATTAGCTGGTGCTTAAAAAAACCAAATAAAATAAAACCAGGGGATGATGGAAGATGAAGAGCAAAAACTGGTTCAAGGAAGCTTGAATTTAGACGAAAGTGCAGCACTAGTAGGGAAGTCAGAACTCACAGTAGATGAAGTGGTGGAAGGGTATGTAGGATCCTTGGGGTTCTCACAGCTCCTCCATGTGTTCTTGGTGTCCTTAGCATGGATATTTGATTCACAAAGTACATTAGTTACAATCTTCAGTGATGCCCAACCACCAGCCTGGAGATGCAAAGCTGATGCCACTTCCTGGTCTGCATGTATTAGTAAATATAGCAACAACAAAAATGATGGTTCTGTTTGTGGGCTGGTGCCTAGGACTTGGGAGTGGGTTACTGGCAATACAAGTTCCACTATTGCCAAGTGGGATCTCATCTGTGAAAGAAACTTTCTAGGTCCAATACCTGCTTCATTGTTCTTCCTTGGTTCGCTTTTGAGTATAATTCTTTTCTTGTGCTTCTAATTCTTCTCCTGGTCAATTTCCTTCTTTTTCCCAATTCTGCATGCACAATGTTATTTCAACTCATAATTAGTAATGTTATTTTTAATGAAGATCAGCATACATAATTAGTAAATAATGTGACCGCATGCAAAAAAGTTTCAACTCTGCAGAGGATCCCAATTATTTCAAAATTTCAAAATAAAAGGCTAATCCAGCTACTATGATATGAAGAAGTGTAAATGTTCATATTACATTGTTACTTGAAATTTTGGTGTAGGGTCTGCTGTATATGGCCGCCTAGCTGACTCATGCCTGGGTAGAAAGAGGACAGTATTTGTCTCTTGCATCTTAACCTCTGCAACTGCCTTCATCACCTCTCTCTACCCAAATGTATGGTTTGTGCCATCCTCCGATTTGCAAATGGGTTTGCCCGATCTGGGATTGGCATATGCAGCCTTGTTCTATCTACAGAAGCAGTTGGCCGCAAATAGCGTGGTCAGGTGGGACAATATGGCTTCTTTTTCTTCACAGCTGGGTTTCTTTCTCTTCCTTTCATGGCTTATCCTAGTAAAACTTGTTTGAGGAATATATACAAAATCTTAGCCCATCTTTCTCTTGGCTACTCTGCCCTGTTACTGCCTTTTGTCTCAAGAGTCACCACGCTGGCTTCTTGTTAGAGGACGAGGCAAAGAAGCACTAGAAGTATCGGACAAATTTGCAAGACTTAATGGAAATAAACTACCCGAAAATATTATTCTGGCAAACCCTTCTCCAACCAAAACGAGCTGCAGTAGTGAAGGTCAAGCAGACAACACTGGCGAGGACAAGACGTTATGGACTACAAAGTGGGATGCTAAAAGGATGGCCACAGTTATGGTAGCAGGTTTAGGAGTTGGGTTTGTTTACTATGGGATTCAACTGAATGTTGAAAACCTCAGCTTTAACCTTTACTTCACAGTTGCACTTAATGCAATGATGGAAATCCCAGCAGTTTTTATTGGAAGCTTCCTTTTAGGCTTCACCAACAGACGCTTGCTTTTCTCAGTGTCCACTTACATAGCCGATGTCTCATGCATTCTGTGCAGCATTCTATCAAACATGAGAAGAGCAAAAAGCAATTCAGAGGCACATCAATCTAGAGGAAGTTGGGTTCAATTAGCTATTGAAGCAATTGGGTTCATGGGTGCTTCAACAGCATTTGATGTCTCATATATTTACTGTGTGGAACTTTTCCCTACTAATGTAAGAAATTTTGCAGTCTCAATGCTGCGTCAAGCTTTGATGTTAGGGGCTTCCATAGTCCCTTTGCTTGTTGTGCTTGGTTGTTTAAGCCCATCAATTTCCTTCCTCATATTTGGAGCCTAATCAATTTTCAGCGGATTGTCTAGTACATAGTTTCCTGAGACCAGGAACGCTCCCTTGTATGAGACCCTGGCGCAACAAGAAGAGGAAGAGAAACCAAGTCGGTTAACAGACAATTTGGGCCTGGTACTAAATGGTGGCAAATATGTTCTACTTTTACCTAGCTACCTAGCACCCACCATGTAAATTTTAAATTTCTTTTTCTTTGTTTATGTAATTGTAAATTTCAAGCACATAAATTTGAATATGATTAAAGGGACTCGTTGTATCCACAAATAATTGCAACTTTGTGAATGAGGCCATGGTTGTTAGCTCAACTCCTCTTATTGGGTGATGTCAATCAATTATTAGTTGAACTAATAATATATATAATTAAAAACATATATAAAATCTCATTATACTCTCTCTAACTTGTAAACTTAATATATACAATATTATGTAATTAATATAAAAGAAAAAAGTAAAATTTTTTATTTTGGTTGCTCTCTTTTTCTTAGTGAGAATAAAAAAAAAAAAACATTTGTCCATTCGTATTATCTTTTCTCATGGTAAATCAATTTCCCAAATAGTTAAAATTTTCTTAAACTTAAATTTAATGTGTTTACCAATTAAATTAACAAATCCTACTCTTTTTTGCCAAATGCCTGGCACTACTCCATGCATATAGTCCTGACGCCCTTAAAAGAGCTGTTCCTCTAGACGAACACACCGAAGACCGGCAAACGCATTAGAGGCAAAAATGTCGGACCCGTACGAGAGAGCTAAAGGAGGAAGACTCGCCTTCAAAGGAGGAAGCCTCGCCACTCGCAGCAAAACCATCGACAAGAATAAAAAGAAGAAGAAGAAGAAGACTACAAACCCTAATGATGATGAAACTGAGCCGTCGTTGAATTTGGAGGAATTAGAGGCTGCTGCCGTCGCCGATGCAACTGAAACTGGAGAAGGATTCGGAGGAGGTGAGTACACGATTGACGCTGCCAAGCGCAAGAAGTACGACGATCTCTTTCCTGTTGAGGCCAGGAAGTTCGGTTACGATCCCAAAGCCAAAACCAAATCTGTAGAGGAAGCTCTCGATGATCGTGTCAAGAAGAAAGCTGATCGATACTGTAAATAATTGAGCTCAAGTGTTGCTGTTATCACTTTCTCCCTATTTTTCTTTCAACAAGGTTCAGGTCCGCTTCTATATTCTTCTACTTTAGTATCAATATATGTCACTTGCAATTTTAATCACGGGGCTGCTGTTGGAAGCTTATGCCTTTACTTATAAATTTTGGGATAGTTGGGTTGGGAACTAGAGAAGCTAAATAAGAATTGCCTGTTCTAGTGCTGTGATGTTGCTTTACTTCTATTGATGAAAGTAATAGTAGCTGAAAATGCTCTTTAGGAAGTTGATCTAATATCAACATTGAGTTGGGCTTGAACAAGTGAGTTCTTGCCCTGCTTTCCATTGCAGTTGTAGAAAATGATCTTTTGGGAATCTATCAGCATCTAGTGAGACTAGTTTACTAGAATAAGTGAGTGGGTTGAAGTCCCAAAAGGAGAGTTGGGAATTTTTCTCTGTTGCCCACATAACTTGCAGAAAATGTTTTTGTTGGAAGGTGATCTATCAGCATTGAGTTGAGCTAGTTTACTAGAATGAGTGCTTGCTCTACTTTCCATGGTAGTTGTGAAGTCTGTCCTAGTCACAGGTTATTGCTAAAGTAAGTAGCCTTTTTGGTGTAGTCACTGTAGTATCCTTTATTCTTGCTCGTTGTTTTTTTGGCTGTTTTGTGCTTCTTCTTGCAAGTTTCCCTGGCTTTGAATGTAAATGGTCGCCTATGAGTTATCTCTAGCAGGTGTGCCACCCACAATGGGAGAGCTAGTGTTGCAGACTCCTCGTGGTGAAATATATGAACCTGAAAAGGAAAAACAATGCATAGAATGCTACGTTTTAGAAGTCTGTACTTTACATTTCCACTTGTATATATATATATATTTATGACTTTTGAATCTTGACCGTATTGGTTAACAAACCATCAGAGAGAGTATTGGTTCACAAACCATGACAGAGAGAGATTAAGGGGACGGGAGGGATGGATGGTGCAAGGGGAATAAACTGTTGATTGTACTGTATCTTTATAACAACTTGCTGTGAGTATTGGAGGATCTAACCCATACCTGTATGTATAATATCAATATTTTCATAATCACTTGATTTCAATCTGCGTTGTAAATGATATTGCTCGTTGTCATATTTCAGCTTGTTCAAAATAAATGAAATCTGCATATGCGTGCTTGCATCTTTTTCGAGTGTTATGTGAGTTTGATCAGCTGATCTGTTTGTTCTCTTACTTGATTGTCAATAATTCTGTTGATCTTTGACAGGCACTTATTAGCGGTTCGTGAAAGTGGGTATATTGCACTTGCAGTTTTAACTCCTTGAAGTGGCTAGAAGTGGCTAGAAGTAGTCTGTTTTGTACTTTATTCAGGGCAAGTGTTCTTGTAATAGTATTCAGACACTCTTTTGAGCTTCTGTCTGAAGCAGCTTTCATGGATCATATCAGACAATTTAGACTTGGTAGGACTCAGTGGCAAAGCAACATACTTGAATTTTGGACTGTAGCCCAATGACTCTACTTTAATCATTTTACATATGCTCAAAATACTTCTAATATTACCAGAAATGTTTGTATTGTTTACACTGGTTGCATGAGCACATTTAAACTGACCAGTATCGTCCATTTACTTTTCTAACTCATAGGAAGGCACCATCATATGCAATTAGAACTTGTGCAGTACGGTCCATCAATGGGCAAATTTCAGACTTGTGGAAAAGCTGTGCCATGTATTTCTCCTAAACAACCAGACTTGATACAGTTACAAGTCACAGCCACACGCTTCATTCTTGTGACCAAAATGCCTACAAAGGTCTCATCAAGTTGTGCTTTGCAACTTAATATCACGATATATGTGCCACTTTTTGTATCTCTGATGCCCAGGTAGAACAGGTCGAAGTCGAGGGGCACTTGTGCACTCCCAACAACAGCATCCCCTGCGATCTTTCATGCAATTCATGCAGCATCTATACATGTATAAAGTAATATGGACTCAGACCCAATGAGGGCAACTTAATTCAACTTAAAAAGCAAAACAAGCAAGCAAGAAGAAAAACATCAGGGCAAGGTGGAGGGATACTGACTGAAATACGATCAGCTTTGAAGCAAGGCGCCACAAGCAGGGTGTGGTCTTCAAAGGGGTCCACATGTCTTAGTTATGGTCTTGTTAGTGGTTACTCTTATATATGCAATGTGCGAGGATAACTCTTCCATTAGGTAAAGCTTGAAAGACAGTACACACTTGAAGATTGTGGTTTCATTTACAGAACAAACAGTAGTCTGCACAGACCTTTCCCAAAAGAAATCCCTCATTATAAGCAGATGAGAATTGTTGCAGGTTGCAGCCGACAATAAATATAAATTCGGAAGATGGGGGTGGTTTTGTTATAAAAAGGAACGTGGATAACAAGTATTATCAGATTTAAATATCAATATACCCGTGTTCAGAAATAACAAGCAAAGCAGAAATCCAGAAATCACACAAGATGACAATCATATTTGCAATCAGGATTGTTAACTGATCTATTGGCAGTCAGAATGATCAAAAGGTGCTGGAAGCAGGAAGAAGAAAAGAGAACAGAAACTTACAGAAAAAGCAGGTTACAGTCAAGATTTGCACAGTTTCGATGCCTCAACTCACAGACTTCTGAACCACATATGTAGCATTGAGCAAACATATCATTCCCAGGGCCCCCCTGAGTCCTGCTTGGTTCAGGCAGAGCATGGGGCTTATAGATAGAAGGAGGGAGAGAAAGACGGGAATCAAACACGAATAAATTCCCTATCCATTCCACAGGACCTTCATTCTTTAGATAGTGAGATACACCTCCCTGCAAGGTATATAAATTGCGAAACCCCTGTTGTCTGCAATATATTAAGCAAATAAAGGATTCAGAATCTGAAAAGTTGCTATTATAATGCATTAACCCTTTTACATATTACCAGCAACTACACTCACTCAGCATGCAAGTGAAGTCCACTTTTCAACAAAAGACCTACATCCGGTGCCTGAGCTGATTAAACTGGACAAGCTTTGAAATCAAAAATATGCTGGGAAGCTAAACTACTAACAAAGAACAATTATATATTGTCTAGCTTGAGATAGGCACCACGCGAATAGCAATATCATTATTACTTATTACCACATCCAAAATGATTCTAAGTCCATTTTTCATCATATAACCATATAGAAAAAGCACATTATATAAGATCTACAATTAGATAGTGAGATACACTCCCTGCTAGTATACCACTACCAGTATACTTTTAATCAGATGAAACATTCCTGTGTTCATGTTTGTTGGATGCTTTTGATTTGTTTCATGTCTGAAAAATCTTACAAGATCAATATTACACAAAAAACCAGGAAAATTTTGAAGTAGGAAAAGGCTGATCTTAACTTTAATGTTAAAACCAAACAGATAGAGCCTCAGAGAGAAAGAATTACCTTAATATTGTAGAGTATACATCGCAGCGAATGCCTCCAGTACAGTACATCAATATATCTGTTTTTTCTTTATCAACATTTGACAATGGATCTGAAGCAATGACCTGGTTGAGAAGACATGCAAAATAGAGCACAATCATAATATCACTAGAAATTGAACATTTCACATGTTTGTCCCCCGATTAGTGAAATTTGAACATAATCACATCATGATTAGAGCAGAAAGCAAGATAATACTAAGTTATGTTCTTTCATCATGATAAGAAAACCATCTGAATAGCATACATGCTTTATGACAAAGATGAGGGATCAAACGTGAAACAATTGCTCAATAACATCAACAAAGTTGATGAAGCACATACCACATCAAAAAGGATTTTGACATTTTGGGAACCTAAACTTGTGACATACTAGTAAGCCAAATCCCTATCACTTATAAAGTATACCTCTTTCTGTGATACTCCAAAAGAAGTGCTCCTAAAGCAGTCTACATCAGGTCGTTGAGCCCCATGAAAATGGCCGATGTCCCACTCATAACCTAATTTCAAGCAATTACAATATAATCAAGCTCAGAACAAGTAAGCATGAGTAGTGACTGTTTTGAAGAGAACCAATAATAGCAACATTGACACAATCACAAGTGCAAGCATGCGCAATGCTATAAATACAAGCACCTGAATTTGACTGGAGATATTATATGACGGGCACAATAAAAACATATTAAATAAATACACAAGAGATGGTGCTTCAAGACTATATATCATGTCCAGAAACCTCATTTCATTAGTAATGTTGCGCCATACAGTGTTGATGAGGTGTTGGACAAATGACACTTGCAGGGGGCTTGGTTCATAACTAAAGTAGGATACACCTACAGTGGAACAGTTAGGGCTACTTATGTCATTATATTGAACATAGACCAAAGTCATTTACTTCTGGTTGCAGGAGTTTTGAATTAAGTAAAAGAGACTCAAAGCATAACCTAATCCAAAAGTGCTCTCCAAACTTGTTGAAGATCTACAAAGGTGACCAACTCAAAAAATCCAAAATATTCTTTTGTTCTAGCCAAATGATCTGCAACAAGTAAGAACAGGTCACCTCAATGCATTTTTACTTCTATCCATAGTTCCTCTCCCAACTGGGGAGTTTTAAACTACTAACGCCATTGGTTAAATAATCAGGCCTTCAAAAGTACAATATTTCTTGGCTCTTTGAACCTACGTTTCTTGGTCCTTTTGTGAGATGCTAAAGTCCAGTAGCTTCAGGTGACTTTAGTTAGATACCCAGGGTAGAAACTACTGAACAAATAGGCCAGCTAAATAACCCAAGAAAATTCAGGAAGGAAGTCACTACCATTTCTCACATCTAATAGGATATAGTTTGTCTTGGAATCCTCATTTGATGTAACTTCAGTTCCATTAATTGCTTCCAACCTCTTCCTCCATTCAGATGGTCCTATTGGGGTAGCTCGCATTGACGGGTCAAGCAAAGGAAGATGTGAAATACCACCTTCCAACTGAAGAAAGAAAACAATGAAAGAAAGTTTTAGGTGACACTGTTGGGTAAGAAGCCATACTCACTAACCACCCACTTCTCAACCCCAGACGTTCAGGAAGCATTTCACTCATCTCATTATCACTAATAAATCATAATGCATGTCAAGATGATAAAGAAAGATGCACTGACATAATATAGCTTGCCTGCACTAGTGAGGGCTTATACCGCAACTTCAATCTTGGAAATGCATGCCCTTTTAATGCAGGAGATATCTGTAACCAGAATATTAGAAAATCTGTGATCTTCTTTTAACCATTCAACATATGCAAGAGCATCCTTTGATGGCCCACTGTACTGTAAGATAATAAATTGTATCAGGTAGAAATACTATTGATCAAGAGTAGCTGCATGGAAAGAAGTACTAAGCTAAGATATCAGATTGATTAGATTCAGAGGAAGAACACAATACCTGTGCATTTATCCCCTGTTCATTCAAATACACTCTTCCATGTATGTCAAGACCCTAGTAAGAGATCATAAAAGTTTAACTTGAGTCAGGAAACAAAAAATGAAAATACTTTATAAGAAATGCATAGAATTAAACTAGATAAGTAATCAATGAACTCATTTAAGAAACAGTTCTTGTTAACAAATGATCATTAACATTTGATAGTAACAACACAATATTCAAATAACAAGTGGATGCTAATGGGAATGGCATATATTGGTAAAGGCATGCCTAAGAATGTAACCAATTAATACTGGGATACACCAATATGGCATGAAAACATAATCAAGAGATAAGCAAGAGCAAGACAGCTGCCACATGGCCTTTCTTTTACATTTTCCATTACAAGAGCCTACTCGGGTTTTAAAGGGACTACAAGAAAATGGGTCATTATAAATTTTCATTTTTCATAGAAAATGGCAGCAAACCTCTAAGAAAGAGAGGTGTTTGGCGACTTCTGCTTCTGGGTCTTTGATGACCATAAAATGGTAGAAATTCACAACCACGAATTCATCATCTGAAGGCTCAGCACTATTGCATTGTGTAGAAATGGAATAGCTGCATCCAAACAGGAACTTTCCAGACTTCACACTCTTCTTCACCGAGCTGGTTTGTGAAATGGAAACATAAAGTTTTCGGTGGAAAAGAAAAGCCGAGTAGGACCTTCTGATTTGGAAGAGAGACTTACTGCAAAAGACACTGCTTCTGCTTAAAATCGGAGTCGAAGATTTAGGAGTGAAGACAACGGAGACAACCGCCGAAGAGCTTCCCATCCCGTTAAGAATTTCTCAAAGCCATACACACTGATATGGCTTAGGTGGAGAAGAGAAGAAGCGGATGAGCATAAGTAAACTAGATGACGTAAGCGCAGGTTATCAGACCCAAAAAGGAGAAAAACGAAAAAGCCCAAATGATTACAGTAAAAGATATTTTTATTTTCCAAGACTAAAACCCAAAAATGATTTGAGAAAGCCCAAAGGTTATAGGGCAGGTCCATCTTCACCATAGCACATAGGAACATAAATTCCCCTTAAAATGAAAGGACTAAAATATCAATACATCCCTGTACCAAAAGAAAATAAAAATAAAAAATAAAATATATATATATCAATACATCCCACCAACTTTCAGACGGTTTTGAAGAGACTCCTTAATTTCTAATGGGATTAATCAAACCCATCCCAACATTTAAGATTATTCTTTTGGGTACTTTCTACCCAATTCTGCCAAAGAAAAAGAAAAATAAAAGAGATGTGGCCTGTTAGTGTCAGCTAGCTGTTCCAAGTGGCCCTGTTGGATTTTCTCCACTAGCATTAGTGGAGACCCCCAAAGGGACTACTGATGTCTACTATGGAATCTAATTAGTCCCTCTTTTTTTCTAATTCTGACGATGCCAGTTTTATTTTAGCTACGACTCTGAAAATCTACGTCATCCATTCTTAGACTCACATGGAACCCAAAATCACAAAGTTGATCTCAACAAGGGTGGGCTATAAATTCCACCAATTCCCTCATTGTGTAATCAGTATATGTTTCTCTTAAATAATCCTTCAGATTTCAACATTTTGTACTGGTCGCTTACAAGTCCTGGACTCAATGGAGAGGGCCTCAACTTCCCTGGAGTTCATGGCATTTTGCCTGAGTTCAGCTTTGCTCCTCAACTTGGTCATTTGTGCTAATTTTACTGAACTCTTTCAGCCATATTGGGCACCTGATCATATTGTCACTGAAGGAGACCTGACCAAGTTAACATTGGACAACGTTTCTGGTAATCAATTGAAGTTTAGTCAATGTCACCTGCCACTATTTTTCACTCCAAAAATTTCTCACCATTGTTTGCTATATATGCATATATAGGTTGTGGGTTTGAATCCAAGAGCAAGTTCTTATTCGGAAAAGCAAGTTTACAGATCAAACTAGTTGAAGGAGACTCTGCGGGGACAGTCACAACTTTCTATGTAAGTACCCACTTAATGAAATTATTTCTGCAGCATCAGTTTTCATACCCAAAAATTTATACCAATGTGTTTGAATAAATTTCTGCAGATGTCATCCGAGGGCCCTATTCATGATGAGCTAGACTTTGAATTTCTAGGCAACACATCTGGAGAACCATACCTAGTCCAAACAAATGTTTATACTAATGGCACAGGAAATAGAGAGCAAAGGCATACACTTTGGTTTGATCCTACAGCAG